>OX336341.1:6769437-7973168 GCA_946902875.1 Nematopogon swammerdamellus
GAAACACTCCTCAGCGGTTTCATCTTCGAGTAGAAGTTCACTTTCATTACGAAATGGTACATGACATACTAACAAGCTGTAGTAATAGGCCTCTTTGTCGCTGTTCAATGTAAAGTATCGTGTGCGCAATACTGCAGATTTATTTCTTATACGCATCCGCGTGTTATCTCTTAGCCGTATAAATCTTGCCGGCGTAACATCTTCACGCCTCAATTCTTCATCACCATCGTCTTCGTTCCATGTTGAGTTAGACACCGTTTCAAAGCGCACAGCGAATTCAGCGAGACTTAAGTCGTCTAGTTCGTCTGGGCGTAATACATACCGGTCAAAAATATTGTTGTAAATGGATGTATCATCACTGTCGAATCGTAGAAGTCTGAAACGTTCATTTGGCTTACAACTGTTTATGAAGACTGTTTTTCGGGAAGACATTTTTAGCGGTAAATGACACAATCTATATGCGCATTCCGGAGCACTTACAAGGCGTTGAGATAGAATGGCCATTGAGACTGCAAATAACTGATTCCACACAGGACCACCTTGCCTCTTGGCCTTCGCAACGGCTTCTCTTATAACTTCACCTGTATCATGGGGCTCGCATTTACTTGCGTATTTAGCCACATAGTACGCAACTGCTGTTACGTTACCGCACGGCTGCACATCAATGTTTCCTTTCCATAGACTCAATAGAGTAGGATTGTAATTGTTCACCATACTTTCATTTGCAGTTCGTTTCAAACAACAAAATCGTCCATTGTTTATTAATACTTCATCAGGACCTAAGCAAATAGTAGTCTCATATGCGGGCCTCGGGAAACCAAAACGACAATAACTATCGTTGCGGTTTTTGTAGCACGTGGCCGTGTGTTTGTGTATTTGCACGTCTTCTATTAATTTCTGCAATACAGGATCATTGGGCATTAAGGAGCATGAAACAACCCTTTCAATAACTTCGATACCCTCATGAGTCGAGAAATCTGGGATATTGTCACACCACACCAACATATGAAGGTGTGGACTTCCGCGATTTTGAAACTCTATTCTATACCAAAAGTCCACAACTGGACCACCTAAGCAGTCTGAATCGCGTTTGAGGAATCGCATCAGAGCATTCACGCGAACCGTAAATTGTCGAGAGACAACCACGGGATGTTTTTGAACCAACTGCAAACGCTCGGGAAAAGACAGGCTCTCTGCCTCATTCACATCACGACCATCTGCGATAAGTAAGGCTTTAGTCATGTCTGGCCAATTAAGGTCGTTGCAAGAGAACGTCATGAACCACGTAGGAGGCCCCAAAGTACGGACCATTGCAGTAAGTTCAGAGCAGCATTTCTGCCAATAAGACGCTGATCCTCTGATATTCCTCATAGTAAGATGCATATTATCTATGAGTCCTTGAGGTGTCCGCTCGCCCTGGCCTTGGCGCATCCGGCATGATACAGAAACACTGGATTTAGCTCGATAATATTCAACTATGGAAAGAGCAAAAAACAAATAGTCGTTTCGATTGAAACGCTTGTCCAGATTCATTACTCGACTCTGAAAATAGTCCAATGGAGTAATTTGAATATCTCTTACCTCTCCAAAGCCATTTTTGCCATCAGGAAAAAGACAATACCAAGCAAGCTCTTCCGTTCGTCGCTCTCGATCCACATTTAATGGTGGCGCTGTTTTTCTTGTAATCTCAGCTAATCTCATCTCGTTATTATTCGTAGTTGGATTGGAATTCAAATGAACTACACTTTCTAGATTAGGGACCGCTTCGTCTATGCTACGGAGCATACTAGTTGTTTCAATAATAGTGGAAATTGGTTGTATTTGTGATAGCGGTCTTTCTTGTTCTGGAGCGGAGTTTGGTCGAAATGTTTGTTGAGGAGTGTTGCTATTTTTTTCTAGTATAGGAATTGTATATGTAGGACTCTCTGAATGATTACTCTTTGGCTGGCTCTCTGATGTTCTTAAAGTATCTCTGTGCATACTTTCTTGTTCCTGAACTGAGTTTGTTTGAAATATTTTTTGAGGAGTGTCTTTGTTTTCTGATGTAGGTATCGTATATGTAGGACTCTCTGACTGAACTACTCTTGACTGCTCCTGAATATTCAACTGTTGATTCCCCAACGTTTCTCTGCGCACTTCTGCCTGGTTCTCCGGTCTTATAATCAAAGGAGTTAGTGAATACACATTGAGAAAGTAATCTTGTGCCGGTACTTTCTTCGTCGATATAAACAAATTCCGTCGCAGTATGCCATGTAATTCATCTATATTTTGAAATTGCATGCAACAGGCTGCACCACGTCTTGGAGCGGTTGCTCCCTTAGGCCCACGTGCATGTGAATCTAACAACCAATATTTATAAGCATCAGTTTCAACTTTACAATATATAGCCACAGTCATAGAATTCGCAGTAAGCAGCCCGCAACAGTTTTCTCTTAAAAATAATGTGAGAGCATTTTTTAGGTTAGGGAAGCCGTCAGTACTTCGATCGGTATCTAAATGACCATTATAGTTAGTTTCGGCAACTGAGATATTAATTTTCTTCCTGTTATATAATATTTGGGGTGCAAGATCACTCGCGGCAAGATATTCAGGGTTAACTTCTCCAATTGCGGGGTTCTCTCTAGAAGCAATGGACTCACGGTAGAGCTTGTCTCCGAGTATTACTATATAATCAATGTCACTTTTTAACCATTGACTTGGGTCGTCTGTACAGAACGCTGCACAAGCTACAGCTGCTACAGCAGTACATTGTTTGCCACGAGATTGTAAATCAAATCTTAAATCGGCTTGATGAAATGATCCGTGTAGTATAGAAACGTTTTCACTTATATCAACGTAGTTGTTATGAGGAGTAGATTGTAACTCCATAGGCTCACCACCATCTGCAGGCTCTTCATAAATTTGAACAATTTCAGAAATGTCGATATCATTCTCAAAATGTGGTCTTATATCTCTATAGAGTATATTGTTTGACATTAACCAGGTTAGAGCCTGATACAATCTGTTCATATCCACAACAAACTCTTGGGAGTGTTGCAAGTTCTCGAGACTTTCCACAACCAGAACAAGTCCTACTTGGTTTGGCGCAAGTGGCAGTTGTTCAGCGACTTCAACAACGTCTTTTGCAAACAAAGTAACTTGTCCCTTGCACCAATCTTGACAGAAACGGTTTTGTAGCTTCATTATTTTAAGAAACGGTACAACACGGCATAAAAACCGTTCTTCAAGTTTCGTCAAATTAGCTAGCTCTTGAGGTACAGTCGCGACTGTCATTTTGTTCCAGAACGCTGCCGGCGGAATTCTTCGTTTCCTAATATTATTTTGACAGCGAGAGCATGTTATGATATTACCAAGAGAAACCAATTCTTCGGGTAATAATCCACTGTACATTACAGTATCTAAATTACAACGTTGTGATGGATATAACATTTTATTACAAACGGCACATGGAACGTCTGCAAAAATGTTAATAGCCCTTTCAAAATCATTTACGGAAGATACGTCCCTGCGGTTGCGACTAGCTTGTCGCATAGCATCTAATCGAGTCGATCTGGATTCGGTAGATTCATTTGATAAACGCTCGTGTTGCAAGCCAAGACGATGAGAACGTTGCTCTTCGGTTTCGTTTGATAAACGTTCGTGAATCAAGCCAAGTCGATGAGAACGTTGCTCTTCGGTTTCTTTTGATAAACGTTCGTGAATCAAGCCAAGTCGATGAGAACGTTGCTCTTCGGTTTCGTTTGATAAACGTTCGTGCATCAAGTCGTGTCGATGAGAACGTTGCTCTTCGGTTTCGTTTGATAAACGTTCGTGAATCAAGCCAAGTCGATGAGAACGTTGCTCATTGGTTTCGTTTGATAAACGTTCGTGAATCAAGCCAAGTCGATGAGAACGTTGCTCTTCGGTTTCGTTTGATAAACGTTCGTGAATCAAGCCAAGTCGATGAGAACGTTGCTCTTCGGTTTCGTTTGATAAACGTTCGTGCATCAAGCCATGTCGACGAGAACGTTGCTCTTCGGTTTCGTTTGATAAACGTTCGTGAATCAGGCCAAGTCGATGAGAACGTTGCTCTTCGGTTTCGTTTGATAATCGTTCGTGAATCAGGCCAAGTCGATGAGAACGTTGCTCTTCGGTTTCGTTTGATAAACGTTCGTGAATCAAGCCAAGTCGATGAGAACGTTGCTCTTCGGTTTCGTTTGATAAACGTTCGTGCATCAGGCCAAGTCGATGAGAACGTTGCTCTTCGGTTTCGTTTGATAAACGTTCGTGCATCAGGCCAAGTCGATGAGAACGTTGCTCTTCGGTTTCGTTTGATAAACGTTCGTGAATCAAGCCAAGTCGATGAGAACGTTGCTCTTCGGTTTCGTTTGATAAACGTTCGTGAATCAAACTTAGTCGTTGAGCATGACTTTCTGGGCTTTCATTAAGCCTTGATAAGTTCGTGTATGCTCTCATCTGAGAGCGTCTATAGGCCCGCTGCTCATCACTCTCATTTGAAATGATTATCGCATTTCTTTCCCTACTTTTCTTTAAACGATCTTCCCTCTCGTCACTACTTTCTTCCAAACGGCGCTGTCTCATTTGAGCAGTGCGTTTAGTAGGCCTACCCATAATTAATATAAAGAAAATAAAAATAAAAAAATTTGAAAACAAACTTTGAATCGTTACCAATGAACCACTCAATCCATCCACCTAGTTGGTCAGTTAGGAGATCGAAATTATTATTAAAAAATTATATACGAGTAATAATGCGATTGGGAGTCGCAACGTCAACCTCCTCAAACTTTTGAAAGTACTGCAGGACGATGCGCATTAATATACAGTACATGGAATGCAAGTTATAAATAAACGCTCGCCAAAGAGGAGACAACCAAGCACAATTTAAAATTATGACATTTACCTATCCACGCGAAATACTTTCAAGAAGTTTACACTTATTACAAATAATTGTATTAACATGAGATTTTTTTTTTTTCGCCTTAGTATAAATTGCGAAGGCAAATTGTAGAATATTAGACTAGGCATTTTGTAAAACGGCAAATTCTACAATTTTCCTCCGACATAAACAAAAAATCAAGGTGGTCGGTTAGTTCAAATATTTTCGTCGCCAGTGATGGGTCTCCATGACTGAGATGTCCACCCCACCGAAGCTCTGAAGTCGCCACAGCTTGATTACTCTGAGATGTCCACCCCATCGAAGCTCTGAAGTCACCACATATCGGTCTTGATTACTCTGAGACATAGTTAAAACAGACAAGTTAGCCGTCTTCATAAAAACGCGCCGATTTCGCACTCACACAAGCACGCGCCAGCGCACGCTGTCCGTACACAACCACTACTTACTTACATTCTCACTTCCCTCGCTTGTAGTCAGAGATGGCCGCCCCGCACTTGGTTTTTTTTTTGGTTTTGTTATTTTTTACCGTGTGGGGCCGGTACTTAAAAAGAATAGACTCGCTGCGTCTCTCCCCATGCATGTCGTAAAAGGCGACTAAGGGATAAGAACAAGATGCCGTGCGAAAAGGCGACAGGCTCGCCACCTCACGCCATGCAGCAGGTGGGTCTTTGTGCCTTACTTTCTGCTTGATCGATTGAATCTTGTTCGAATGCTTTGCGAAACGTGGTGGTCGGTGTTGTGCTGTAATTTACCCAGAGTTCTTGCGGCACAACACCGATTACTCTGCTTACCCCGACTGCCTCTCTCTCTCTCTCTCTTTCTCTCTCTCTTTCCATTTCTCTCTCTTTCTATCTCTCTCTCTCTCTTTCTATCTCTCTCTCTGGAATTGCATTTCCACCATAATGGGCTCACTACCTGTCAATTGTGTCAGTGTTGTGAGTTGTGACATTTTAAAACAATGGGCTCATGTCCACCCCACCGAAGCTCTGCCGCTGATGAAGAGATGGTTCTTCATTACTCAGCACTCAGTAGAGCCGCATCTGCCCACAGAAACCAGAAATGGTAATTAATAAACACAACACGCGGAGTGGCAAGTGATGCCTAACGTCTAGCAATCTTAAATAACACGGAGTATCAGAATAAAAGAAAGGGCATGATATAAACATATTTTGACGAAAAGACATATGAAAGAAATAATGTAACTTTTTTTATGGAAACTGACAGGATTGGCTTTATCACCTACAACATCCGTGATTCCAGCCCATAACACCGGGTGAGCTAGGTGCCATGTCAGTGCTTCCCTTCATTTCATGTCGGCTACACTGAACTGGACGGAAAACACAAACTATTTACATAGCCGTTCCGACCGACGTTTCATTCAGTGCAGTGGTACCAAACCGGGCGGGTTGAACCCTACCACCTAGTAAGGTAAGAAGAGAAGGAACCTACAGTTTAACGTGGAATCCGAACCACGGTCAGCCTCCAACGGTCGAGCGGTCACCGATCCAAGTACCTACTGTAAGCGTTGCTTACCAATCAATAGCGATGGACTGGTCACGGACTGATCGCACCACTGAGCTATATGGGTGATAATTTTTTTTGAGTTTATACATTACAAACATATATAAAACAACAAACATAAAAAAATACAAAAAATTTAATATTTTCTCTTTAAACTATAATATTAGTGTAGACGAAAATGAAATGGGAACAAATAAGTATGAAATATTTATTTACTTACCAGTAAAACTGTATCCACTACGCCATTAGTAGCGACGCCCGCTCCGAACACATCCGCAAAAGCAGTCACCAGACCATTGACTTAAGGTCACCAGAACTCAAAAAAATACGACCCACTACCAACCCTACGCCCATTATAGCTTCATTGCATTATAGACACACGCCCCATCATCAGAAAAAAACAGTCAACAGAACACCCCTTTCCAATTCGATGCAGAACACCAGAGCCAAAAAAAATTTCGCTTCGTCTCCAATTTAATTAAATGACGTTTCATCTCACAGTAATTTTTTCCACCAAAAAAAACAAAACAAAACCCTATCGCCACGACAAATAGAAAATATTCATAATTAATTTTTCATGAACATTCTAAATTTGAAAACATTTCCGACCGGCCAGAAGCGCATAATATATTCATTCTAGATTTTTCAAACAACTTCAAAAAAAGGACGAGATTCTCAATTCGACTGTATGTTTACTCCGTGATTCCGCCATGAACACTAATAGCAAAAAATTACTAAAAACAATTGTTGTAGGGGTGGCCGGGTGTAGAAGATGAACTCTTGTATAACTTGACAAGGTTTATTGAAATATCTTTACACAGTGATTGATTACATACAAGTATAAGTAAATCGATAGCGGAAGAAGTATAATAATAACTAGCGTCGTGTGCGCTTTTAACGAAGACATTGCATCGTTCGTGTAAGTAGTAGTAAAGGCTTGCAGACGGCGCAGCTGTCGTGCAAAGCGGACGGGTGTGCGGCGTGCGCGGGACGCGAGGGAGGGGAGCGCTCGGCACCTACAGACTGCGTAGCTATCATGTAGGCACGGGCGCGGGGCGCGAGCGAATGACTGTCCGTCGGCCGCGCAGGGCCTTTTATAAAACAGAGGGGGGGTGCGGCGTGGTGGCGCGGTGTAGGGGGGGACGATCGAAGCGAGCGCAGCGCTGACGTGTGCAGCGGCGACGCGGAGGCGGCGGCGGCGCGCGGCGCGGCAAGTAGATGAATATACGATGTTGCTTCTTCTTGTTACATTCTCCCCCTCTGGTTCTCTGTATCGTCCCGATTGAGAACCAGTTAAACATTGTAGTTATTTCGCGGACGACCGCGTTTTCTAATTGGGTTTACAGGTGGTGGCGTTTCCATCTCTTCACGCTCTTTGAAAGGGGTCAAGGCGGAAGCGTGGTATCTTGCGATTGCTTGATCCGGGGTGTTAGGATGGGCTACTTCGTAGGTCGATGCTCCAATCTTCTGCAGCACTCTATATGGGCCATCACGGCGAGGGGCGAATTTGGAGGAAAATTGTTTGGCTGTATTGCTCAAGGTATGCGACGCTACAAGTACTAGGTCTCCGGGCTGGTATCCGGGATCAGGTCGTCGGGTTTGGTTGGTTCTTTCACGATTGCGGTCTTGCATTGATTCTGTATTGGATCTGGCTAGATCCAAATCTATAGCGAGCTTTCTTAGGACTGGAGTAATTTCAGCAACAAAGTTCTCTGTCTCTACGATAGAACTTAGGTTATGAGTGATTTCGCACGGGGCGCGAAGTTCTCGGGCGAAAGTTAAATAAGCAGACGTAAAACCTGTGCTTTGGTTATACGCTGTATTCATCGAAAATCTGACTGCAGGGAGTGCTGATGCCCACTCAGTATGTTTGTTTTGGACAATCATGGCAATCTGCGACTTCAGATCTCGGTTCTTTCTTTCGACAATGTTGGGTTCAGGATGATATACAGGGCTTAATGTTTGTTGTATCCCTAGGCAGAAAGTGAGCTTCTGCATGACTGCTGAGACGAACTGTGTCCCATTATCACTATGGATTCTTCGTGGTAACCCGTAGCGTAGGAAAACTTCATTTAACAGGGTCAATGCACAGTTCTCGGCGGTGGCCTCCTTCAGGGCGAACAGTTCAACCCATCGACTGCATGTGTCCTCTACGATAAATATCCATCGCTCTCCTTGGGATGAAGTTGGGAGTGGACCAAAAAGGTCGATGGATAAGACTTCAAATCTTTGATTGTTTGCAGTGCTTTGCATCAAACCGGCGGGCTTAAGGTTTGACGGCTTGTATCGTTGGCAGGTGACGCAGGTGGCGACATATTTAATGATATCTTGTCGTAAGCCTTTCCAATAGAAGTTGTTGGAGATTCTGTTCAAGGTTCGTTCCACGCCAGAGTGTCCAGCAGTTGGAACGTCATGAAATGCTTCAATAATTTGTTTCCTCTCGTGTATGGGGACAACAAGCTTAGCGTTGTCAGCATCTTGATCGGGTGAAAAGCGATATAGGACTCCATTTTGCATAAGGTATCCTCTCTTGGACCAGTGTATATAGTCCTCATTAACTTCATCCGTCTCAAGCGATGTTATGATGTTCTTTTGTTCTTGGTCTTTCAACTGTTCGTCTCTAATCTCTTTCTCACCTCTTCTGGGTAGATCTATTTCAATGAGACAAACTTCACACGTCTCACTATGTTCGGGGCACGGTGGTCTGGATAATGTGTCTGCTAGAACATTAGTCTTCCCAGGAGTGTATTGAATTTCGAAAACATATGGTTGCAATTGAAGAGCCCATCGGGCTAAACGGCCTGTAGGTGATTTCAGGTTCATTAGCCACTTCAGGGGTTGATGATCGGTGATGGTTAAGAACTGTGTTCCTTCTATGTATCCTCGGAATCTGGATACAGCCCATACAATGGCAAGGGCTTCTTTTTCGGTCACCGTGTAATTTCTCTCAGCCGGGGTTAAGAGTCGGCTAGCGTATTCGACAGGGTGTTCATCAGCTCCCTCCCCCTGCACCAAAGCAGCACCAATAGCGTAGTGACTTGCGTCGGTTTTCAAGATATAAGATTTATCTGGATCAGCTTGTTTCAAAATAGGGGCAGACGTGAGGAGCTTCTTTAACATAACGAAAGCAGTTTGTTGCGCGTCTTCCCATTTCCAGGGGGCAGTCTTCTTGGTGAGCATGGTTAGGGGTCTCGCTACTTCGGCGAAGTCCTTAATGAATCTTCGATACCAGGATGCTGACTGAAGGAAGGATATCAATTGCTTCGTATTTTTTGGCGGTGGTAATTGGGATATGGCAGAGGTCTTATCAGAATCAGTCTTGATTCCTTCAGGCACTATCAAGTGTCCTAGATACTTCACTGTTGTACATCCGAAGTGACACTTGTTTCTGTTTACTCTGAGTTTGAACTCTCTCAGTTTCTCAAATATCTCTCGTAGATCCTTTAGGTGTTGTTCGAATGATGTGGATCTTATTATCAAATCATCCAGGTAAGCCAGCACGAACTCGGCCTGTAATCCGGCTATTAATCGGTCCATTAAACGTTGGAACGTAGCCGGGGCGTTTCGGAGGCCGAATGGCATGCGTTTGAAGCGATACATGCCAAAGGGCGTGATAAAAGCAGTTTTGTCTGCATGATCAGGGTGGATTGTAATCTGCCAGTAACCAGACTGTAGATCTAAGGTCGTCATATAAGCGGATGCTTTGGCTTTGTGTAAGAGGTCATCCATTCGTGGTAGGGGATATCGATCGGGAACAGTGATGGCGTTAATCTTCCTATAGTCCACGCAGACTCGGATATCTCCACTGGCTTTCGGAACCATAACAACTGGGGACGCCCACGGAGATTCGCATTCTTCGATAATATTTTTCCTAAGCATGTCATCCAACTGATCTCGTAGTTGTTTTTGACGTGGTGGAGACAGGCGGTACGGCTTCATGGCAATCGGTGGTTGACTGCCAGTCTCGATTCGGTGTTCGGCATACGGGGTCGGTTCGCCTTCTTCTTCAAAGATATCGCAGAACTGACTCAACAGATTGTTCAGCTCGTGTTGTTGTGATGTAGGTAGACGTTCTACTTCTTCTGATCGAAGAGTGACATCAATGAGCTGGACAGGTTCTAGGTCTGATGGATCGTTTAGGTCTATGCTCAGTATTGGAAGCGAGCCAGACGGGCAGGGTTCCACTTCGTCATAAATTATTCTTGGGTCGATTCTTGGAGGTGAAAACGTATGAGGAAGAGCGTCTTCAAATATTCTATGTGTATCCATCTCGGAATATCTTCTTCGGGGACGCTTCGGAGGCGAAGGAGTGTCTAGTTTTATTAATTTCCATGGCACTTCGGCTTGCGCTGGGGGTTCGGGCGTTTTCCTTTCAGGAGTGTCAGGAATAGGAGATAGTTTTGGATCTTCCATCTCAGTCACCCATCGTAAGAACGCAGATAGAGGGCTCATCTGTTGTGGCGGATCAATTTCATGTTGCAAGTTGAGCTGTGGGAGGGAGTCCAGCTCTGGTTGGGGACTCGGTGGAGGTGTCGGGTCCACATCTTCAATTCGCTTCCCAGACGGGGTGAGAAATTCTCGGTCTAATTCTTCCAGAGCAGGCGTGTTGATTTTAGTCTCGCCGATATCCAGGGCATGTACTCTGCTTACATTGGATGTGGCCTTTACTTGTAAGAAGTCGTAGTGACGATCGGGTTCCTCGATGAAGTTCCAGCATCGTTGTGGCAAATTGAGAACTACTCCGGCTGCTTCGAGAAAGTCGATTCCAATCAGTGTTCTGTTATTAATAGCCTCTGGAAGAACTGAGAGAGTGATCGGCAGGGTGCGGTTACCGATGGTCATCTCAACAGTGGTAGTCTTTAGAGATTGGTAGCTTGTATTTCCATCAGCCAGGGTGACATCGCTTTTTCGCTCGGTGAAATTAACTCCAGCGTCAAGTAGCTCAAGGTATAGTTGTGTTCCAGCGATGCTAGTCCTTGCTGCAGAGTCCAGGTGGACGTAACCATTCTTTCCTTTTATGGAGACTTCGATCGTAGGTATATACACGTTTCCTTCTATGGTTGAATTGATGCTGAAGAACTGCGCTTTCTGTGCGGGGCTACTCTTTCGGCTGCATGTGCTACAGTTCGCTCTGAACACACCAGGGGCTCCACAGCCAAAACAAGAAATGACAGGTTTCGGGGGTGTAGTTGGTTCTTCTTTAGCAGAAGTCGATGGTTCGGTCTTCTGTTCTCGCTGTCGCTTGCGGCATTCTTCTATAAGGTGTCCCCTTATCCCACAGTAGTTACATCTTTTTTGTTTCGATTTTTCCTGTGTATTAGTGTCTTGTGGTCGGGACTCGTGGTACAGGGTTTCAATGGCTCGGGCGCGCTTGAGGAGATCATTGAAAGTGTTAATCTCGTGGCGCGGAATTCTTCTGCGTAGTTCAATGTTCAGTAAGCCATAGATGAGGTCGAGTTGAACATCTTCCGTATGGCGCTGGTGCGGAAGTTGCGCGAGAATGGCTCTTTTCTTAGTGATGAACTCGTCTATTGATTCTTTCCTTTGTTTCTCACTAAATAGGTCAATATATACTTGGTGAGCGGGTTTACTCGGCGCAAAAGCTGACCGGATCGCTTCTGTGGCTTCCTTCCATGACTTAATGGAGTCCTTGATCCCTTGCCACCATGTTGCAGCAGTATCAGTCAGCAGCAGGGGCAATCCTCGTATTGCGTCTTTGTCCGTGATTTGTTCGACGTCTTTGAAGATTGAAACAGTGTTTATAAATTCTTCAACTTTTTCAAAATTTCTTGCACCGGCAAATCTTGTAGTACAAGTATTCAGGGTGCTTCTGTGTTGTGTCTGACGCTGGGCTTGTTGTAGACTCGTCATAAGTTCTGCGAATTGCTCAGCCGACATTTGCAGCGCCATGGTGGGCCGACTTCTAAGATTTCTTCCAAAAATTTTGTTGTTGTTCTTCCAAATCGTGAATCAGGCCCCACGTTGGGCGCCAATTGTAGGGGTGGCCGGGTGTAGAAGATGAACTCTTGTATAACTTGACAAGGTTTATTGAAATATCTTTACACAGTGATTGATTACATACAAGTATAACTAAATCGATAGCGGAAGAAGTATAATAATAACTAGCGTCGTGTGCGCTTTTAACGAAGACATTGCATCGTTCGTGTAAGTAGTAGTAAAGGCTTGCAGACGGCGCAGCTGTCGTGCAAAGCGGACGGGTGTGCGGCGTGCGCGGGACGCGAGGGAGGGGAGCGCTCGGCACCTACAGACTGCGTAGCTATCATGTAGGCACGGGCGCGGGGCGCGAGCGAATGACTGTCCGTCGGCCGCGCAGGGCCTTTTATAAAACAGAGGGGGGGTGCGGCGTGGTGGCGCGGTGTAGGGGGGGACGATCGAAGCGAGCGCAGCGCTGAGGTGTGCAGCGGCGACGCGGAGGCGGCGGCGGCGCGCGGCGCGGCAAGTAGATGAATATACGATGTTGCTTCTTCTTGTTACATTGTGATATAAAAAACTATTTATAAAAAATTAAAAACCGACTTCAAAAATGTATGAAATAAAAAAAACTGTTTTAAAAAACATAAAACCGACTTCCTAAAAAAAGGAAAACTAAAAAACTATTTAAAATAAAAATATAAAAACCGCCTTCAAAAATATATGAAATAAAAACCTAAAAAAAAAAACCAACCCTAGAGTTGAAGGCGGTGCTAAAGCAAGCAAAAATGATGCATGAAAGAAAACATGAGTGGATGATAATATCCTTTGTGATTTGTAAAGCAAGCAAAAATGATGCATGAAAGAAAACATGAGTGGATGATAATATCCTTTGTGATTTGTGTAGCCTTTTTAGCACCGCCTTCAACTCTAGGGTTGGTTTTTTTTTTTAGGTTTTTATTTCATATATTTTTGAAGGCGGTTTTTATATTTTTATTTTAAATAGTTTTTTAGTTTTCCTTTTTTTAGGAAGTCGGTTTTATGTTTTTTAAAACAGTTTTTTTTATATCTCACTTCCATTAATTAATTATATCAAGCTGCAAGCAGAGTGGGAACATTAAAATACTTTAGTACTAACAATTTTTTAATTTCAAAGACCATAAGTTGATGGAAGTTAATAGTGAATACAATTTGCATGGGCCCAATAGGCATACTAACATACATACATACATACATCCTTGTATATACCACACGCTGTAGTAGAGTATTTTTCAGAAACTTTTGATACATATCGTATCAAATCATGTGAATTAGATATCGGTATTGTGCTGCATGCGGCGGGTAGCCGAGTGGTTTGGGCATCGGCTTCTCATGTGAGAGGTCCGAGGTTCGAATCCGGTCTGCGTGTACAAATGAGTTTTTTCTGACGAAAAAATTTACGTGCGTACCTACGCCTGCTGCTTCACCGTTCGGAACCGGTGTAAAACTGTAGGTCCCTTCCCTTCCCCCTTACTAGGTTCGGCTGTGTTCTCCGTTAGTCCAGTATAGCCAGCAATCCAGGGAAGTGCTCCGGTATGGCACCTACCTTCTCGAAGGTGATATTGGCTGGTCGGAGCATGTGATTTTGCCCCTCCGACTCAGCCACCCAATAAATCTTTATTTATCATAAATAAAACAAAGTAAATAAAACAATTAAAAGCAAATAATAAATCGATTATATATTTTCTTACATTAACTATTTGTGTACAAATTTGTCAATAGTAACATTTAAAAAGTTCTTTATTTTCTAAAGATTTTTTCATTCTCTACATAATTTCCAGCCTCAATATACTTTCATTTCTTCATCTTTTGAATATAGCTTGCACTCCATTATGAAATGAAATATTAAAAAGTTTGCATTTCTAAAGCTAATGAAAGTATGTAATTAATAGTTGTGCAGTTGATCTTTATTACGTTGGGAGAATTTAAGAATCTGTGAAACATTACCTATAGAGAAAAAAAAATTACATTAAAATTTATTTTGTTCGATTTTTTCTTCTTCTGTAGTCGCAATAGTAGCTCGAGATCTTCTGATTACGCTCAGCAATCTGTAAAAAGGTTAAAAAATATTAATTTATTATTTCATTATTTTAGCAAGCGTCAATTAGAAATAATTCAGCGTGCACCACGCACATTACTAGCTAAGTTAATAGACTCACACTCAAACTTTACCGGCGGAGATAGGGCGTTTTGATGAACTAATGGCATTTGTTTGGCACGGTTTTTATTATTAAACGGTTTTATTTAGCTTGACTTCGTATATTTGTTTGTTTCTAGCTTTGTTTCAAATCTTGCGACAACTTTTTCAACTACTTCTACTGAACCGATTTTTATGAAACTTTGCACACACATTGAGTTCTCGTGACAATACAATATTATGATAATTTCAACTTGGTAACGAGGGTCTGATGATGGAGTCAGGAGGTGTACAGTGGAACTCTTCAACCGTTACTAGTAACCCCCTCGAGTTTGGGCTCATTTGGTTTGTTTGGACGAGTGTCCCATACTTCTACCAATACACTTGGTGACGAGGGTCTGATGATGGAGTCAGGAGGTGTACAGTGGAACTCTTCAACCGTTACTAGTAACCCCCTCGAGTTTGGGCTCTTTTGGTTGGTTTGGACGAATGCCCCATACTTCTATCAATACACTTGGTGACGAGGGTCTGATGATGGAGTCAGGAGGTGTACAGTGGAACTCTTCAACCGTTACTAGTAACCCCCTCGAGTTTGGGCTCATTTGGTTTGTTTGGACGAGTGTCCCATACTTCTACCAATACACTTGGTGACGAGGGTGTGATGATGGAGTCAGGAGATTCACAGTGGAACTCTTCAACTGTTACTAGTAACCCCCTCGAGTTTGGGCTCATTTGGTTGGTTTGGATGAGTGTCTCATACTTCTACCAATACACTTGGTGACGAGGGTCTGATGATGGAGTCAGGATGTGTCCAGTGGAACTCTTCAACTGTTACTAGTAACCCCGTCGATTTTGGGCTCATTTGGTTGGTTTGGACGAGTGTCCCATACTTCTACCAATACACTTGGTGACGAGGGTCTGATGATGGAGTCAGGAGGTGTACAGTGGAACTCTTCAACCGTTACTAGTAACCCCCTCGAGTTTGGGCTCATTTGGTTTGTTTGGACGAGTGTCCCATACTTCTACCAATACACTTGGTGACGAGGGTCTGATGATGGAGTCAGGAGGTGTACAGTGGAACTCTTCAACCGTTACTAGTAACCCCCTCGAGTTTGGGCTCTTTTGGTTGGTTTGGACGAGTGCCCCATACTCCTATCAATACACTTGGTGACGAGGGTCTGATGATGGAGTCAGGAGGTGTACAGTGGAACTCTTCAACCGTTACTAGTAACCCCCTCGAGTTTGGGCTCATTTGGTTTGTTTGGACGAGTGTCCCATACTTCTACCAATACACTTGGTGACGAGGGTGTGATGATGGAGTCAGGAGGTGCACAGTGGAACTCTTCAACTGTTACTAGTAACCCCCTCGAGTTTGGGCTCATTTGGTTGGTTTGGATGAGTGTCTCATACTTCTACCAATACACTTGGTGACGAGGGTCTGATGATGGAGTCAGGATGTGTCCAGTGGAACTCTTCAACTGTTACTAGTAACCCCCTCGATTTTGGGCTCATTTGGTTGGTTTGGACGAGTGTCCCATACTTCTACCAATACACTTGGTGACGAGGGTCTGATGATGGAGTCAGGAGGTGTACAGTGGAACTCTTCAACCGTTACTAGTAACCCCCTCGAGTTTGGGCTCATTTGGTTTGTTTGGACGAGTGTCCCATACTTCTACCAATACACTTGGTGACGAGGGTGTGATGATGGAGTCAGGAGGTGCACAGTGGAACTCTTCAACTGTTACTAGTAACCCCCTCGAGTTTGGGCTCATTTGGTTGGTTTGGATGAGTGTCTCATACTTCTACCAATACACTTGGTGACGAGGGTCTGATGATGGAGTCAGGATGTGTACAGTGGAACTCTTCAACCGTTACTAGTAACCCCCTCGATTTTGGGCTCATTTGGTTGGTTTGGGCGAGTGTCCCATACTTCTACCAATACACTTGGTGACGAGGGTCTGATGATGGAGTCAGGAGGTGTACAGTGGAACTCTTCAACCGTTACTAGTAACCCCCTCGAGTTTGGGCTCATTTGGTTTGTTTGGACGAGTGTCCCATACTTCTACCAATACACTTGGTGACGAGGGTCTGATGATGGAGTCAGGAGGTGTACAGTGGAACTCTTCAACCGTTACTAGTAACCCCCTCGAGTTTGGGCTCTTTTGGTTGGTTTTGGACGAGTGCCCCATACTTCTATCAATACACTTGGTGACGAGGGTCTGATGATGGAGTCAGGAGGTGTACAGTGGAACTCTTCAACCGTTACTAGTAACCCCCTCGAGTTTGGGCTCATTTGGTTTGTTTGGACGAGTGTCCCATACTTCTACCAATACACTTGGTGACGAGGGTGTGATGATGGAGTCAGGAGGTGCACAGTGGAACTCTTCAACTGTTACTAGTAACCCCCTCGAGTTTGGGCTCATTTGGTTGGTTTGGATGAGTGTCTCATACTTCTACCAATACACTTGGTGACGAGGGTCTGATGATGGAGTCAGGATGTGTACAGTGGAACTCTTCAACCGTTACTAGTAACCCCCTCGATTTTGGGCTCATTTGGTTGGTTTGGACGAGTGTCCCATACTTCTACCAATACACTTGGTGACGAGGGTCTGATGATGGAGTCAGGAGGTGTACAGTGGAACTCTTCAACCGTTACTAGTAACCCCCTCGAGTTTGGGCTCATTTGGTTTGTTTGGACGAGTGTCCCATACTTCTACCAATACACTTGGTGACGGGGGTCTGATGATGGAGTCAGGAGGTGCACAGTGGAACTCTTCAACTGTTACTAGTAACCCCCTCGAGTTTGGGCTCATTTGGTTGGTTTGGATGAGTGTCTCATACTTCTACCAATACACTTGGTGACGGGGGTCTGATGATGGAGTCAGGATGTGTACAGTGGAACTCTTCAACCGTTACTAGTAACCCCCTCGATTTTGGGCTCATTTGGTTTGTTTGGACGAGTGTCCCATACTTCTACCAATACACTTGGTGACGAGGGTCTGATGATGGAGTCAAAAGGTGTACAGTGGAACTCTTCAACCGTTACTACTAATCCCCTCGAGTTTGGGCTCATTTGGTTTATTTGGACGAGTGTCCCATACTTCTACCAATACACTTGGTGGCGAGGGTCTAATGATGGATTCAGGAGGTGGACAGTGGAACTCTTCAACTGTTACTAGTAACCCCCTCGAATTTGGGCTCATTTGGTTGGTTTGGACGAGTGTCCCATACTTCTACCAATACACTTGGTGACGAGGATCTGATTATGGAGGCAGGAGGTGGACTGTTGAACTTAAATAAAACAAAAATAATGATCAGGATATTTGTTTGAATCCACCCAAGTTAAGGTTTCTGTATTGTCCCGAGAGCTGTGTGGTGTTTGGGTGGCTAAAAATGATACGTCGTTAGCGATACACCACCCAAGTCAACGTTTGAAACGTGCCAAGGACTGTGTGGCATTAGGGTGGATAAAAATTATACTTCGTTAGCGTTTCAACCTTCAAGGCTGGGCACACCTTGTTGTATGAGAGCCTTGCCCCTCTACATGAACCTCTGGGGGGGGGTCGACTGTTATTGGTCCAATACTCGTGGGGACAACATAAAAGAAAAAAAAAATTATAAAAAAAAATCAAACTAAAAACGAGTAAATAAAAAAATTGGTAAAAAAACTTTTAAGTTAAACGGTTTTATTAAAAAAAAATAGCTGTACAAAAAACTAGAAAAAAAATCAGCTATACAAAAACTAGAAAATAATAAGGGCACAAACCTGGGCCTTCTTAAGATTTTACGTTTGGGTAAGAAATCGTGCAATATTAGCGTGCTGTCTTCTCATGTCGGATGCCAAAGGGCACTTTGTGTCGCTGCGTCAGCGGAATAAGTAGGTAATAAATTGAGACTTTTAACAGACTAATATAAAAACGTGGGGCGTATAATATACGTAATAAATAACATGCCATCCAGCGGGGTAATGCAGCAAGCGTTCTAGGAACATTTGAAAATGCCCCTTTTGATAGTTATTTTAATGTTTGTTAGGTAGGTTTATTTCTTTAGTTATTAGTATTACTTTTTTGTTATTTATTAAATAAATATTATGATAAAAAAATCAAAAAGTCTCTATTTATTACCTACTTATTCCGCTGACGCAGCGACACAAAGTGCCCTTTGGCATCCGACATGAGAAGACAGCACGCTAATATTGCACGATTTCTTACCCAAACGTAAAATCTTAAGAAGGCCCAGGTTTGTGCCCTTATTATTTTCTAGTTTTTGTATAGCTGATTTTTTTTCTAGTTTTTTGTACAGCTATTTTTTTTTAATAAAACCGTTTAACTTAAAAGTTTTTTTACCTATTTTTTTAATAAATATGATGGAGTCGCTCTGATGATGTGTATACAAACCTAAGGTCATATAGTAGACGATATCGTTGACAATGACTACAGAGAAGCCGTGGAAGAGTCCCGGCAAGCCGCAGTTAGGTAGGAAGGCATAGGGTCCGTATAGGCCGGGGCGCATGGGCGGGCATGCTGATATACGAATAAGCCGTATACGAATCTAAGAATCATGTAGTAGACAATCTAGATGAGACTTGAGCACAGAGAAACCGTGGAAGAGTCCGAGCAGACTGCAGCAGTCGGTGGGCCCGTACAGCTCGAAGCGACGCGGGCTGGTGAACTGTATACGAACCTAAGGGTCATTTAGTAGACGATCTCGATGAGACTGACTACAGAGAAACCGTGGAAGAGTCCGAGCAGACCGCCGCAGTTGGTCAGGAAGTCGGTGGGCCCGTACGGCTCGGAGCACCGCACGCTGGTGAACTGTATACGAACCTAAGGGTCATGTAGTAGATGATCTCTATGACACTGAGAACAGAGAAGCCGTGAAAGAGTCCGAGCAGACCGCCGCAGTTGGCCAGGAAGTCGTTAACCCCGTACAGCTCGGAGCGACGCATGCTGATGAACTTCGACTCCTTGAAGAAGAATTTAATGCGGGAAAACTTCCTGCATAGTAAAGGTGAACATTATACATATACACTGAATAAATCTCCGTCCAGTTAGTTGGCTTAGAAAAAAATTCCGCATCTTAATTACTGTTCAGTAGGTATAGGCAGAACAACCAATGCAAATTACTGGCATGGTCCAAATGTAGTTCAGACCGAAACATGGTGTGGTGGGCTGTAGCAGGTGAGCGAAGATATAGCCATCGATTTCCAAAGTTACCTATTCATTATTGTGCAGCTGCCTTGAATAAAACGAAAAATATCATATACATAGAAAATTGGTACCTATTGTAATTCCAAACTATAAATAAACCTTAAAAATAATCAACCTCTCGGGAGACTGCCACGACTCGGGTTGACCCACCACCGCCAGCATCATAGAGCAATTCCCTTGACCGCCTCAGTTCGCTTCATAAACAATTTCATCCAAAGTGGACGACGAGGGAAAAAATCTTATGACACTAGCGGCGTTACCTCGCTGCCCTATAAAATATAAAATAAGATAGACTGAGTGATAACAATGGCGATTGAGTCAACTTCGGAGACGATCATTTGGCCTTGTACCAAGTTTGTTTTCTTCTTGTTGGCAGGCGCGCTAATATTGAAGTAAACATCACATTCCCCCAACACCCCGTAACGATGGACTCTTTAAATTTAGAGAATTATGAAGGCTTCTTTCTCTCTATGCGCCAGTATATTATAACTATGAATTTTTTTAATTAAAAACCGACATTCCGTCTATTCAACTACTAATCCAACTACACCCCCGACTACAGCACTTTCTACTGATCTTTCCTTGTTTTCAAATTTTTTTTAGCAGTTGGGTTTTATAATTTGTTATTGTAAATTTTTTAAATCGCCTTTTCGAGCTCTTGGCAATGCTACCCCACTCGATGCGGTTTGAGGAAAAACTATTTTCAAAGTTTGACAAGATGGCGCCTGACGGCAGCCAGGAATGTTTTGTGGACAAACAGCACGAATGGGTGTGCCCAAAAGTTCAAAAGAAGATTAGACATAGCCAATATGATAACTACTCGCGAAACCACGCTCAGAGGGGCGCCATGCCAGCTACAAGACGGACAAAAATTACAAAAGGATAAGTCCGTCTAAGTTATATTATTATTATAATATATTACTTTCCTGTTCAAAATAGCTGGACTACCCTTGCCATATTTCTTCCTCACCTACTCTCATCACCCAAAGGTTGACTGGAAGAAATAACTTAAAGTGATAAGTCCGCCTTTGCATGCTACTGTTAGTATTTCTGTGTGAAGTATTGAGTTCTCTTATTTCTGTGTGAAGTATTTTGTTAATTTATATTGCTCTTCTGTATGTTATCTTCTGGCTTCAGTCTGTATCTCTGTTAGTGTTTTTGTGTGCAATAAAGTGTTTATATTCTATTCTATATTTCTATAAAATGTTTTAGGAGTAATAAAGTATTTCTATATATAGGTATTTCTATAAAACAACAACAACCTAATAAAACTTACATTCCAGCATATTCTTCAGCCAATTCAAATTCATCTTCAGTTCCTCGAACTGCTTCATCAAACGACTTCGCGAAGGATATCCAATCACCCTTCGAGCTGAACGTGTCAGCATCGTATGAGATGGAGGTGCAAGCGGGTAGGCACTCGCACGCCTTTGCTATTCGATCTAAAAGCTCCGCCTTCTCATCGTCTTCTTTTTCGTCTTTAATAAAGCTGTCAGCTAGTGCTTCTGGAAAGACGGTCATTTTTATAGATCAAGTAATACTTCTGTTATCTCTTAGAGAAGAAATTTAAATTAACCGAGAGAAAACATACGTGATAATTAGCACCAGCAGCCTAGCGCGCAGACCAGCCGCAACAGGCAGGCACGCAATACAACTTAAACAACTTTTTACTGTATACTAGCTTTTGCCCGCGGCTTTGCTCGCGTGAAATTCTTATTCCAAAAGAAGAAAGTAAGTAATTAAGGGCGAGGCCGAAGGATGACTTGCTTTCAGGTTAATGATAAACCATCTCGAACAAAGTATGTAAATACTGGCGAGGCCGAAGGCCGAGCTCCTTTTAGGTAAATGATAATCCATACTATATATACTATACTATATAATACTATATATACTATATATACTATATACTATATACTAGCTGAGCCCGCGGCTCCGCTCGCGTGAAATTCGTATTTCAAAGAAGACAGGGGCGAGGGGCGAGGCCGAAGGCCGAGCTGCGTTCAGGAAGTCGATAAACCATCTCTAAGAAAGTAATTAATTAAGGGCGAGGCCGAAGGCCAAGCTGCGTTAAGGTAAATGATAAACCTTCTCGAAGAAAGTAACTGAGGGCGAGGCCGAAGGCTGAGCTGCTTTCAGGAAGATTACAAACCTTCTCTAAGAAAGTAAGTAATTAAAGGCGAGGTCGAAGGGCGAGCTGCGTTCTGGAAGACCATAAAACTTCTCGAAGAAAGTAAGTAACTGAGGGCGGGGCCGAAGGCCGAGCTGCTTTCAGGAAGACTATAAACCTACTCAAAGAAAGTAAGTAACTAAGGGCGAGGCCGAAGGCCTAGCTGCGTTCAGGAAGACCATAAACCTTCTCAAAGACAGTAAGTAACTGAGGGCGAGGCCGAAGGCCGAGCTGCGTTCAGGAAGACCATAAACCTTCTCGAAGACAGTAAGTAAGACATCTCCCTCCCTCTCCCCGCCTCTCCCTCCCTTCCGTTGAGTCTGGCCATCATCGTTACTTGGAGTAAATATGAAAACCCCAAATATGGTGAACAGACAGACATAAAGACATACATACAGACAGACAGAAAGCAGACGTTGGATTTTATTAAAGGTAAGGAAGAAAGGATAAGGAAGGGATAAGGATAAGGATAAAGAGGATTCCATCTCTCTACGTCCACCTCCGCTCCCGCCCCTCCCGCACCCCCCTCCCTATATGCCTCTATTTACCCCCCTTCCCCTCCCCCTTCAGGATATTGTAATGTCGTCAGTTCTTACTCGGATGAATGATTCCGTGTCCGTTACATACAAATATTGCCAAGTGCTCTCACATTTCACTTCACTGCTAACCTCATAAGCCATTTATCGTAATAGTAAGTAACCTATAGTTGATGGGAAGAATTAGGCTATTCGTGGAATTTTTTTTTATTAAAATCGGTTCAGTGGTTCTCGAGTTATAAGCGGACAGACAGACATACACTCAGACACTCCGACAGAAAACAGACGTTGGATTTTATTATAGGTAAGGATATATAATTTTACTAGCTGAGCCCGCGGCTCCGCTCGCGTGAAATTCGTATTTCAAAAAAGACAGTAAGTAACTAAGGGCAAGGCCGAAGGCCGAGCTGCGTACAGGAAGACCATAAACCTTCTCGAAGATAGTAAGTAATTGAGGGCGAGGCCGAAGGCTGAGCCACATTCACGAAGACCATAAACCTTCTCGAAGTGAGTAAGTAACTGAGGGCGAGGTCGAAGGCCGAGCTGCGTTCAGGAAGACTATAAACCTTCTCGAAGAAAGTAAGTAACAAAGGGCGAGGCCGAAGGCCGAGCTGCGTTCAGGAAGACAATAAACATTCTCGAAGAAAGTAAGTAACTGAGGGCGAGGCCGAAGGCCGAGCTGCGTTCAGGAAGACTATAAACCTTTTCGAAGAAAGTAAGTAACAAAGGGCGAGGCCGAAGGCCGAGCTGCGTTCAGGAAGACGATAAACTTTCTCGAAGAAAGTAAGTAACAAAGGGCGAGGCCGAAGGCCGAGCTGCGTTCAGGAAGACGATAAACTTTCTCGAAGAAAGTAAGTAACAAAGGGCGAGGCCGAAGGCCGAGCTGCGTTCAGGGAGACGATAAACTTTCTCGAAGAAAGTAAGTAACAAAGGGCGAGGCCGAGGGCCGAGCTGCGTTCAGGAAGACGATAAACTTGCTCGAAGAAAGTAAGTAACTGAGGGCGAGGCCGAAGGCCGAGCTACGTTCAGAAAGAACATAAACCTTCTCGAAAAAAGTAAGCAACTGAGGACGAGGCCGAAGGCCGAGCTGCGTTCAGGAAGACTATAAACCTTCTCGAAGAAAGTAAGTAACAAAGGGCGAGGCCGAAGGCCGAGCTGCGTTCAGGAAGACAATAAACCTTCTCGAAGAAAGTAAGTAACTGAGGGCGAGGCCGAAGGCCGAGCTGCGTTCAGGAAGACGATAAACCTTATCTAAGAAAGTAAGCAATTAAGAGCAAGGCCGAAGGCCGAGCTTCGTTCAGGAAGATTATAAACCTTCTCGAAGAAAGTAAGTAACAAAAGGCGAGGCTGAAGGCCGAGCTGCGTTCAGGAAGAGGATAAACTTTCTCGAAGAAAGTAAGTAACTGAGGGCGAGGCCGAAGGCCGAGCTGCGTTCAGGAAGACGATAAACCTTATCTAAGAAAGTAAGCAATTTAGAGCGAGGCCGAAGGCCGAGCTGCGTTCAGGATGACGATAAACTTTCTCGGAGAATGTAAGTAACTGAGGACGAGGCCGAAGGCCGAGCTACGTTCAGGAAGACCATAAACTTTCTCGAAGAAAGTAAGCAACTGAGTGCGAGGCCGAAGGCCGAGCTGCGTTCAGGAAGACTATAAACCTTCTCGAAGAAAGTAAGTAACAAAGGGCGAGGCCGAAGGCCGGGCTGCTTTCAGGAAGACGATACACTTTCTCGAAGAAAGTAAGTAACTGATGGCGAGGCCGAGGGCCGAGCTACGTTCAGGAAAACCACAAACCGTCTTGAAAAAAGTAAGTAACTGAGGGCGAGGCCGAAGGCCGAGCTTCGTTTAGGAAGACTATAAAGCTTCTCGGTGAAAGTAAGTAACTAAGCAAAGCCACTGTCACACCAAATCACCCCCCCCCCCCCCACCCCTTGAAATGTGAAATCGAAAAACCCTGAAACACTCCATTATTTATTTATGATGAGTAGCTAGAATTATGATTTTCAAGTTCCTAACTTTAAAAAAAAAAATAGCTGTACAAAAAACTAGAAAAAAAATCAGGTATACAAAATCTAGAAAATAATAAGGGCACAAACCTGGGCCTTCTTAAGATTTTACGTTTGGGTAAGAAATCGTGCAATATTAGCGTGCTGTCTTCTCATGTCGGATGCCAAAGGGCACTTTGTGTCGCTGCGTCAGCGGAATAAGTAGGTAATAAATTGAGACTTTTAACAGACTAATATAAAAACGTGGGGCGCATGTTATTTATTACGTATATTATACGCCCCACGTTTTTATATTAGTCTGTTAAAAGTCTCAATTTATTACCTACTTATTCCGCTGACGCAGCGACACAAAGTGCCCTTTGGCATCCGACATGAGAAGACAGCACGCTAATATTGCACGATTTCTTACCCAAACGTAAAATCTTAAGAAGGCCCAGGCTTGTGCCCTTATTATTTTCTAGTTTTTGTATAGCTGATTTTTTTTCTAGTTTTTTGTACAGCTATTTTTTTTTTAATAAAACCGTTTAACTTAAAAGTTTTTTTTTACCTATTTTTTTATTTACTCGTTTTTAGTTTGATTTTTTTTTATAATTTTTTTTTTCTTTTATGTTGTTCCCACGAGTATTGGACCGATAACAGTCGACCCCCCCCCCCCCCCCCCCCCCAGAGGTTCATGTAGAGGGGCAAGGCTCTCATACAACAAGGTGTGCCCAGCCTTGAAGGTTGAAACGCTAACGAAGTATAATTTTTATCCACCCTAATGCCACACAGTCCTTGGCACGTTTCAAACGTTGACTTGGGTGGTGTATCGCTAACGACGTATCATTTTTAGCCACCCAAACACCACACAGCTCTCGGGACAATACAGAAACCTTAACTTGGGTGGATTCAAACAAATATCCTGATCATTATTTTTGTTTTATTTAAGTTCAACAGTCCACCTCCTGCCTCCATAATCAGATCCTCGTCACCAAGTGTATTGGTAGAAGTATGGGACACTCGTCCAAACCAACCAAATGAGCCCAAATTCGAGGGGGTTACTAGTAACAGTTGAAGAGTTCCACTGTCCACCTCCTGAATCCATCATTAGACCCTCGCCACCAAGTGTATTGGTAGAAGTATGGGACACTCGTCCAAACAAACCAAATGAGCCCAAACTCGAGGGGATTAGTAGTAACGGTTGAAGAGTTCCACTGTACACCTTTTGACTCCATCATCAGACCCTCGTCACCAAGTGTATTGGTAGAAGTATGGGACACTCGTCTAAACCAACCAAATGAGCCCAAAATCGAGGGGGTTACTAGTAACGGTTGAAGAGTTCCACTGTACACATCCTGACTCCATCATCAGACCCTCGTCACCAAGTGTATTGGTAGAAGTATGAGACACTCATCCAAACCAACCAAATGATCCCAAACTCGAGGGGGTTACTAGTAACAGTTGAAGAGTTCCACTGTGCACCTCCTGACTCCATCATCAGACCCTCGTCACCAAGTGTATTGGTAGAAGTATGGGACACTCGTCCAAACAAACCAAATGAGCCCAAACTCGAGGGGGTTACTAGTAACGGTTGAAGAGTTCCACTGTACACCTCCTGACTCCATCATCAGACCCTCGTCACCAAGTGTATTGGTAGAAGTATGGGACACTCGTCCAAACCAACCAAATGAGCCCAAAATCGAGGGGGTTACTAGTAACGGTTGAAGAGTTCCACTGTACACATCCTGACTCCATCATCAGACCCTCGTCACCAAGTGTATTGGTAGAAGTATGAGAAACTCATCCAAACCAACCAAATGAGCCCAAACTCGAGGGGGTTACTAGTAACAGTTGAAGAGTTCCACTGTGCACCTCCTGACTCCATCATCACACCCTCGTCACCAAGTGTAATGGTAGAAGTATGGGACACTCGTCCAAACAAACCAAATGAGCCCAAACTCGAGGGGGTTACTAGTAACGGTTGAAGAGTTCCACTGTACACCTCCTGACTCCATCATCAGACCCTCGTCACCAAGTGTATTGATAGAAGTATGGGGCACTCGTCCAAAACCAACCAAAAGAGCCCAAACTCGAGGGGGTTACTAGTAACGGTTGAAGAGTTCCACTGTACACCTCCTGACTCCATCATCAGACCCTCGTCACCAAGTGTATTGGTAGAAGTATGGGACACTCGTCAAAACAAACCAAATGAGCCCAAACTCGAGGGGGTTACTAGTAACGGTTGAAGAGTTCCACTGTACACCTCCTGACTCCATCATCAGACCCTCGTCACCAAGTGTATTGGTAGAAGTATGGGATACTCGCCCAAACCAACCAAATGAGCCCAAAATCGAGGGGGTTACTAGTAACGGTTGAAGAGTTCCACTGTACACATCCTGACTCCATCATCAGACCCTCGTCACCAAGTGTATTGGTAGAAGTATGAGACACTCATCCAAACCAACCAAATGAGCCCAAACTTGAGGGGGTTACTAGTAACAGTTGAAGAGTTCCACTGTGCACCTCCTGACTCCATCATCACACCCTCGTCACCAAGTGTATTGGTAGAAGTATGGGACACTCGTCCAAACAAACCAAATGAGCCCAAACTCGAGGGGGTTACTAGTAACGGTTGAAGAGTTCCACTGTACACCTCCTGACTCCATCATCAGACCCTCGTCACCAAGTGTATTGGTAGAAGTATGGGACACTCGTCCAAACCAACCAAATGAGCCCAAAATCGAGGGGGTTACTAGTAACGGTTGAAGAGTTCCACTGTACACATCCTGACTCCATCATCAGACCCTCGTCACCAAGTGTATTGGTAGAAGTATGAGACACTCATCCAAACCAACCAAATGAGCCCAAACTCGAGGGGGTTACTAGTAACAGTTGAAGAGTTCCACTGTGCACCTCCTGACTCCATCATCACACCCTCGTCACCAAGTGTATTGGTAGAAGTATGGGACACTCGTCCAAACAAACCAAATGAGCCCAAACTCAAGGGGGTTACTAGTAACGGTTGAAGAGTTCCACTGTACACCTCCTGACTCCATCATCAGACCCTCGTCACCAAGTGTATTGATAGAAGTATGGGGCACTCGTCCAAACCAACCAAAAGAGCCCAAACTCGAGGGGGTTACTAGTAACGGTTGAAGAGTTCCACTGTACACCTCCTGACTCCATCATCAGACCCTCGTCACCAAGTGTATTGGTAGAAGTATGGGACACTCGTCCAAACAAACCAAATGAGCCCAAACTCGAGGGGGTTACTAGTAACGGTTGAAGAGTTCCACTGTACTGAGTTACTTGCGTCTAAATTTTTTATGTGTTTCTCTGTAGTTTTATTTTTTACTAGCTTTTGCCCGCGGCTTCCCGTGAAATTCGTATTTCAAAGGAAGAAAGTAAGTAAGTAAGGGCGAGCTGGGTTCAGGTAAACGATAAACCGTCTCGAAGAAAGTGAGTAACTTTTTGAGGCCGAAGGCGAAGTTGCGTTCAGGAAGAGGATAAACCATCTTTAAGAAAGTATGTAACAAAGGGCGAGGCCGAAGGCCGAGCTGCGTTCAGGAAGAGGATAACCATTTCGAAGAAAGTAAGTAACTATGGGCGAGGCCGAAGGCCGAGCTGCGTTCTGGATGAGGGTAAACTTTTCGAAGAAAGTAAGTAACAGAGGGCGAGGCTGATGGCCGAGCTGCGTTCAGGAAAACGATAAACCTTCTCGAAGACAGTAAGTAACTATGGGCGAGGCCGAAGGCCGAGCTGCGTTCAGGAAGAAGATAACCTTTTCGAAGAAAGTAAGTAACAGAGGGCGAGGCCGAAGGCCGAGCTGCGTTCAGGAAGACGATAAACCTTTTCGAAGACAGTAAGTAACTATGGGCGAGGCCGAAGGTCGAACTGCGTTCAGCATGAGGGTAAACTGCTCGAAGAAAGTAAGTAACAGAGGGCGAGGCCGAAGGCCGAGCTGCGTTCAGGTAAACGATAAACTTTCTCGAAGATAGTAAGTAACTATGGGCGAGGCCGAAGGCCGAGCTGCGTTCAGGAAGAGGATTACCTTTTCGAAGAAAATAAGTAACAGAGGGCGAGGCCGAAGGCCGAGCTGCGTTCAGGAAGACGATAAACCATTTCGAAGACAGTAAGTAACTATAGGCGAGGCCAAAGGCCGAGCTGCGTTTAGGAAGACGATAAATTCTCGAAGACAGTAAGTAACTATGGGCAAGGCCGAAGGCCGAGATGTGTTCAGGAAGAGGATAAACCTTTTCGAAGAAAGTAAGTAACAAAGAAGTTACTTTCTTCGAGAAGATTTATGGTCTTCCTGAACGCAGCTCGGCCTTCGGACTCGCCCTCTGTTACTTATATTCTTCGAAAAGGTTATCCTTTTCCTGAACGCAGCTCGGCTTTCGCCCTCGCCCTTGGTTACTTACTTCTTAAAGATGGTTTATCCTCTTCCTGAACGCAGCTCGGCCTTCGGCCTCGCCCATAGTTACTTACTGTCTTCGAAAAGGTGTATCGTCTTCCTGAGCGCAGCTCGGCCTTCGGCCTCGCCCTCTGTTACTTACTTTCTTAGAAAAGGTTATCCTCTTCCTGATCGCAGCTCGGCCTTCGGCCTCGCCCATAGTTACTTACTGTCTTCGAGAAGGTTCAGTTTTCCTGAACGCAGCTCGGCCTTCGGCCTCGCCCTCTGTTACTTATTTTCTTCGAAAATTTTACCCTCATCCTGAACGAAGCTTGGCCTTCGGCATCGCCCATAGTTACTTACTTTCTTCGAAAAGGTTATTCTCTTCCTGAACGCAGCTCGGCCTTCGGCCTCGCTCTTTGTTACTTACTTTCTTAAAGATGGTTTATCCTCTTCCTGAACGCAGCTCGGCCTTCGGCCTCGCCCATAGTTACTTACTGTCTTCGAGAAGGTTTATCGTCTTCCTGAACGCAACTCCGCCTTCGGCCTCAAAAAGTTACTCACTTTCTTCGAGACGGTTTATCGTTTACCTGAACCCAGCTCGCCCTTAGTTACTTACTTTCTTCCTTTGAAATACGAATTTCACGCGTATTTCCATTCTTTAAGAAAGTAAGTAACAAAGGGCGAGGCCGAAGGCCGAGCTCCGTTTAGGAAGAGGATAACCTTTTCGAAGAATGTAAGTAACAGAGGGCGAGTCCGAAGGCCGAGCTGCGTTCAGGAAGATCATAAATCTTCTCGAAGAAAGTAACTTCTTTGTTAGTTACTTTCTTCAAAAAGGTTTATCCTCTTCCTGAACACATCTCGGCCTTCGGCCTTGCCCATAGTTACTTACTGTCTTCGAGAATTTATCGTCTTCCTGAACGCAGCTCGGCCTTCGGCCTCGCCCTTTGTTACTTGGTTTCTTCGAGGTTTATGGTCTTTCTGAATGCAGCTCGGCCTTCGGCCTCGCCCTTTGTTACTTACTTTCTTCGAGAAGGTTTATAGTCTTCCCGAACGCAGCTCGGCCTTCGGCCTCGCCCTTAGTTACTTACTTTCTTTGAGTAGGTCTATCGTCTTCCTGAACGCAACTCATTCACAAACTTTCGCGTTTATAATATTAGTAGGATTTATTTTGGGTAGGTTTGGAGTGAGGCCTGATTTTAGAAATTATTCCAAATTATCGGATGCATGCAAGCAAATCCAAAAGCAAAAGCTAACAATATAAAATTTTTTGAAATGTGCTAATTAAGCCCTTTCATTTGATACCCAACACGGCATCATTAAAAAAATTTTTTTTAGATCATTACTTATGTCCTCTAGAGGGCGCCATATCCTATAGCCTATAGACGTTGGATGCTTCTTAACGACCAGCGGACGGTCAAGACGCATCTAACGATACCTCATTTGTCAAATTATGATAAGTAGTTTCGAAGTTATTATGAGAAAACAGATGAACATACATACATACATACATACCGGTCAAAAACATAACTCTCCTTTTCGCTTCGCCGTAGTCGGGTAAAAATAAGAATCTTTTCGCTAATATTCCGCGCATACTACACTACGTACAATATAATAAACATACGATCAATTCAAATAAGGACTCAATCAAATAGGAACTTCAGTTAAGTAAATATCCGCTAACATCGACTCGCAACAACACTTTTACATAGGTTTGCACCTAAAATTAATCAAATAGATAGGTACCTAACAAAGTTAACCTACATAATATTATGAATCGAATTAAATAAGAAACTCTGCCGAGACAATGCATACACACACACATCGCGCTCCGCCAGACCGCACCCCGCGGCGCGTCCCGCGCCTCCACCGCCGCGCTGCCAGTCTCCGCGAGACGCGCTACTTACCCCCGCCGCGCCGCCCTTTATTTCGGCGCTTGGAACAATTCGATTTGTATGGGAGCCACATCTTAGCGTAGCCGGAAGTGAATTTTAGTAAGCCTATCCTGTGTCCCGTATAGTAAAATGGGCTTGTACTAAGTTTCATAAAATTCGGATGATGGCTTTAAGAGTTATGGAGGAAGATACATACATACATACATACATACAGAAGAGATTTCTAAAAGTCGTCAATTTAGCTTTAGTATCATACATAGAAGCTACAAACTCAATATTTCCTAAAACAAAGTAACTTACTCCATGACCATCCCTTACAGATTTATTATTAGTATAATTTTATTCTTCCGGATTTTTTCGGAGTCGTCGGCGATTGTACTCGCCGGTCTGCCACCCGTCCTCGCTCGAGTGCCTCCCAAGATAGAAGACGGGCCCACCGATCAGTCTTGAGTTACATAATATTATTGTCTTCACTGTCCGGAGGTAGATTTCCACTCAGAAATTTGGTCATTATTTTTGTGGTTTCAATTGCAGCCTGTTGTTGGAGTATTTCTAATTTTATACCAGCGTCTAAATTTTTTATGTGTTTCTCTGTTGATTTATTTATAATTCCTGTAGTGCCTATAACTATTGGGACGATTTCGACTCTTGTATTCCACAATCTTTGGACCTCAATTTTTAGTGCGTAGTATTTAGTAAGTTTTTCATTTTCCTTCCTAGTGAGGTTATAGTCGGATGGCACTGTGACATCGATAAGGTAAGTTCTGTTTTTATTTTTGTCTACATATATGAGGTCTGGTCGGTTGTTAGGTAACGCATAATCAGTGGTGACAGCAATTTCCCATATTAGTTTAAATTCTTCATTTTCCACCACATGTGGTTCATTTAACGGGCATTTCCACCAAAATTTTGTTGTTTCGGACTTGTGTTTCTTGAGTAAATTCCAATAAACGTATTTGACTAATTGATTATGTCTCTTTAGATATAGTGGCTGTACTAATATTTTACATCCTGAGATGATATGCCTGACTGTTTCATCCTTTTCGTGACATAATCGGCATCGTCCATCTGTATCAAGTTTTAAAATATCACGTTCAAACTGTTTTGTTCTGACCGATTGTTCTTGTATTACAAAAATTTTAGATTCCATTTGGGGAGTAGTAGGTTGTTTTTTTTGCCAAGAGAAAGATTTTTCAGTATCCGTATTTGGGTGCATTAGTACCTCTCTCACAATTTGACCATGTAGTGGCTTTTCTTTCCAATTTTCTTTGGATTGTTCAGTCTGTTTTTTGTGGATTAAGATTTCATCTTCCGTGGGTTGTTCGATATTAAGTTTTTGTCTAAATTTTTTACCTTGTGATATTATGCTATATAGGCCTTTTTCCTTATCATGATCAACAATTACTTTTAGGACATTGTCATTTTTGTCATCTAGATATTTTTCCATTTTAATAGTTAATTTTATATATAGAATATATTATAGATTTTCTATGTTTAGTAGGCCTCTTCCTCCTTCATTGACTGGTAGATATAGTCTTTCTGTGTTAGATTTTTGTTGGTGCATGTTATATATGTTTAGGAGTTTCCTTGTTTTTCTGTCAATTTTTTTAAAGTCATCCATAGTATAATTTATTACATTGAAAGTATATATAAGAACCGGTGTTGCGTATGTATTTATGGCCTTTATAATATTTCTTGAGTTTAATGTAGATTGAATGATTTTTCTTACTCTTCTTATGTATTCATTTTTCTTTTCTTCTATTATTTGTTTGTGGTTGATTTCGCCATTTTCATCAATGCCAAGATATTTGTATTTTTTGTTATTTAAGGCTTCGAATTTGTTTCCATCAAGCAGTATATGGTCTTCACCTTCAGCGTTTATTCTTTTACTACCTTTTATTTCTAGTACTTTACATTTTTCTAACCCAAATTCCATTCCAATTTGTTTGGAGTATATTTCTACGGTATCTATTAGATTTGATAGCTGATATTTATTTGCAGCGTATAGTTTTATATCATCCATGTAGAGGAGGTGATTAATTATTTGGCCACTTCTTAAAATATATCCGGTTTTTTCATATTCACTCAGTAGTTTTGATAATGGATTAAGACATAGACAAAATAGTAAAGGGGACAGAGAATCTCCTTGAAATATTCCTCGTTTTATAATTATTGGCTTTGTTGTAATTCTTGAGTCAGTGCTTATTGTATTCATAATCACTTGCCATGTTTTCATAACTTTTGATATACAATTTGTAATTACGTTAGGGCATTTATATAGTTTGAGGATGAGAATAATCCATTCATGTGGTACCGAATCATATGCTTTTTTGTAATCTATCCACGCCATGTTTAGGTTTTTCTTGTATGTGTTTGTATCTTCTAAGATAGATTTATTGACAATTAAATGGTCTTTGCAACCTCTCGCGCCCCATTTACAACCTCTTTGGTAAGGAGTCATTATATCATTGGCATTACAATGTTTGTATATTTCTACATATAGGATATATGTAAATAATTTGTAAGTGGTTGGTAAGCATGCGATCGGCCTCCAATTTTTTGGATCATTTGTATTCTGGATCATTTGGATTAAAGTGACCACACCTGTTGTAAGCCACGGTTCTATCTGTTCTTCGTCATTAAGAATTTTGTTAAAGTAATGCAGTATGTATGGATGTGCACTGGTAAAATATTTGAGGTAATAGTTTTGTAATTTGTCTATTCCGGGGGTCTTCCAGTTTTTTAGATTTCTTATTGCATCTTTAAATGCTATATCATTTATTGCATTAAAATTGTTATTCTGGATTATTGGTATTTTATCTGCAATTGTTTGTATCATAATATTCATAATATTCGACTTATCAATGTCAACAGGCTGACTGTAAATGTTTGACCAAAATTCTTCTATTTCGTTCTTTGTTGGAATTTCTTTTGGAGTTATATTTTTTTCAAACATTTTCCTGTAGAATTTTCGTTCATTTTGTTTGAATAGCATGTTTTCTTTTTTTTTCTTATTTTCATTTTCATAGCGTTTGATTCTTCCCGCATACATTTTGATTTTTTGTTTTAGTAGTTCAATTATATTGTATAACATTATATCAGTTGTTATATTATACTTTTTATATAGGTTGTCCTTGATATTTCTCATTCTCCTGCTAGTAACACCACGTGAAATTTCGATCAGTTGTCCAAGGTTTTTTCTCAATATTTCAATTTTATCCTGTATTCTCTTTTTCCAAACTGGGCCCTGATTACTATTGTTAAATGATTTTTCAAGTATTTTCTGTTTGTTTTCTTTGATAACTGTCATCGCTGCTGAGTAGAGGATTATGTTTAATTCTGTTATGTTCATGTTAAATGTTAGTATATTTGGTAAATATGCATTTATTTCATTTACATTTTTTATGAATTGTTTGTTTATCATGCCTTTCGGCAAGTATTGTCTTTCATTTATATCAGTTTTCTTTATTTCTTCTATTGTACTTATTAAATTCTTTATTAAATGACTTCTGTCATTATATAAATTTGACTCCGTATTATAATTGTTATTCATATTATAATTGGTTAAATCTGGTGTTAAGAATATATCGAAGGAGACATCTTCATTTATTTCTGTTATATTGCCTGTCCTATGTGCATTAGCAGCTGTATATTCGTTTACATATGTATGATCAGCATTCGGTTCTTTTCTTGAATTTATTAATTCTCTGGACAATATTGATTCTGCAACTTCATTGTTGTTGAAGGTATCAGTGGATGTTGTACTGGGTACCTGTTCAGTGTGATTGTTAATCGAATCTGTTATTGGATTTATTAGTTCTCTATCATAGGTTATTTCACTCTCTTCATTGTAGGGGGAGTATAGTGAACCCAAATACCTCGTTGTTGCATTAGTATTATTAGAATTCGTAACTATTTCCTGGCATTCAGATTGGCTGAGGAACTCCATGATATTTTCAGTTGTGCAGGGTGCATTTTCAATATCATGTATGATTTGCTCTGGTAACATTTTGTAGATAATAATTTTTCTAGCTTGGTTGGATAAAGTATGGCCATTGTGTTTGGAGGTTTTAGGGTTATTTGGGTTTCTTTCTTGGAACAAATATTGTAATTTTTTTAAATATCCCCTTCCAGTTTCTCTTGCTTTAAAATAACAAAAAAGCAATTCCATCATTTCTTCGTTTGACCATTTTCTTCTAGAATCATCAATATTTTTTTGTAGCACATTATTTCTGTCATGCATTATTGTCGAAATACAAGGGTCGACATTATTTCCAGCGTTGTTTTTTATTTCATTTAAGAGTTCTTTTGATATCATTTCGTTAGCTATAATTCTTCTCGCTTGAGTCGATAACGTTGTCCCAGTGAATCTTTTACTCTTTTCGTTGTTTGCATTCCTTTCTACAAATAATTTTTCTAGACGTGCTAAGTATCCAGTTCCTTGTGATCTTGTTTTATAGTAACAGTACATAAGTTCGATCATTTCATCTTTTGACCATATTCGCCTTCGATCTTCAAGCATATTACAATTAGGTCTATTATTCCCACATGTACCGGCAGCATTAGTTGGAATACTCCTTTGCTGCAAGGTATCATCGGTAGTCGTCAGTAGTTCAGTGTGCGAATTCATTTTTTATCTTTTCCAATCAATGGTAACTTATAATTTTAATTATAAAGAATAAAAGAAAAGCTTATCTGTGTTGTTGATGTCATTGGTTGATGTTGACATTCAAATTGACATTTTAAATTTACCACTTCAACGTTTTCATCTTCTGAAATTCAGTGGTTTTTCAATGGAATTATGATCTCGTTTCAGATTTGTGTAAAGAAAAGTGGCACCTTTATTCTCGTATGTGTTTTCCTGCAGTTGCTACTTTTTTTTCATCGGTTCCAAATTTTTCGCTTCGAATTTTCTTTCCTTGATATCTTCAAAAATATACACTAAAAATCTGAAATTGATTACTTCTCAAATGTAAAACTCTCTAAGCTATAATTCCTATACACAATAATGGTAAAAATCCTACAGAAATTAATTATTTTAAAATGTTTCGAAATTTCACACACCGACTTGTTTGACAGTTTATATATATATATATATATATTGATGATGATGATTCCAGTAGTGCCTATAACTATTGGAACGATTTCGGCTCTTGTATTACATAATCTTTGCATCTCAATTTTTAATGCGTAATATTTCGAAAGTTTTTCATTTTCCTTCCTAGTGAGGTTATAGTCGGATGGCACTGTGACATCGATAAGATAAGTTCTGTTTTCATTTTTGTCTACATATATGAGGTCTGGTCGGTTGTTAGGTAACGCATAATCAGTGGTGACAGCAATTTCCCATATTAGTTTAAATTCTTCATTTTCCACCACATGTGGTTTATTTAACGGGCATTTCCACCAAAATTTAGTTTTTTCGAACTTGTGTTTCTTGAGTAAATTCCAATAAACGTATTTGACTAGTTGATTATGTCTCTTTAGATATAGTGGCTGTACTAATATTTTACATACTGCGATGATATGCCTGACTGTTTCATCCTTTTCGTGACATAATCGGCATCGTCCATCTGTATCAAGTTTTAAAATATCTCGTTCAAACTGTTTTGTTCTGACCGATTGTTCTTGTATTACAAAAATTTTACATTCCATTTGGGGAGTAGTAGGATGTTTTTTTTTTGCCACGAGAAAGATTTTTCAGTATCCGTATTTGGGTTCATTAGTACCTCTCTCACAATTTGACCATGTAGTGGCTTTTCTTTCCAATTTTCTTTGGATTGTTCAGTCTGTTTTTTGTGGATTAAGATTTCATCTTCCGTGGGTTGTTCGATATTAAGTTTTTGTCAAAATTTTTTACCTTGTGATATATAGGCCTTTTTCTTTATCATGATCTACAATTACTTTTAGGACATTGTCATTCTTGTCATCAAAATATTTTTCCATTTTAATAGTTCCAAACGTTTATTGTCACAATATAGCACGATACATAATACATAATAAAAATATTTTAATATTGAGCACTAAAGATTATTCTATCTGTGTATATATGTATCACTTTCTATCTATGCTCGAGCAAGACACTAGACTCTCGCCTGTGACGCCTTGCTCCGCCCCCATTGGTGTGACAAAAGTGCAAAGAAAAGAGAAAAAAAAAATATTATGAAAATTCTGTGCGTTTTCATTTTTAAACATATAAGTTAATAATAAGTATACATATATAATATAAGTTATTTATTAATTATAGGATATATAAACATCGAATGCTTATGAATTGACGAGGAACTTAACAACGCATTTTTATAATTACTAAAATTTTTATAGTTAATTTGTTATATATATTTTCTATGTTCATTAGGCCTCTTCCTCGTTCATTGACTGGTAGATATAGTCTTTCTGTGTTAGAATTTTGTTGGTGCATGTTATATATATGTTTAGGAGTTTCCTTGTTTTTCTGTCAATTTTTTTAAAGTCATCCATAGTATTATTATTACATTGAAAGCATATATAAGAACCGGTGTTGCGTATGTATTTATGGCCTTTATAATATTTCTTGAGTTTAATGTAGATTGAATGATTTTTCTTACTCTTCTTATGTATTCATTTTTCTTTTCTTCTATTAATTGTGTGTGGTTGATTTCCCCATTTTCATCAATGCCAAGATATTTGTATTTATTGTTATTTAAGGCTTCGAATTTGTTTCCATCAAGCAGTATATGGTCTTCACCTTCAGCGTTTATTCTTTTACTGCCTTTTATTTTTAATACTTTACATTTTTTTAAGCCAAATTCCATTCCAATTTGTTTGGAGTATATTTCTACGGTATCTATAAGATTTGATAGCTGATATTTATTTGCAGGGTATAGTTTTATATCATCCATGTAGAGGGGGTGATTCATTATTTGGCCACTTCTTAAAATATATCCGGTTTTTTCATATTCACTCAGTAATTTTGATAATGGATTAAGACATAGATAAAATAGTAAAGGGGACAGACAATATTCTTGAAATATTCCTCGTTTTATAATTATTGGCTTTGTTGTAATTCTTGAGTCAGTGCTTATTGTATTCATAATCACTTGCCATATTTTCATAACTTTTGATATACAATTTGTAATTACGTTAGGGCATTTATATATTTTGAGGATGAGAATAATCCGTTCATGTGGTACCGAATCATATGCTCTTTTGTAATCTATCCACGCCATTTTTAGGTTTTTCTTGTATGTGTTTGTATCTCCTAAGATACATTTATTGACAATTAAATGGTCTTTGCAACCTCTCGCGCCCCATTTACAACCTCTTTGGCAAGGAGTCATTATATCATTGGCATTACAATGTTTGTATATTTCTACATATAGGATATATGTAAATAATTTGTAAGTGGTTGGTAAGCATGCGATCGGCCTCCAATTTGTTGAATCATTTGTATTCGGATTTTTTGGGATTAAAGTGACCACACCTGTTGTAAGCCACGGTTCTATGTATCTGTTCTTTGTCATTAAGAATTTTGTTAAAGTAATGCAGTATGTATGGATGTGCACTGGTAAAATATTTGAGGTAATAGTTTTGTAATTTGTCTATTCCGGGGGTCTTCCAGTTTTTTAGATTTCTTATTGCATCTTTGAATGCTATATAATTTATTGCATTAAAATTGTTACTCTGGATTATTGGTATTTTATCTGCAATTGTTTCTATCATAATATTCGATTTATCAATGTTAACAGGCTGACTGTAAATGTTTGACCAAAATTCTTCTATTTCGTTCTTTGTTGGAATTTCTTTTGGAGTTATATTTTTTTCAAACATTTTCCTGTAGAATTTTCGTTCATTTTGTTTGAATAGCATATTTTCTTTTTTTATCTTATTTAGATTTTCATAGCGTTTGATTCTTCCCGCATACATTTTTATTTTTTGTTTGAGTAGTTCAACATTATATCAGTTGTTATATTATACTTTTTATATAGGTTGTCCTTTATATTTCTCATTCTCCTGCTAGTAACACCACGTGAAATTTCGACCAGTTGTCCAAGGTTTTTTCTCAATATTTCAATTTTATCCTGTATTCTCTTTTTCCAAACTGGGACCTGATTACTATTGTTAAATGATTTTTCAAGTATTTTCTGTTTGTTTTCTTTGTTAACTGTCATCGCTGCTGAGTAGAGGATTATGTTTAATTCTGTTATGTTCATGTTAAATGTTAGTATATTTGGTAAATATGCATTTATTTCATTAACATTTTTTATGAATTGTTTGTTTATCATGCCTTTCGGTAAGTATTGTCTTTCATTTATATCAGTTTTCTTTATTTCTTCTATTGTATTTATTAAATTCTTTTTTAAATGGCTTCTGTCATTATATAAATTTGATTCCGTATTATAAATGTTATTCATATTATAATTGGTTATATCTGGTGTTAAGAATATATTGACGGAGATATCTTCATTTATTTCTGTTTGCAACGAGCCCAATCACGATGGGTTTATCATGTGTAGTTTAGGAGTTCCTATGGCCACCTTCCGTCTCCATCATCAGACCAGCTCGATGGTACTCGTACCATAATATATATATTTTTTTTTATGGAACCTGACACGGTTGGCTACATCACCTACAACATCCGTGATGTCAGCCCATAACACAGGGTGAACTAGGTGCCATGTCAGTGCTTCCCTTCATTTCATGTCGGCTACACTAAACTGGACGGAAAACACGAACTATTTACATAGCCGTTTCGACCGACGTTTCGTTCAGTGCGGTGGTACCAACCCGGCCGAGATAAACCCTACCACCTAGTAAGGTAACAAGGGAAGGGACCTACAGTTTAACGTGGAATCCGAACCACGGTCAGCCTCCAACGGTCGAGCGGTCACCCATCCAATCACTGACCGCGCTCAGCGTTGCTTAATAACAGTTGACTAACCAACCGCGCCACTGAGCTACCGAGGCTGACAAATTTTCTTATCCCTTAGTCGACTTTTACGACATGCGACGGGGAGAGATGCAGTGGGGCTATTCTTTTTAAGTACCGACCCCACACGGTACTATAATATATTAAGCGCATCTGGCCGGTCGGAAAAGATTTCAAATTTAGAATATTCATGAAACAAGGGTCCGAATATGTATCACAATATCGATTCATGTATTTCAATAAAATGACCAAACTCTTTGAAAATGACATAGAAAATGTCAAAATATTAGGTATTTAATACTTTTTAGTGCTAGTTTTGTTTTTTGGAAGTCGGTTTTATATTTATTAATTAAAACAGTTTTTATTTCATTCTTTTTCGTAATATCCTTTATTTAATTAATTTTACATAGTTATATTACACTACAAAGTAATAAAAATATACAAAATTAATACAAAAATAAAAATACAAACTGTAATACCGCCGGCGGCGGGAGACAAACCTCCAAGCACGCCGGCGGGTGCAGGCCGTGGCTACGGAGCTCTCCGGGACGATGCGAGGCAAGCTACGAGCGATAGGTGGTGGTACTAGACACGTAGGCCACCACCACCCCCATCCCGGAGAGCTCCGTATCCGTCGGACTGCGGGGCGACGTCACGCAGCTCTTCTATTCTTGTCAGGCCTCTCGCGTGCGTCGCTGTGGGTGGCGCACGGCGCTGCACCGGTAGCGAAGGCTGCAAGCGCGACACAGGGCCGCGATAGCCTCAAGCTAACCGGTGCCGGCGGACTTCGTCCCGTCGTAGCTGGTGTGGCGGGGCGCGTCCCTGGTTCGCCATCCTCACCGGCAGACGCGGGCGATGGAACAGCGAACCGTGATGGATTGGGTGCGCTGGTTGTGAAAGAAGCGGCAGGTCTTGCCACTGGATCCGGCCACACCGCGAGGAGGGCGAGGCCTCGGGCGAGACGGTGTTGACTGGGAGTACTGGGACGCGCGGCATCACTTGTCCCTCCTCTGACACAGCGTGGTGGTGAGGCGCTGAGGCGGTGTAGCCGGTAGTCCACTGCCGAGGCTGTCGGCGACTGACTTTATAAAATTTTCATTTTGACGTGATGACGTCACGTCTTATAAATTGATGAACACCGGCTGCACACACGAAAAAGTGTCACGTTCCATCTGAACCTGTGTGTGCAAGCGAGAGCGCGTAACAAGCGATAGAGAGGCATATAAGGAGAGTAGGAAATACAAAATATATTTGTCCGTCGCGAGCAAAGACATTAAACCCACCCTGTCGCGAGCCTCGAACCCGCGGTCCCTGCCACCAATATTGTGTGACCGACCAGACGTCTTAACCACCCGGCTAAATCGATGATGTACGAGCGAAACGAAATCTTCAACAGTAGGTGTAGATTTCATGGCGTTGAGTCTTTTGGAGCGACATCTAGCGTTAATCGTCAATAGTAAATGAAATACTTCAGCGGTAGTTTACTTGATTCGCAGTTAGGTAGATGTTGCAACGTTGTAGTATGCGCTTTGATATGTACATGGCGTTATGTAGGATTAAATTTACAAATTTAAAGTTTATATTGATAATTAATATTACTTTTTAAAGTACTCACATTTGCGATTTAAGAATTAAACTTCTAAGCACGATAGCTGCGAACCCGGCTTCGCTCGGGTAAACTAAACTTGCACTGCAATATTTGATATGTAGTGGATTTTTTGGCTTTTTAGGTTTCCACTTTATGACGTCATCACGTAAAACTATCTTCCGTAAACCGACTTTACAGACAACCAATTTTTTTATAGAGAAATTTTATCACCCTGTCAGTCTGACAGCTTTTCTTCTTTTTTATTATGAATATTACATAAAAAAGAATAATCGAAATCTGTTGAAGTGGTACAGAATTATTCGCTATAAGTGTCAAACGGAAAATTGCTGAATAAGTCCACATCACAAAAGTTTTGCTGAAGGTAACCACACACCATAGTAATTTATCAAACTGAAAATTTCTGAAAGCGACCACATCACAAGTTTTGCAGAAGGTAACCACACACCATAGTATTATGTTGATTTTTCATAAACCGCTCAATAAATTTCGATAAAAATTAAATGGGACCACCTCTGAAGTATGACCTACTAAACAAAAAAATATTTTTTTAAATCGGCCTTCAATTGATGGAAAAATCGCGTAACAAACATAAAAAAAAAATTAATAAATACAAAAAAAAGATTCAGTCGAATTGAGAACATCCTCCTTTTGGGAAGTCGGTTAAAAATTACGAGTCGATCCGACCAGTAGTAAAAAATTCACAGATCTCGTGCATTACACGACCTTCGAGGTAAAGATGGATACAGATGTAAAATTAAAATTACACTATACTTACTTAGACTTACATCTATGCAATAATAAACATTGAAAATGAACTCAACAAAATAAAAAAAAATTATTGCATTTATATAATTTTTGTTATATTTCAAAAACACAAGCAGCTTAAAAAATTTAAACTCAAATTTAGACAGAAAAAGAGATAAACTTGGCATAATGTCTAACTAAAGTAACAAATTAATAAATATCAAATATAAAAATATAATATAGGTTAGGTTAGAAAATGCGTCGCGTAGCAACGCATCTTCTAACCTAACCTATAACATCATCAGGACCCTGGAAATAAAAATGATTTTTTTAAATAGAAAAATATTGAGCTATACAAAAGGTAAGAAGTGAAATCGCTGCCTTTATTAATCAATTTTTTTCGTGTCTCTAGGTTTTGAAAGTTAAGCAAAACGAATCATACGAGTTGAGTATGGGAATCCGCTTAACAGCCAGTGTCAAACTTAAAAAAAAATTGCTTAATTAAGTAGATGAATTAAATATTTTACAGTCAATATCTAAATAGATTCCATATAACGATTGTACCCTAGAAATGGACTGTAAGAAATTTCTCGCGGCAGATACTCGAACCTATGGACTTACCTCCGTCCGTGCCCAGCAGGCAGTCACCGCCACACACTCACAACGATCTACCAGCACAGCGTCCAGCCAGAGTTCTCTATTCTGCACAGCACTGAGCCACCGATCGCGCGCACACAACCGCCGGGCGTATTAGGCGCAAACGCCGCGAGGACTGCCACCACGGCACACACACGACGAGCGCAAGGAACGCGTGCCTCGTCCGAAAGGCCGTCAAAGAACGAATGTCGCCGCGGCTGTTGGCGCTCGGCTCGCCAAAGTCGCGGGTAGTTTTGGAAAACTAACCCATTGACATACGCACAGCGAGCCACGAGTATCGAGCTCTGCGGCGGCAACGCGATAATAAACCTTATGCAGCGGGCATAAGGTCCAACACAAAAGATTCCTGGTACTTCCGAACGGCTACACATAAATACATATAACTGTACGGAACATACCGGCCACCTTGAAAGAATACTTTCAATACTACACAAATTTGAACATAAAGGACATTTACAACAAACGGGCACAGGACACCATAAACCTTTACATACAAATACAATGCATAGTGCGCAGAAACATAAATAGAGAGTTAATATATATATAAACACAACTTAACTAAGGACTGCACGATTAGTTGGGAAGGGGGCACAGTTTCACCACTGGCCGTTGCATTATACCAGATGATGTGCGCACTGTCACTACTCTAGTTACGCCGTCCTTCCCGGGGTGCTTCCTTATTACGACACCTAACCGCCATTGCAATGGTGGCAAATTGTCATCCTTTATGAGGACGACAAGATCCTCATCCAAGGAATCCTTGCTTGAAGTCCATTTGCTTCGCTGTTGCAAGGTGTTGAGATATTCCCGACTCCATCTTTTCCAGTAATTTTGCATAATTTGTTTCAATAGGTTCCATCGGCATAATATATTGGGATTCACGTCAATTAAATTCTGTTCGGGCATCGCAACTAAAGGCTCTCCGATCAAGAAATGACCTGGAGTTAACGCTTGAGGATCCGAAGGATCATTGCTCAATGGACACAACGGGCGAGAGTTTAATATTGACTCCGTCTGACATAACAACGTATTGAACTCTTCGTACGTGAGCACTTGTTTCCCGACTACGCGAGCGAGATGATGTTTGCACGACTTAATACCAGCCTCCTAAATACCACCAAAATGAGAGCCGGTAGGGGGCTGAAAAGCCAAGTGATTCCGATTTCTGCACAAGATCGCACTAGTTCATCGCCGCATTCACGATAAAACTGTCGAATTTGTTTATAAGAACCTTGAAAGTTGGTGCCGTTATCACTGAACACGTCAGACACCATACCTCTTCTCGCAATCATTCGTCTAAACGCAGCTAGAAAGCACTCAGATGTTAGGTCTGTCACGAGTTCCAAGTGAATAGCTTTGGTTGAGAAACATACAAACAAACAAATGTAGGACTTGTGAACTTTAGCATTTCGAAGCCGACTAACACGCACTTGGAATGGCCCACCATAATCCACTCCGACCTTCACAAATGGCCTTAATTGCTGCACTCGTGCAGCTGGGAGGTCTCCCATCTTAGGCTGACAAATTACAGGTTTGTTCCTGAAACATTTTATGCAGCGAAAGACTCGCTGCCTAATAACACTTCGCGCAGATAATATCCAATAATTCTGCTGTAGTATCGTTTGTAAGGTCTGTGCGCCCGGGTGCAAATGAATTATATGGTAATGGTCAATCAACAGTTGAGTCAATGCACTGTTTGGCAGGACTATCGGATGCCTATAATCGAAATGCGCTCTGCTGTTTACGATCCGACCCCCGACGAGCAACACACCCTGTGAGTCGAGGAAGGGACTAAGACGTTGCAAACGATTCGAACACAATTTTCCATTTCGCAGTTGCGATAGATCCTGGGCGAATTCATGGTTTTGAATCAACCTTATCCATAACATTAACGCTCCCTGTAGCTCACACACTGTGAGATGGCCGATCACGTGACTGCCTTGGCAGTTGTTCACGAATCTGCGATAATATGCCGTCACTCGTTGAAGCTTAGTTAAGGACGAATATTTCTTTGGTAAATTCACCACAGAGGTTTGATCATCATCATTTACACAGGTGAACACACGTAATGCGTTTGGCCGCCTCTCGACTTCAACATCACTTATATCACGTCCTTCTTCATTGCTGGGCCATTCTTCACAAGCGAGTTTCAACCAACGAGGTCACTCTCACCACAACGGATGGTTCAACAGTTCAGAAGGAAACAAACCGCGCGAGGCACAGTCACCAGGATTATCGGCAGATCGCACGTGACGCCAACAATCTGGAGGAACTATTGACTGAATTTCACTCACGCGATTCGCAACGTAGGTTTTCCAATGGTACGATGAACTCTTGATCCATGACAATACCACCGTAATGTCTGTCCACGCAACAATACGCGTCCATTTCACCCTTTCATAGATGGCCTTCACGCGAACCACCAAACGCGCTGATAACGCAGCTCCACATAACTCTAAACGTGGAATCGACACGCGTTTGAGCGGAACTACCCGTGATTTGGCAATCAATAATCGGACTTGTGTAGAGCCGTTCATGCACATTCGGATGTAGGAAACGGATCCATAACCTCGCTCAGATGCATCCGAAAAAACATGAAGCTCGATTTCACCTTCAAGTGAAATTATCTGCCGAGGGAGACTCACAGATGTCAGTTCTTTCAGCTCAGTTGTGAAGCGAGTACACGCCTTTCCAATTTCTTTTGGAGGACTGTCGTCCCACCCTAGGCCTAATGTCCAGAGCTGCTGCATGAACGCTTTCGCCAATAAGGTAATCGGTGATAACCAACCTAGAGGATCATATATCCTCGTTATATCCGAGAGAACACTGCGCTTGGTGAGCACTCCCGAACATGGATTGCAATGATAGGTAAAGGTGTCTGTAGCAGGATTCCACTCTATCCCTAACACCTTGACCAACTTGTCTTCTTCGCCGTCGGCGAATTGCATCGCAACATCTGATGATGGAAGATGTGAGAGCAGCTCATTGCAGTTGCTCGTCCATTTTCGTAGTTCGAATCCTCCTGCAAGACACAAAGAAGTCAATTGCTGCTGCAACGCCAACGCAGCAAAAATTGACTCTGCTCCTGAGACGACATCATCCACCATTGGGCAGCCATTGGGTAATTTGGACCCTCATCCTGAGCCAATTGATGCAATGTTCGCATTGCTAGGAATGGAGCACAGGACGTTGCATATGTCACTGTGCAAAGGCATATTCTTTTATCTCATCGGATGGAGAAGAACGCCACAGGATGCGCTGATAGTCCCGATCTTCGTTACGCACGAGCACTTGGCGGTACGTTTGCTTTATGTCAGCACAAAACACCACAACATGTACGCGAAAATTCAACACGATAGTCACAATATCGTTCTGTAACTTTTCTCCAATCATTAGAGTGTCATTCAGAGAGAGACCGTTGCTTGATTTGCACGAACCGTCAAACACCACTCTCAATTTGGTAGTAGAACTTGATTCACGGATGACACAATGATGAGGTAAATAAAACACCCTGTTCTCGGATGGGGAGTGTTTTGAAAGTTCCATATGACGGCATTCTTCGTATTCTTGCATGAACGCAGAGTACCGAGTCTTTAGAGAAGGATCGCGTTTGAACTTTCGCTCCAAGCTTCTTAATCGAGACAGGGCTGCACCTTTAGAGTCTCCAAATGTCACAACATCATTTTTGAATGGCAGAGGAACACAATATCTGCCAGAACTGTCGCGGCTTACACCACTTGTATACCTTTCCTCGCATGATGCAATTTTCAGGGTGAATTCTTTTCACCGTCTCAACTTCCTCTATTTCCTAGAAATTTTGCAAGATTTTTTCGAGAGGAGAACATAACGATAAGAATGTCGACATCTTGGGTTTGCAGACTGAGTTCGTCTTCACCTTGCCCATTAATACGAGGCCGAATACACTGGACAATGCGACTGGACTTCCTTTTGGACCTGTTACCCGATCACCCTGATGAAGTATCTCCGGATAGACATCAGCTCCTAGGAGAATTTCTATTGGACCCGGTTGATGGAAGTTGGGATCGGCCAGCTTTGTTCGATCCAGATGTCGCCACACGTGATCCGGAATCGGGGCTGTAGGAAGATCAATACAAATCTTGGGCAATACTAATCTTCCTGCGATTGACTGGAGATTTTAGTACACACGAAACAACGCCTTGGGCCTGACTTACTTCGAAACCACCAAGTCCGCAGATAGGCACGTTGGATTGCACATAACGTAAACCTAAGCGGTGCGCACATTCACTTGTGATTAAGGAGGAAGTGGAACCTGAATCGATCAATACACGAACTTGCATCATTCTTCCGGACTCACTCTGGCAGTTCACCAATGCTGTACTCAATAAGACCGATGATTGGGAGGGAACCGAATGAGTGAGCGAGACAACACTCGAATTGGTCTTGGTCACCTCTTCTGAATTATCGACGTCCGTTCCATTTTCTATTTTCTTCTCAAAATGTAACAAGGAATGGTGCCGTTTTTTGCAAACCTTACAACACGATTTACTTTCACATGACTTTACTGAATGATCACCTAAGCAATTGAAACACAAACCCTTTTGCTTTGCTAGAAACATTCGTTTGAACGAGCTTAGTTTGTGAAATTTGTCACACTTGTAGATTGGATGATCGCTTCGGCAGCACTCACATGGATTGTTCAATTGATGCGTTTGACCGAGAAAAGTTGAATATTTGGGTTACACCTTACCCTTTGGGCCGCCCTTTGAATCACGCCGAGCATCACATACAACAGTCAACGCTGATTCGAGAGCCTGGAATTCCTTCTCGAGGAAGCGCATCACTTCGTCAAACCGCGGGATCGCATGATTGTCGTCTAGTTGCAGTTCGAAATGTCTTCGGGTTGTAGTATCCAACTTGTTCAAAACAATGTAGGACAGTACAAAGCACCAACTGTCAACTTGGAGATCAAGGGCATTGAGCGCACATACAATTTCTGTCAACACGTTGATCACTCTTTTCATTTGCTCGCAGTTCGGTTCATTCATTGACGGCAGAGCGAATATCGCATCCAAATGTGTCGTGGCGATTCTCCGTTTACTGGCGTACCTATTCTCCAATGTCTTCCAGGCAATTACATAATTTTGATCATTGACAGGCAGACCCCGTATCAAACCTAGAGCTTCCGATACCACTGAAACGAGTAAGTACTGGTACCGCTCAATGTTGGACAAATTTTCGTTGTTGTGCACTAATGACTTGAAGAGATCTGAGAAATTAGTCCACTTTGCGTAGTCGCCCGAGAAGACCGGTAATTTGATTTTTGGTAAACTGAGATTATTTTTCCTCGGTTGATTTGAATGAGCTATTACTACACTGCAACCACTGTTTTCCGATTTTACCTCATTCTCACGCAAGTGCACTTTTATTTTAACTATCACATTTTCAAATCCAATGCGCACGGTTTCCTCCTTTTCAAAATTGAAATTCTCATCATCCAATAATAACGATTCAATTTCACCCTGCACGCGGTAAAATTTATCCTCCAAATTATGCAAGGTACCGCAATGTTCCTTAAATTCATTTAATGATTCCGCATCAGCACTTTTTAGAATTCGATCGACGCGTTTAATTATTTGATCGCGTTGGATTAATAAATATTTTAAACTCATTCTGATGAATAAATGAAACACCAGTACTCAACTCAATCTTAACTTCAGATTAAGTTAAATTGTACAACCGTCCTCACGCGACCACTGTAAGTGAGTACGCGTTGGTCAGAAAAGTTACATTTACTTTAATAACTTTTAACTACAGTTTAACTTTACTTTGTAACACCGGCCGCGAGCTCCGCACTTCGGTTGGTTGGATCGGCGGCGGACCGGACCGCCCGAGACCGAGACGCGACCGACCGCGAGCGACCGATCCGAGACCGGCCGAGCGCTCGACTCGGACACCGGCTCGGATGAAGGACCGACTCGGGCGCGCGCGGGATTCGCACGATGTCCCGCCGAGACCGATGCACCAAGGTATCTGTACCTAATTGCCGTGAATTTACTAATTAACAACTGCTATATGTACCTCTCACTAAGAGTTCGCACTTTAACTCCAGAGTAATAACAAAATGTTGCCTGCAATACACGGCCACACGAATAGGTACATACAATTACATTTTTATTGAACGCACACACAATTCAATATAAATACACAACACAACAGTTTTCACAACACAATCTCGTAACAATAGTTTTAGAACACACACACAACACTGTAGTGCAGGTCACTACGATCCCAGACACATCTAGATAGATACACTTACTACTAGGCGCATATGTCGGGCTATCGTAGGAACCGAACTATTTTACTCGGACTTTAGGCACAAGACGGACTACACAGGACTGTCACATAGCACCAAGGAGGATACAGACGCAACGCTACTGCGTTTATATCGAAACACGGCTAGCCAAAAATCCCTACTACTACGAAAATCTAAATCGCAATTTAATCTTTTATGACGTGACTTGTCTATCTCCGTTACCCATATCGCGCGACCGCGATATGGTGAGAGAGAGAGCGAACAAGGCGAGCGACAGGTTTGTTATCGCTGGCTTGGCTCGGGTATCTGGTAGTAAGAGCTGTCCCTCCGACCAATCGGAAGCCTTGCTTGACGGCAACTTGACGGGATCACTACCAATGCCAGTCTGACGGACGACGATGATGGTGCGGTATATTTGTGAATTTTGAAATTGTTATTTGTAATATTATTTCAAATAGTTTTTACTGAACGAATATTATTGTTTGAATCCAAAAAAAATATTGAAAAATTAAACCAGACTGTTGTTTTAATATTTTTGAAAAGTTGTACTAATAATCAGTGATAGGAATAAGTAGGGCTTATTTACCTAAACTTCGAGGAACAGAGTAAAAGATTGGAGACTTCCTTAAGACAATATTTTTTTCCGGTTTACTAGTATTCATGGCGTTTTAATTTCGCGATTTTAAAAAAGTGGCCACCATTTTGAACTTTTTAGTTACTGGACCGATTGCTTTCAAAATCGATATTTGGGTGTATGTGTGGGCTCTGAATACGAATCTGTAGTCAAAATTTAAAAAAAGTGGCCGCCATTTTAAACTTTTTAGTTACTGGACCGATTGCTTTAAAAATCGTAATCTGGGTGTATGTGTGGGCGCTGAATACAAATCTGTAGTCAACATTTTAAAAAAGTGGCCGCCATTTTGAACTTTTTAGTTACTGGACCGATTGCTTTCAAAATCGATATCTGGGTGTCTGTGTGGGCTCTGAATACGAATCCGTTGTCAAAATTTAAAAAAGTGGCCGCCATTTTGAACTTTTTAGTTACTGGGCTGATTGCTTTCAAAATCGATATCTGGGTGTCTGTGTGGGCTCTGAATAGGAATCCGTTGTCAAAATTTAAAAAAAGTGACCGCCATTTTGAACTTTTTAGTTACTGGACCGATTGCTTTAAAAATCGATATCTGGGTGTATGTGTGGGCTCTGAATACGAATCTGTAGTCAAAATTAAAAAAGTGGCCGCCATTTTGAACTTTTTAGTTACTGGACCGATTGCTTTCAAAATCGATATCTGGGTGTCTGTGTGGGCTTTGAATACGAATCCGTTGTCAAAATTTAAAAAAAAGTGGCCGCCATTTTGAACTTTTTAGTTACTGGACCGATTGCTTTCAAAATCGATATCTGGGTGTCTGTGTGGGTTCTGAATACGAATCCGTTGTCAAAATTTAAAAAAGTGGCCGCCATTTTGAACTTTTTAGTTACTGGGCTGATTGCTTTCAAAATCGATATCTGGGTGTCTGTGTGGGCTCTGAATAGGAATCCGTTGTCAAAATTTAAAAAAAGTGACCGCCATTTTGAACTTTTAAGTTACTGGACCGATTGCTTTAAAAATCGATATCTGGGTGTATGTGTGGGCTCTGAATACGAATCTGTAGTCAAAATTAAAAAAAAGTGGCCGCCATTTTGAAATTTTTAGTTACTGGACCGATTGCTTTCAAAATCGATATCTGGGTGTCTGTGTTTTTTTTTTTTTTTTTATAGACTACCGGCACGGGTGGCTGTGCCCAAAAGTTCAAAGAACGATTAACACACAGCCAATAACCCCACTCCTCGCGAAACCACGCTCAGAGAGGCGCCATGCCAGCTACAAGGCGGACAAAGAGGTTGTTGTCTAATTTATTAACACGCCTTTTGAAGATTCCCAGGTTATAGGTGGTGGGGAACACACTCGCCGGAAGACCGTTCCATATTTTCGCCGTACGACATAGGAACGATTTCGAAAAGCGATGCGTTCTCAGAAGTTGTGTGTCAACAACATATGGATGTTCCGAGCGAGTCCGGCGGGTGTGACGAATACGGATCGGGGCAGGAGGGATGAGGGAAGCCAGTTCTTCGGAACATCGGCAATGGTAGTACCTATAAAACAGGCTAAGGGAACCAATTGTTCGCCTGTGTTGCAATGATTCAAGTCCCTCCGTGAGCTTGGGATCACCAATTAGGCGGATGGCGCGGCGCTGGATAGAGTCCAAGGAGGCCAACAGGTAAAGGGGGGATCCTTCCCACAGATGACTGCAATACTCCATCACCGGGCGAACTTGCGCTTTGTATAGCATAAGGAGTTGCGCCGGTGAGAAGAATCGCCTGCTGCGGTAGAGGACGCCCAATTTCCTGGAGGCAAGGGTAGCTTTGGACTCTATAAAGCTCCTAAATCCTACATCTTTGGTCAGTTCCACGCCCAGGAGGTCCAATTTGTCATTGTTGGGTACAGCCGTACCCTGAAATGTGGCTTGGGAGGGAAACCGGTCGGCCTTGGTAGAGAAGGCACAAGCTTGTGTTTTTCTGACGTTGAAATCTAAATACAAGCCGCCATTTTGAACTTTTTAGTTACTGGGCTGATTGCTTTCAAAATCGATATCTGGGTGTCTGTGTGGGCTTTGAATACGAATCCGTTGGCAAAATTTAAAAAAAGTGGCCGCCATTTTGAACTTTTTAGTTACTGGGCCGATTGCTTTCAAAATCGATATCTGGGTGTCTGTGTGAGCTCTGAATACGAATCCGTTGTCAAAATTTAAAAAAATTGACCGCCATTTTGAACTTTTAAGTTACTGGACCGATTGCTTTCAAAATCGATATTTGGGTGTCTGTGTGGGTTCTGAATACGAATCCGTTGTCAAAATTAAAAAAAAGTGGCCGCCATTTTGAACTTTTTAGTTACTGGACCGATTGCTTTCAAAATCGATATCTGGGTGTCTGTGTGGGTTCTGAATACGAATCCGTTGTCAAAATTTAAAAAAAGTGGCCGCCATTTTGAAATTTTTAGTTACTGGGCCGATTGCTTTCAAAATCGATATCTGTTTGTCTGTGTGGGCTCTGAATACAAATCCATTGTCAAAATCTTAAAAAAGTGCCCGCCATTTTGAACTTTTTAGATACTGGACTGATTACTTTCAAAACCCATATCTACATGTCTGTGTGGGCTCTGAATAGCAATATGTAGTTAACATAAAAAAATATTATATCGATTTTGAAAGCAATCGGTCTAGTAACTAAAAAGTTCAAAATGGCGGCCACTTTTTTTTAATTTTGACAACGGATTCGTATTCAGAGCCCACACATACACCCAGATATCGATTATGAAAGCAATCGGTCCAGTAACTAAAAAGTTAAAAATGGCGGCCACTTTTTTAAATTTTGACTACAGATTCGTATTCTGAGTCGACACAGACGCCCAGATATCGATTTTAAAAGCAATCGGTCTAGTAACTAAAAAGTTCAAAATGGCGGCCACTTTTTTTAATTTTGACTACAGATTCGTATTCTGAGTCGACACAGACGCCCAGATATCGATTTTGAAAGCAATCGGTCCAGTAACTAAAAAGTTCAAAATGGCGGCTACTTTTTTTAAATTTTGACACAGATTCGTATTCAGAGTCCACACAGACGTCCATATATCGATTTTGAAAGCAATCGGTCCAGTAACTAAAAAGTTCAAAATGGCGGCCACTTTTTTAAATTTTGACTACAGATTCGTATTCAGAGCCCACACTGACACCCAGATATCTATTTTGAAAGCAATCGGTCCAGTTACTAAAAAGTTCAAAATGGCGGCCACTTTTTTTAAATCGCGAAATTAAAACACCATGAATATTATTAAACCGGAAAAAAATATTGTCTTAAGGAAGTCTCCAATCTCTTACTCTGTTCCTCGAAGTTTAGGCAAATAAGTCCTACCTATTCCTATGATAATAATAATACATATTATAAATTGAATTCATCCATGTCATTGCCATAAAAAAAAACTAACAACACCCATATACAATAATTGATTTCAAATTTCTTTCCAGTCTTTCAAATTTGCCTATCATGTGTACGCGCCCGGTATGGCGCGCAGTCGTGCTCCTAACTCGCGGAATTTATGTATTTTACACGGTTTAAGCATTGTATTATCATTAAAATGACCTAATTATGAAAGGTTACGCCATCTTTTGTCATTCCTGATGATCTTGAGCTCTTTCGACACGTACCAACTGCACAAATCGCCATTTTGCGTAGTGCACATATACGTGTTCTTCGTTCCCAAGTCGCGAGCGCACTGACGGTCGATCCCGCAGCAGCGCTACATGTTAGTGCATAATGCTCTAACACGCGGCTAATTTTCCTATATATTAGCGTTCGACGGTTGCCACTCCCGTAGGTATGCTCGGTGCATAACACGATCGAAAGTATCGCGGATCAACTATTCGGCTCGAGGACCAAATTTATGTACCCTAGAAATGGACTGAAAGAAATTTCTCGCCGCAGATACTCGAACCTATGGACTTACCTCCGTCCGTGCCCAGCCGGCAGTCACCGCCACACACCCACAACGATCTACCAGTACAGCGTCCAGCCAGAGTTCTCTATTCTGCACAGCACTGAGCCACCGATCGCGCGCACACAACCACCGGGCGTATTAGGCGCAAACGCCGCGAGGACTGCCACCACGGCACACACACGACGAGCAAGGAACGCGTGCCTCGTCCGAAAGGGCGTCAGAGAACGAATGTCGCCGCGGCTGTTCACGCTCGGCTCGCCAAAGTCGCGAGTAGTTTTGGAAAACTAACCCATTGACACACGCACAGCGAGTGCGACTGCGGCGGTAACGCGATAATAGACCTTATGCAGCGGGCATAAGGTCCAACACAAAAGATTCCTGGTACTTCCGAACGGATACACATAAATACATGGAACTGTACGGAACAACGATACTATTCCATTTGAAATTACTTACTTAACCTTAAATGTTTTCCCAACAAAAAAAATTTTTTTATAAATTATCAAAAATTTAAAAATTATTGCATTAAACCATTCCATCTGCACAAACACATCTCATTTAATAGTATTATATATAACTCCATCACAACTGCACATTTGCATTTGAGTGAACTCACAAAACTCTAAAACAGCGCTCACTAAAAAATTGATAACTTATTAATTTTTCATTTTTTTCAAAAATAAAAAAAGGTCTCCACATATAGAGTCAATCTAGAAGATAAAAATATAAAACTTATAAATTTTTAATAATAAGTTTGTCAAAAAGTGCCCTTTCTAAACCCCATAAAAAGGGCCCTTTTTAGCAATTTTTTTCGATTTTTTCAAACACTATAGAACTTTGCCAAAATTGATTTTCACCATTAAGTAGCCCTTATCAATATGCACCTTTTGACATCCTAATCATTCACGTAGCTTCAAAACTGAGGACATCAGGGCAATGTCGCACTTTCGCTGGAAATGGGGCGTATACAGAAGCGATCGATTAAACATTTTCAATGTTAAATCAAATATCTCGTCGCGACCTATCTTTACCCTAGAATGGTACACTTATTTACAGGGCTTAATCTGGTACACAGGAGTGGTACACCACCCCATTATAAGTTTTGGGTATAATAATATTAAAACGCATTAGAATACTTTAATGTTTTATTTATTTATAAACAAAGTACCTATATGTAATTACAATTTAGACAAAAGTTACTAATCCTTAAGTTTAATTAAACAGTTATTAAAAATTTTCTTCTGGTGTTCCCGGCAGATGGGCTTCGAACACCCTGCACAGCAAAACTTTGTTTTGCGGTCTTTGTTTCTTGGGCACACAGAACATCGGCTCTGTTTGGGTAGTTCTAGGTTGGGTCTTTCCAGAATTGGTTCCTTTTTGAGAATATTTCGTATACGCTCACGGAGTTTGGTCTGCAAAGTAGGTATACGAAAACGCTCCTCTAAGTGAGGTTTTATTAGAGAGTAGCCCAATTCCTTCAGAAAAGTTGTGTCGTACAGGACGCGCACGTGAAGAACCCGCTTGCTCCGAATCCATGGTATGAATTCTGAAACAAAATACATCGCAAATCGTAAACAAAGACAAAATTATGACCCAATTTCTGATCAATATACAAGTAAAATATTACAAAAACTTAAAAAAACATAATAACTGGAAAATTTAATTTATTTACTTGTCAACTTACCACTATAAAGTGAGTTCATAAAATGTCGAATTTTGTACACTTTCGAGTAGAAATCAATTTCGAGACTCACAAACAAAATAGTACGAATCTGGTACAGAGGGGTAGTACACCACCCGAACACTGGGCTGGCGACGTCCGCTCTAACCGACTGCGTGCGCGCTTCTCACGTATCGATAGACCTTCCCACGCTAGGAGAATACATAGAGCGAAAACTTTCTAGATATTTAACTTTTAACGTAAAAATGCTACAAAGTGGCTCTGGGGTAGTACACCACCCAGGTACCATTCTAGTGTTAACCCCAGCGGATGAATAGTCTGGAATCAGTTAGTTTCCGAGATATGCAATCACAAACTAAAAATAAAAATTTGAAAATGGTAGTGCAAGATTTAAGGGTTGAAAAGAGACTTCCCCTGGTGTATGGAGGAGAGCGGACTTCCCGATTCTCTTAAGCACTCTCAACTCAACCAAGGAAAAAAAAATTATTATAAAACAAAAGAAGAAAGACAAAATAACTAAAAAATACAAAAAATATAAAAAAACTAAAAAAAATAATAAAAAAAAACAAACAAAAAATTAAAAAAAAACTATCGTCGAGACCTATCATTTCCTCCCAGCGGAGGAGTAGTCTGGGATCAGTAGATTCAGAGAAATGCCTTAAAAAAAGTTTTATCTCGTCGAGACTTATCATTTTCCATATGGGAATGAGTAGGCTGGGATTAGTAGTTTCAGAGATATGCCCTCTCAAAGTATTTATCCTTTTTTTTTCGAAACGGTTGAACCTTTTGGAAAAAAAAAGAAAAAATTTCTCTTTCAGAAAGAGATTTTTTTTTTTACTGAAGGAAACAAATTTCAAGTCGATCCGACCAGTAGTTTAGGAGTTATATGCATTTATTGATTTTCGAAGCCTTTTTTGTAAAGACTATGACGTCATCAATTGTTTATATTATTCTTTGACGTTGCGATAGGTGGAAGGCGGCCGAGTGACTATCACCTGACCTGACACCTGGTTTGCTGGGATTGGTTGAGCGGTTCGTGAGATAGTGGTATGCCGGCCGAAAGTACATTAAAAATGACGGTAGATTTTTGCAAATGGCACGGGTAAAACATTACACATATGGATTCCATGTCAAAAAGGTCATCGTTAGGATTCCCGAGTTATAGTTAGAACACTCATTGAAAATGCGATCTATATTTTCACCGTAAAGCACAGGAACGATTTCGAAAAGCGATGTGCTCTCAGAACTTGGGTGTCAACAACATATGCATGCTCCAAGCATGTTATCAGTCCGACGGGTGTGGCGGATACGGACGGGGGCAGGACGGATGAGGGAAGTCAATTCGTCAGAGTGCCGGCCATAGGTAGTGTAGTATTTCAGGCTAAGGGAAGCAATTGTTCGCCTGTGGCACAATGTTACAAGCAAAGAGTTTGTATTACGTCGCTGCAGCGACGTAATACAAACTCTTTGGTTACAAGTCCCTACGTGAGCTTGGGATCGAGGCGGATAGACGCGAACAAGTAAAGGTCTGCCGCCGAGATGACGACCGTAGTATTGTTCTGGCAGCGATGAAGGCATCGACCAGAGAAATTGTACCGGTGCTGCTGGAGTGTATTTCGTACGGAGAAGACTTATGCCCAACATTGAACAGCAACAAGTCGACGATGATGACGATTTTTTTATGCTGCGAGAAGTTTCATCGCCAGTACGTAGGGGTTTAAATATAGGTAGTATTCTTATTTACCTTTGGCTTCGCTGACACAATCCATCTCGGCGCATATTTGATTGCTATCGTTATCTGCAACACACATTTTATTTTAATTATAATTTTCTAAGCTTTCAGTTACGTGTAGCGTGTGCTTGATTCAAAGTTCTATAAAGGGGGCGACAGCAAATGATGAAAATGTTGATTGATGGCCATTGGCGATGGCGAGCCGTACATTGACGCTCAACGACAGCCAGTGAAAATCATAATTTTTTAATCTCGACCGCGCCACCAAACATGGCGGACGTACCTGAACACGATGTTAACGTGGCCTTTGCCCAGCTCCTATCTAATTACAGAACGCCATTATATTTTGTTACTCATACCTTTGTGCAGGGATTGTCCTGTGATAAGGAAGGTCCAATAATGTTTCAAATGAATTCTGGGCCATGCGAAGAAAATATTTATAACATCCGGCTATGTTTCTTCAAGAGTTCTTTGCAAATATTCATGAGTGAACTGATATCTCAATTTGTACGATTCGTTAGACTAACGCCTGGTTCTTCTCTCTTTTTTTTAACAGAAACCATAAGAGTGAGGAGGTTAGGTTCAAAAGGTAACAGATCCACTTTAGACAGATTTTTATTATTTTTTTATTTAAAATGCCGAATTGCATCGATTCCACAACTTGTAAAATTATCAAAATGTACTCCAATCCGATTGATTATAGCTACCAAAAAGTGACATTGGTTCAAAAGGTAACAAATCCGAAAAAGTCACCACTAAATTATTCCTCTTAGATCACTTTACATCAAAAGGGCAACAAATCTAAACCAATTTCAGTGCATAATGCCGCCCTGTGGTTCTAAAAGTAACATATTTAATTATTTTCGTCATTTTTTGGGGCACATATCCGTATACTTGTGGAACAAAAAGTAACAAATCCATTATCCCGGTACAAAAAGGCGGAAATCCAAAATTCAAATCCATGTATTCCTTATTCTACTGCACATTTTTTTTAATCTTTGTATGATACGAATGATCTCTACTAGTAGTATTTTATATGAAATTAAAATAAATATTTCTATAGTTAATGGCTTAGGGACCATAATCTTTTTTGTGTTTTCTGAAAAAAAAAAACCTAAAGTGTATTTGTGACCTTTTGTTCCTAACCTCCTCAGTTACTGCAAGAAATGCCATATCTTTTTTTATGTAATCCGGTATGTGTGGCTATATCAGAGGGGCCAAAGCACATGCTCCGACCAACCAATCTTCGCAAGACTTCGTATCGCAGACAGACAAACGATAGACGGATATGGTCAGGTATGGTATAGCAATCTACGGACCGATTTTACACCTCTAAGGGATCGAAGACCATAAAATTTGTTGCTAATTTCAACTTTATAACTCTACTTGTTGCTGAGAAAAGGGGTCTTGACAGACTGACGGACGGACTCGTTGGTTTGTTTTTAGGGTTCCGTATCCGGTAAGGGACCCTATTACTACTGCCTACGCCGTCTGTCTGTCTGTCTGTCTGTCACAATAATTCACGGGGGTTCCCATACAAGAAACAAAAAAGTGTATGCTTGCGCGCCATCTACCGAAAAGACTGAAGCATTTTAACTAATCATGAATTTTAACTAACTAAGCATTTCATAAACACGCCATAGATGGCGTGAGTGGCACAGACCATGACATGGCGATACGAAACCCTCGGTGCGCGAGTTCGACTCGCACTTAGCCGGTTTTTTTTTTGAGGTACGGAACGCTAAAAATATATGAATAAGGAGACTCACGCGGCATATAGAAAGCGACACAGCGACACTTGGCGAAGGTATAATTACTGCGACACTCAAGTTCACAGTTCTTCTTGTTGTAAATGTTGAAGTACCGCAGTTGTCTCTCCGTGGGGAAGTAGCACTGGCGACTGAAATAGTAAATGTCTTATTAAATTGTATTATATTAAGAAACTGTAATCTAGTTTTACCTTTTTTTTTTATTGCTACCGAACTGGGTGGCTCTGTTCGAGGTCGCAACCTCAGGCGCAGCCAATTTCACCCCGAGGAGGTGCCAGTCCGGCTTGAAGGTGGACTAATGTTGCTGGGGAAAGGCTATTAACTTATTAGTCGTTCCTTCTTTGTGCTTTTGTACCGCCTTCTACTCAAGATCAAATATTATTTGACTTTTTAGGGTTTGTTTTTTTAAAATAAACCCAAAAAAGTTTAAAAATGTTTTTTTAAAACAGTTTTTTACTTACGAATTAAGGGCCTTCAAATTTTTTTTATTTCTTCCAATCTAGCTGGCTGTGCCCGAGGTCGAAGCCTCAGGCGCAACCAATTTCACCCCCGAAGAGGTGCCAGTTCGTCGCTGGGGAAAGGCTATTAACCCGCGATTTGAAGATCCGTGGATTGTAGGAGTGGGGGAAGATTTTCCCTGGGAGCCCGTTCCACACCTTTGCAGTGCGGCACAAGAACGATTTAGAGAATCGTGCAGTTCGAAGAACTCTTCTGTCGACTACAAACGGGTGTTCCGCGAGAGTATGGCGGGTTTGGCGAAGGCGAACAGGAGGAGGAGGGATAAGGGAAGCAAGTTCGTCAGAGCAGCGGCCATATTAGTACCGATAAAACATGCTCAATAACCCAACGATACGTCTGTGCTTTAGAGGTTAAAGGTCCTTTGTGAGTACAGAGTCACCAATGAGGCGAACACCTACACCTAAATGTGTTCTTTTTCATAGGAGCATTTAAACATCGCTCTTAAGATTACCATAAGTACATGACGCCTGTTTCCCAGTGGGGTAGGTTCTTTACGTGCCACGATTCTGACACACCTCTGCCGCCTCTTCCGCTCTCATAATATTCTTCATACATGCTCGTTGGTTTCGGATACCACGCACGCACTTGACCCTTTTTGGGCACATGCTCGATCTGGTCCAGGTACTTACGTCTATGGTGACCCTTTCCGCCTCTTCCACTCACTCCTTATTTTTGTCACCTATCATTCATTCTTCCAACATGACTGAACCACCTACGCATTCCTTTCTTAATCCTTGTCACTATTATAAGTTCTTTCAGACCACAGCGCTTTCACACTAAACTATTTCTCTAGAAAATCTAAACCAAAAATATTAAGTATAATAAAGTTCCAGTAGTTATTGTGATTATTATTTCAAAGGTCTGATATTATAGATTCAATTGAAATTTTTAAAGATAATATTTTTTTAGAGTTTTATTTTATTTTATTTTCTACTTATGTTTCTTATTTTAATATAACTTTAATTTGCTATACTTAACAGAAAATTATGGGCAGGTAATTTATATAATTTTAAGGGAGTTCAATTTTTGTTATTCAAGTAGAAGTAGGTATTTAAGAAGAATTCAAATACAAGTTAATGTACTTAAATACTGTTGTTTTGTGTCATTAATCATTATAAATGCCATATTCTTTTTATGAAGATAAGTTATTAAAATAAGAAACAATTTCTAAAATAAATAAAGTCATTTTTAATCCATGCTAATCAATACTAATAATAAATATGTAAGGGATGGTGATGGAGTAAGTTACTTTGTTTTATGTACCTATAAGATACTGAGTTTGTAGACTTTGTACCTGGTATGATACTAACACTAAATTGAAATTGACATAGAAATCTTTTCTGTATGTATGTAATGTATGTATGTATGTATGTATGTTCCTCCATAACTATTAAACCAATCATCCGAATTCGATCTGACTTAGTACAAGCACATTTACCTATACGAGACACAGGATAGGCTAAAAAAAATTCAGTTCCGGTTGCGCTAAGATGTGGTTCCCATTCCCATACAAACCGATATGTTCCGTGCGCCGGAATAGGTAGGTATTTACGTTACAAGCGAGCGGGCGGGCGGCGCGGCGCGGCGCGGGCTGCGCGGTGCGGGCGGCCTTGAGAAATAAACATTAAAACACCATTGAGAAATTCCGCTTCGGTAGATTTTAAAATCTATAGTATTATCAAAACCTCCTGTCCGGTTGGGCAATAAAGTCAATAAAGGCAATAGGTACATTTTCTTACGCCTTGCCATGTGCGCGTTTTACAACTTTGTTTACCAAACAGAATGAACATATTATTTGCCTAGATAAGTACACATAAAGTATGCATTTTGCAACTTAACTAAGAGAACATTTGAACGCTTTCTTAACAGACTTAACAGATACCTACATAGAACTAGCAATAATACCTAGAACTAATAATACCTATGAATTAAGACTAAAGTTCAATACATTAGCGCGCAACAGACTCACTTAGAGCATAGTATAGACGGTACGCAGGAGTTTGCTATCGGCGCAAATAAGTTTTCTTATATTAACCTCGCTGCAAGCAGGCCTCCGTCACTCGAGCGTACCTACCGCGATAAGATAAGTGCCTACGGCCCAGTGCGTCCCCGGGGAAGCAGAAAAATTTTCTCTTGTCTTGTTACGAGTCGAATACATGGACGACTCGAGTGACTCGAGTTGAAAACATCTATAACTCGAGTTGCGACTCGAATACAAAAACACTCGCTATAGATTTTCTATTTATTAGTCTCGGAACCATTATTTAATATAATAGCTCCTTAAATAATTGAAGTCCCTAATCTCGTACAGCGCGTCACCAGTTCAATCAAATGAATTCAACTGCCTCGCAGCAGCAGACCGCGTCACCCACTCGCTCGACTCGTGTGCTGCGAGCGAATGCGAGTTGACGAACGAATACAAAATACTCGTAGACTCGCGGCCTTGAGAGACTGCGACTCGAGTTGGTCTACTCCAGTATGGTCGGTCAGTCAGTCTCTCAAGGCCGCGAGTCGAGTATTTTGTATTCGTTCGTCAACTCGCTTTCGCATTCAGTCGTCCGAGTGCGTGCAAAGCGAGTGGGCAGGCAGACTGACTGACTGACGCTTGTCCGTACGAATACGTGTCCGACTCGGTTTCGCTCCGAATCCTACTCGAGTTGACGAGTTTTAGGTTTGACTCGAGTCACACGAGTATTATCACTCGACTCGTTACAACGTTACATTTATACGTCTACATCTTATACGTTACGTAACATTTTCTGAGAAAATCAGTGGGCTGCCAAACGCCGCCGCGTACGCACGCTCGCCGCGACGACGACGAAGACGTCGCGAGGTCGGTTGAAAAAAAAATTACGCTAGCCGCGCGAACGTATTGTGCGGTGGATGGCTGCAATAAAACGAAGGCTGAGAAAGATTTTTAAACGGTTTTATTTAGCTTGACTCCGTATATTTGTTTGTTTGTTTGTTACTAACTTTGTTTCAAATCTTGCGACAACTTTTTCAACTACTTCTACTGAACCGATTTTTATGAAACTTTGCACACACATTGAGTTCTCGTGACAATACAATATTATGATAATTTCAACTTGGTAACGAGGGTCTGATGATGGAGTCAGGAGGAGGACAGTGGAACTCTTCAACCGTTACTAGTAACCCCCTCGAGTTTGGGCTCATATGGTTGGTTTGGACGAGTGTTCCATACTTCTACCAATACACTTGGTGACGAGGGTCTGATGATGGAGTCAGGAGGTGGATAGTGGAACTCTTCAACCGTTACTAGTAACCCTCTCGAGTTTGGGCTCATATGGTTGGTTTGGAAGAGTGTCCCATACTTCTACCAATACACTTGGTGACGAGGGTCTGATGATGGAGCCAGGAGGTGTACAGTGGAACTCTTCAACCGTTACTAGTAACCCCCTCGAGTTTGGGCTCATTTGGTTGGTTTGGACTAGTGTCCCATACTTCTACCAATACACTTGGTGACGAGAGTCTGATGATGGAGTCAGGAGGTGTACAGTGGAACTCTTCAACCGTTACTAGTAACCCCCTCGAGTTTGGGCTCATTTGGTTGGTTTCGACCAGTGTCCCATACTTCTACCAATACACTTGGTGACGAGGGTCTGATGATGGAATCAGGAGGTGTACAGTGGAACTCTTCAACCGTTACTAGTAATCCCCTCGAGTATGGGCTCGTTTGGTTTGTTTGGACGAGTGTCCTATACTTCTACCAATACACTTGGTGACGAGGGTCTGATGTTGGAGTCAGGAGGTGGACAGTGGAACTTTTCAACCGTTACTAGTAACCCCCTCGAGTTTGGGTTCATTTGGTTAGTTTGGACGAGTGTTCCATACTTCTACCAATACACATGGTGACGAGGGTCTGATGATGGAGTCAGGAGGTGAACAGTGGAACTCTTCAACCGTTACTAGTAACCCCCTCGAGTTTGGGCTCATTTGGTTGGTTTGGACGAGTGCCCCATACTTCTACCAATACACTTGGCGAGGGTCTGATGATGGAGTCAGGAGGTGGACAGTGGAACTCTTCAACCGTTACTAGTAACTCCCTGGAGTTTGGGCTCATATGGTTGGTTTGGGCGAGTGTCCCATACTTCTACCAATACACTTGGTGACGAGGGTCTGATGATGGAGTCAGGAGGTGTACAGTGAAACTCTTCAACCGTTACTAGTAACCCCCTCGAGTTTGGGCTCATATGGTTGGTTTGGACGAGTGTTCCATACTTCTATCAATACACTTGGTGACGAGGGTCTGATGATGGAGTCAGGAGGTGGACAGTGGAACTCTTCAACCGTTACTAGTAACCCCCTCGAGTTTGGGCTCATATGGTTGGTTTGGAAGAGTGTCCCATACTTCTACCAATACACTTGGTGACGAGGGTCTGATAATGGAGTCAGGAGGTGTACAGTGGAACTCTTCAACCGTTACTAGTAACCCCCTCGAGTTTGGGCTCATATGGTTAGTTTGGACGAGTGTTCCATACTTCTACCAATACACTTGGTGACGAGGGTCTGATGATGGAGTCAGGAGGTGGACAGTGGAACTCTTCAACCGTTACTAGTAACCCCCTCGAGTTTGGGCTCATATGGTTGGTTTGGAAGAGTGTCCCATACTTCTACCAATACACTTGGTGACGAGGGTCTGATGATGGAGTCAGGAGGTGTACAGTGGAACTCTTCAACCGTTACTAGTAACTCCCTCGAGTTTGGGCTCATTTGGTTGGTTTGGACGAGTGTCCCATACTTATACCAATACACTTGGTGACGAGAGTCTGATGATGGAGTCAGGAGGTGTACAGTGGAACTCTTCAACCGTTACTAGTAACCCCCTCGAGTTTGGGCTCATTTGGTTGGTTTCGACGAGTGTCCCATACTTCTACCAATACACTTGGTGACGAGGGTCTGTTGATGGAATCAGGAGGTGTACAGTGGAACTCTTCAACCGTTACTAGTAACCCCCTCGAGTATGGGCTCATTTGGTTTGTTTGAACGAGTGTTCTATACTTCTACCAATACACTTGGTGACGAGGGTCTGATGTTGGAGTCAGGAGGTGGACAGTGGAACTCTTGAACCGTTAGTAGTAACCCCCTCGAGTTTGGGCTCATTTGGTTAGTTTGGACGAGTGTTCCATACTTCTACCAATACACATGGTGACGGGGGTCTGATGATGGAGTCAGGAGGTGTACAGTGGAACTCTTCAACCGTTACTAGTAACCCCCTCGAGTTTGGGCTCATTTGGTTGGTTTGGACGAGTGTCCCATACTTCTACCAATACACTTGGCGAGGGTCTGATGATGGAGTCAAGAGGTGGACAGTGGAACTCTTCAACCGTTACTAGTAACTCCCTGGAGTTTGGGCTCATATAGTTGGTTTGGACGAGTGTCCCATACTTCTACCATTACACTTGGTGACGAGAGTCTGATGATGGAGTCAGGAGGTGGACGGGGAACTCTTCAACCGTTACTAGTAACCCCCTCGAGTTTGGGCTCATATGGTTGGTTTGGACGAGTGTCCCATACTACTACCAATACACTTGGTGACGAGGGTCTGATGATGGAGTCAGGAGGTGTAGAGTGGAACTCTTCCACCGTTACTAGTAACCCCCTCGAGTTTGGGCTCATTTGATTGGTTTGGACGAGTGTCCCATAGTTCTACCAATATACTTGGTGACGAGGGTCTGATGATGGAGTCAGGAGGTGTACAGTGGAACTCTTCAACCGTTACTAGTAACCCCTCGAGTTTGTACTCATTTGGTTGGTTTGGACGAGTGTCCCATACTTCTAACTAATACACTTGGTGACGAGGGTCTGATGATGGAGTCAGGAGGTGTACAGTAGAACTCTTCAACGGTTACTAGTAACCCCCTCGAGTTTGGGCTCATATGGTTGGTTTGGACGAGTGTCCCTTACTTCTACCAATACACTTGGTGACGAGGGTCTGATGATGGAGTCAGGAGGTGTACAGTGGAACTCTTCAACCGTTACTAGTAACCCCCTCGAGTTTGGGCTCATTTGGTTTCTTTGGACGAGTGTCCCATACTTGTCGAACGCAAAAGTATGAAATAGACATACCATCTGTTCAAATTGATTTTGAAAGAGACGGCGGACACCTTATCCATCCTAAAGCCATACAGTTTCCAGCAAAGTTTAATTATGGAACAGCTGAGAGACGGATGTTACCGATAATTTTGTCATGGGCCTCTACTGTCCATAAAATGCAGGGCAGTACTGTTGACCGTGCTGTCGTGTATTTGGGCTCCAGACTATTTGAGCAGGGTCAAGCGTATGTTGCATTGAGTCGCGTAAAGTCTTTAGAAGGGTTATGTATTGAGGAGCTTGATTGTGAGTAATTGACAGGTAAGAAACCGAGTAACAAAGATGCAATCAGAGAGTTGGAAAGGATGACGAGTTTACGTAATGAATGATACGAGCCAAAAATCAAACTAAAAACGAGTAAATAAAAAAATAGGTAAAAAAACTTTTAAGTTAAACGGTTTTATTAAAAATAAAAAACTAGAAAAAAACAGCTGTACAAAAAACTAGAAAATAATAGGGACACAAGCCTGGGCCTTCTTAAGATTTTACGTCTGGGTAAGAAATCGTGCAATACTAGCGTGCTGTCTTCTTATGTCGGATGCCAAAGGGCACATTGTGTCGCTGCGTCAGCGGAATAAGTAATAAATTGAGACTTTTAACAGACTAATATAAAAACGTGGGGCGTATAATATGCGTAATAAATAACATGCGCCCCACGTTTTTATATTAGTCTGTTAAAAGTCTCAATTTATTACTTATTCCGCTGACGCAGCGACACAATGTGCCCTTTGGCATCCGACATAAGAAGACAGCACGCTAGTATTGCACGATTTCTTATCCAGACGTAAAATCTTAAGAAGGCCCAGGCTTGTGTCCCTATTATTTTCTAGTTTTTTGTACAGCTGTTTTTTTCTAAATTTTTATTTTTTTTTAAATATAAAATAATATGTTTATTTGTATAAAATTAATGTCAATAAAATCAATATAATGATGAGACAAAGAGATTTTGTTAAAAAAAAGCCGGACAAGTGCGAGTCTGACTCGCGCACCGAGGGTTCCGTCGGCGCCGCGCGCCGCCGTGCCGTCAGCATTGATTGTTGTGCCGATTATTAGAATGAACGTAACGAAAAGCATCCCTTAAATTAAAATTTGAACTTTTTTAAGTTTTCTTTACATTCGCGGGTGCGCGCACAACAACCCACGAAAGTTTCATCATAATCGGATAGAAGACGAACGAACGAACGAACGAACATTCATTTTTATAGTTAACGCCGAGATGACAGTTCTTCGTTGTCAAATTGAAATTATTAAATTTTTTTGTGTTCCATGAATCCAATATTTGGTCACCGGCCAGTTGACGCAAAAACAACGACCAAGAAACCTGTACTTTGGACTGCGTGATTTTAAACGCGCAACAATTTTAATAATTTAAAATTTAATTTAATTTTTTTTTATTATTCTCCCTGCCGCCGCCGCGGCGCCGCCGGTGGTATTTCAGCTTGATACCTTGACCCGTTCCTGAGAAAAAGGGTCTTGACATACAAAACAAGCAAACTTTTTTTTTATGTGATGTAATTACGAATTTACAATTTTCCTTTATTTGTGCTGTGAGACCTTGCTTCGTACCGAATTTCGTGATTCTAGGTCAACGGGAAGTACCCTGTAGGTTTTTATTTGTTTTGAGTGAATTTACGAGTATCAAAATCTGACATCAATACCCGTATCTTTTGATTGTGTTAATTTAGAAGCATGAGTTTCCTACATCTCTAAGCGATCGTAGATGTTAATATTTTGTATTAATTTGAACTTGATACCTTGACTCGTTCCTGAGAAAAAGGGTCTTGACATACAAAACAAGCAAACTTTTTTTTATGTGACATAACTGCAAATTGGCAATTTTCGGATGTTTTCCTTTATTTGTGCTGTGAGACCTTGCTTCGTACCGAATTTCGTGATTCTAGGTCAACGGAAAAGTACCCTGTAGGTTTTGGTTTGTTTTGAGTGAATTTACGAGTATCAAAGTCTGACATCAATACCCGTGTAGAGCTGTGAGGTAAAAGGTGAAGCGGTGTCGTGTCCTCTGGCTCCACGTGTAGCTGCAGCTGATGTTGTATGGGCTAGTGCCCGGTTGTTCTGCCAAGCGATCTGTATTTATGCGAGGCGTATTTGATATTTCAGCAATGTGTTATGTGGCGTATGGAATTCTTAATTAGCCATTATTTGCCACCTGTTGGTGTGCTAGTGAATCTTTCTGTTTCTTCGTCGCGAAGCGATGTAGGTTATTATCGATCTTTATTATTCAGTTGTGGGATAGGTGTCGCTATCACCACACCCGTATCTTTTGATTGTGTTAATTTAGAAGCATGAGTTTCCTACATCTCTAAGCGATCGTAGATGTTAATATTTTGTATTAATTTGAACTTGATACCTTGACTCGTTCCTGAGAAAAAGGGTCTTGACATACAAAACAAGCAAACTTTTTTTTTATGTGACATAACTGCAAATTTGCAATTTTCGGATGTTTTCCTTTACTTGTGCTATGTTTGGTCACCGGCCAGTTGACGCAAAAACAACGACCAAGAAACCTGTACTTTGGACTGCGTGATGACGTGATGATGTGCGTGAGACCTTGCTTCGTACCTAATTTCATGATTCTAGGTCAACGGGAAGTACTCCATAGGTTTTGATTTCATTTGCCGGTAGCAAAATTTATGACATAAATGGCCGTATCTTGTGATTGCGTTGACTTAGAAACTTAATTTTCTTACACCTCCGAGGAAACGTAGACCTTAATATTTGGTATTAATTTCAAATTGATACGTCTACCCGTTCCTGAGAAAAAGGGTCTTGAGGGACAGACAGCCAGCCAGACGGACAACAAAGTGATCCTATAAGGGTTCCGTTTTTCCTCTTTTGAGGTACGGAACCCTAAAAAACAAAACAAAAACAACAACAATAGTCGGCGGCTCGCCGCGCCGTGTGAAAGTTTCGCTATCTCTTGAATACCTGATGATGAAACGAATGTGCTTAAACTGCCTAGGTATATGCTCAAATACCACCACATACACGTGTGAGCCACTGGAAATCGGAAATGTGACAAAAATAAAATATTTAGGAATTGTCTTAGATAACCACCTGAGCTGGCGGCCACCATATAGAAGGACTTGCAGCACAGATTAAATAATAGTTACTTCGTAACAGATCCTTTACTCCCTAAGAAAACACCAAATACCTACGTTATAATTGCCTACTCGTGTCTTACGATTGGACGTACGAGCTAAAATGCGCCGAAGGTTTGCGCGGCGAGAGTTCATTACTTTGCACGTCGCGCGCTTGCGATAAAGCTAAAACCACGCCAGGGTTGTACATTTTTGCGAAAAAATAAATAACTTTTTATTAAAGAATTCCGTATGCACTTTGACTTCTGCATTTGTTGGGCACAGCGAGTACCCTATAAATAGATTGGGAATATAAAATGAAACGATAGTTGTCACGCGTCATATAATATAATAGTTGATTCATCTACAATATTTACACATTTCAAAACATTGAAATTAAACTGCATATTTATACAGAAGTCTTACAAATTACCTACGTATTTTGTTGGGTATTTTACATATGACTAAATAATTTCGAAGGTACATAATGTAATGTGACAGTAAAAAAAGTAAAGAAAACATAACATTTAAAATACAACTGTAGAAGACCTTAACGATTTTTTAAACGGTTTTATTTAGCTTGACTCCGTATATTTGTTTGTATCTTTTTAGGGTTCCGTACCTCAAAAGAGGAAAAACGTAACCCCTATAGGATCACTTTGTTGTCCGTCTGGCTGGCTGTCTGTCCCTCAAGACCCTTTTTCTCAGGAACGGGTAGACGTATCAATTTGAAATTAATACCAAATATTAAGGTCTACGTTTCCTCGGAGGTGTAAGAAAATTAAGTTTCTAAGTCAACGCAATCACAAGATACGGCCATTTATGTCATAAATTTTGCTACCGGCAAATGAAATCAAAACCTATGGAGTACTTCCCGTTGACCTTGACAAATTTGCAGTTATGTCACATAAAAAAAAAGTTTGCTTGTTTTGTATGTCAAGACCCTTTTTCTCAGGAACGAGTCAAGGTATCAAGTTCAAATTAATACAAAATATTAACATCTACGATCGCTTAGAGATGTAGGAAACTCATGCTTCTAAATTAACACAATCAAAAGATACGGGTATTGATGTCAGATTTTGATACTCGTAAATTCACTCAAAACAAACCAAAACCTCCAGGGTACTTTCCCGTTGACCTAGAATCACGAAATTCGGTACGAAGCAAGGTCTCAGAGCACAAATAAAGGAAAAAATCCGAAAATTGCAAATTTGCAGTTATGTCACATAAAAAAAAAGTTTGCTTGTTTTGTATGTCAAGACCCTTTTTCTCAGGAACGAGTCAAGGTATCAAGTTCAAATTAATACAAAATATTAACATCTACGATCGCTTAGAGATGTAGGAAACTCATGTTTCTAAATTAACACAATCAAAAGATACGTGTATTGATGTCAGATTTTGATACTCGTAAATTCACTCAAAACAAATCAAAACCTACAGGGTACTTCCCGTTGACCTAGAATCACGAAATTCGGTACGAAGCAAGGTCTCACAGCACAAATAAAGGAAAAAAAAGTAAGAATTAAAAATTTTCCGAAAATTGTAAATTCGTACTTACATCACATAAAAAAAAAGTTTGCTTGTTTTGTATGTCAAGACCCTTTTTCTCAGGAACGGGTCAAGGTATCAAGCTGAAATACCACCGGCGGCGCCGCGGCGGCGGCAGGGAGAATAATAAAAAAAAAACAATTAAATTTTAAATTATTAAAATTGTTGCGCGTTTAAAATCACGCAGTCCAAAGTACAGGTTTCTTGGTCGTTGTTTTTGCGTCAACTGGCCGGTGACCAAATATTGGATTCATGGAACACAAAAAAATAAAATAATTTCAATTTGACAACGAAGAACTGTCATCTCGGCGTTAACTATAAAAATGAATGTTCCTTCGTTCGTTCGTTCGTCTTCTATCCGATTATGACGAAACTTTCGTGGGTTGTTGTGCCGGGAATGTAAAGAAAACTTTAAAAAGTTCAAATTAATTTCAGGGATGCTTTTCGTTACGTTCATTCTAATAATCGGCACAACAATCAACGCTGACGGCACGGCGGCGCGCGGCGCCGACGGAACCCTCGGTGCGCGAGTCAGACTCGCACTTGTCCGGTTTTTTTTTCTGGGAAGCACGATATGGCGCGCGCCAGACTAACGCAGAGGTGTAGTGCGACGGCTCCCACGGACATTCGAATATTTACGGGGGCTGCGAATACCATGTCGGCCGGCTAGGTGCACCTTCACATTATGTTTGAAGGATCCCAGACTGTACATTAGAGGAAAGGATGCAGGTGGGAGTTTATTATTGCGTCACGTTAATTGAGAAGGATTATCATTTACCTAAATGCGAAAGTATATGGTTGGTCGGCATTAGTAACTCAGTTTCTTCGAGAAAAAATATAGTTTACCTGAAAGGTGCTCGGCTTTCGGCCTCGCCAGTAGTTACATACTTTATTCGAGAAGGTTTATCATTCACCTGAACCCAAGTCAGCCTTCGGCCTCAATGACTTACTTTCTTCTTTTGGAATAAGAATTTTACGCGAGCGAAGCCGCGGACAAAAGCTAGTACTAAGTAAAATTGTAATATGTGTGTGACGTTCAAACCTCAACGGTAGTAGTGGTTTTCCGCCACAATGACGCCGAGTTAAATTAATTTTAAATTTTTTCAAACATGTTATACCCAAAGAATAATACCGGATTGCACGAGGGATTTGATCAGGATTTTGCAAAGATTTTATATTATTGACACCTACCAATTTACATTGACTTGATATACTTATACCAATTTTATTAATATTTTTTTTTTACATTAATGTGGATTCTATATTTCCTTTTATACACTACATTTAGATTTTTAATATTTTATATATTTTTATTTTTGGCAAGACTTGTACATACTTAGCACATTGAAATATTTTAAGACCCGATGCCGTAGCCCGCCCGATGAACCTACGTCTGAAAGATAATAATATATTATTTCTAGTTCTCTTTTAGTCCAGTATAGCCAGCAATCCAAAGGGAAGGCTCCGGTATGGTACATTCTCGTAGGTGATGTTGGCTGGTCGGAGCATGTACTCTGGCCCCTCTGATTCAGCCACCCATACCGAATCACATAAAATAATTATATCAATGAAAATGTATGTATGGTGACGATTTCTTTATTCAAGAACTAGCTTTTGCCCGCGGCTTCGCTCGCGTAAAATTCGTATTTCAAAGAAGAAAGTAAGTAACTAAGGGCGAGGGCGACGGCCTAGCTGGGTTCAGGTAAACCATAAACCGTCTCGAAGAAAGTGAGTAACTAAATGCGAGACCGAAGGCGGAGTTGCGTTCACGTAAACCATATTCTTTCTCAATGAAAGTAACTAAGGGCGAGGCCGAAGGCTGAGCTCCGTTAAGGTAAACGAAAAACCTTCTCAAATAAAGTAAGTAACTAACGGCAAGGCTTAGGTAGGTACTTACTTTCTTCGAGAAGGTTTGACTGTGCACGACACTGCTCCGCGTCTCCGGTTTCATATTCCGTCGTGTTTCCAGGAGCCTCAACGTCTCTGCGGATAACTTTTTTTTAAATTTTTTTTTATGGAAACTGACACGGTTTTTTTTTTTTTTTTTATGGAACCTGACACGGTTGGCTACATCACCTACAACATCCGTGATGTCAGCCCATAACACAGGGTGAACTAGGTGCCATGTCAGTGCTTCCCTTCATTTCATGTCGGCTACACTAAACTGGACGGAAAACACGAACTATTTACATAGCCGTTTCGACCGACCTTTCATTCAGTGCGGAGGTACGAAATTACAAGATTACGAAATTTACGGTCTTATAATCCTAACTAAAAAGTGTAAAATAAAAAAAGTTTATTTAAAAAATAAAAAAACCCGACTGCGTAAAAAATTAGCTTTAAATAAAAACTGAAAAGAAAAAAAACAAGTCCAGTAGTCTAGAACTCTGTTAAGTAATATTGAATAACTACACCATTGAAATAGTTTCATGATCGATACACACATATAATAAAACAAATAATAAACTCTAATGCGGAACATAGCGACTTTAACAGTCGGGACCCATTGACATTTTCCCAATAATGGGTCCCGACTGTTAAAGTCGCTATGTTCCGCATTAGAGTTTATTATTTGTTTTATTATATGTGTGTATCGATCATGAAACTATTTCAATGGTGTAGTTATTCAATATTACTTAACAGAGTTCTAGACTACTGGACTTGTTTTTTTTCTTTTCAGTTTTTATTTAAAGCTATTTTTTTACGCAGTCGGGTTTTTTTTTATTTTTGATTTTAGTATTTTCTTACTAACGTAAGCATTCGTCTCATTTATATTTTAGCAGATAAGACACTTCATATTCCGCACATGCAAGATCGAACAGCCGCCGCCTCGCCCAGTTACTGAAATTTTCAACGAAATAAACACGGCCCGCTCATAAAAGAGGAAGTCGACTTAAGAATTTAATTTAGTGTCCATAAATTCGGAAGCGCGGCCCGGATGTGCGTGTGTGACGTATGGGGGCGCCGAGATAGGAGCAGGCGGGCGCGCGGGGGTTCAAGGGCGGGCGAGGAAGAACGGCGGGGTGAAGGAAAGGCGGGAGAGAAGGAAAGCTCGGCGATATTATGTAGCGTTTTTTTGCTTTGCGTTAAAGATTTCGCTATTGCGATTTTATTGTGTAGCACAAGGCCGAAATACCGAGCGCATGTACCTGAAGGCGTAACTGAATGACGAAAATTGATCCTAAGCTTTACTAGGTGGTAGGCTCAAATTATGGCCGACTGAGTTGGTACCACCGTACTGGATGTAAGATGGCCGCATAGCAGCTTCGGTTGTGTTATCTCCTCTAGTCCAGTATAGCCAGCAATCCAGGGAAGTCCCCGGTATGGCACCTACCTTCTCGGAGAGGATATTGGATGGTCGGAGCATGTGATTTGGCCCCTCCGACTCAGCCACCCATACCGAATTACATAAAAAAAAAACAGGTGCGTTAACCCATTATTGGGAAAATGTCAATGGGTCCCGACTGTTAAAGTCGCTATGTTCCGCATTAGAGTTTATTATTTGTTTTATTATATGTGTGTATCGATCATGAAACTATTTCAATGGTGTAGTTATTCAATATTACTTAACAGAGTTCTAGACTACTGGACTTGTTTTTTTTCTTTTCAGTTTTTATTTAAAGCTAATTTTTTACGCAGTCGGGTTTTTTTATTTTTTATTTCTTTATAATGTTTCAGTATGTTTCATATGTTTGTAATACACCTTCCTCATTTTGCTAATATACCTATGTGTTTTGTATGTGCGTTAGGTACTTAGAAACTAAACATTGACAATTTTCCCGGTACATGTTTCGTATCGGTGACATGATATTTTAGCTTACCTACATGCCTGCATCCGCCCGCGGTGGCGCCCGCGCGCCGCCGCTCCACCGCCCCGCGCCGCGCCGCCCGCCAGCCGCCGACCCGCCGTCGCCCTGCGTCGCCGGCTCGCTCATACTACTCGCTACTCGCGGTAAACGGCCCGCGCAAAATTTCGGTTTGTATTGGAGCCATATTTTAGCGTAACCGGAACTGAAATTTATTCACCCTATCTTGTGTCCCGTATAGTTAAATGTGCTTGTACAAAGTTTCATCGAATTCGGATGATCGGTTTAAGAGTTATGGCGGAACATACATACATACATACAGAAAATATGTCTAAAAATCGTCAATTTAGCTTTAGTACCATACATGGAGGCTACAAACTCAATATTTCCTAAAACAAAGTAACTTACTCCATGACCATTCCTTACAGATTTATTATTAGTATGATATGATGATGATATGATGATGATATGATGATGATATGATATGATATGATGATAAGATAAGATAAGATAAGATGATGATGATGATGATGATATGATATGATATAATAGTATAAGTATATAGTATAGTATATATTGATATATTGATTGATGATTGATGATATTGTGCAAAGGAAGAACACCATACATACTCATTTGGATCGTACGCCTTAAGCCTTTCAGAAATGGTTTCCTCGTGGAGTTTGATGGCTACTCTCTGCTGCTCACCAGGCCACACCTCGATGAAGTGCTGAGAGATTAGAGGCATCTCCGCTGGGTTGTGGAGAAGTACCTGCGGTATCTTATCATGTATTATATCATAATTAATAGCATATAAATTGTTTTTATTTAATAAAAACATTTGTTTTTGTACATATTTCCTTAACCAACAAATTGATTTGATATATCTGTTATATCATGATCAATAACACAAGTGTTTTACATGTTTAATACCAAACAATTTAGTAACTCTTTAACGCATGTATCGCTCACGGACATCTTCCAGATGAGTTCATGAGAAAGATGGTCGTGCTTATTGGAACAGAACCGGATACGTCGCTAGTTTATCGAACTTCGGCCCCATCTCACTGGCTAAGGTGATATCTAACGTATTAGAAAGGTCTCCACGAATCTATGAATGTCTTAATCTTAACGACGCTCAGTTTGGTTTCTCAACAGATATGGCCAGCTGTAGCTGAAACACACAGTAAGTTATTACCTGAAAAGAAAAATGTCGGTGTATGGATGTTTTCTAGATCTCAGTCGCGCATTTGACACAATTGACTGCGAGATATTGTGGAGAAAATAGTGCGTGACTGAAGTCCCGACGGAAGTTATTGATCTGTTGAGGTACTGGTACGGAAACCAGGTGAATGTCTTGAGATGGGGTGATGCTATCTCTCGCGAATATCAACTTCAATGCGGTGTTAGACAAGGCGGGTTGACGTCATAGAGGAGCTGAGCAGGGCCAGAGTCGGCTGTCACCTAGGCAATACATGCATAAATAGTATCAGTTATGCAGATGACATGGTGCTGCTCAGCCTCTCTGTGAAGGGTTTACGCACGCTTGTGATACGCCGCAGAACATGGCCTAGTTTATAATGTAAAGCAAACGGAGGTGATGGTATTCAGATATGGAAGCGGCCCGAGTCACATGCCGCCGATAACTTTGCGCGATTTTCAGTTGAGAATCGTCACAAAGTTTAAATACCTTGGTCACATAGTAACAGACATACTGACAGACGATGACTACATGGAAAGGCATCGCCGCCGCACCATCGCGATGAGAACCAATATGCTCGCGCACCGTTTCTCGTAGTGCTCCAGGCAGGTGAAGCTGACGCTTTTCCGAGCGTACTGCCAGGCGCTCTATACCGCCTCTTTGTGGTGCCAGTACACGCAGCGAGCTTTTAACTTTCTGCGTGTCCAGTACAACAACGCCCTTCGCAGCATACTGCGTCTCCGTCTGCCGTGGCGGTGTAGGGATATAAACGGAGGACTGAATTCATCTCCTGCTAATGCTGCCTCATCGCACGATGGTGAAGTAGTAGCGGAGTGAAATTCTTTCTCTAATTTCCGACTAACACCTCCTCGCGGTGTATCCTGGAAACTTAGGTGCGTAATACCGTAGCTATTACAATCCTAAGGCTGACGAGAGCGGAAGACTCGACAAGACGTTTGGCCAACGTGGCGATTTATGGCCAAAACCTCCAATATGAAAAGTCCAACAATACCTCCGCCCCTAGTTCCCACCGGCCCCGCTATTCCGGATCATCGTGGTGGCGGTCCAGGTTCCGGCGGGGTGAGGGGTGCTAAGAATCCCTGGGTTAGATCTGGCTGCCACACCCAACTACACTTGGCTACCCACAATATACGGACCTTGAGAACGCACGAGAAACTGGTCGAGCTGGAACAGGAGCTGGCTCATATAAAATGGGACATCCTGGGTCTTTGCTAGGTCAGAAGAAAGAGCGAAGAGACTGAAGTGCTACGTTCCGGCAATCTGTTTTACTTCAGAGGAAATCCCCAAAAATCGGAAGGTGGAGTGGGATTTATGGTGAGGCGCAGCCTCGTGAACAGCATCATCGAAATCGACAGCGTATCGGACATAGTGGCCTACTTCATCATCAAGCTGAATAAGCGGTATCAGCTGAAGGTGGTGCAGTTATACACTCCCACAAGTTCGCATGCTGACGACGAGGTGGAACAGTTCTACGAGGATGTATCGAAAGCCTTAGAAACCAATATGCTGGGGTGGTGGTCTCACTTCCAGTACGTGATGGGAGATTTTAATGCCAAACTGGGCAAGCCTCTGAAGGGAGAGACAGCAGGGAGAGCAGTCCGTACGGTATCGGTGCCAGAAATCGACGCGGCCAGATGTTGATCAACTATCTCGTAGCCAACCAGCTCCACGCCATGAATACATTTTTCCTAAAAAAGGAGAAAAGGAAATGAACGTGGGCCAGCCCTGACGGTTGTACGAGAAACGAGATCGACTACATACTGGCGGACAGTAAATCGTCGTGTATAGACGTTTCTGTCCCAAACCGCTTCGATACTGGCGGCGATCACCGACTAGTGCGAGGTACGCTGAAGTTAAACCTCAAGATGGAACGGCACAAACCGCTGGCCAAGCTGAACATACCGGACGAGACGTTCGAAAATTTCGAAGCGAAACTCGAGGATGCTTTTAGCTTGGCGCCACGAGATGAGGATGCCGACATCGACAAGGTGTATACGGGCTTCGTATCCGCACTAACGGACACTGCAGAGCAGCACTTCAGCAAAAGTCGACAGGCACCCCGCAGCAAGCGACTAAGGGATATGACTTCCTTCTTATATTACTAGGTGGTAGGGCTTAACCCGCCCGGGTTGGTACCTCCGCACTGAATGAAAGGTCGGTCGAAACGGCTATGTAAATAGTTCGTGTTTTCCGTCCAGTTTAGTGTAGCCGACATGAAATGAAGGGAAGCACTGACATGGCACCTAGTTCACCCTGTGTTATGGGCTGACATCACGGATGTTGTAGGTGATGTAGCCAACCGTGTCAGGTTCCATAAAAAAAAAAAAAAAAAAAAAACCGTGTCAGTTTCCATAAAAAAAAATTTAAAAAAAAGTTATCCGCAGAGACGTTGAGGCTCCTGGAAACACGACGGAATATGAAACCGGAGACGCGGAGCAGTGTCGTGCACAGGAACTTCAACGAGACCATAGGCAAGTCCATTCGCCGTGATGTTCGCCGAGAAAACATGAAGTTGGTTGAGCGCGTTATAGAGGAAAATCGAGGCAGCAAAGTGTTTGCCCGCGCCTTCTCTTTCGAAACGCGAGCGAGCGAATGGGGTTATCACCGCAAGAGAGCCGGATATACTTGAGGCGGTGGAGGAATTCTATGGTGAATTGTATTCCACTAATACTACGACTAAACGTGCAGTACGAATAATAAACAAATCAGCGTGGGACGACCACTGCACACCAATATTTAAAAAGCTAAAGATGCTAACGATGTACGATGCTTACGTGAAGAAAGTCGCGCTGTTTTGCGAGGTGTAACGGCTCAGAGTATAACGCACGCACACACACCTACACCACCAGGCACAAGCAACTAATTCAAATGCCAAGTCACAGCACCACGAAATTCCAAAAAAAGCTTAAAATTCAAGGCGGCGAGCATCTACAACAAACTGCCCCTTGAACTGCAAGGAGAAGAGAGCGAAGTCACTTTTAAAAAGAAACTCCATAAATGGCTATTAAATAAAACTTTTTATGACTTGACATATTTTAAGCTAGATATATAAGACAACTGCAAAAATGATAATAATAATTTTGTACCGTGTGGGGCCGGTACTTTAAAAGAATAGCCCCACTGCATCTCTCCCCGTGCATGTCGTAAAAGGCGACTAAGGGATGTGACTCCCTTCTTATATAACTAGGTGGTAGGGTTTAACCCGCCCGGGTTGGTACCACCGTACTGAATGAAAGGTCGGTCGAAACGGCTATGTAAATAGTTTGTGTTTTCCGTCCAGTTCAGTGTAGCCGGCACGACTGAAGGGAAGCGCTGACGTGGCACCAAGTTCAACCCGGTGTTATGGGCTGACATCACGGATGTTGTAGGTGATGTAGCCAACCGTGTCAGTTTCAATAAAAAAAAAAAAAAAAAAAAAATGTTTTTTAATACCTAATTACTTTTTAAATTTTTTATATTGCTTTTAATGTTTAATTTTAATTTTATTTATTTATGAATTATAATTTTTTATATAATTATATACTTACTAGGTACTATTTACTATGACGAAGTGAAAAGGAAAAAAAAATATATACTTACACTATGTAAATTTTCTTATTAAAAAATTTAATAGAACTACTTACCTCAATTAAATGTCCAAACTAAAACAAAAGGAATGCCTACTTCCAAACCACAACGTTTTATTATTTATAATTTTTTTTAGAAGACAATTATTTTGTTACAATTGTCACATTTCATTTCTCAAGTAAAATTTTGATTAGTGCCAAGCGTATAAATATTCAGTTGTATACATATAAAGGTCATTCGCTCAATTCTGCTTAAGTAACATTAAAATGTGCCAATTGAAACCAAAAAAAAGTGCCAGAAGCAATAGCAAGGATACATTTTATACTAGGTATTTACTAATGGCACATTAAATCTGGAAAATGAAGAATTTTCATTCATTTTTCATTTCTATCAATAAGAATTTGTAATGTTTTATAAAAATTTTAAGAACAATTTAAGCAATTAACAAATATATTTTTTATACTTTAAACCTTATTGTTAATTTATTGAATTTTTGTTAATTTTATATTTAAAAAAGCCAAAAAATCCACTACATATCTACTCTTTCAGTGCAAGTTTAGTTTACCCGAGCGAAGCCGTTTTCGCAGCTAGTACAATATGTACATAGCTAACTGCAGAAATATGTTTTTGTTGGTTGGCTCGAAAACTACAGATTCAAATTTCACTGTGCGTGCTTGTTCCATTCATTCAGTAAGCTTTGAGATCTTTTTAGTACTCGGTCGACTTAACTCGGCACTTGGCTCGATCGGCTTGCGCACAGGGTTGTCAGATGCCTTGCTGGTCAAGTAGCCACTTCACCGTTAAAATATAACACAAGTCGCCCAATTTACAAAAAAAATAAAATCATACATAACCTATCCTCCTAACAATAAATAAGAAATTAAAGATATATGGGTTTTTAAATTACCGTGGTTGTTAGACATTATTTTAAATCAATCAGCTTTACTCACGGTTTCACTCCGAGCTATGTGGCTCGACGTTTCGGACCAAGCGTATGGCCCATCTTCATGGAGCACTCTGCCTTGTGCGACGGTTGGCAGAGAACTGTCACATCTTCGTCCGTCGTTGACGAAGATTGTAGCCGTGGCCAGTGCGGGTAGTTTCCGTAGACGAGGGTTCAGGTGCGTTCCGGATCTCGGCGGAGAGACAGACGGCGCTGACGGTGTCCACTTCCGGCTGGTCGTGTCCGTCGTGTCTTCTTCTCTTGAGCGGCGCTATGACTGGGTTCCACATCGGCAACAACTTGAAGGCGTCCTCCCGGTTGAAGTTGTCGTGCTTCTTGATTTCGATGGACTCTCGGACGAGACGTGGGACGTGTCGTGTTTCGGTCGCAAGAATTTTGACCTGATCGAACCTAATCCAGTGGTTCGTTCCGGAGTCCATGTGATCGCACACTGCCGATTTGTTGGAGTCCAGTTGTCTCGCCGCTCGTATGTGCTCCGAGACCCGCGTCGCTACGTTCCTCTTCGTCTGCCCGATGTATGACTTTCCACAGCTACATGGGATTTGGTACACGCCGGCAGACTGGAGAGGCAACTTATCCTTTACCGAACGTAGCATCTGGGATACTTTTTTGTAGGGAGTAAACACAGTGCCAATGCTGAGTTTCTTCAGTCTCCTCCCTATTTTATCCGTCAGTCCACGGACGTACGGTAAAAATGATCTCTGTCTGTCGGCGCGTTGCACGGGTTGATATGTCTTTTCGTGAGGCATCAGTGCTTTTCTGCTGTAACCGTTTTGTTTTAGTGCGCTCGTGATCGTCTTTCTTTCGCTGTCGATGCTGTTATCATCACAGATGCGTTCTGCTCTCTGTACCAGGGCCCTCGCCACCGAATGTATCTGCGCGGGAGCGTGGTGTGAGGTGGCATGGAGGTCAATCCACAGCCTCCACGTTTTTATGGCCTCCCAAAAATACACAAGACGGGCACGCCGCTACGGCCAATAGTGAGCCAAATAAACTCCCCCACGTACCACCTAGCGAAACATGTGACATCAGTGCTACAACCGTTAGTGGGCAAGACGTCGTCTTTTGTGAAAGACTCTTACCATTTCGTAGAAATGCTGTCCAACATGAAAGTATCGCCGACGGATATTCTGGTCAGTTTCGACGTGGAATCGCTCTACACGAACGTACCTATACGCGACTCAGTTGATGTCATCAAGAACAAACTGCAAGAAAATGACATAAGTATAGAGTATGTGAATATGTTACAGCACTGCTTGACGTCGAACTACTTCCTGTGGGACGGCGACTACTACGTACAAACCGATGGGGTGGCCATGGGCTCCCCAGTAGCCCCGGTCGTTGCCAACCTATTCACGGAACATCTGGAAGAGCGCACCTTAGCAACGGCCACAGTCACCCCCGCGGTATGGTTGAGGTACGTAGATGACATTTTTGCGATATGGACACATGGACGACGGGCCCTACAGGAATTTCTAGACCACATAAACGCTGCTCACACAAATATAAGCTACACCATGGAGCTCGAAAGTGACAAAGGTCTAGCATTCTTGGATGTGTTTGTGACTCGTCGACCGGATGGATCGCTGGGTCACACAGTGTACCGGAAGCCCACCCACACGAATAGGTACCTCCATGCCACCTCACACCACGCTCCCGCGCAGATACATTCGGTGGCGAGGGCCCTGGTACAGAGAGCAGAACGCATCTGTGATGATAACAGCATCGACAGCGAAAGAAAGACGATCACGAGCGCACTAAAACAAAACGGTTACAGCAGAAAAGCACTGATGCCTCACGAAAAGACATATCAACCCGTGCAACGCGCCGACAGACAGAGAGCATTTTTACCGTACGTCCGTGGAATGACGGATAAAATAGGGAGGAGACTGAAGAAACTCACCATTGGCACTGTGTTTACTCCCTACAAAAAAGTATCCCAGATGCTACGTTCGGTAAAGGATAAGTTGCCTCTCCAGTCTGCCGGCGTGTACCAAATCCCATGTAGCTGTGGAAAGTCATACATCGGGCAGACGAAGAGGAGCGTAGCGACGCGGGTCTCGGAGCACATACGAGCGGCGAGACAACTGGACTCCAACAAATCGGCAGTGTGCGATCACATGGACTCCGGAACGAACCACTGGATTAGGTTCGATCAGGTCAAAATTCTTGCGACCGAAACACGACACGTCCCACGTCTCGTCCGAGAGTCCATCGAAATCAAGAAGCACGACAACTTCAACCGGGAGGACGCCTTCAAGTTGTCGCCGATGTGGAACCCAGTCATAGCGCCGCTCAAGAGAAGAAGACACGACGGACACGACCAGCCGGAAGTGGACACCGTCAGCGCCTTCTGTCTCTCCGCCGAGATCCGGAACGCACCTGAACCCTCGTCTACGGAAACTACCCGCACTGGCCACGACTACAATCTTCGTCAACGACGGACGAAGATGTGACAGTTCTCTGCCAACCGTCGCACAAGGCAGAGTGCTCCATGAAGATGGGCCATACGCTTGGCCCGAAACGTCGAGCCACATAGCTCGGAGTGAAACCGTGAGTAAAGCTGATTGATTTGAAATTAAAGATAATTTAGATATTAAAATTAGGCTATAATTAATAAAAAAAATTTAACCACATAAAATACATTATTTTCGGAAGAAAAACAGGTTATGGTTTTTTTACCACATAAACACTTTATTTTCGGAAGTATTGTGATTATAAAAAAAAAAGACGAGGTGCGGTCGGGGAAGCTACGGCACCGTAGCCCAACCAAAAGCATTATACATAAAAAACAAAATACCTCGAATCCACGATCAGGTCCATCACACATATGGTTTAAATCTGATTCATGCTCTGCAACAGTTACTATTAAATCTGGTCGAGCACCGTAACTCTGAAAAAAAAAAAAACTCCAGTACCTAATTGCCAAAGAGTTAGTATTACGTCGCCGCAGCGACGTAATACAAACTCTTTGCTAATTGCATTGTATAGGTAGAGAGTTAGTTTCTCATACACTTCATCAAACATACCCTTCCACTTCTCGGATACGTTTCCACAGATATATTTAACGTGTTACCATCTTCTAGAGACCATCCCTGCGAAGGTCTCTTTTCATCCGAGTAGAAATATTCTGGATGTAAACTAAAAAAAATGTAGATGTTAAATTAGTTCATTATAAATTAAAATTTTCTACGATTACCCGTTTATAAATTAAGGGCCTGTGACAGGCAGACAGGCAAGAAGGCGGCCAACTTTACGAAAAGTAAATGCGGGACATTCTTGGGGATAGCGGTGTGAGTGTGAAGGACTGACTCAGGGTGTGTTGCAGCACTTACTGAAGTTATCATAATGTCATAAAAGTTTTCACAACTGCCCATACAAAATTTTACAACAAGCATTGCTCGCAACGTTTCAACTTTAAGTGACGATTTTTCCGATGTCCCTAAGGCATAATCAACGAAAATACTAGTTCTATTGGTGCGTTCGTCCCTGGCAAACAGAGAAGGTACTGGACGATGGCCAGGCAATTTTTGAATGACTTGGAAATATGGAAAATGGCATGTCCTGATGCGAGACGCATAAATAGACAATAAAATAGTCCCGCAAAACGTCTATTGCGGGACTATTTTATTAGTTATTGCAATGCGGGATTACAACTGCTATTTCAGGACTGTCCCGCAGAATCCGGGACGGTTGACCACCTTCAAGGGAGTACTACCGTATTTGTGTGTTGGAAACCTGAAAAAAATCTGGTAAGTCTTCGTATTGTTGTGGGTAAAAAAAAAACCGGCCAAGTGCGAGTCGAACTCGCGCACCGAGGGTTCCTTATCGCCATGTCATGCTTAGCGCCACTCACGGAATCTATGGCGTGTTATGAAATGCTTCATATTTGATAAGTGTCATAATATTTAGTTAAAATGCTTCTCACTCTATTCGGTGATGGCGCGTGCGCATACACTCTTTGGTTTCTTCTATGGGAACCCCCGTGATTTTTTACTTTATCTTATTTTTATTATTTGTTGTTATATGGGCCATAACAACACATATTCTGTGAAAATTTCAACGGGCTACCTATTACGGTTCAAGAGATACAGCCCTCGGACAGAAAGACAGACAAACGAACGGACGGACGGCCAGACAGACAGACGGCGTAGGCTTAGTAATAAGGTCCCGTACCGGATACGGAACCCTAAAAATTAATTATGATCTATTATTCTATCCTAATGTGTATTAAATATTATAGTTTTAGAAAAGAGAGGGTGTGAAACCCTGTCTTTTCTCTTCAGCAGACTTAATGACCCCCTTGTTTTTTATGTGTCGACCGACAGGCAGCTGCTGACGCTTCGAAAACAATTGACACGAGGCCGTTGCGCTCACTAATCCGGCTATAGCTCATTATAGCCAGCCGAGATGTTCCACAAAGAGTAGCAGCCCTTTGGGGATCCCAAAGGGCTGCTACTCCACGCTTATGTACATTCCATGACTATGTGTGCCGGTGTCTATTCTGCCGGCTCAGCAGAAGGGACTGTCTGTGATACCAATAGTGTACATGTGCTTCTTAAGTTGGAAGTGGCCGGTGAGTAGGCCCACCACCTTTCGCAACTGTTGTCTACGAAGCTGCAGGAGTTGTTTTGTTAAGCTGAGTCTGGTGCTGGCACTGCTTCCCTGGATTGTCTGCAGTCCGTCGTAGATGACCATCTCGCAGTGTGAGCACGTGTGATACGCTTCTTCAGCCAGGTCGCGATTTCTCTAAAGTGGGTCTGTCCGATGGGCTTGAGACTTGAGCCCGTTTTGGCGAGGTCGTCAGCCGCATCATTACCATGGCTTTTGCTGTTGCCTTTTATCCATTGCAGTACGATCCTGTTGTTCATTGTGATGTCCTGCAAAGCCTCATGACATTGTTTAATTAGTCCAGAGATAAATGTTTGATTTCCAAGTGCCTGCAATACAGACGCGTTGTCGGTCAGTATCCTGATTGTATAGTCTACAATTTCACCCTGTTTTATCACCGCGGTTTCCTCAGTCAGACCCACTCATTCCGCCTGAAAGATAGTGTTACGGTTATCTTCATATTCAATTCAGCTGACACCCAGAAGCACCCGTCCCATGCTTGGTTTTAGAAGCGTCTGTGTATACCTATACCTCTCCCACGCATGAGTAATCCTTTAGCCCCTCGGAGAGTTCTATAGTATGTCTTACGTATCTTATCACATCTTATCGCTAACATTGGGTTTTCCTCCAGACCCGTCTGGAGAATAGATGTATGTTTCTCCTGTCCAGAAACCTGTCGTTCGGAGCCTAAAGGCTGCTGCTGCGGCCTCTCGCTGGATTATTATATCAAGTGGGGGTAGCCCTAGCAGAACCTCAAGTGCTACTGATGGTGTGTTCCGCATACATCCAGTGATAGCTACAGTCGCTATACGCTGGAAGCTTTGTATTTTATTTGCAGCTGTTCTGAGTTTAGTTCTCGTTCTAACCGTGACGACGTAATTACGCGACTACGCGACGCGTAACCATACCACCGCACCATATGTAATCATAGGTCTAATAATGGTGTAAAGTCCTGGTCTTAAGCCCCATGTTTTCCCCATTAGTCATCTACATTGCCAGAATGCTATACGCGTCTTGTTTAGTCTGTGTTCTATGTGGTGACTCAAATTGAATTTGTTGTCAAGTGTCACCCCCAGGTATTTCACCTCAGTTTATAGGGTTAATACGTTCTAAAAGTCTGAGTGGTTGCATCTGCCCTAGTTTCTTTTCATGGTGAAGCTCTGTCTTCGGGTCGACGCTTCACCATGAAAATTGAGCTCACCTTGGAAGGAAGGAAGGTATGGAACTAAGCTCGCAATGGCTTCACCGAACATATCCGGGCCCACCGGCAGTAGAGGAGGCTGTTAATCGAGGTCGGGACTAGCGAGTGGCCACTCTAAATTTACCGCGCATGCTTCACGTTTCGGCTCGCATCAAGCCCACGTCAGCTAGTCTGCGTTGACTAGGACGCGGGGAACCACCAGTCCCGCTCTCGACCTCCCTCTCTCTACCTATCCATATTCTGTAGGATGCTTCCAGTGACGTTTTCGAAGCTCTCTCCATATATGAGCTTAGCGTCGATCTTGGCAGCCCTAGATTCTTGAAGAGACTGTAGAGCGACTTCGCTATTAGTCCTCTTGCTCCGACTTCCACAGCGAAGAGATCAGTCAAGAATCCGTTTCTCACAATCCGGTCTACTAAATTGCTGTACTTGTTAAGTTTGAAGTTGTGGTCCTTTGGTATGTTACTTTCCCATTGGACTGTAAGTTCAACAAGTACTACATACTTTGTCGCTTTTGAGAATATGAGTATATCCGGTCGGAAATCTGTGGTACAGATATCCGAAGGCATTTGGTAATGCCTCTCATGTTTGTCCATCAACAATTCCAAATCCTTTGCTGCTCCCAAAGTTGAAGAAGGTTTAGTCCTATCTTTGGGCAGTTTTTTGGCTCCAGGTTTCACAAAGTTGTCCTTCTGGAAGCCGCCACTGGTTTGCCCTTTCCGGGTCCGTGCATTTGACAGGTTGATGGCCTCTCTGATGATTTGGAGGACTTTATCATGACGGTAGGAATACTGGACTCGCTCAAGTAGTATTTTGCATCCGCATAACAAATATTTGGCCGTGCCTACGGACTCCTTACATGACGGGCATAGTCTATTTGTAGATTTCCCCCATCTAACTAGGTTACTCGGGTTGGAGAGAGTAAGCTGGAATGCATTTAGGTAGAACTTAAGCAGCTCAGGGGACCAGTTGTATATTATGGATTTCCACTTCAATGCAGGAGGGATGCAGAAGTCCCCCACTGTTAGCCAATCATTCTGCATTTCTAGGTTTAAGGCGTGCAGTTTGAAACCTTTTTCCATGTCCTCCTGAGCAAAACCTTTCAGTATTTATTTATCACACTTTGCTGTTTCTATGCCCAGTCCAGATCTATTGGTGTGTGTACCAACTTGGAATGATTTGTAGAAGTCGAGTCTCGATTCTAGTTCATCAGATAGCGATGTGTTGGATAAGGCTTGAATAGCGCTATCATTGGAGTCTTTGAGTATACATCGTTTGGCTATTCTCCCCTTTTGATAAAATATCGACGGTTTCTTAATGTTCAGGCTAAAATTATTCTGGATCTGTACAGCTTTGTCGAGTCAGCCGGGTGAGCCAGTCCAAACCATGACTTCAGGAATCTGGTCACATAAGAGTATAATTTAGTCAGGTTTTGCTTTGTGAAGTCGTAGACGAGAAATGGCCATGAAAGTTTTGATGTCAGATAGTTATCGTAAATCCATGCCTTTTGTGTACCCAGGAGGGGAAGATTGTGGATTGCGGGTTAACAGCGTAATATCATCCGCAAATGCCACGATAGCCGCCATATATGTGTATCCATATTTGAACCTGTATCCCCATTTGTTTTCTTTTACGACAAGCGTATCAATTAAAATGTTGATAACAATGTTAAATGTGACAGGAGAGAGGCAGCAACCCTGGAAAAGTCCTATGCCATAACGAATTTGTTCGAAGCACCCTACAAATCTTGGGAGAAATCCTTTCTGGTACTTTTTTTTTATGGAACGTGACACGGTTGGCTACATCACCTACAACGTCACCTACGATGTCAGCCCATAACACCGGGTGAACTAGGTGCCATGTCAGTGCTTCCCCCTTGATCGTGCCGGCTACAGTGAACTGGTCGGAAAACACAAACTATTTACATAGCCGTTTGGAACGACGTTTCATTCAGTGCGGTGGTACCAATCCGGGCGGGTTAAACCCTACCACCAAGTAAGATTAGGAGGGAAGGGACCTACAGTTTTACGAGGAATCCGAACCTCGGTCAGCCTCCAACGGTCAGCGGTCACCCATCCAAGTACTGACCGCATCCAGCGTTGCTTAACATTCAATAGCGACAGTTGACTGTCTGCACCACTGAGCCATCGAGGCTGACAACTTCTTCGGTAAGTAGTCGTTGGTAGACATGTGTTTGAGTAGTCTGGCCTGTTTATTGTTTATTGTATAATTTAAGCCATACGTAGGTAACCTACTCTTGGATATGTCGAAAATTCGGGTCAGTATCCGTGGTCAGACTGGATAGTTAGATTGATCTGACCACGGACACAAAAAGGTGTCCTTGTGCAGACTAGTCGATCGGACCACGGACACTATCATAAAATATTTATTTTCGGTATCCGCGATTTACTTATATAAAATTATGGAAACCTCCTTTCAATTTCTGCGGCCCTGGTACTTTGGTGACTTCATCTGATAATATCGCTATATAATCTTTATTTTCACATTTTTATAATACAATATTTATATTAATTCTATATCTATACATATATATATATTTATATATTTTATATTTATTTATTTATTTATTTATATATAATAAAATCGTAGAGGTAAGAAAGTCTGTACATTGAATGTATTCGGAAAAAAACTAACCAGGGTGGCTTAAAATGAGATACTGAACATGTTAGAACAGTTTTTAAAATTTTTGTTTGTTTGTTTGTTTGTTTGTTTGTCTGTACGCGCATCACGCAAAAACCACCGAACGGAATTAGACGAAACTTTGTATAGTGGCAGTTTATATGCCGGGTTAACATAATACGTAAAAAAAAATAACAAAAATAAAAAAAAATTAACAATTATAAACATTATTGCGCGTTTAAAATCACGTAGTCCAAAGTACATAATTATATCTTGAGAACTGGCAGCAAATACAATTTGAATAAAATATTCATTCGAAATTTAAAAATAAGTAGATACAACGAAAATGACAGTTCTTCTTTTTTATAACTTGAACACAATAGTCTATACATATCTATTCTTTCTATACATATCATAAAATCGTAAATGCAAAAATGTCTATTAGCGCATCTCGCAAAAACCACTGAACGGAATTTGACGAAACTTTTTATAGTGACAGTGTATATCCCGGATGAACATAATAATTAAAAAATATAATAAAAATCACGTAATCCAAAGTAAGGGAAAAAACAATTTTAAATGCCATGTTAACAACGGAGAACTGTCATCTCGACGTGAGCTGGCCGGTGACAAATTGTTTGATAAATAAAAATAATAATTGAAAGTCGAAGTTATGTCGCTGTCACTGGTGCAATAAAATTTATATATCTGTTGCCCGCGGCTTCGCTCGCGTGAAATTCGTATTTAAAAAAAGAAAGTAAGTAAATAAAGGCGGGCCCGAAGGCGGATCTGCGCTCACGTAAACGATATTCTTTCTCGATGAAAGTAACTAAGGGCGAGGCGGAAGGCGGAGCTGAGTTCAGGAAGAAGAAAAACATTCTTGAAGAAAGTAAGTAACTAAGGGCGAGGCCGAAAGCCGAGCTCTATTCTGGAAGACCATAAACCTTCTCGAAGAAAGTAAGTAACTATGGGCGAGGTCGCAGGCCGAGCTGCGTTCAGGAAGAAGCTAAACCATCTTGAAGAAAGTAAGTAACTAAGGCGTGGCCGAAGGCCGAGCTAGTTCGGATAATTGAAAAACCATCTCGAAGAAAGCAAGTAACTAAGGGCGAGGCCGAAGGCCGAGCTGCGTTAGGAAGAAGCTAAACCATCTTGAAGAAAGTAAGTAACTAAGGCGAGGCCGGAGGCCGAGCTACGTTCGGATAATTGAAAAACCATCTCGAAGAAAGGAAGTAACTAAGGGCGAGGCCGAAGGCCGATCTGCGTTCAGGAAGAAGCTAAACCATCTTGAAGAAAGTAAGTAATTAAGGCGAGGCCGGAGGCCGAGCTACGTTCTGGCAAATGATAAACCATCTCGAAGAAAGCAAGTAACTAAGGGCGATGCCGAAGGCCGAGCTGCGTTCAGGAAGAAGCTAAACCATCTCGAATAAAGTTAATTAATATTAAGATTGAGTTAATTTAATTTAAATTTTATTATAAAGTCCACGCTTCTAACGGCAAATATACCGTGCATCCTAGAACCTCGCGGTTATTCCCGGCTCCATGGCAAGAGGCCCGATGCTATCACCTTAGTGCCATGGACTAAGGGTAGTTCTTTGATGTGGGACGCCACTTTTGTTCTCACATTGGCTCCAAGTCATGTTAGGACATCTTCAAGAGCGGCTGGCGCGGCCGAGGCTGGGGCGGAGAGCCTCAAACGTAGCAAATATAGAAATATAATTCAATATTTCGAATTTGTTGCGTTTGCGGTTGAAACCCTCAGCACAGAATAGAAAAGAGTACCCCTCGGTCCGTGGAGCAGTGAAGCCAAAAGAGGCTTGAGCTGGTTGACGCAACTGGTGTCCCGCCATCAAGGGCTTATGTACTTCATTCAAAGGGTAAGCCTTGCCATCCAGCGGGGTAATGCCGCAAGTGCTCTAAGAACATTTGAAAATGCCCGTTTTGATAGTTATTTTAATGTTTGTTAGGTAGGTTTAATTCTTTAGTTATTAATATTACTTTTTTATTTTTATGAAATAAATAGATTGAGTAAACGATATTATATTCTATCGAAGAAAGGAAGTCTTTAAGGGCGAAGCCCGAAGGCGGAAGAGGGTTTTTGGTTTATCTGAACGCAGCTCGGCCTTCGGCCTCGCACTTAGTTCCTTCCTTTCTTCCAGAAGGTTTATCGTCTTCCTGAACGCAGCTCGGCCTTCGGCCTCGCCCTTACTTACTCCCTTTATTTGAGAAAGGTTTATCGTTTACCTGAAAGCAGCTCGGGCCTTCGGCCTCGCCCTTAGTTAGTTACTTTCTTTAAGAAGGTTTATCGATTACCTGAACGCAGCTCGGCCTTTCGCCTCGCCCTTAGTTACTTACATTCTTCTTTGGAATACGAATTTCACGCGAGCGGAGCCGCGGGCTCAGCTAGTAGATAATAAAATTAAAAATATACAAAATTAATATAAACACAAAAACGGTAACACCGCCGGCGGCGGGAGACAAGCCTCGAAGATTATTAATATCGCTATTATTTAATAGCGATTTTTTTATATAAAATTATGGAAACCTCCTTTGAATTTCTGCTGCCCTGGTACTTTTGTCACTTCATGTTTGTTAACCTTCCTATACCCGCGCCAATTTTTGTAACACCTATACCCGCGCACGGTCTCGTAGACCGAAAGTTTGGACAACTACAATTAAATTTTTTTACTAAAAAACCTACATAAATATAATTTTTTCCTAAAACTAAAGGATATAATGAAACAATAAATATCATGTAATTACTTTATTATTAGATATTTTACTGACTATCAGTCTATTATAAAACAGCCTTCAATATTGAGGTTTTTATCTTAGGCACTACAAAAACAGAACAAAAACAATATTTTCTTATAAAAAAAACAAAAATAAACTTCTTCATCGTCATTTTCTTGCTCGGTATTGTATGTATCTTCTTGTATTTCGACAAAATCTTCCACCTCGCTGTCACTATCGTTTTCATAGCTAGGGACCGAATTTTCTTCCTCCAACAGCAATCTGATTTGATCTTGATATGAAAATATAAACTGTAAAATATAAAATTAGTCAAATATATATACACACATAGCGAATAACGCAAAAAAATACCAATACACAATCAATTTATTACATTTTATACTTACACAAAAAGTTTCATCTATACCCGCGTCGGTCTCACGGACCGATTGGCGCCAAGTGCGACCACACGTGTATATTCCACGAACGCGCGGTTTGCACTAAAGTGAAGCTAGCAACAAATCCGGCAGCTAGCAAAAGACTCGACTTCCCAGCATTGCTGAGAAAAGAAATAAACACGAAAAAGTGTTTCGTCGGTCTCTCAGACCAACGCGCGGGTATAGGAAGGTTAATGTTTCTAATCCCGGCCTATAAAATATAATATATTATTTATAATTTTTGTATTCCAAAATTTAGATATTTTAAAAATATTTAAAAAAACAAAACGACTTAAAAAATTAATGAAAAAAAAACCCCTAGAGTTGAAGGCGAGGCGGTGCAAGCAAAAATTATGGATGAAAGAAAACATGAGTGGATGATATCCTTTTGCGAATTTTATATAAGTAAATCGCTATTATAATAAGCGATATTATTAGTCTGACCACGGATACCGAAAATAAATATTTTATGATAGTGTCCTTGGTCCGATCGACTAGTCTGACCACGGACACCTTTTTGTGTCCGTGGTCCGATCAATCTAACTATTTAGTCTGACCACGGATACTGACCGGAAAATTCCGCCAGTTCTAAATTCAATGCGAAGAAGAACTGACAAACAAACTTCGCAAGCCACAATGTCTTGTTAGTACCTTATATGTATTATATTATAGTAACTTACAAATAATTAACCCATACTACCGCTCACAAGAGCATTAATATTTACAGCATATACATGAATACTGAAGAATCTGACCACTCTGCCTATTTACATTACCTATATCTGGTGTATAGTGCCATCGTCAATTTGATATTTAAATATATCAAGTCAATTCAACAACAATTAGTAAAAGTATATTACAAAGAAATGTAATAAATAAGTCATATTAAAAATCTAGAGATACAAAGTGTATCCAATTGTCAAGTTATTTAGTGGGAAAAACAGTAGTCAGATTCTCACATAAAATTATGGTCAGCTAAAGCATCCTTAACAGTGTATTAACTCTTTTCAAATTAACATTTGTTTCATTCTTCGTTTAAAAATTATTATCATCTAATTGTTTTATGTTAGAAGGCAGTTTATTATAAAATCTAACACTATTACAAATAAAGTTTTTTGAGGTATTAGATAATCTATGTCTTATTAATTGTACATTATTCTTACACCGTGTATCATAGTTATGATTGTCGTAATTGAGAGAGAAAACATGAATATATTTTCTGGCATAGCATTTATGTTCTGGTAAACATATGCACTTGGTAAAGTCATGATTCCTATCTCCCCGAACGCTGTCCTTCAAGTATCTCTAGTTTTCAGATTTAAGATGTACCGCAAGGCCCTCTTTTGTAATAAAAATATTCTATTTGAATCTCCTGCATTTCCCCAGAACATAAGGACATATGACATGATGCTCTCAAAATAAGCATGATAAACCGTTTAAACAGGACACAAGACAGTGATCAGAGCTCCCGAGGAGAGCTCTGACACTAATTCTGTATCCTGTATGATCAGAGGTCAGCACAAGGTCCAACAAGCTAGGCTTATGCGCAGGATTGTCAGGTATACGCGTGTATCCCGAAACCAACTGTGTCAATCCGTGAGCTATGGCTAAGTTGTAAGCTTCCCGGCCGCAGTGATCGGTGACGGGGTACCCAAGCCATTCCTTGTGTTTGACATTGAAGTCGCCCACCATCACAATTTTGGCCGTTGGAAGCTCTCAAAGCAACTTGTCCGTCACACTGCTAAGGTGCTCAAATAATGAGGTTTATTCGTTGACACCCAAGTTAGGAGAGCGTTTTGTGTATGATTTATGGTATGCCATCGGGCCCCGGGGCAGAACTATTTGGTTTACATTATTTTTAAACAAAACAGCTTTACTCACGGTTCTTCACGAGCTATGTGGCTCGACGTTTCGGGCCACGCGTATGGCCCATCATCAAGAGCACTCTGCCTGGTGCGACGGTTGGCAGAGAACTGTCAGATCTCCGTCCGTCGTTGACGAAGATTGTAGCTGTGGCCAGTGCGGGTAGTTTCCGTAGACGAGGGTTCAGGTGCGTTGCGGATCTCGGCGGAGAGACAGAAGGCGCTGACGGTGTCCACTTCCGGCTGGTCATGTCCGTCGTGTCTTCTTCTCTTGAGCGGCGCAGCGTCCGAGAGTCCATCGAAATCAAGAAGCACGACAACTTCAACCGGGAGGACGCCTTCAAGTTGTCGCCGATGTGGAACCCAGTCATAGCGCCGCTCAAGAGAAGAAGACACAACGGACACGACCAGCCGGAAGTGGACACCGTCAGCGCCTTCTGTCTCTCCGCCGAGATCCGGAACGCACCTGAACCCTCGCCTACGGAAACTACCCGCACTGGCCACAGCTACAATCTTCGTCAACGACGGACGGAGATCTGACAGTTCTCTGCCAACCGTCGCACCAGACAGAGTGCTCTTGATGATGGGCCGTACGCTTGGCCCGAAACGTCGAGCCACATAGCTCGTGAAGAACTGTGAGTAAAGCTGTTTTGTTTAAAAATAGTGTCTAACAACCACGGAATTTAAAAACCCATATTTGGTTTACATTGCTCCTAACATTTCCGAATTTTCCTGTCACTATTATGACGATGTCATGTGAATATGTTATTGTTAGGTATTCAGCTTTATTGAGTTTTACAATTGAGGAGCGTTTGTTCAAAAGGAACTATTTCCGTTCGACGAGTTGCTGGTTTTTGGCGGATTCTTAGTCTTTGTATTCAAATACATCTCCCTGTAAAATTTGAATGGTCAAAACGAACTATTTCTTATAGAAAATTGCGATTGAAAACAACAATTTTGGTCAAAAAGGCGTATTTCCAATATCCTAAGTTTAATTAGCTATTAGTTTTTGGCTCTACCGAAAATTCTGTTACAACGGAAATAGTTCCTTTTGAACAGACTTTCCTCAATTAGGTACTGCCACTAGGTTCCATAGTAGAGGGGATAGCGAGGGAGACAGTACGCTAGTTGAGGACATTCCTCGGCTTATGTATCCTTGGTTGTGCTTTGATTGTAAAAAAAGTGCCGTGTTCCTAAGCATGTTGTCGATCCACCCACTAAGAGTGGTGTTAACACCGTGGCTACACAGAGCCTGATTCATAATATTAGAGGTCGTCTTATCAAAAGCACCCCCAATGTCAAGGATTGCACCTAAAGTCATGCATTTCGTTTCTATGGCTGTGTCTATCTTGCCGACTACTTGATGTAAAGCGGTCTCATTAGATTTCCCAATAATGACCTCCTTTTCAGTATGGGTGGCTATGCCGCGGGATCAGAGGTACTCAGAACAGCCAAATTCAACTCACCTCCGAAACAACGGACAGTCAGACCATATCAATGGATTTGCGGACTATTATGTAAAGCGTTATTTACGTTGTTAATATCCCGCCCGGGTTGGTATCACCGCACTGAATGAAACGCCGTCGGTCGAAACGACTATGTAAATTGTTAGTGTTTTCCGTGCAGTACAGTGTAGCTGACATGAAATGAAGGTGAGCGCTGACATGGAACCTTCACCCGGTGTTATGAGGTGACATCACGGATGTTGTAGGTGATGTAGCCAATCGACCATTAGTTTCCATTAAAAAAACCTACGAGGTTTGAAGTACCCAGGTTGAAACTATCGGGAAACATATGCGCCGGTAGACAATTATTCCACACCCTAGCCTTTTTTACGGAAACTGGCACAGTTGGCTACATCACCTACAATACTACTTTGCGAACTAGGTGCTATGTCACTGCCTACCTTTGATCATGCCAGCTACACGAAACTAGACGGAAAACACGAACTATTTACATAGTCCTTTCGACCGACCTTTCATTCAGTGAGGTGGTACCAGTCCAGGCGGGTTAAGCCCGGGTTGGTACCACCTCACTGAATGAAAGGTCAATAGCTTGTATTTTCCTCGTCGTGTTTCTTATCAATAAATACATGAACACAATAATACAGGAAGTCCAGCGGCAGATTTCATAATTTAAAAATTTATATAAAAAAAACTGCAATGTTTATTTAAAATCTTTTTAATGAAAATGCAAGATAATAAATGCGGATTGAATTTTGAAAACAACGTTTTCTAAATGTCGACCATTGAGCCGCACACACTCTTCGAGTCTAGCTCGCATGTTTTTGAATACGCGTTTGCAGAGCGCCTGTGAAATGTTGCCGATTTCAGATCGGATATTTTCTTTTAATTCTGTCACAGTGCCTGGATTTGATTTTTATACGACAGATTTTAGATATCCCCATAAAAAAAAAGTCACAAGGGCTCAAATCCGGTGACCGAGGTGGTCACGGTATGCTGCCGTTGCGAGAGATGTTTTTTTCAGGAAAAAAACTGTCCAACTGTATTCATAGAACCATTGGCCGTATGTGCGGTAGCCCCATCCTGCTGGAACCAAGTGTTTCGGTTAAAATATAGACTATTCTGCAGTTCCAGCATAAAACAATTATCAATTATCTCAGAATATCTCTTTGACTTCACGGTCACATTTTGGCCGCGCTAGTTTTCGAAGAAATACGGCCCTATTAAGGTAGATGCCAATGTTTTCATCCGTGGCTATAGTTGGTGAAGGTCCTGGTCTGGGTTTATTCATTGTTGATCCTGTAGCTCTAAACTTGGCTATCCAAGACTGGGTAACATTCAGCGATGGTCCATCAGATAATCGACGGATACGGTATCGATTGTTAAAGCGACGGCGAGCTTCAGTTTGCGAAAAACCACTTAATAAGTAAGCCTCGACGGCAAAAGCGCGATGCTCTCCAGTCCACTGTTCCATACACGGAGTTCCATAGCATCGAAAAAATCCGCAACTTTGCTGCGTCGAATGGCGCCATTTTTATTTTGACAGATTGACGCGTTCGAAAATTAAAAATGTTCGAAGTTTGAAATCTGCCACTGGACACTCTGTATATTCTTGTTCGCCTGCATGCACTTCTCCCACATCCCAAAGGTTGGCTAAAGTAAAATGTCTTAAGACATTAAGCTCGCATATTGCACCTAATTTGCATGAATTTGTTTTATAAAAAATATTTACATAATAATAAATTACGTAGATGTATACATACTTTTCCTTTTTATATATTTCCTCGGCAGACAGACTGTTGAAAGAGTAACAAAATCCTTTGTTGGTCAATACACGAGTGAACAATTCTTCGCATTGTGTCCATTTATCTCTCCACCAGCACGATGTAAACAGCCTTTCTACGTCTGGAGTCACCTGGAAAACTCAATTGAGGCACTTTTTATATTTTTTCTATGCGTTATAAAAAGAACTACTCGAGGGATTTTATCCATAGATTCCTGATGTCAAACACATGTAAAAAAAAATTTTTCAGCGATGACCAAACGTCATTGGCGATGACATTATTTTTCATACAAAATTTTCATATTTTATGTAATAGAAAATTGCTCCTCGCAAACGACTGCTTGCGAATGTGAAACAGAAATAGGATGAGCGCTGTGGAGGAAAAGTGACGCAAGCGAGACCCCGGCGCCGCGACGCCGACGCAATCTGCGCCTACTCAACGCGCACCCTGATCTACCGCGTCAGCAGACCAGTATGGCGAGTTCGGGTCACTAGAAGACATGAGTTGATGAAGGGGCTATGCAGCAAAATCAAACTTTCGAGTAAATCGAGTTCAAAGTTTGTAACATATTTTCGGTGATAACTTTTGTTTTATAAAACGTAACAACATGATTTTTTGCAGAAAGTAAGAAAGGAAATCTGTGAATATGTCTATAAAATAAAATTTAAAAAAAAATCGAAGACTTAGGTGTTTTTTTAAATAAAACGTTAACATGACCCCTTCATTCATTGTTGAAAAAAATAAGTTTTTTAAGTTTGATTATATGAAGGTGTTATGTGCTTATATAAATGGTTCATGCTTAAGATTTCCAATACAAATTATTGTTTATATGGGTAATTTGAATAAATAAAACGGTTTAAGAGGAAAATAAAAGGTTTATTCTTAAGGAAACATCACAAAATACAGTTTGAACATTGACATTTTGAAGGTATTACGTAACTTAGTTAAGAGGAAAATAAAATGTTTATTCTTAAAGAAACATCACAAAATACAGTTAGAACATTGACATTTTGAAGGTATTTCGTAACTTAGTGAGGAAAATAAAATGTTTATTCTTAAGGAAACATCACAAAATACAGTTTGATTGAAAATCTACAATATTTTATCCATTAATAATATCTTCATAAAAGTATCTATACTCAGGCTTCACAAATTTCACTCACACATAACACCATCTCACATTCAAATTTAGTTTATATTACATACATACATACATACATATCACACACGCTTAATCCCGACAATCGGGGTAAGCAGAGTAATCGGTGTTGTGCTGCAAGAACTCTGGTAAATTACAGCACAACACCGACCACCACGTTTCGCAAATTATTCGAACAAGACTCAATCGATCAAGCAGCAAGTAAGGCACGAAGACCCACCTGCTGCATGACTCGGTGGAAGTACCATGCCAAGGTGAGAGGTGGCGAGCCTATCGCCCTTTAGCACGGCATCTTGTCCTTATCCCTTAGTCGCCTTTTACGACATGCACGGGGAGAGATGCAGTGAGGCTATTCTTTTTAAGTACCGGCCCCACACGGTACAGCTCGGTTAGTTTATATTGTTACTGTTTATTGGATGAGAGAGCTATGTCGGTACTTAATACCTTCATCAATCCAACATAACATGAAAATGTTTAAAAAAAACTCTAAGAATGTGTGGATGAAGGTGCCTTGATCTCACATGACACCTTCACACGTTAAAGTTAAGATTTTGATGTAACATTTTTAAGTGATGAGGGTGCTATGTCGGTACATAACATCTTCATTCATACAGGATAACATGATAATGCTTAAAAATATCTAAGAATGTGTGGATGAGGGAGCTATGTTAGTACAAAACACCATCATTCGTCAGATATGTGTAAAAAAAAAAAAACACTTATTTAATGGGTGTCATGGGCCCATGACACCTTTATCCATGTTAGCTTTTAAAATTCTACCAATTTGTATGTAACATAACACCTTTATGTTCTGAGAATATCTTATTTAGTGTGATGTTTCATTGATTATGATAATGCCATGTGAAAGAGGATCACAAAACACCTTCATTCGTGTAAAAAAAGTCAATTTTCAAAAAATGTTACATAGCCCCTTCATCCACTTATGTCTTCTATTATGACCCGTACAAACACAAGTGGAGAAAAACATATTTTAATTCTTAAGTCAGGACATATCATTTGTAGGCAATTTTGTAGGTATATATTTTTTATAAATGCTAGTTAGCTGAAACAAAGAAATAAATAAAATAAAGTTAACCTTCTCTATCTCTACTCCAGGGTTTCGCAAACGGGGGGCCGCGCCCCCCCCCCCCCTGGGGGGCCGCGGGCACATATTTGGTAGGCCGCGAAGCTGTTCGCCCAGAAAAATAAATTTTAATTAAATTTATATCGTTTAGTTCATTAGTCGGCCATGATTCGTCATCCATGCAATGTGGATATTGCGACTTTTCCAGAAGAATATTAGGAAGAGGCAATAGAACTCCAAGATGACTCTGACGCCAAAATTGTCTTCGAATGCGTAAAACTAGAAGAATTCTGGTCCAAAAAAGCTGTTGGTTATTCAAAACTACGAAAAATTGCGCTCCGATATCTGGTATTGTTTTCAACAACCTACTTATGTGAGCAGGGTTTCTCTACCCTGCTGTTGCTGAAGACTAAACAACGCAATCGGCTTGATGTCAGCGAGGATATGCGCCTGGCGTTGAGCAAAAACATCGAGCCTAGAATCGCCCGCCTTACAAAACAATGTCAAGCCCAAAAATCTCATTAAGTACAAGTATTTCATATTACTGTTATTGATTGTGTGCTATGAGTAATAAATAACTTGTTCTTCGTATAATACAGAATTTCATTTTAAAAAATCATGTTTTATTTTAATATATTTTGTGGGAATTTTAAGAATTGAAAAGGGACGATGGGATGAGGGCCTGGCGTAGACAGAGGAGACAGAAGGCATACATTGTAGAAGAAATAAAGACCCAATTTTCAGCGCGCCGTGATATCAGATATTACGTATAATATATGTACCTACTCTATATTATTTATTTACCATGTAGGACCGTAGGCCATTTCAACATAGCCAAGGGGGCCTTGAGGGCAAAAAGGCTGGGAAACACTGCTCTACTCTCTACTAATCATAAAAGGGAACTTCTGTCTGTATGTATGTATGTATGTGTGTAGTAAACTCCGGAACCACTGACAGATTTTGATGCGGTTTCCACCAATGGAAAGAGTGTTCTTGGGCTCACTATAGGCTATATATCATCACGCTAAATATATTTTTAATTAGAAAAATGCAAATCGAAAATCATTGGAAAAAAACGCGACTACGAAAAGGCGAATTATGAAAATCGTTTAACTAAAATATTTAGTTATTTTTAATTAAACGATTTTCATAATTCGCTTTTTCGTAGTCGGGTTTTAGTTTTTATAACTTTTTTTTTATTTTAGGCTTTTTTAAAAACTGTTTGCATACTTTAAATGTTATATGTAACTCGTATATTGATATTTTTTTTATGGAAACTGACACAGTTGGCTACATCACCTACAACATCCGTGATGTCAGCCCATAACACCGGGTGAACTAGATGCCACGTCAGTCCTTCCCTTCGGTCGTGCCGGCTGAACTGGACGGAAAGCACAAACTATTTACATAGCGGTTTCGGCCGACCTTTCATTCAGTGCGGTGGTACCACCTAATAATATAAGAAGGCAGTCATATCCCTTAGTCGCCTTTTACGACATACACGGATAGAGATGCAGTGGGGCTATTCTTTTAAAGTACCGGCCCCACACGGTACAAAATTGATACTATCCGTCCGTTTATTTGTCGTCATATGTATTTAGATACATAAAACACAGATTAGGCCGGTGATAGAGTACTCCAGCCACATCTGGGAGGGTAGTCCCCATTATCTGCTAGCATCCTTGGACTCGATACAGCGCCGAGCCATCCGTCTTGTTGGTGACCCGAAACTTAGAGATGGTCTGGAGTCCCTGAGTCACAGACGATTTGTGGGTTCGCTTAGTCTGTTTTACAGATACTATCACGGACGCTGCTCTGCGGAACTAGCATCCCTTATTCCCTGTCACCCGTCCTATCTCCGCATGACTCGTCGCTGAGAGACTCAGCACCCTTTTGTTGTTGACATTGGGCTTTTGAGAACCCATCGGTTCTCTAAATCGTTTCTTTGTCGCACCGCTAGAGTGTGGCTGATGAATCCTTTAACCTGGGTGTCTTCAAGCGTCGTATTAACGGGCTAGACAGCCTAACAACAGTCCGCAAATCTGCTGGCATGGCACCTAACTGAGCGTGGTTTCGCGAGGAGAGGTGATTTTGGCTCTGTCGACTGCACCATTGGTCTCTCGGCACAGCCACCCATGCTGGTTTACATTAAAAAAAAAAATTAAATTTTAAAGTTTTCTGAAAATAGCGCATGAGTGAGTACATATTATATAAAAAAAACTATTTAAAAAAATATAAAAACCGCCTTCAAAAATGTATGAAATAAAAAAATAAAAATCGAACCCTAGAGTTGAAGGCGGTCGGTTATTTTTGCTTGCTTTAGCACCACCGCCTTCAACTCTAGGGTTCGATTTTTATTTTTTTATTTCATACATTTTTGAAGGCGGTTTTTATATTTTTTTAAATAGTTTTTTATTTCACAGTTTTTAGTAATTTTTATTTGCTATTAATGTGCTCGGCAGAATCGCTCGGCCTTCGGCCTCGCGATTCCGCCTCGCTTTCCAATCCGATCTTGACCAAAAAAAAAAATGGGACAACCTTGGAGCTAGACTGAACCGAACACAAAAAGATTCATCGAAATCGGTTCACAATGTGGGAAGATATTGCTGAACATACATAAAAAAAAAATACATACAGCCGAACATAGAACCTCCTCCTTTTTTTTGAAGTCGTTTAACAAATTATGTATAGTTGAACGATGTATAGTCTTGAAGTAAAATGTAAAGTCAGTCAAAGCAAGACCGAAGACTGAGCTGTGTAAGTACACGATTTTCTTTCTCTATGTAAGTAAACATATCTGGCTGGGGTGAAGCGGATTTGAGAAGTAAGTAAACCAATCAGTTCAAGGCCGAAGACCGAGGTTTCAGGTTCACATAATACTCACTCGAAGCAGGTAAGCCACTAAGGCGAGGCCAAAGCTACTGATATTATTTTTATAGTAAGCGCGACATGTGGCGCCGAGCCACCCATAAGGTGTCTAGCGACGCCCATGGACATTCGGTAGCATGCGGAGGCTGCGAATGCCATGCCCGCCTGACAGGTGCCCAGGTTGAAGGACCCGACACTGTACTTGGGGGAAAATATTTCTCTCTGTTTGTATTTCAACAGGCTCTGATTTAGCTATGTATCCCTACGGAGTTGCAGTGGTTCTAGATCGCGGGACATTTGGGAGTCACCTACTATTCGTACGGCTCGACGCTGGATCGAGTCCAGAGGCGCTAGCTGGTATTTGACTGAGCCATCCCATAGGTGCGAGCAGTACCCCAAGCAGGACCGAATCTGCGATTTATACGGCCTTGCCCTCGATGTGGCGCCGGAAGTTTAGATCGTGCGAAAGTTCGACTCGGAGGACCCCGAGGTGGTCGCTAAATTTAAGTGACGTACCTTGGTAGGAAGGAGCTGGTGTGAACGCCGCTCTCTTTGCACTGAACGCGCAAACTTGTATCTTGGAGGCATTGAACTTGACCAACTTGTTACGGCCCATTCAGAAATAGAGCCGAGTGTTTGCTCAAGTTCAGACACAAGTCTTCGCCTCTTCTCATCCACAACATCCCGCCTAGTTGAAGGGTGACTGGTGTAGAACCCGTGTTCCGTACTCTCGTCCGCATAACAATGATATGTTGCCCCCTGAATGCTACGCCCACGCCTTCCACGTTAGCAAGGCTCAGTGCTGTGCATTATCTGCAAAGGTCGATTTGAAGGTCCTTTTGCTTTCCAAGCCAGTTTCTAAGTCAGCGTCATACCTGTCTGGAAACACCTGGACCTCCTGGGCACCACCATTTCCAAAGACGTAGGTTTACGGCAACTAATCGAGTCTAGGGCTAAAACTGCACCCAGAAAATTGGGAATACTTTTCCGCAAGCGGCGGTTCTTCTCTTCCACAATATCCCGTTTAGCTGAAGGGTAGCTTGCATCCGAAAATATTGTAGGTATTAGGTATATTTAATGTACCTACACTACATAATGCTTACACTAGGTACATGGACATTTAATACCAATTTATTTTAGCCTAGTGCTGTATCTAATAATTTGCGGTAGATCAGTGAGTAAGTATGTAGGTATATTACCAACAATACCATGTCGCTTCTTCGCGTCGCGTCGTCGTCGCGCGTCTTCGGTGTATGTAACGTACCGAAACCGCGGGGGCGCGCGGCGCGGTGCGCGGGCGACCACGCTTCGTCGCGAACGCGAATAATCGCTATTCATACATGCGCACACATTTTGCTCTATTTCTCTGTACACATCAGCTTAATAGATAGCAAAGTATATATTTTAGGAATTGTAATTTAATTATCTTTAATTTGATACCCCACTCAATATATTTTGAAAAACTAATTTGAAATTTTGACGCCGTGCGTCCGCCATTTTGAATTTTGAAAATTGTTATATAGCCCCGTGAATGATACGAATCCAATTGCACAAGAATTATTTAAATCGGCCCAGTACTTTAGGCTGTAGAGTGGAATATAGATAATCACATACATACATACATACATACATACATACATACATACATACATACACGCCAAACTCATAACCCTTCCTTTTTTGGCTTCGCCGTAGTCGGGTAATAAAAATACATCCCGACCAGGATTCAAACCTGGGTCTCTGGCTTGAGCTGCCAACGCGATAACCAACTACGCAATCGGGCCGTAACGTATTATTTCCAAATTTTCGATCTTATTGCACCTTCATGAATGAGGTCGCATAATATTTGCGAACAGTCAACTTGCAAGATTCCATATTGAACCTTATGCTGTCGTCACCAAAGTCGTATTTGGAATCAGACACTAGAAGGTGACTTGAGGTTTTTAATAATATTTTTATGTTTATATGTTAGTACTAACATGTTTGTACCGTGTGGGGCCGGTACTTTAAAAGAATAGCCCGACTGCATCTCTCCCCGTGTATGTCGTAAAAGGCGACTAAGGGATATGACTCCCTTCTTATATTTCTAGGTGGTAGGGTTTAACCCGCCCGGGTTGGTACCACCGCACTGAATGAAAGGTCGGTCGAAACGGCTATGTAAATAGTTTGTGTTTTCCGTCCAGTTCAGTGTAGCCGGCACGACCGAAGGGAAGCACTGACGTGGCACCAAGTTCATCCGGTGTTATGGGCTGACATCACGGATGTTGTAGGTGATGTAGCCAACAGTGTCAGTTTCCGTAAAAAAAAAAAAAAACTAAGCATGTACTCGCTTTATATATTTTTTAATTAGAAAAATGCAAATCGAAAATCATTGGCTTGAGCTGCCAACGCGATAACCAACTACGCAATCGGGCCGTGACGTATTATTTCCAAATTTTCGATCTTATTGCACCTTCATGAATGATGTCGCATAATATTTTCGAACAGTCAACTTGCACGGTTCCATATTGAACCTTATGCTGTCGTCACCAAAGTCGTATTTGGAATCAGACACTAGAAGTTGACTTGAGGTTTATAATAATATTTTTATATGTTATGTTTATATGTTAGTACTAAGCATGTACTCGCTTTATATATATTTTTAATTAGAAAAATGCAAATCGAAAATCAATGGAAAAAATACATCCCGACCAGGATTCGAACCTGGGTCTCTGGCTTGAGCTGCCAACGCGATAACCAACTACACAATCGGGCCGTGACGTATTATTTACAATTTTTCGATATGTTAGTACTAAGCATGTACTCGCTCTAAATATATTTTTAATTAGAAAAATGCAAATCGAAAATCATTGGAAAAAATACATCCCGACCAGGATTCGAACCTGGGTCTCTGGCTTGAGCTGCCAACGCGATAACCAACTACGCAATCGGACCGTGACGTATTATTTCCAAATTTTCGATCTTATTGCACCTTCATGAATGATGTCGCATAATATTTGCGAACAGTCAACTTGCACGGTTCCATATTGAACCTTATGCTGTCGTCACCAAAGTCGTATTTGGAATCAGACACTAGAAGTTGACTTGAGGTTTTTAATAATTTTTTTATGTTTTTATGTTAGTACCATTGATTTTATAGGGGGATAAAATCAATGGTTAGTACTAAGCATGTACTCGCTTTATATATATTTTTAATTAGAAAAATGCAAATCGTAAATCTTTGGAAAAATACATCCCGACCAGGATTCGAACCTGGGTCTCTGGCTTGAGCTGCCAACGCGATAACCAACTACGCAATAGGGCCGTGACGTATTATTTCAAAATTTTCGATCTTATTGCACCTTCATGAATGATGTCGCATAATATTTGCGAACAGTCAACTTGCACGGTTCCATATTGAACCTTATGCTGTCGTCACCAAAGTCGTATTTGGAATCAGACACTAGAAGTTGACTTGAGGTTCAATGGTTAGTACTAAGCATGTACTCGCTTCTTTCCTTCCTTCCTCACCTATAATAAAATCCAACGTCTGCTTTCTGTCTGTCTGTCTGTCTGTCTGTCCGCTTATAACTCGAGAACCACTGAACCGATATTAATAAAAAAAAATCTACGGATAGCTTGATTCTTCCAATCAACTACAGGCTACTTACTATCACGCTAAATGGCTTATGAGGTTAGCAGTGAAGTGAAATATGAGAGCGGGCGGAGCCGCGGGCACAGCTTGTTATATATATTTTTTTATTTGCAAAAAAACAATATATGGACGGGAAGAGAGAGAGATAGATAATACTCGTATAAGAGAAGTGATCGTTTATTATAATTGGTATTAAACCGATTTCACCGCTAGCGAATCTGCGGGTAAAAGCTAGTAAAAAAACAAAATACCTGTGCATTTACAAACAATGCATTTTGAACGAAAAGTTATTTAGGTTTTTAGCTCGTTAAACCCCTCAGCTAGTACCTACTTAAATCCTCTTACAGGTACCTATACAGGAATGATCAGTCAGTACATTTAACATAGATTCCTTGATTTATATGAAGCAAAACATGCGAATATTTTTCTTCTATGTTCAGTAGAAAAGATAGAAAACTCTTTATTGCTCCACAAATATTTCACAAGAATAAAACAATACATGAGGTGCAAAGGCGGACTTATCCCTTGAAGAAATTTCTTACAGCCAACCTTTAGGTGTGTGAAATGTGTAAAAAATGGAATGTAGGTAGTAGCAAAGATAAGATGTGACAATTTTTTATTTAAAAATATAAGTATTTATGAAAGCCTGAAAAATATATTTATATTTATATAAGTAATACTACGTGAAAATAAATATAAATTAGGAGACGATATTAAGTTAGTAGTAGTAGGTCAGTATTTATCAGATATTATTTTATATTATTTATTTATGTATTTATTTCAGTTAACAATAACAATAACCTATATTAAATAACGTAAAATATAAACGTATTAAAATAAGAAACAATCTACTATCTTAAAAAATTCAATCTAAACCTAAAAAAAAAATCACAAATCTCATGCATTAGGTACATGACCTTCGGGTACATTGAAAATGACTTTTAGGGCGTATTCAAATATAAGCCTATTAGAGTGGGATCCAAGTGAAATTTAGGTAATTTCCGTGGGACATACCTCGGCCATACCAACTACTGGTATGTACGTGTTCGGGCTGTTCTCCTGAACACCATAAGTGCGGTAGTCACTTTCTAAAATATTGGAGGGGATAGTTATGACGTCATAAAGATGGCGGCTGGGCCTGTCATTCTAGGCGGTATATCTCGATAGTTACTTGACCGATTTCCTTCATTAAGGTGTCAAAAAAAAGCTAATAGAATGAGAATTATTCGATCTCTTACAATAGTTTATGTTAATCTAATACGAAAATAAATATTTACAAAAAACCGACATTTCGGAAAAAATATTTTTTTTATTTTTAAAATAGCTCGGTAACCATCAGGATTTTGGAAATTTTGGTAATAATAAATGCATAGCTATATTCAAGACGATTATAATGATCTTTAAATCATAACGATTGAGTTATAAACAACGGAGCTACAGTTATTTAAGTGATCGTTGGTAGCGTCAAGCTGGCTGTAGCGGTCGGGCGCGCGGCGACGCGTATATTTTTCTCAAAAATACTTAGGTAAACATATAGAAACCCATACATATTCGAAAAACATTTTAGGTAATGGTAATTGTGTTGGGTTTTTTAAAGATATCATTCCTTATTTAACACTAACGAAAACGCGAAATTTATCTAAAACTACAATTTTCATCTAAGCTTTCAAATGGTATCAGGGTCTGTCCGGGTGAATATTATAATGGTTTTATATAGCCAGTACACTCTTTATTTAGAATCAATAAACAACTTTCTGCAAAACTCTGCAAATGTGCACGAAAATTAAAAAAATATGCGTGCTGTTCGCATCGCACGCTCGGAGCGTTCGCGTGAATGATTTTTTTAAATTTTATTTTATTAATTTTTTATGGAAACTGACACGGTTGGCTACACCTCCTACAACATCCGTGAGGTCAGCCCATAACACCGTGTGAACTAGGTGCCATGTCAATTCTTCCCTTCATTTCATGTCGGCTACATTGAACTGGACGGAAAACACGAACTATTTACATATCGGTTTCGACCGACGTTTCATTCAGTGCGGTGGTACCAACTCGGACGGGATAAGCCCTACCTAATAAAAAAAAAAAAAAATCGGATAAGGTTTAGGGGGCGAGATAACATAAATGCCGAAAGACGATTTTGTATGGAGTATGGAGAAAGGTAACTTCCGTCTCGTCTTAACACCGACCGCACCACTGAGCTACCCAGACTGATTTTAAATGATTTTATTTGAAAAGTTAACATAAGAGTACTGATTTAAGAGACTGAATGTATAAATTATGCAAAGAAAATACACTACAACCTCAGCATTCTCACGGTAGGTATAGCTACTTCGTAACGGAAACAATTGCGGTTAAAACTATGATATGATTATATATGTACTTACACCAGGTGTGTTTTGTGTTATTTATATTTTGCACACCATTTCTGAACCACAGAGTGTAAGGAGATATTACACACGCCACATTTTTTTCGTACGAATATAAGCCATTCTGTGAGGGGTGGTACATTTACACACTGTACTGCCTGAAAATTCGTGCCAGATGAGTGCAGTGTAGTGTTTCTGAAACTATATGGCGTCTTTCAAGTATTCTAAAGGTGAGCTATCCACTGTGTTTCTTGAAAAATGGAACCATATTATCTCAAGTGCCAAAAAATATATAAAGGAGCATTACATTTTGTCCGATCGACCTTGCAAGGACTACGCAATTTCATCAGAGAGTATACAAAATCGTAAAGCTGTGAAACTTTTTGGAGAATCGGGTTTGGACAACGTCTATCATTCATACGAGTACGGAGTGAATTCAATTGGCGAAAAAGATGAAGCCTCCAATGTTAAAATAATACGTGTCGTACGCAACTCAATAAAACAAGAAAAACTGCAATGAAATTATCAAAGGAAATTCCTGCAATTTTTTTTCAATTCAACGACGATGAAGCTTTAGTGTCTTCATAGATTTAGATCTGACTAAAGTGCAATAAAAATATTTGTGAAGCTGTTTATTGGAAAGGTACTCCATCGTCTTCCCTTCTTATAATAAAATTCAGGAAGCAAAAAACAGGTGCTATCCTGTAAGCGCATTTAATGCGTTTAATATTTAATGTTTAATTTTTTATTTATCACAATTATAGGTACGAAAATGTTTTTATTAGTGAATATTATATAAAAATTGATACTTTATTGGTAAATGAACATAATAATTTTTTATCTTATTTTCATAGTTTAGAAATAAATTATTTTATATTTTAGGATTTTTTTTTATTAATAATAAATAGTAATACCATAAAAATTGTCAAGGAAGGTCTTCTAGTTTAGAAGATATAGATTTATGACCGAAAAGTGCTACTTTGGCCAATAGTGCGACGGCGCGGCGAGCGGGACCGGACCGCGACCAATGTAGTATAGCACAGACATGGCCACGTTTCCAGTCATTATGAAGTAATTGGGGCAGAGTTCCGAACTGTAATATATGTATGTACAGAAACACACAGATTCACACTTTAGACCTTAACACATTACACTCCTCCTAACGTCGCTGTCGGGTAAAAAGACAGAATTGTCGAAAAAAAATATAAAATTTAGTACAGAAAGTCTTTACATACATTAGGTACTCAAAACTTACATACCTAGGTATCTTAACATATTTAAAGATATGTCCTAATTCAGAAACAAAAAAATTATATGAAAATCTCAATGGATGGATGGATGGTGATCTTCGGTATTGGTATATTTGCGGTCGGCCGAGTCGTCAACAGTAGGTACTTAAGTTACCGCGCCGAGCTTGACGCTACCAACGCTCACTTAAATGACTGTAGCTCCGTTGTTTATTACTCTATCGTTATGATTTAAAGTTCACTATGATCCTCTTGAATACAGCTATGCGCTTTATTATAACCTAAATTTCCAAAATCCTGATGGTTACCGAGCTATTTAAAAAATAAAAAAATATCTTTTTTCGAATTGTCAGTTTTATGTAAATATTTAGTTTCGTATTAGTTTAACATAAACTATTGTAAGAGATCGAATAATCCTCATTCTATTAGCTTTTTTTTGACACCTTAATGAAGGAAATCGGTCGAGTAACTATCGAGATATACCACCTAGAATGACAGGCCCGGCCGCCATCTTTATGACGTCATAACTATCCCCTCCACTATTTTAGAAAGTGACTACCGCACTTATGGTTTTCAGGAGAACAGCCCGAACACGTACATACCAGTTGTCGGTATGGCCGAGCTATGTCCCACGGAAACCGTTATTTGAAGGCTTTTCAGAAATGGATCTTGTTTTATATAGCGAGTCGCCAATTGTGAGCGTGAAACAATCCCGGTGTGGCTGAAGCGACGAACTCAACGAGCGAACGCAATCCAGATTCTAACAGCGCCTACCTGTTCACTATATAATTACTTCTACTCCTCTAAATAATAACATGTATTCGGGACATGTATATCAGCTCGCGTATAAATGTGCATTTACGCACAGAAATCTAAATTTCTAGTTTCCGTGCATTTACGCTTCCCTACGTCTATGAATGTATTAAGGATAAATTTTAAAAATAGTTTCCTATCCTTACGGAAGTAAATACATTTATATTGCACTTGCTTTTACCCGCGGCTTCGCTCGCGGTAAAGTCGGTTTAATAGCAAATCCGATTAAAATGCAAATATGATATACGATCGCTTCTTTTGTATTCTATCTCTCTCTCTCTCTCTCCCTGAACCCTCTCTCCCTAACTCTCTCGCTTCCCCTCCCTCCCCCTCACGCCGCTTGCTCTTCTCCGTCCCTCTCTTTCTCCCTATTCCTGTTTGCTTGTATATACTTATCCCACATCCCAAAGGTTAGTTAGAATAGAATGCCTCACGGCATTAAGCTCACCTATTGTGCCTAATTTGTATAAATTGGTGTTCAATAAAGAATATACTCGTATAAGTAGGTATGAGATATATTTTCATATTTTATTATAAATTACTTGCTTTTTCATACTGAAATTTTGTCAATTTAGAAAAAAGTCAAAAATTTTCAAAAATAAAAAAAAAAATTTAAATAAAATTAAGAATTTTAAAATTTAAATAAAATTAATAAAATTAAGAAATTCTTAATTTTCAAGTAAGTACATAATATAAGCATACACGATAAAAACAATGTTAACTACTCACACTGCAAGTTATGGAAGATTCGTAACTCGCGTAACGGAAAATAAAAAAAACCCACAACTCCCAAATTTTTCACTTTCTTTTCAAAAAAAAAATAAAAAAAAACATCCCCAGATATTGAGTCAATCTACAATATAAAAATATAAAAGTTTAAAATATATATTTAGAAATATGTTTGTACCACTATTTTAGTCTAATTTGTGGTTACTACTCTGTTATAGGTATGTTCAATTAAATACACTACAGTCATTTGTATTCTTTATTCTTTATTCTTTATTCATCATTCGTGTGGTACTACCACACGAATGATGAATAAAGAATTACGCTTGTTTGTCCTGTTTATTTTTTACAATCCGGTTCGATTACACCCACAAAGAAGAGCCGGCAAGAAACTTCGCAGGGTTCTTTTTTAACGTCTTCAATTACAATACATTGTGACTAGCTACACAATAGACGCAATAGACAGATAGTCTGTGTCCATGTATATTTATAGTTTATTCGACACTATCAAATAGGTTAGTCGCGAGCAGGCGCGTGTAACGAACGAACTGGCGGGAAACAGTGGAGCGGTGCGGGGTGCACCCCGGCGCGGGGGACGCGGGGTGCAGCCCGGTGTCGCGCCGGTACAAAGTCCACCTGAGCCGTGTGCGTCCGCCACATGTTTAAAAGTGCCCTTTTTATACCCCTAAAAACGGTTTTTTGCGATTTTCTCAAAAACTCTGAAACTTTTTTAATATTTTTGAAGTGAAAACTTCTTTAGCGGCGCTTGGCACTTTTTTTAGATGGGTAAAAAATGTTAAACTCGCGTCAGATTCGTAGCCTGATCGAAAAAGCGTAAGATTCGTTGAAATTATGGATGAAAGTTGATTTTTATGAGAAATAAACTTTTTGATGTAAAATAATTATAATAGTTCTGTAGTGTTAAATTTTTTATGTAATATAAATTGTCATGATTGTCTACGATAGCGCAATAAATGAATATTGTATTTTACCACATAAATGATAGTACTTTTATACTGATAAATAAAACAATTCGTGCGAAATTATTCCCTAACCATTCCAAAATATTCAAAAATGAACAATGTTGATGTTTAAGTTTTCACTTCTGCCGGCACTCCCGGAGTGCAACCCGAGTAGGATAATATCGCGGGTTCTGGCGCACTCATCAAAACAGTGACAAGGTTCCATCTCCCATACAACTACTATGAAAGTTGGAACCCCGTCATACTAAAAAACATGAAAGATGGAGCCAAAAAATCCACTGCGGGTTCTGGCGCACCTACCCCCGCCCAACGACCCCGCCCACGAACGGCCGCCCGCCCTCGCTGCTTCCGGTGGCGCCACGCGCCCGCCCTCATTCGTCCGCCCCCGCCACGCTGCCGCTGCGCCTGCGCAGGCGCCTGCGCCGGCGAGGATAGGGGTGGGTTTCCACCATCCCCCGCGTGTCTACGCGGTGATCGTGGAAGGCTCTCTCTCGACGCCGCTTCCGCTCATCAACGAGGGGGTGGAGGCTCTGTCGCCGCTTCCGCTATGGAGACTCTCCCGCTGCACCCCCTCAACGAGGAGAGGGTGGCTAGGGGATGGAGGCTTTCTCGCCGCTTCCGCCATGGAGGCTTTCACGCTGCACCCCCTCGACATGGGGAGAATAATTGTTGGTGATGTGGTGACGTCAACAACGTGCTCAGAGCGAATCGACCTTGACTAGGTGTGTGCGCTTGTGGCCGGATGTGGGAGAGATAAGGCGGTGAGTTGCCGGGATATTGCGAGATGAGAAATAAAGAGTCTGTATGCAATTTACGCACGTGTGACCGGATGTGGGAGAGATAAGCGGTGGGAATGGTGCGGAGTGATAGGGTTAATAAAATGCAAATATTGTCTGTATGTAATTTTTATTCATAACGATCAAGCATGTATGTGTGAAACAAATAATGTTTACCTAAATGGTAGAGTTCGCTATCTATGATGGAGTCTCTCTCGTAATGTTGACTCACAATAACCGCAGCGTGCTGGAGCGTTATTGGATAGCATGCACACAATTTTTTGCGGAATGCATTGATGCGTTGAATCGCGCTAACGCGGGTTTTCTTCAATTCTTGCAGACGCAGCTCCAGACAGGGTAGAACCCTTCGCAACGCCCACCAGTCAATTTGATTGAGAAGTGCGTAGGTGTTGTAGAAGTGAGAATGCACACTGATCGCACGTCCTTGCTCAAATATAATTTCTTCATAGCTGTCGCGATGGAAGACGTCATCGTAGTCGAGGTTGGCGTCATCGTTGGCGGTGGCTGCTGCCGCCCCCGCTCGCCGCGATGGCGGCGAGTTGATGACGGCGCAATCGATGAAGTGCGATATTTTATCTTGACATTTTACAATATCCCTCCAATCGTGCTCGTTGAATTTTAACTTTCCGCCCAAGTCAATTTCCACCTGCATGCGTTGATCACCGGCGAGATAGAGGGCCACATAGGGGTAATTTTCCGAATTTAAATTATAGTGTATTTTAAATAATTTGCAATCCTCTACCGTAGCGATGGAGGGCGCGTAATACACATCCATCTTGCACGAGCGTTCACGTTAAGATGTCAGCTTGCGGACTAAGCCGGTGAGCAGATGTTGTTCAAACAGCTGATCGTTGATAATGAGGCAGTAGGCGCTAGTATTGGCGGGAATGTTATTTCTACATTCAAATTCCAACCGAATATCGACAGAGCCCGTTTTAATGACGTCATGTTGGCGAGAGCAATCGATGACGCATAGCGGCGCGATCGTTTTGAAGTGAGCCGGGTCGAGCAGAGGTTTCGGTGCGCTCGTTCCGTAAAAGGACGTTTGAAAATTAGCAAACGCCTCATAGAGGAGACAGTACTTATCGTTTGAAAAATCTATGGAAATGAGTCGTAGGGATAATACTGTGAGTTTAGATAGAGTCTGACATTGGTTAAATTGCAGTGATCGAATGAGCTCATATCTTTATCCTTGACGTTTTTGCGTGCATTCTGAAGGCCGAGAATGACGTAGCGCGGTTTCTCCAGTTGAGACGCTGTCTTTATCGTCCACATGTGTTTATTGGTTACGGGAAGAGTCGGATACTCATACAGATCCCAGGTGCGAAACGTAATCGGTATTACAGTATTTTTTTCCACCATCTTCAAGAGTTTCAGCTTATTCTTATCGGATGCTCGAATGTGGGGCATACGCCACTGCACGCGGTTGATGAGTATTTTTATTTCTTTAGTAGCGTCCCTCACCACTGCAGCGTTGAGATCTGTATTGCTTCGATTCATGATGAGCTCATGCTTAGCATTGAGGATTATCTTCTTATAGTCCTCGGCAAAGCCGAGAATATGCGATAGTGGCACGCAAACACTAAACGACTCGCTGACATCCTTCAATCCACCCACGCTGAAACCGGCATTTTTAGCACACCGCGCCGTGTCGTCATTGTAAGAGATGAATGATTTCATTGTGCTCACGATGCCCACATTTTTATTTCTATCAATCTCAACTCCGTTTAGCTCGTAGCGCAAGTCTTGAAAGAGGAAGAGGGGGCCGTTGTTGACGAAAGAGGCATCCTTCTCGATGCGACCCTCAATGTAGAGGGAGCTCTGCGACGGTAGTAGATATAAATCCTGTTGGTATATAGATATACGAATCTCATCGTTGTTCTTGAAAGTGTCGTTGAATGGATTGTATGTGTGTATTTCAACACCCTCTATACTTTCGTCGTACGAGACGTTCTGCTCAATATTCAAGATGGCCTGCATACTCGCAACCCCAGTGATTCCAAAAATTGAATATTCTCAGATGTCAGCGGTGGTGACGACCTTCCTCCCACTCTTACGTTCCTTCGCGCACTGACCTCTCTTCGAGATTGTTTGGTGATTTTATCGTTGATTACGCAGCAGGCGATGTCATCTGACGTCATTCCACCTCCAAAGACAATCATATTTTTTTAAAGTGTAAGCGAGCGGCGATATTTTCACCTCTGAAATTGACCAATACACCGTTCTCGTTAACGATGCGCACCTGAAACGAGCTAACAGTCTTCGCTTTCACCGGTAGGTATATTGGGTTATTGGGCACTTCCACAATCTGATAACCCGGCGGGGTGTCCGGCGAAAACTCGTGAAGCACTCTCGATGGCGCGCCGTTGACGTAGGACCCTTCGATCAGATCGCATTCGACGCGCAGCGTGTTCACGGTGAGAATGTCGACTGGATTATCGGATATGTGTCTTTTATAGGGTGCCAGAATGCGACGTTCGAAGCCCATGAGGGAGCCTATGGAGTTCTCCCCATCAAAGTGTATTGCAAACGGTGCTCCCAATTCACATTTCATGGTGTTCTTATTCACCTCAATATCGAGGTGATAAACGGCGGCGGTTTCATTATTTCGGTTTTGTTCTCGCTCCACCAACTCTTGTTGCAAATAGTGAAATATATCATTCAATTCGTACGAACCTTCAGGTATCTCAATCGTGCTAACGCGACCATCAATACTATAATGAAATAGATTATTCCTATAATCAACATTGGGAATAGAGTTGAATGACTTGAAATAGATAAGGGCGCACTGATATTCTCCATCGCTCAAATCGAGGTCGGGCAAGAAACTGGCAGAGAGTGTTGGCTCTCGTCCGTTCAAAGTGACCGTCAGGGACATTATGAATGATGCAGGAGTAGTGGAGGGGAATATATAAAAGACATGTAGGCACTGTCAACGACGACGTTTATTGAAATATTTCCCATTAAATTCACATAAAAATTTTAAACATAAATGTCCGCAGATTATGGTGTTGTAGGATTGGTATTTTGTATAATTATACTTTATTGCGACTCCCCTCATGTAGTCGAGAAACTTCAGCGGCGGCCTCAAATCACCAAAGCTATCGAAGTATTCGCAGACATCGCCCCGTCTACCGTAGGCCACCCAGTGTGTTCCAGCGCCAGAATCATCATCCAGGTTAATGACTCCCATCTCGCCGCGGGGGTTGGGACCCGATTCGGGCAAACCATCACGCATGAAGACACCCCTAAAGTGTGACGTCATCTTCTTTCTTCGCACGTAGTCTTCGATGTCTGCATTGGTGAGAGCGCGATTCGGAAGGGAGTCATCAATTAGTTTTTTGACTTAGTGGGCGGTGAGAGATAAAGACCCCACCCTTTTTTATGCGGTTTTATATGGATTCCGTTTCCGACAGCTCTGGGAGTTGATGATTTGTTGGTGAAGAAGTCGTAGATATTCTTAATTGCGGTCGTGATGCCTCCCGCCGCGCCGAGGGCCGATAGTATCGGAAGTAGGGGGAGGAAGCCTCCGCGTTTTGTAGGTAAAGGTATGATGCGGGGCAGTCTCTTCAAGCGTCTCCCCCTCTGCGCATGATTGACGGCTCGTTTGCCCACTTGAGTCAGAGTGCTCTGCTTCATACACCCGCCTCTTTTCGCGTGTCTCTTTATGGCTCCACGAGCGGCCTTCACCAGCTCGCGGAAACCGATCGGCGGTTTCAAACCCATGCCCATTCTCACTTTTTGCCGCATGATTTTATCCACTAGGTATGAGGCAGCGCGTTCGCCGAGGCTGTTGGAGGCGTTCGAGTGAGCGGCGTCTGCTAGAGCAATATCGGCTTTATGTCGTTCACCCAAGTCGTTGGTTAGCGCGTAGGCGATATCGTGACGTCTGCAAGCCTCGTCCAAATTATTTACACCCTTATCGCCGCGTAACAGTCTCCGGCGTAGTCGTGTGCCGGGTCCGCAGTAATTGTAGCCGGGCAGATGAAGTTCGAATGGTAATTTATTTATTAGTGCGTTAACGATACCTCCACCTCTATGCGGTTTACCTTTGCGAATGTGAGGTGGGCGGTGATAGTCGAGCATTATATTTGCAGTAGGCGCAACGCTTCCTCACCGGCGGTCTTCCGTCTATTTGCGTGTCGCCCGAGTTGAAAAACTCTGCATGCTCCCAACACGTGAAGTGCTGCTGAACTTCCGGATCGTTGGCGAGATGCGGCGGCAGTTGCTCCTTAATGTCCTCTATGTCCCCGCCGAAACAGTTTATTAAAATCTTTTTACTGACGCACGCCAACTCGTCGGGTGTCAGATCGCGAATTGTGAAATTTACGTTGGCCGGATATGCCATGATTACAGACACACTTCAACTCTCCCCAATGAAGTGAGATGCGCACACACTATATATTGCTATAAATAAATATAAATATTATCAGTCATCGCGATGAAGGTGATAAGGCAAGACATACATTTACAAATTAGAGATTTAAAAGTTGACGCAGCAGACGGCGACGGAAGCCGTGCGAAAAAACACGGTGATTTATTCCCAAACTGTGTTCGAGCACTCATATGCGGCCCCTCCAACTGTGGCAAAACAAACGTGATGTTGACGCTTTTAATCGAGGCGAACGGTTTAAAATTTACAAATATTTATCTGTATTCGAAGACGGCGCAACAGCCCAAATATGAATTTCTTCGTCGAATAGTCTCTCGGATACCTAAATTAAATTTCCACATTTTCAACGAGAACACCGAGGTCATTCCGCCAAACGAGGCGGCGACGGATAGTGTTATTATTTTCGATGATGTGGCGTGTGAAAAACAGAATAATATGCGTGATTACTTCGCAATGGGGCGCCATCGCAATATCGACTGTTTTTATCTATGTCAAACTTACTCCAGGATACCCAAACAGCTCGTGCGCGACAACGCCAATATGATTGTACTCTTCCGGCAGGATGATATGAATCTAAGACATGCGTACGATGATCACGTCACCACCGACATGTCGTGGGAGAGTTTCCGCCATATTTGCGGCCAATGCTGGAGTGATAAACACGGCTTCCTAGTCATCGATAAGGAGAGTGATATGACTAAGGGGCGCTACCGACAAGGTTTCGACGCATTCATAGTGCAGACAGATCCAATCAGCTGATAGAGATGGATAACAGCCTGATGACGCAACACCTTACAGCCTGATGCAAGCTCTCGCGGAAGTGACCTGGTGATAAAGCAGCGATATTGCGTTATACAATCAGTTCACATCTGACGCTTCTCCGATTAACACGTCACCATGCCGGTTGATAAAGAGCTCAAGCGTAAGCTTATAGCGAGTGTCGATTCCGTCAGGAAAAAGTTCAAAGCTCTACAATCGGATAAATTATCTCACGATCGACTGCTGCAGAGTACATTCGAGCCGATCACCGCCCCACTTCACGAAATCAGAGAAAACCTAAAACACTCTACATCGCACATCAAATCCGAGTCGCAGCGTCCATCATCGCGGCCGCCGAAAGAGTACGATGACGCTGGCGCCCCCGCTGGCGCCCCCGCTGCCGCTGCCGCCTCGACGCCGAAGAGTAAAAAAAAAATTCTATTCTTCACCCCGTCGACGGAGGAGAGATTTGAAGATGCCGCTGCAGATGATGATGACAACGACGATGGGGGGTGGGGTGATAAAGGGGGGTACGTGTCGAGCAAGAAGGCAGCGCATCGTACGACACATCCCTCCCCCTCCCGCTTTCTCACGCCGCAGGGTGAATTGACCGGCTGGGCCGGTAAGGTGGTGGCATCATCCACACCGAAACGCAAGACTTCGGAGAGTCTTTTGAGAGATGTTCTATCTGCATCACATCATCTACGCGACGAAGACGGGGGCAGCGATGCCGATACGATCAGGGAAATATTATCATCGCCCGGAGGCAAATCAATTCTCAATAAATCAACACCTCCCGAAATGACCTCACTAACGTCGAATTATATAGCGGAGTTTATGAGGGGTGTGACAAAAGTACCATTCGGAGCGCGCCTGCAAGATAACAAATTATACATCGGGAGTGCGCCGCTTAAATTTCACAATGACGAAATTTATATAGGTAACACCCCCTATCACATCACGCCCGGACTGATGGAATTGATTTTTCGGAAGGACCCCGACGCGAAACTCGTTCAAGAGGGCGATATGAGTGAGTTTGCAAAGATTATGCGCGATACTAATCTTCATAGACGTGATTTCACCCGCATGGGACAGGTGCAGGGTGGGCGTTCGTATAAATATAAACATTTCATTTCGAGAATGTTGGACGCGGCGACGCGCACTCATGAGGGTGAAGGACTCTACAAGCGCTACAACTCGCACACTGATTACGTGTACTGGGACGACGCCAATGAATTGGTTGATCGACTGAGGCTTCTTATCGCATCTCGCTCGAGCGGCCATAGCGGGCATGATAACGAAATAATATCCATTTTAGAAGAACTTCACGAGGCGGGAATAATTGAAAGTATGAACAGTATATAAGCAGTCTGTTTTCACAAGCCTCCATCACTTTCACAATGACGCTGAATAAGTTCGGCGAATACCTGGAGCGACGCGGATGTAATGTTAGAGAGTACTTTATCGTTTTGAATCGAGGAAAAACTATTTATTTCAAGAAGAGAAGATTGAGCGGCGTCTTGCCCCCCATCGACAGCTCCGACGTTGTAACCAAGGAATATCTGGATAAACGTTTAGAAAAAATATTCCCACCGCCTTCGTCGCTCACTCCACCACCACCACCACCGCAGACGGTGAAGAAGCCGATAGAATCCACTACGGCGGTGGTAAAGAAGGCTGCACCAACGAAGTCGGCGGCGGCGCCACAGATTGTGGTGAAGACGATAGAATCACATAAAACCACTCCGGCGGTAAAGGCGCCACTGACGAAGCCGATAGAATCCAATATGTTGGATAAAAAATCTTCTCCTACACCTCAGCGGAAGTCGATTGAATCCAATATGTTACATAAAAGACCGCGAGATTCTCAATCTTCTACCACTCCGCCGTCGGCAAAGGTGGCGAACACGCGGCGGGATGCAACCACCCCGAAGGAATAATGAGTAAGCTGCAAGTGGTGCGTGAAATACATCGACAAGCACGAAGAAACTTTCCGAGACGACGTTTTATACAGCGCGGCTTCGATGACACCTGGCAGATTGATCTCATCGATCTTCAAAACTACTCTCGCGTCAACAAAGGCTATAAATATATCCTCGTGTGTATAGACACATTTTCAAAATATCTCTGGTTAGCGCCGCTGAAGAGTAAGACGGCCAGAGAAGTGAGCGATGCTATGAAATCAATTCTACTTGAAGGAGCACCTCGACGACGACCTAAAAATATACAATCTGACGCCGGCACCGAATTTTATAATAAACACTTCGACTCTCTCATGAAGCGCTACGATATAAATCATTACTCAACATACAGCACGATGAAAGCATCGATCGCCGAACGTGTTATAAGAACTGTGAAGACATGGCTATGGCAACATTTCTCCTTTACGGGCTCCCATAATTGGATTAAGAATTTGAAATCGCTCACGGAGCGTTACAACGGTAAATACCATCGGACTATAAAAATGTCGCCATCACAGGTTAATTCATCGAATGCCCACACTCTTCTCTCCACGGTGTACAGCCACCTTAAAATAGCTGCATCGAGAAAATTTCGCGTCGGAGACTATGTGAGGATAAGTAAACATAAGACCGTATTGACTAAGGGCTACGCGGCCAATTGGACGACGGAGGTGTTTAAGGTTTATAAAATACAGAATACTCTTCCCGCAACGTACATACTGCAGGATGAGGGTGGGGATGTAATTAAGGGCGGGTTTTACGAGGAAGAGCTGCAGATCGTCCGGCATCCAGATGTGTTTTTGGTTGAGAAAGTTCTCAAGCGACGCGGAAATAAGGTGTACGTGAAGTGGCTAGGTCTACCGCAATCGTCAAATAGCTGGATTGATAATAAAAATATTGTTCAATAAATAAATTGAGACTATAACTCTACTTTATTTTTCCTATTCACACGCTCCTTATCACATCCCGCCTCCCGTCACCTTGATAGATAAGTAGAGCGGTGGTAGCAATATAAATGGTGTTGTAAAGTGACTATGCTCATTATTTAGAACACGACCCTGTGCTCATTTATTATAATAGGAAAATTTATAGTTTATCTACTTAGTCCACATCCGCACAAACTCAACCTCTATTGCAATTAACTGCATACATTCATTCGTTAACTTCTGCTCGACGCGACACACGCATCTCTCTGCTTCACAACAAAATGGCCAATATTCACTTTTTCATTTTAACTCTGCGCCTCATCTACGGTGAGCTCGACGCTCACAACGGGGGTAGTGTTGATGATTTAATATTATCTTCAAGACATTTTGTGCCGACATCTCTCAATTGTTCATCACGCCCCATGTTGCTGCAATCATCACTGCGTGAATTGGAGAGCGACGGCAGTCAAGGCGGCGGCGGTGCGACGAAAAAATGGAGTACAAAGATAACGCTTGTTGCAAACGGCATCATGGGGGAGGAGAGGAAGGAGGTGATATTGCCACCTTATCTTGATGTTGCCATACCTCTATGTTTCACCAAGAACGACTCCACCGAATCATCCGCCGTGACAATAGAGAGGGTGCAGATAATACTCGATGGCGAGATCTTCACACCTCCACCGCATTTCTCCTCATCGTCAACAACGGTGCGGCGGGTGAGGCGGGATGTTAAAGTTTCACAATTGTGGAGTAAGGATATGTTCAATCAGGTGGTGATGGACGATGAAGGTGGGGTGGAGATGACGCTCAAGGTGAAAACACACCGCGCTCCCACATCACCTCCGCACCGTCACTCCACCACCACCACCGTTCCGAACACTGCCGCCACCGTTGCCGCCCCCACCGCTACCACCGCCGCCGGTGTCGAAGGCTCACCACCACCACCACCACCACCACCGTCATCGAGAATTTTAGCCACAAAATGTATTGAATATCAGAACGCCCTCACCTCGGTTGTGAGGTGGGCGTATAAGGAAATTTATAATGTGGATAGAGGGTTATCATCGTGTGAGAACGGTGTTAGAGGACAAGTCGAAAGATACTATCACTAAAAAATAATCCTGCTGTATATATTATCCATAATCTATCCACATCCTGCGCATTCGACACTATAAAAATGGCTGCAAGTTTCCTCCCTGTCATCATACGTCTTCCACACTTTGAGCGAGAAGGAGCTCTCCACTCACCAGCTCTCCCACCGCCGTCACATTCGCGCTGAAGCCAACATCTCTGCTGCTGCTATCACCGCCGCTACTGCTGTGCTGTTGCTACACGTCTCCCACACAGCGTGAAGGAGTTCTCCACACGACCTCTCTCCCTCTCCACCGGGTGAGTTTTTTTATTCCGCCCATATACTGTGGTTAATAAACGCTTCGAGGAGACTCTCTCTCTGATTGGTTGCACACTGAGTGTTTGTTTACAGTATCTCCCCTCCCTCTCTCTTATACACTGAGCGTTAAGATTGTATTTGTCAACAGAATCTTCTCTTCTCCACCGCCGCATTCGTGTTGAAGACATCATCTCTGCTACTATCACCACCTGCCGCCGCTTCACAACTTAATATTAGGTATCTACACCAATCTACTATAATGTCTCTCCTAACTGAGCTCAATAAGCGTTCCGAGGGGGAAAAATGGGTTAGAGGGGGTGATTTACGTGAAAATATCCCGTATAAGATAATCGGGGTGCATGTGCGGCCTTCAAAATTCAGTACTATGGATCAGGTGGTGGTGGAGCTGGAATTGGGACTATTTTCACTTCCGGCCCGCTACAATGAGATGAGGGAATTAATTATGCAAGAATTTAGCAAGTATCCCGATTTATATATTATAAATAGAGGACTCATCACTGGACAGAAATCATTCAAATTTGAATTTATAACAATCCCCGCGAATAGCGGTGTACATACTTAATTTTTTTCAGGCCCTCCTCCCCTCTTCGGTGTGAAATAACGCAGAAACACCTTTAGCTATGAACGATCTATTTTGTCGAGAGAATATGTTTAGTGTTGAAATGGAGGCGGAGCTAGTTGCAAACGAGCGAGGTGTGTGGGAAGAAAATAAATCCAAATGGATACATTCAATAAATAGATATCACATATTTAAAAGATGGACGCGCGACATACCTTCCCGACATTTTTTCACTGAAATACGCATCATATTGATGAGTTTGAAAATGTTCGAAGCGCACAATATCACAACTACTCGATTATTACTGTTGTGGGATAACTTACATATTTATATGGAAGAAAGATTCCGTGAAGATAGTATAAATTTTAATGATTTCTTCCTTGCTTTTAAGGAGGAGTCGGTGCCCTATGAAGTTTTTCAACACGAATTTTCCGATGAAGAAAGGTCACATTTTTTGGGGCTAATATTTATTTTTCTGCACAAAGACTGCGAAGCCATCGAGGAGGAGGAGGAGGAGAAAGTGAGTGTATGCGACGTTTTCACACCGCCACCAAGTAGTCCTGAGAATAATTAGGATGTCGTTTTATGATTGTGAGTTTTGTAATGTGTCTGTAGCTTCTAATGCCCTCATTGCACATTCTAGAACGGTAAAACATAAGTTCCTGTGTAAATACGATCGTGATGAGAAGCTGGGGGTGTACTCGGTGTATTCAGCTTTTAGAAACCGCTTAGTTACCTATAGAGTGAATGGACCTACGAAATTTATGGAGCCGGGTAATTTTTTAAATTTGATAAGCGCTCGAGTAATAAAATTGTTATCTATCGTTTTACGTGAATTAAACATTGTTAGGGTGAACTTTGAACTGTATGCATCTTATAAAATAATTAAAAAAGATGAAGCTCACGTGGAGGTTAAATCATTTAACACAAAAAATCAAGTTATTGATCTTGGTTGCAACATAGAAGACGTTTACTCAGGTTTTGCTCAAAATATCAAAGAGAAATGTGAGGTCTTCCAGGAGAGGGATAGTGGGTGGTCGTTGCAACATATAGATTTTCTCGAAATTAACATTAATAAACATATACCTGTCTACGGTAAAAGTTATATTCCCCTGCCTAAAAAAATACAGGCTAAAAAAGCCGTCATAAACGTTAAGAATAAAGATAATGTGTGTTTTGCGTGGGCGGTCGTATCCGCACTCCACCCCACTTCTGTGAGTAATGATCGTGTAAGTTCATATCCACACTATAGCACAGTATTAAATCTCAAAGGTTTATCATTTCCCATCTCGATGTCGGATATAAAAAAATTCGAAAAACTTAATAAGATCAGTGTAAATGTGTACGGTTTCGGTAAAGCTTTGCGAGTAGAACCTCTATTAATCACTGATAATAAAACAACGCCACACGTTAACCTTCTCTACTTTGAAAATGGGCAGGGTGTGAGTCATTATTGTTGGATAAAAAATTTGTCTCGTCTCATAAGTTCTGATGTTAACAAAGTAAAGAGGCGTATTCACATTTGCGATGGGTGTTTACTACGTTTTAATGAGATTGAAGCTTATAATCATCACTGCGAAATGGGGTGTACTAAAAAAAGCGTGAAGATGTCAAAAGATTTTGAGATCCGTTTCAAAAATCACTACCGACAGCTCGATGTGCCTTTCGTAATATATGCGGACTTCTAATCTATTCTTTCACCCCTAGGCACCTGTCAACCGAATCCGGAAGCTTCGTACACGAATTCAATTCAAAAACATATACCCTACAGTTTTGGGTATTACATTCACTGTAAATACGATGAGAGTCTATGTAAATTCGTTACGTATAGAGGTAGTGATTGTGTGGAAAAATTCATTGCAGCGTTGAATAGTGACGCGCTCGAAATTGGACGTATTCTACATACCGTAAAAGAAATTAATATTTCTTTAAAAGAGGAAGAGGAGTTTAGGTTATCTACACACTGTCACATCTGTGGCAGTTTGTTTACATGCGATGATAGAGTTCGCGATCACTGTCACCTGTCAGGTGCATACGTTGGGGCGGCACACTATTTGTGCAATCTCAATTATAGAATTAAGCCCTTCATTCCTGTAATGTTTCACAATCTAACCGGCTACGACAGCCACCTCTTCATAAGGGAGCTGTCCGACGCTGGATATAATTTAGAGTGCATAGCACAAAACAAAGAAAAATACATCTCTTTTAATTATCGCATTTCAATAGATGACGCTCAAAACAAAACTGTAACTTTGAGATTTTTAGATACTTTCAAGTTTATGTCTAGCAGCCTGGAAAAGTTGGCCTCGAATTTGCGGGCCGATCAATTTCAAATAATGCATAATCATTTCACCTCACAATCTGACAGTCACCTATTACTCCGAAAAGGTGTATTCCCCTATGAATATATTGATTGCATACAAAAACTCGATGAGTCGCGTCTGCCCCCCCAACAAAGTTTTTATAGCTCTCTCACAGATACATATATAAGCGATGAAGATTATCTATACGCACAAAGCATATGGCAACACTTTAATTTAAAGACTTTGGGTGAGTATAGCGACATCTATCTCAAAACAGACGTTCTTATACTCGCTGACGTCTTTGAAAATTTCCGAAACGTGTGTAAAAAAACATATAAATTAGATGCTTGTCACTATTTGACTGCACCATCTCTAACCTGGGATGCGATGCTCAAGTACACGAATGTATCTTTGGAAATATTGAAGGATATAAACATGATACAATTTATAAACTCTGGCGTTCGCGGCGGTATTTCTATGGCCTCAAATAGGTATTGTAAAGCAAATAACAAGTATATAGATGGTTATAATCCGGAAATTGCATCTAATTTTATAGAATATTTAGACATTAATAATCTCTATGGTCACGCTATGAGTCAGACTTTACCAATAGGGGGTTTTCGTTGGTTGTCCGATAACGAAGTTGAAACGTTTGACATAGCGGTGGTGAGTGAAGAGTCTAGCACGGGCTACTTTCTGGAGGTCGACATAGAATACCCTCACCAGCTACACGATGCTCATAATGATTACCCATTCTGTTGTGAGAAAAAGACTCCCCCCTACGGCAATTATAAAAAACTCATGACAACACTAGATGACAAGACTAATTATATCATTCATTATGTTAATTTAAAACAATGCATAGCGCATGGGTTAGTTTTAAAGAAGGTGCATAGAATATTGGCATTCGAACAATGCAAATGGTTAAAATCTTACATTGATTTAAATACGGTAATGCGTACCAACGCCCATAACGCCTTTGAGAAAGACTTCTATAAGCTGATGAACAATGCTATTTTTGGAAAAACTATCGAAGATGTAAATAGGAGATTAGATGTTAAACTGGTTAATCATTGGTTTGATATATCTACTAGGACTAACACAAAAGTCGGTGCACAAAGATTAATAGCCAGACCGAATTTCCACAGTCGTACCATTTTCTCAGAAAATTTTATCGCCATACAAATGAATAAGACCGAGATTTGCTATGATAAACCCATCTATGTGGGATTCTCAGTGCTAGAGCTATCTAAGGTGGTAATGTATGAATTCCACTATGATTACATGAAACCGAAATATGGAGACAATGTGCGATTACTCTATACGGATACAGACTCCTTCATTTATGACGTAAAAACCGATGATTTTTTTACCGATATAAAACCCGATCTGCACCGCTTCGATACGTCCGATTACCCTGCGGACAATGTCTACGGGGTACCGCTAGTCAATAAAAAAATTGTGGGGTTGATGAAGGATGAATGTAGCGGTAAAATTATCTCGGAATTTGTAGGACTACGATCAAAAATGTATGCGTACAAAATACAAAACTCGACTACAGTTAAAAAAGTAAAGGGTGTAACGAAATCTATATCCAAACATTATGACATTGAAACTTATAAAAAGTGTTTAAAGGGAGAAAACAAAACGATTGGTACAATGCATACCATTAAAAGTATTAAACATCAACTATACACACAAACAAAGCGTAAATTTGTATTGTGCGGTCGAGATGATAAACGAAAAATTAATTCGGATAATTCCACACTTGCTTGGGGGCATTATAAACTACGCAGTACGCAATGATTTGTATACAGTCTTAAGAATCATAGTTTATAAGAAATTATCGAATTATATACAGCATCTAGTCTTAAGATAAATTTTAATCATAGTTTTTAAGAAATTGTTGATTTGTATACATCATCTAGTCTTAAGAAAAAATGTAATCATAGTTTTTAAGAAATTATTTGTATACACCATATAGTCTTAAGAAAGAATTGTAATCATAGTTTATAAAAAATTATAATAAAACATTTCATCTCTCATTGTTTCGTTTATTTTTTCTCTCCACCCATCATATTCCTCATGAAAAGAGATGACGCAACAGTCAAGCGTTCACGGAAGCGTCGCGACCTTCTTTATCTCTTTTATCCATGTGCGAGGCAAGGTCAATGTTGTGATAGGAGTCAGCTATACACTACTTGTGAATGAAATACAACTCCCTAGTCACCTCCTCCATGGCGGAAGCGGCGAGAAAGCCTCCATCCCCTAGCCACCCTCTCCTCGTTGAGGGGGTGCAGCGGGAGAGTCTCCATAGCGGAAGCGGCGACAGAGCCTCCACCCCCTCGTTGATGAGCGGAAGCGGCGTCGAGAGAGAGCCTTCCACGATCACCGCGTAGACACGCGGGGGATGGTGGAAACCCACCCCTATCCTCGCCGGCGCAGGCGCCTGCGCAGGCGCAGCGGCAGCGTGGCGGGGGCGGACGAATGAGGGCGGGCGCGTGGCGCCACCGGAAGCAGCGAGGGCGGGCGGCCGTTCGTGGGCGGGGTCGTTGGGCGGGGGTAGGTGCGCCAGAACCCGCAGTGGATTTTTTGGCTCCATCTTTCATGTTTTTTAGTATGACGGGGTTCCAACTTTCATAGTAGTTGTATGGGAGATGGAACCTTGTCACTGTTTTGATGAGTGCGCCAGAACCCGCGATATTATCCTACTAACCCGTCCGTTTTTTTTTCACCACTTGTAGTGCTCGTCGATACGCGTCATTTCACTAATATTCACGTAGCCTTAAAACTCACCACACCAGGGCGAATTCGCAATCTCGCTGAAAATCGGAGACTATACTGAAGCGAATTTGACATTGGAAAAGACATTTCCAATGTCAAAATATTGAAATGAGTTTTCAATAGGAAGTGTGTGAGCGAAGCGTCGCGTCGCACAGTGCAGCGTCCCGAAGAAAAGTCCGGATATTTGACATTTTCCCAAATGTCCCAGAATCCAGAAAATAATTACTATCGCCCATTCTACAGGATCATAGCTATAACAATGAATAGCTTTTAATTTTTTCACATTACTCTAACATTTTCTAATTTAATCCGGAAAAGACCTCTGGGAGTAAATTACAATTTATTGCATTAAATAAGGCGAACTTTTATATTTTCTGTTGCCTTACTTACTTAAAATTTGTAACTTTTGGGTAATGGTTGCTGCAAAGGGTTTATCACCAAGTATTTAAATATAATTATGTAGCTATTTTATTGAAAAATGTAATATTTATAGACTGTTTTAAAATAATCGGTAAAATAATCTGAAGATAAATATTAAAACATCAAGAAAGTAAAAAGTTCAAAACGGGTCAAGAAAGGATTAATGCTACGTTATAGATTAGCTATTGTACTTTACCCAGTTTAAAAATTGTAGCCGTATGCAACCGTATCTTATATACTTTTTATGTTTGTTTACGATCGCGCCTAGCCGCGCCTGACGCTCAAAACGGCCGCTCTTTGTTTTGGTGACACATCACATCACAGTATTGTATTATTTATGGTGTTATACGGTTCTTTTATCAACATCACAATGAGTACTATTACATATGTCTAATAAAATAACTTATTGGGGGTCGAGTATTTTAAAATATATATTTTAACGAGTCACCTTTAATTCTAATTTACTTTGATATTAGAAATTTATTAAGATCGCACAGTATAAATTTATTTTATGCATCATGCACTATATCTTTATACATAATAGGTATATAGCATAATATATACATATTATGCTATACATATTTATATACATAGCCGGTACTATAGCACCGTTATTTTTTGTGGTTTAAGATATGAAAAAGAATTTAGTATAAAAGTAAAAAAGTGAAGAACTGGAACAACATTTTATTATTTTGTTTTAACACGACTACGTGCATACTGAAGCCATGGATCTACTGCAGCGAACCATTGATTTTTACGTTTTATTACGAGACAATTCTTTACCATAAAATGATCATATATATTATTGACTCAAAAATTGCTGGAAGTAATTGGAGAATCGTTGGCATCCGGAGAACGAGCGACGATCAAGACTTGGCAGTATGTGCACCTGTAGTACATAGAGTTTAGAATAGTACATAATTAAATAAGGTACTTATCTTGTCTAATGTCCCGTAATACATAAAAAAAACAATGTTTCGCTTCAGTAGATCCATGACATGTCATTCATTACGAATGTATTTTCTCTAGTTTATTTTTAAACGTAGTTCCTTATTTCATTTATATTGTCTATAATTTTTAATAAAAAAACATACAAAGATGTAGATTTAATTTTAGTACTAATTTAATTTCGAAAATTGAATAATTATAATTTTGTTTAATTAATTTTCTAGTTATAATTATGACTACTTACTCTTGTTTTTTAATTAAAAATATACATATTTAAATATACTATCGATGTTATGAATTCATATATATCATCATCATCATCGTCAGCTCTGGACACGCTCGGGAGCATTATCTGTCCGCGGTCACTGATGAACATAGGCTTCTCCCTAAACATGCGAGCTTTTATGCAAACTTAATATAAATACATAATACAAAACTGTTGTAAAACTAAATAAAAAGCATTTAATGTTCTTTATTTTAATTTTTAACCTTTTCTGAATAAATAAAATAAATTACTGGAAACACAAAAAAAAATCTTACACACAGTTTGACAGAGCGCATATTTTGAATTTCAAATTAAAAAAACTATAAATCCTATAACTCGATTTTTTTCAAATTTAAAAAATTAGTAGCTTAACTATTCAAGATTATGCATGCAAAATTTCAGAGCATTATCTTGAAAAATTTCGGAGAAATCAAGCGATGTCCGCAAAATCGTATTTTCGCTGCACTGGGCGTCGTCGTGGCGGCGGCGCGCGGTGTCATTTTGTTTTGCACTGTGTACGACATACGGGTGGTGCGCCCGGGGGGTAAGCAAGCATGCGCTTGTGCACGGTGCAGTTTTGTGATATGAATTAGTGTTTTATAGTTTTTTATGAGGAAAAATGTTGCCGTAGAAGAAAATGCCATTTAAATTGTTTACTCCAAATAATACCAGGAATGTATATAAAGTTAGTAGGTATTCACTATAATTTTTATAATTGTTTATTCTTGGGATGTTCACATCACATTCTACATAATCCCTACATCCCGGACTGGTTTGACTTTCTACATACCACACGCTGTGTCCCGACAATCGGGGTATAAGCAGAATAATAATTTGGAGTTGTGCAGCAAGTACTCTTGTAAATTATAGCACAACACCGACCACCACGTTTAGCGAAGTATTCGGACAAGATAACTATCAAGCAGCAAGTAAGGCATGGACTTGCATGACTTTGTGGAAGGACCGTGCCAAGGTGAGCACGGTCCTTCCACAAAAGCACGGCATCTTGTCCCTTATCCCTTAGTTGCCTTTTACGACATGCACGGGAAGAGATGAAGTGGGGCTATTCTTTTTAAGTACCGGTCCCACACGGTACTATTTGACTTTGTGATTTAAAAATGACTTTCTTATTTTTGTAAAATCCTTTGGTTAAGCTTTTTGTAAAATATATAATACAATAATCATACCGTCTTAAAGTGTTCCACCATGGAACTGTTGCGGACAGAGGTGAGATGCCAATAATATTGAAAATAGCATAATTGAGACACGTCTGCGAACATTTCCATTCTGTAATTCAAATAATTATATAAAAACAATGTAATAACTAAAATAGAATGTACGTACAGTAAGCGGCAGTAAATAATGTTCATCAGGCTTTAGAAAGAGACAGTGCGGTTGCAGAGTGTCGTCCCACGCACAAACGCACAAACACGTGCGAGTTAGTGTGCCAGACACGAGGACGGTTACAGGGATTAAATTCCAGTTTCCTTATTTACTCTTAGTATTATGATCCCGTGCGGTTACGGAACCATAAAAACGTAGTGCGATAACTTATTAGTATGGAGACCAGTGTAACCAAATATGCGTTCGGAGCCGGTGTAAAACTGTACGTCCCTTCCCTTGCCCCTTACTAGGTGGTAGGCTCAAACCGTAGGCGACTGGATTCGTACCACCGCGCGGGATGTAAGATGACCGCATAGCAGCCTCGGATGTGTTCTTCTCTAGTCCTGTATAGCCAGCAATCCAGGGAAGTCTCCGGTGCGGCACCTACCTTCTCGTAGCTGATATTAGCTAGTCACCATACCGAAATATAAAAAAATATGCCATTTTCATATTTATATTGAAAATAATCGTAAGAAAGTAGGTATGTATTGTATAGAAGTACTGGATAGTATTTTTAGAAATATCAAATTTTAAATTTAAAATGTATTGAATTCAGTTGATGGTGTTGTACAACAGAACCACTGATTAATGTACATAATATTTAAGTCTATTATTTACATACTAGCTTTTGCCCGCGGCTTCGCTCGCGTAAAATTCGTATTTCAACGGAATAAAGTAAGTAACTAAGGGCGAGCTGGGTTCAGGTAAACGATAAACCGTCTCGAAGAAAGTGAGTAACTTTTTGAGGCCGACGGCGGAGTTGCGTTCAGGAAGACGATAAACCTTCTCGAAGACAGTAAGTAACTATGGGCGAGGCCGAAGGCTGAGCTGCGTTCAGGAAGAGGATAACCTTTTCGAAGAATGTAAGTAACAGAGGGCGAGGCCGAAGGCCGAGCTGCGTCCAGGAAGAGAACACCCTTTTTGAAGAAAGTAAGTAACATAGGGCGAGGCCGAAGGCCGAGCTGCGTTCAGGATGAGGGTAACTTTTTCGAAGAAAGTAAGTAACAGAGGGCGAGGCCGAAGGCCGAGCTGCGTTCAGGAAAACGATAAACCTTCTCGAAGACAGTAAGTAACTATGGGCGAGGCCGAAGGCCGAGCTGCTTTCAGGAAGGGGATAACCTTTTCGAAGAAAGTAAGCAACAGAGGGCGAAGCCGAAGGCCGAACTGCGTTCAGAAAGACCATAAAACTTCTCGAAGAAAGTAAGTAACAAAGGGCGAGGCCGAAGGCCGAGCTGCGTTCAGGAAGCCGATAAACCTTCTCGAAGACAGTAAGTAACTATGGGCGCGGCCGAAGGCCGAGCTGTGTTCAGGAAGGGGATAACCATTTCGAAGAAAGTAAGTAACAGAGGGCGAAGCCGAAGGCCGAGCTGCGTTCAGGAACACGATAAACCTTTTCGAAGACAGTAAGTAACTATGGGCGAGGCTGAAGGCCGAGCTGCGTTCAGGAAGAGGATAACCTTTATCGAAGAAACAAAGTAAATAAAGTAACTATGGGCGAGGCCGAAGGCCGAGCTGCGTTCAGGAAGACGATAAACCTTCTCGAAGACAGTAAGTAAATATGGGCGAGGCCGAAGGCCAAGCTGCGTTCAGGATGAGGGTAACTTTTTCGAAGAAAGTAAGTAACAGAGGGCGAGGCCGAAGGCCGAGCTGCGTTCAGGAAGACCATAAATCTTCTCGAAGAAAGTAACTTCTTTGTTACTTACTTTCTTCGAAAAGTTTTTTGCTCTTCCTGAACACACCTCGGTCTTCGGCCACGCCCATAGTTACTTACTGTCTTCGAGAAGGTTTATCGTCTTCCTAAACGCAATTCGGCTTTCGGCCTCGCCCTTTGTTACTTGCTTTCTTCGAGAAGGTGTATGGTCTTCCTGAACGGAGCTCGGCCTTCGGTCTCGCCTTTTGTTACTTACTTTCTTCAAGAAGGTTTATAGTCTTCCCGAACGCAGCTCGGCTTTCGGCCTCGCCCTTAGTTACTTACTTTCTTTGAGTAGGTTTATCGTCTTTCTGAACGCAACTCATTCACAAACTTTCGCGTTTATAATATTAGTAGGATTTATTTTGGGTAGGTTTGGAGTGATGCCTGATTTTAGAAATTATTCCCAATTATCGGATGCATGCAAGCAAATCCGAAAGCAACAGCTAACAATATATAAATTTTTGAAATCTGCTAATTAAGCCCTTTCATTTGATACCCAACACGGCATCATTCATTTCATTTCATTTCATTTCATTCATTTCATCATTAAAAAAAATTTTTTTTAGGTCAGGACTTTATGTCCTTTGGAGGGCGCCATATCCAATTTTATGAGACGTCACATAGCCTATAATCAGGACGGTCAAGACGCATCCAACGATACCTCATTTGTCAAATTATGATAAGTAGTTTCGAAGTTATGAGGGAACAGATGAACATACATACATACTACAAGATGGGCCAAAAGTAATCACCTGATGTTCTTTGGCTGTAATTTTGTTTTAAAAAGGAAAACATTGGTTCTACTTATGGATTATGTTTATATAATGAATTAGAATATTTTTCGTTAAATCGAGAAAATGATATCGGCCAAGTGTCTGCTGTCAGAATTAATTATACGGGCTCGTTTTATGGAATTTTTCATCACTTGTGGCAGAACTTCCCGGGATAGGTTCTTTAAGTGGTTCATGAGTCCGAGGATTGCTTACATCAATGCGGGACTTTAAGTAACCCCACAAAAAATAGTCTGGAGCGGTCAAATCGGGTGATCTGGCCGAAGTCGGAAATTTTCGACGAAATTCACGCTGCGTCAATACCACAGACGAATTATTGCGCAAAAAAATGGATTCAATTATTCCGCGTTCTTGAGGAGAATAGCGTTCCATGGCTTATTGACGTGTATTCTGCATCTGTTTACTTCACAAATGTCAAAACAGAATTTACATTTGCCGCCATTTTGAAAAGTTATAGCGTCGTCCAATAGGGTGATTACTTTTGGCCCACCTTGTACATACATAGTATTTTTAGAAATATCGAATTTTAAATTTAAAATGCACTGAATTCAGTTGATGGTGTTATACAACAGTACCACTGATTAATGTACATAATATTTAAGTCTATTATTTACATACTAGCTTTTGCCCGCGGCTTCGCTCGCGTAAAATTCGTATTTCAAAGGAATAAAGTAAGTAACTAAGGGCGAGCTGGGTTCAGGTAAACGATAAACCGTCTCGAAGAAAGTGAGTAACTTTTTGAGGCCGAAGGCGGAGTTGCGTTCAGGAAGACGATAAACCTTCTCGAAGACAGTAAGTAACTATGGGCGAGGCCGAAGGCCGAGCTGCGTTCAGGAAGAGGATAACCTTTTCGAAGAATATAAGTAACAGAGGGCGAGGCCGAAGGCCGAGCTGCGTCCAGGAAGAGGACACCCTTTTCGAAGAAAGTAAGTAACAGAGGGCGAGGCCGAAGGCCGAGCTGCGTTCAGGAAGACGATAAACCTTCTCGAAGACAGTAAGTAACTATGGGCGAGGCCGAAGGCCGAGCTGCGTTCAGGATGAGGGTAACTTTTTCGAAGAAAGTAAGTAACAGAGGGCGAGGCCGAAGGCTGAGCTGCGTTCAGGAAAACGATAAACCTTCTCGAAGACAGTAAGTAAGTATGGGCGAGGCCGAAGGCCGAGCTGCTTTCACGAAGAGGATAACCTTTTCGAAGAAAGTAAGCAACAGAGGGCGAGGCCGAAGGCCGAGCTGCGTTCAGGAAGACCATAAAACTTCTCGAAGAAAGTAAGTAACAAAGGGCGAGGCCAAAGGCCGAGCTGCGTTCAGGAAGACGATAAACCTTCTCGAAGACAGTAAGTAACTATGGGCGCGGCCGAAGGCCGAGCTGCGTTCAGGAAGACGATAAACCTTTTCGAAGACAGTAAGTAACTATGGGCGAGGCCGAAGGCCGAGCTGCGTTCAGGAAGAGGATAAACCATCTTTAAGAAAGTAAGTAACAAAGGGCGGGGCCGAAGGCCAAAATGTGTCCAAGAAGAGGATAACCTTTTCGAAGAATGTAAGTAACTTAGGGTGAGGCCGAAGGCCGAGCTGCGTCCAGGAAGAGGATAACCTTTATCGAAGAAAGTAAGTAACAGAGGGCGAGGCCGAAGGCCGAGCTGCGTTCAGGAAGACGATAAACCTTCTCGAAGACAGTAAGTAACTATGGGCGAGGCCGAAGTCGAGCTGCGTTCAGGATGAGGGTAACTTTTTCGAAGAAAGTAAGTAACAGAGGGCGAGGCCGAAGGCCGGGCTGCGTTCAGGAAAACGATAAACCTTCTCGAAAACAGTAAGTAACTATGGGCGAGGCCGAAGGCCGAGCTGCGTTCAGGTTGAGGGTAACTTTTTCGAAGAAAGTAAGTAACAGAGGGCGAGTCCGAAGGCCAAGCTGCGTTCAGGAAGACCATAAATCTTCTCGAAGAAAGTAACTTCTTTGTTACTTACATTCTTCGAAAAGTTTTTTGCTCTTCCTGAACACACCTCGGCCTTCGGCCACGCCCATAGTTACTTACTGTCTTCGAGAAGGTTTATCGTCTTCCTGAATGCAACTCGGCCTTCGGCCTCGCCCTTTGTTACTTGCTTTCTTCGATAAGGTTTATGGTCTTCCTGAACGCAGCTCGGCCTTCGGCCTCGCCCTTTGTTACTTACTTTCTTCAAGAAGGTTTATAGTCTTCCCGAACGCAGCTCGGCTTTCGGCCTCGCCCTTAGTTACTTACTGTCTTCGAGAAGGTTTATCGTCTTCCTGAACGCAGCCGGGCCTTCGGCCTCACCCATAGTTACTTACTGTCTTCGAGAAGGTTTATCGTTTTCCTGAACGCAGCTCGGCCTTCGGTCTCGCCCTTTGTTACTTACTTAATTCAAAAAGTTTACCCTCATCCTGAACGCAGCTCGGCCTGCGGCCTCGCCCATAGTTACTTACTTTCTTCGAAAAGGTTACCCTCTTCCTGAACGCAGCTCGGCTTTCGGCCTCGCCCTTTGTTACTTACTGTCTTCGAGAATTTATCGTCTTCCTGAACGAAGCTCGGCCTTCGGCCTCGCCCTTTGTTACTTGCTTTCTTCGAGGTTTATGGTCTTCCTGAACGCAGCTCGGCCTTCGGCCTCGCCCTTTGTTACTTACTTTCTTCGAGAAGGTTTATAGTCTTCCCGAACGCAGTTCGGCCTTCGGCCTCGCCCTTAGTTACTTACTTTCTTTGAGTAGGTTTATCGTCTTCCTGAACGCAACTCATTCACAATCTTTCGCGTTTATAATATTAGTAGGATTTATTTTGGGTAGGTTTGGAGTGAGGCCTGATTTTAGAAATTATTCCCAATTATCGGATGCATGCAAGCAAGTCCGAAAGCAACAGCTAACAATATATAAATTTTTGAAATCTGCTAATTAAGCCCTTTCATTTGATACCCAACACGGCATCATTCATTTCATGTCATTTCATTCATTTCATCATTAAAAAAAAATTTTTTTAGGTCATGACTTTTAAGTTATGAGGGAACAGATGAACATACATACATACTACATACATACATCATCAGAGAGGCCATCAACCTTTCAATTGCACGGACCAGGAAAGGGCAAACCGGTAGCGGCTTCCAGAAGGTCAACTTTGTGAAACCTGGAGTCATTAAGCTGCCCAAAGATAGGACTAAACCTTCTTCAATTTTGGGAGCAGCAAAGGATTGGGAATTGTTGATGGACACACATGAGAAGCATTACCAAATGCCTTCGGAAATCTGTACCACAGCACTAAGACCATATATACTCATATTCTCAAAAGCGACAAAGCATGTAGTACTTGTTGAACTTACAGTTCCATGGGAAAGTAACATACCGAAGGACCACAACATCAAACTTAACAAGTACTGCAACTTAGTAGACCGGATTGTGAGAAACGGATTCAAGACTGGTCTCTTCGCTGTGGAAGTCGGAGCAAGAGGACTACCAGCGAAGTCGCTCTACAGTCTCTTCAAGAATCTAGGGCTGCCAAGATCGACGCTAAGCTCATATATGGAGAGAGCTTCGAAAACGTCACTGGAAGCATCCTACAGAATATGGATAGGTAGAGAGAGGGAGGTCGAGAGCGGCACTGGTGGTTTCCCCGCGTCCTAGTCAACGCAGACTAGCTGACGAGGGCTTGACGCGAGCCGAAACGTGAAGCATGCGCGGGAAATTTAGAGTGGCCACTCGCTAGTCCCGACCTCGATTAACACCCTTCTCTACTGACGATGGGCCCGGATATGTTCGGTGAAGCCATCGCAAGCTGAGTTCCACACCTTCCTTCTACATATATACATACCGCTCAAAAACATAACTCTCCTTTCGCTTCGCCGTAGTCGGGTAAAAATAAGAATCTTTTCGCTAATATTGCGCGCATACTACACTACGTACAATATAATAAACATACGACCAATTAACTTAAATCAAATAGGAACTTCAGTTAAGTAAATATCCGCTAACATCGACTCGCAACAACACTTTTACATAGGTTGTAACGGTTCAGTAGGGATACACATGAAAATAATACACAACGCCATCTAGCGGCCGAGCAAAGCGACACGTTCATGCGAGCACAGCTCGCAGCGCAGGCGATATTAGCCACAGGTCGATGCTACTAGTGAGCGAATACATGAAATGACGAGGCCGTCGACCGGCAGAGGGCGCGACGACGATTCCGGCGACTTCCAGAATTTTCTGAAGCATAGCCGCAGACATTGGCAGCCATCGGAAGCGGATAGCAGAAATCGAAGCGTCGTGTGTGATCGAACGCGAAGGATCCAGCGACATCTAACGCGATCAAGAGGGTGAGTAGCAAATTTAACGTTATTTGGAATCCTCCACACTCGCTAGGAGCCAAACCCGAAAGTACAAATGAAGGGGCGAGGATATGAAATAACACATAGCAAATGTGGTTGCAGGCCTTCCGACACGCCCTCTTGAGTTGCGGACTACAAGCCGAGCTCCCGTGGTGACCTGACCCGTATTCCAGCCATCGCCACGACCGTACAGCTAAGTCGTCTCCCATAGTACGCAATCTTGTCCGAGCCCGGCACAGGCACCCACCCCAGTGACGCGGTACCGCCGAGCAGGCGCGGAGGCACGCACGGTCACGATATTTTTTTTTTTATGGAACCTGACACGGTTGGTTACATCACCTACAACGTCCGTGATGTCAGCCCATAACACCGGGTGAACTAGGTGCCATGTCAGTGCATCCCCCTTTGATCGTGCCGGCTACACTGAACTGGTCGGAAAACACAAACTATTTACATAGCCGTTTCGACCGACGTTTCATTCAGTGCGGTGGTACCAACCCGGGCGGGTTAAACCCTACCACCAAGTAAGATTAGGAGGGAAGGGACCTACAGTTTCACGATAAATTGTCCCTGTCGGTGAAATTGTAACGTGTGTGTACCGCTGGGATCAAGCGCGAAGCGCCGCCGAGAGCCCATGTTTAAAGAAAAAAGTCAAGTGAAATATTTTGGCCTGAAGTGAGGCCACTTCAATATTCAGGTCGTTTATAGACACTCGTGCTTGGGGTGTAAATGTAACCATTTTGAATCATGCACAGGGTGTAACGAGTCCGTCCGACGCAAAACACAATTTATTGGTTTTGGACCGGAGTGAGGCAAGTTGGCCCATCCAGTAAATAGGTTATTTTACACGGTCAGGAGCGTCGGACGTAACCGTTGAACACCACCGGTCCATCTGGACCGGAATATAAAATTTAAAATTGTTTGGACCGAAGCGGTCCAGAACGAAATAAAGTTTGAGTTAGCCGGCAAAGTACGGGTAGACGCTCGCCCGAATACGAAGAGCGTCTGGCGCCCTATTAGGATAAGTTTAGGTTAAGATCATTTGAGAGTATTTTCCGTGTTTAGTTTTAAGGTGTTTAGGCTAAGTTTTGTTTGAAATTGAAATTGGTGATATTGTGTGTGTTTAGGATAAGGTAGAATTAGGGACTCAGTTGCCATTTGTGTACATATCTCTTTATTAAAATTGTGTCATAATACTACCCGGCCGTATCATTAATCCACACCCAGCTCAAACAGCCATCACAAGGTTTGCACCTAAAATTAATCAAATAGATACCTAACGAAGTAAACCTACATAATATTATGAATCGAATTAAATAAGAAACTGCTCGAGACAATGCCACAGAATACTAAATAGGTGTACTGTTGTACAATGCATACACACACCGCGCTCCGCCAAACCGCACCCCGCGCCGCGCCCCGCGCCTCCGCCAGCCGCGCTACCAACCTCCGCCGCGGCGCGCCGCCTACCATACAATTCGATTTGTATGGGAGCCACATCTTAGCGTAACCGGAAGTGAATTTTAGTTAGCCTATCCTGTGTCCCGTATAGTAAAATGGGCTTGTACTAAGTTTCATCGAATTCGGATGATGGCTTCAAGAGTTATGGAGGAACATACATAAGTAGTGTAGAATTGGGCTATCTAATTCACCTCGACAAACATCATGCCGTTCAGTCTAACTCGCATCGCTTCGCTCATGCTCATTATCCTGAACAGCAAGATGTTTCTGCCGAGGTGAATTAGATAACCCAATTCTACTGTATCGCTGCGGGCAACTATGCTGATTATTTGAATAAAGTCGAGGTTAAATTCTGTTAACTTCAAATCGATAAAACTCAATTTACCTGCTGATATTCATGTACTGATAAGACTGAATGCCGATGAGCTGCATATAGCGATTATAAATGTTTTTAGAGACGCTGTAAGTAAGGCATGCATGCTTTATAAAATATTGTATGCAATATTTTTTTAATTCTAAGTATTTCAAGCAATTCTCGCTTTGTCTAAAGCCCACCCGCCCGTGGAGCACTATTAAATTTCATGTAATGAATCTCTTCATCGTTTGCATGCGAGCTATTGTACATACATACTCAAATACCCCATCAAGCAGGAAATTCATCAAGCCCTCCACAACCAGACTATATTATGAAATCTTTCCTATTTCCCTGAAATTCTCGTAGGAGGCTATATTTTTGCCAAGTTTTATATCATGAACACGTATAGTAATGGAGGTCTAATTAAAATAAAACATGTTTATTAGCAAACAAGAATATTTTATTTATTCTATTACATGAACAGCATCATAAAAAACACTTGGATTAATTATAAGATACGGTTACAATTATAATGCCTTCATAGGGCAAGTACTTAGCTTATAAAAAGTATAAAAAAACAGCAGATCAAACACGCAAACACGTAAATTAATTATTTTTAAGACGCAATTACAATTTATAATGCCCCCATGGCAAAGTATTATAGCTTCTTTTCAACAATCGCCGCTTATCATCAGATCTATCGAGCACCGATTTAAAGATTTCCTGTGTGAATACATTGTGATTAACCGATCGAATAGTATGCATTTTACGTCGAACTATCGCGCCGCTGTCAAGAGCGTGTTTGTATTCATCGCTGCGTAATTGCTTGGTAACAGATCCGGATATACCTTTTGCTTTCTTTATAGATGAATCCGATGTTTTTATGCAGTACAGTTTAGCGCGAAGTCCTATGAACTCTGCTATAACCACACCTCCCATTTCGTCTTTGAAGAGACCGGGAACTTTCATATTTACTCTAGGTATACCGTAAATATTATTGCAGGCAAAGTTGCTTGTATCAAAATTTGAAATATCGTCTTTTATATCTCTGTATATGTCATCAGTAAACACATGGTAAAGTAAACTGTCCGTATCAGTATAACATAATTTTATATTTTTACTGAACTTTCGCTTCATTGTAATGAAAATTGTATAGATGGGCTTTCGAAAGTTCTAATACGGTAAAACCGATGTAAATTGGCCTGTCCAAAACAATTTCTTCAGGATGCAATTGAACCGCTGCTAGATTTTCTGAAAATATCGAAATGCTTTTGAAGTTAGGCATGCATACGAGTTTTTCCGCGCTTAAAATCTTGTTCGTTATATTACGATCGTCTCTCCACGAGTTCACTAATTTCACATTAGCTTGCTTACGTTTGTTTTCGATTGTTTTTCCGAAGATAGCGTTATTCATTTTTTTTTAATTATCCTTTTCAAATTCTGACTTGGCAACCGTGCGCAAAGAAGTGTTAAGTTCAATATACTTTTTCAGAAAGTCATCCTGCTTGAAAACGAGTGCTCTATGCACTTTTTTCAATATCAAACCATTATTCAGACATGTCTTTAAGTGGATGTAATGAATAACATAGTTGTGTTTGTGATATAAACTTGCTATGAGTTTCGAGTTAGCGCCGCCAGGCGGTGTAAGTTTTTCAGGCGCGAAAGGTAAATCCGAATGATCGTCGTGCAAATATGACGGGTATTTCAAATCAACCTCCAAAACATAGCCAATGTCGCTGTTATCGGGGACCGAGCGAATGTCCAAGCTCGCGATTTCATTAGCGGTTAAAAATGAAAATTGGGACACCGGCATTTTCCTCATCATGGAAAAGCCATATAAGTTATTTGAATCGAGATATATGCAAAAACTTGAGGGTAATGACTCGTCATGATCAGGCAGATACTTGTTATTAGGTTTGCAATATCGCAAAGAGACCTGAGCCAATCCTCCTCGAACACCTTTCTCGAAAAATTGATAAATCTCTATATCAGAGATCAATTCAAGTTTGACTTTAGTGTGAAGTAGCATCGCATCCCAGCTCAGCCCCGGCGAGGTTACATAATAAGCCGGATCGAGCTTGTAATGTTTTAAGCTCATATTCCTAAAGTTTTCAAATATATCGCACAATAACAGAACATCGCTTTTTAAGTAAAGATCTGTATATTGACCCAAACTTTTAACTCTAAATTGTCTCCAAACATTTACAGCATGCTCATAATCGCTTTGCGATATATCAGCCGAAGTGAGCGCGTTGTAAAAACTATCTTTTAACGGTAACTCGATTTCATCATATTTACCCCAGGAATCAACATAGTCGTATGGGAACACTCCTTTACGGCGTATCAAGTTGAAAAGTTCGCGCTCGGGAAAGAACGACTTCAAATGTTCGTTTGCGGGTATTCTCAAAGAACGCGCGACTTTTAGACTGTCCTGTTATATAACTATATAAACAAATAATTTAGTTGTTAAAAAGCAAAACCTTTCTTTTAAATAGAAAAAGCATATCTAAATTCACGGAAACAGTATCTGGTTCATCCATAAAACTACTGTGTGTGCAAAAGAAACGTTAGCAAATAGTGTGAGCACAACTCATTGTTTACCTGTCAAAATGACACTGTGCAGTGTTTGTAATTCTGATGTAAAACGAAATACTGGTGCGCAATGCGACGAGTGCCGTATATGGTTTCACTTCAAATGCGTCTCAGAGCAGTCCGCATCCACATCTAAGAGCCGCGAAAGGGCCTGGCGCTGTCCCAAGTGCCGCACGGCACCGCCGCCCGCGCCGCGCATCAAGCAGCTCATAAGCGGTGGCGGCGGATCGAATGGTGTCAACTGTAAGATGACTGGCGACGAGGGAAGCCCCTACGGAACCCCGCAGGGCTCACCGGTAGCAGAGTCCGGCCCCCACAGCTTCATGACGGTCGACATCACCAGCGCGCTCGCGAAGCTGCAGCTAACCATGGAGCGGGTGCTAAGCAACCAGGATGAATTCAGGAGGAAGATAGACGCCCTACAGACCGGCCTGGAGGAGACGAAGAGGAACTATGCGGAAGTCCAAAGAACCATTGAATTCCAGAGTGCACAGATAGCTGACATTGAAGCCGCAACTAATACGCACGTCAGTGACATCCGAGAGCTGAAGAAGATGTCCCCTGAGGTGGAACGCTTGAAGCTGCAAGTGTCGCAGCTGATGGCAGCGCGAGACGACGACGAGCAAAGCAAGATCCAGGAATACGTGGAGATAAAGGGTATCCCCGAGACGACGGTGGACCTGAAGACGGCCGTCGTCAGCATCTCCACTGCGATCAAGTGTCCAGTCGAACTAGCTGACATCGCGGAGGTACGTCGCGTGCGCTCCAAGAAGCCCAAGAAGGAGGTGGTGGTGAAGTTCGCAAGAAGGGAGCTGAGAGATGACTTCCTCGCAAGCGCCAGGACCAAGAGGCCGCTCACAGTTCGCACCGCGGGCCTGCAGGCAGCCAGCGGCAGTGCGGTCGAAGGAAGCGGCGAGGGAAGCGTATACATTAATGAGATGCTGACAGCGAGGAAGAAGGCGCTACTTTCTAAGGCTAAAATTGTTGCTAAGGAGCAAAATGTAAAATATGTATGGTCAAAAAATGGTCAAATTCTTATGCGTCGGAGGTCATCCGATATAAATCACCTGGTTATCGGACATGAAAAAGACCTAGACTTGTGTTTTCGTAAAAATGAATAACAATTTTACTTACGGTGGTGTTAACTCTTTCTATTTTATCTGCATGTTACTGAAAACATTAATTATATCTAAAAACCCAAACATACTTCACGCTTACATATCACGCAAGACAAGCACAAGCAAAACAACTCACGCACACAAAATAACACACACATACACTATATCAAACTCACGCACAACCTGCAAAATAAAATATCGCATGTTTATCAAACATACGTACACATACAGTTCAAACAAAGGCACGCACATAAAACACTCAAACGCAACTCTGAGTCTATTGCAATACGTAAAATTGCACACAAAAAAAAAATACAACTCACTGACTCAAAATAAAACATCCAAAGAAACTTACACAAACACCAGAATTCTCTTACGCACTAGCACCTTCCAAATAAGCACACATATTAACAATAATACTACTCGTGCAACCCTCCTATTAATGAATGTTATAAAAACCGAACGAACAAAATATGATACATTTTCTGCCTATCAAACACATCAACTCTGCATGAGAAACAAGACGACACGGAGGCGGCGGCGCGGGCGGAGGAGGAGGTGGCGGCGACAACGGCGGACTGACTGGACTGACGACTGTGACGAAACTGTGTCGTCACTGATACTCGCAAATGGCGGGGGCGGCCGAGGCGCGGTGAGGCGCTGTCGGAGTGAGGAAAGCATACCTCCACCCCGCTCCGCCCTCCCCCCCATAGCACCCACTGCCACTGCCTCTGCCGATGGAGAATCATCCGGCAATGAGAAAGTACGCACTGAAATACTCCCAGAAGCTAAAGTTTACTACTTATGTCCTCCTAAACACTATTTACACTTATACCATTTATACTGCCACTCAACCTCAACTGCCCCTATTATTGCCCTAGAGCTGTGCCACTGTAACAGGTTTTTAAGTAAAATTCTTTAGTACGGAAGATATTGAAAGCGACATAGATGTAGTCAGTACAGGAGAAGAACACGTACTTGATACACCGGAGCAGTGTAAATTTCTAATAAAAACTAATTCAAAATTAACTACTTTAACCCTAAACATAAGGAGTATAAATGCAAATTTTGACACCTTAACAGTTTTACTTCAGAGAATTAAAATCTTGTTTGATGTGATTATACTAACAGAATGCTGGTTGGACTGCAACACGTTTATACCTAGATACATAGAAAATTACGAATCGTATTATACTAAGAAACACCTGAACAGAAGCGACGGAGTAGTAGTTTTTATACATAAAAATATTAATGCCACAGTCTATGAACCTGAATTTTCGGAAGCCAACTGCCTGGTTATTGAAATTATTAATAGTCTAACTTTATTGGCAATTTACAGATCTCCCTCGTTCCACAGCATTGACAACTTTCTCCTAAGCATGAGTGACTTGTTAAATAGTTTAGACAGCAGCAAAGATGTAATAGTTACAGGTGACATCAATGTCGATATAAAAAATGACTCAATCGATCGCAGAGCGAACAGCTACCTGTGCCTAATGGCCGAATATGGGCTATACCCTGCTGTCACACAGCCAACACGCGAGAAAAACTGTCTCGATCACTGGATGGTCAGAAGTCGCGATAAGGTCACCACCGTTGTATGTCGGACAGTCGTAACAGACCACTATCCAGTGCTCGCCTGCATAGGACACGCCGAAAGGCTAACACAAACACAATCGAGGTTGGTAAGGGAAATTGACTACGCTGAAATATTGAACACCCTAGCAACATACGACTGGAAAGCAACATTAAGTACAACAGATGTGAATGCAGCCACAGATACCCTAACTGAAACCCTACAGACGTTAATTACTTCAAACACAACTACACGAAGCTTACCAAGATCAAAATGGTGTAAACAAAAATGGATTACTGCGGGTCTCCTAAAGTGCTTACTCAAAAGAGACAAGTTGCATAACCAGTGTCGGAAGCAGCCACTCGATGAAAATCTTAGAATTAAGTATATTCAATACCGAAACGTAACAAGCCGGGCCGCAAAAACAGCAAGAGAGTTATTCATGAAGAAAAATGTCCATGAAAGCAAGAACGATCCCAAAAAAACCTGGAAGACACTAAGGGAAGCTGCGCATATTCCTCGCTCGAAAAAAAACGATGCATCTGACTTACTTCAGAGCGGAGAGAATAAAACAAATGCCACAGAGGCGGTAAACAATTACTTTACTAATGTGGGCAAGCGACTAGCCAGCGATATACTAAAGACACTGAATAAAAATGAAAATGACCTGGTAAAAGAAATCACAGTAACCAAACAAAACAAAAAATCATTTTTTTCAGTGCCCACCGATGCGCAGGAGATTTGCAGAGTAATTAACAGTCTGAGGGATGACAGTGCTCCGGGCTGGGATGGCGTAACCGTAAAATTTATAAAAAAATTCAAACATCAACTAGCTGAACCACTTACACACATAGCCAACCTTAGCCTGGAGACAGGCGTTTTTCCATCGGCCTTCAAGAAGAGCATTGTCGTGCCAATTTTAAAAAAAAGTGACAAAAAAGAAGTTGCCAACTACCGGCCCATCTCGTTGTTGACATCAATGTCAAAAATACTAGAGAGGCTGATGAAAACCCGTCTAATTAGTTACCTTGAGAATAATACACTCATTGCAGAAAATCAATTTGGCTTCAGGGCAGGAAAGTCAACAGAGGATGCAGTGTGCCTATTGACCGACACAGTATCCGGCCAACTTGATAGATCTAGACACTCTATTGGTATATTTTTGGACTTGGCGAAGGCTTTTGATACCGTTTCAATACCAATTCTTTTGCGAAAGCTAGAGCTAATGGGTATCAGATCAGAGGCCTTCAGCAAAAGTGGTTTGAAAGTTACCTGACTAGTCGCACCCAAAGCGTCAGAATAGGTCAGTATACTAGCGGTCCATCAATAGTAGAGTATGGAGTCCCCCAGGGCAGTGTTCTGGGCCCAGTATTGTTTATTATTTACTTAAACGAACTGTGCAAACTCGAACTTGAGGGCTGCAAAATTATTGCCTATGCTGACGACACGGCGTTGGTCTTCTCGGGAACCACTTGGCAGCAAGCATACGACCGCTCGGAGTTTGGCTTAAGTACAATCAAACAATGGCTCGACAGCAATCTGTTAACCTTAAATATTTCTAAAACCAATTATATGTGCTACAGTATAACAGAAGCTGGACAGCCGAAAATAGAAAGAGTCATTAAAATGCACAAAGTGACTAGCGCAGCTGCACCATGCCGCTCAGACTGTGACTGTCAGGTGGTTAGCGTGGTCAAAAGTACAACATATCTTGGAGTAATATTAGACAACAAGCTTAACTGGAACAAACACCTAGAACACCTTTCTAAACGTGTAAGGAAGCTCATGTTTGTCTTTAAAGACCTAAGAAATGTTGCAAGCAAACAATTGCTACGAACCATCTACCAGGCACTCGGTGAGTCCATTCTGACTTACTGCATAGCGGCATGGGGAGGTGCTGCCAAGACTCACATGCTAATGGCTGAAAGGTCACAAAGAGCTGCACTAAGGGTTCTGTTTAAAAAGCCATATCGGTACCATACACGAGATTTGTTAGAAGAAAATCGTCTTTTGAGTGTAAGGCAGCTGTACATAGCGAAGCTCCTTAAATGGGCGCATGCAATACCGCATACGGCAGCTGCTACTGCTCCTCGAACACACAACACACGACAATCAGGCCGGGTAGCAGTACCTGAGACTAAAACTACTTTTGGACAAAGATTCAGAACATTTCTCGGACCCTTCCTGTACAACAAAGTTGTAGATGAATGCGACATTAGGGTTGTCCGCAAGGCCGCTCTTAAGAAAAACATAGTAGAATGGCTAGGTTCAAAAGAATACGAGGAGACTGAGAATCTGTTCCGCATTATAATATAGATTAAAATTAACTTCATTGACATTTTAGTTTATCAATTCCCATGTATCTATCTATTCCACTGTAGGTATTTATTACATAATTTCTCTTTTATTTATATTATTTTTATTTATACTATCACGCACACTCTCTCATCATAAAAACACCCTCGCACAGCCTACATACACATCACATGCAGACATACATGCACACAATACAAGTACACAACACACGCATACACCCCACACATCCTCACCCTCTCTCATTCACACACGGCGCACAAACTAGAATAAGTTTTCTATTATAAATTAGTTTATTAGATCTAAATAATATCATACATCAATAAGTAGATTAGATACCCGAATGTAATCAAAAGTGGTTTGACCAAGCAATGTCGCCTATGAAACAGCTTTAGAGCCAGTTTAGGCGATAGTGTTTAACAAATACACGATCTCGCGGGCACAGTATTCGTACCATCTTCATGCATTGTTTATACTATGTATAACTGTAACCTATTTACATGTGCCTGACTAATAAACACTTTTTTGATTTGATTTTTTGATTTGATTTGATTTTGAAATGTGTAAAATCTGTATCGTTAAGACTCTGAGCGAGTTTTTCAAGACTAGAATTCAAAAATTTGAACGAATCAACAAATTTTATCTGAGCGAAATGATCTTTGCTTAGAGGGATGTATTTAGTAAATGATATATAATTTTCTTTATTTTTAGGTATAATTTTTATAACACCTGGCGTGCTGCCTAACTCTTTGATAAATAAATGGCTGTCGTAACCAGTCAAATTATGGAAGAATACAGGTACAAAGGAGCATTTTTTAAATGATAAATTGCAGCTCGAATGAGCTGGGCCTCTTAGCTCCCCAGTCATATGATCATGATCCGCTACTATGTCACCGAATAAATAACCCCCGCATATATGACATTTTTCTGCTTCCGCTAAAAGCTTTTCCTGCTCTGAGTTCAAGGTCTTCATAGGCGTGGCTGTATGTAATATACCGTCAAGTTGAAGAACTTCTTTTGTAAGCATTTTCACGAATTTTTTCACGCAATCGCGCCCTCGATACTGGACTAGTTTATTTAATTCAGGTTTTAAAGCTGAGCATATATAAAATGCAAAACAACTAGGCTCGTGTATTGTAGCATAACATGTCTTTTCTGTATCCCGACTCTCGTCTAAACACGGCTTCAGTATACTTTCAAAGTCAGCGTAAATAACGAATGGAACTCTGCATTTTTTCCCAATTATGGAATTCTAAGAAAGTGTCTTTTGCGGGCAATATGGTTCGCACTCGAGAGCAGTCATGCCCATTAAATTTATTTTCACTGGTAAAAGTAAGCAAGCAATCTTCACAAAGAAAGGATTTCCCATGATGCTTTGATATTTGTTTTTGAACCAAAAGACCGAGATTTGTGATCAGGCAGTAATGCGACTTCCCACCCTTCTGTATGAACAATAAATTTATATGATTGTATTTTCTGTTTTGAGTCCTGTATAGAGGCCCGTTTACATTAGACTTTGAGGCTAACCCGTACACATTCACGCTAATGCATGGATTGCTATTTTCAAAAAATGTTATATCTTCAAAACTGGGCGGGAAATTTAGATTATATGTGTTAAGCACTGTGGAAAAGTGCGGATATGAATTAACTCTATGTGGGTTTCTGGAAGCAGGATGTAAATGCGCTGTGATACACCACGCAAAGCAGTATTTATCGCTATTTTGAATATTTAAACAACTTTTATTGCGTCGAAGAGCTGGCGGCAAGGGAATGTACGATCCAGCCCTCAAAGGATTATATCTATTAATGTTTAGCTCAAGGTACGCAACATTTTTAAGTGTCCATCCGCTATCTCGATGTTCAAATTCAGAACTTTTGTGAATTAAACGTTCTACAGCATGCTTGTAAAATATCGCGATGTTAGTACCTCTCAGTATAGCCTCATACCGCGTATTAAATGATTTCAACTCGGTTTCATCGTTTTGAGGTAGAGTAAAATGAGCAAAGAATTCCAAATTTACTTTAAGCGATGTATGCTTCTCTAAGTGTATTTCTATAAGAGTTTTTACTTCTGCTTTTACTTGCTTCAAGAATGCCTCAGGCGTGATAAGTTTTTGCGATGGTTGTATACGGTAACTGCATACTCTTTTTTTAAAAGCTGCGATCAGTCTCACATTACCAAATTCGGTGCTCAATAGACTATTCGTTTTATGTAAATTGCTTCTCTTATGAGCATGAAAATAGGATTTGTGAACGCTAACATTACATTTTTCACAGTACATTATTAAAAGTAATCCCTAAACTGCTTCCTCAATATTATAAATTTCTTAATTACTGCTTCTTATCATAAAATTTTTTCTCTTCTTTTACAAACGACTGCAGGTGGGACCACCCAGTGGAATTTTCGGCTAAATTCTCGCGCAGCGTTATGAGGGCATGCCTCCAGCGGTCGGCAGGCCTCACCATAGCAATGTCTTTCGAGTTGTAAATTTTTAATTCTACATAGTATTCGCCGTCCTTAACAGTCAGCTCATGCTTCGAGTATCCGCACGATGACCGACGGCTTAAAGAATTAGCGAGCAATATTTTCGGTCGCGCTTGTTTCTCACCGCCATCATCGCTATCGGTACCGAATAGCTGGTACGCAAGCTTGTTATTAGCAAACTCACCCTGCGATGGGGAGCGCTTCTTCGCGGGCCGCACGATGTCTTCCTCGCCGGACGAGTGTGTAGAACTTGGGAGAGGATTGGATCGCGATTTCTTGCTAGACGCTGACGGCCGGGCAGCTGGAGTTCTCTTTTTCTTCAGGTCAGGTATCAGAGAGGACGGTGCTGCAACGTCCTCATCGGAAGATAAGAGGCTAGGCAGGCTGGCTTTCTTGCTCCTGTAAAGAAGAAATAATAGCTGCAGTGGTTTAGAATAAAAAAAGCTGTCCGCAGGACTGCGCGGCGGAAATGCTGAGCGTGACAGTTACGTGAGTTCACTTCAAAACATGCGCGGCGTTGAAGAAAAAGATAATGTTTTCTAGATATTGTAAAATACTTCTACTTACTTACATGACTGTATCTGCTGTGCACAGCGCCGTGCTGAAGGATTTCTCGAGACCGCTTGATTTCTCTCCGACGCTCCGATCTGAAACAAGCGGGGAGGACAAGTTTTATAGCATAATTATTTACAAAGTTTCAAAGAAAAGAAAATTTGCAAGTATTTGAACGAGCGCAAGAGTTAATCAATCATTACATCGCTTAAAAACATGAGACAGAGCTCTAAGTTTAAACATGCATGAAATTTTTACAAGTATTTGAAATTGTGATGCTTAAAAATTGGAAAACAGACGGGAATTGATCAAGTGTTTTATTTGAAATTTCAAAGTATTTTTTCAATTAAAAACAGTGCAAAGAGTCTGAGAATAACAAGTAAAAATTGCCCTAGTTATGAAGAGATAAAACTTACCAGTCGAGTTCCTTGAGTCTCGGCGAAGGCGGGGCAGGCACTTACTTGTTCACTTTCCACTTTTCACTAGGCACTTGTACTTACTGCTTACTGCTCAACTGAATGATGCCCGGTACTAGCGCGACGTCAAATTTATACAAAAACCAACGCATAAAGCCAGATTCACATAGGGACTGAAATCTTACAGTAAATACAATGTTTGTATGCAACGATCCGCCCGTATTCCATATTTCATCATCAAAACCGTGTGTGAGCATGTCTTTACAGAATAATGCAATCAGGCGAATCAGCATTTTCACGGGAATTGAAATAATATTGCTTCGCAGGCGGCTTTGTACAAAGCAAGGCGCTGTGGCGCGGCGAGTGAAATTCGAAACTTCAATGCCCGGCGGCGGTGTTAATTCGTAAAAATACATCTATGCGACCGCTCTATATGAAATTTTAGGGTTCCGCACATTAAAAGGAATAAAGGAGTGCTTACAAAAAACACCTCACTGCCTGCCTGCCTGTATGCCTGTCTGTCAATAAAAAAAAAGCCTGTAGAGATACTGCATGCGCTATGTGCATATATGCATGTTATTGCACATATATTTATTGAGCATAATGTATGTTGGCTGGGAAAAATTTACTAAGGCGGTAAACCCATCCTCGCCGCATATTAGGCGGTGTAAAGCGTATTATTATATTATTAATATTATGTAAATACAAAATTATTCTCGTAATATGACTACTTTCAAATGAGAATAGATTTATGCATAATGTTTTTTTTTTTACTTGAATTTAAATCGTAAATTTGCTGGGAAATTAAAACTCAAGAAGTAGCTTACATATACATTTATTTATTCTTTAAATTTCATGTTTAATTTATTTATAAAAATAAAAATAAACAATAAACCTTACGATATTATGCTAACACTACAGCGTGGAAAATGTACATTCTCGGGATATCTTTCTTAAAATATTTTGAGTTAAATCCATAATTTCATTATAACCGCTTTCAACAACCACGTACTGAGACTGAACTGTTAGAACTTCAGAAGCTTCGCTTCCTACTAAATCATACATCTGAATTTTTATTAGATGGTGTCCCCGAGCCTGCTGCGGTGTTATTATGTATGATGACGGCTGTTGTTTAACGGCAGCTTGCATCTTCTTTTTTCCCCGTCCTTGACTAGTGGACTGGCTCGCATTTTTGAAAACGCCTGTTTCGTCTATCCCATAACTCTTGAGATATCCGGCGCTCCGCTCGTTTTTTAAAATATCATTATAAGTTTGAAGTATGAGAGGTTTTGAACTTGCATCGCGATATGTCATGGCTTCCTGATCGCGAATCTGAAAAAAACAATTAAACATTATTTTATGTAATGCTGATTTGATGTAATGCTGGAAAACATGAAAATAGTTATTATTTATTTATTTATTTATTCTTCCTTTATCACCATAGTGAAACATGGAAATAGTTGTTATTATTATAATATGAGGCTTACCGACATGATGCAGGCGTGTGAAGTATTCGAAATGTAAAGCTGAAATGCCGCGAGAGCGGAGGAGTTCGCATCGCTGCAGCCATGATAATTTCATCAATATTTCAAGTAAAACCTGTTCTAACATGTTTTTTTTTTCATCGAGTAGCACCTGCAGATACATGGGCGAGCTTGCTAGACACGTTTCGCTGAAATCATTGCAGATGTCAAATTCGTGCTATGGAAAAATATTTCAAGTTAAGCCTGTCGCAACATGAATTTTTTTTATTTTTCATCGATTAGTACCTACAGTCGTGTGCACGAGCTTGCTAGACACGCATCGCTGAAAGCATTGCGGATGTCAAATTCGCGCATAGTAAAGCGTTAATTAGGCATACATCCCTTTTTTAGATTATATTGCATGTAAAACGTTTTTTTTTTCATACAGCCGGAATTTATAAAAGGGGGTGGCTTTGCTGAAGATAATCATATATGCGCATTCAGCAGCTGAGTAAGGATTTATATTAGGAGTATAGCGGTCATGAAATTTGTAAAACAACCTATATTATTAGATTAAAATTTCGCTTATCGCTGCGGTGAAAGTGAAAATTCAGCGCCGAGGCATTGCAGTCTTCTACCGAATAGTATAAGATCTTTAGTATGCGGCAAGGAGAATACCTACGGGAGACGCAACGCTACTGCGTTTGTATCGGAGCACGGCTAGCCAAAAATCGCTACTACTACGAAAATCGAAATCGCAATTTAATCTTTTATGACGTGACTTGTCTATCTCCGTTACCCATATCGCGCCCCGCGATATGGAGAGAGACAGAGCGAGCAAGGCGAGCGACAGGTTTGTTATCGCTGGCTTGGCTCGGGTATCTGGTAGTAAGAGCCGACCGTCCGACCAATCGGAAGCCTTGCTTGACGGCAACTTGACGGGATCACTACGAATGCCAGTCTGACGGACAATGATGGTGCGGTATATCTGTGAATTTTGAAATTGTTATTTGTAATATTATTTCAAATAGTTTTTACTGAACGAATATTATTGTTTGAATCCAAAAAGAATATTGAAAAATTAAACAAGACTGTTGTTTTAATATTTTTGAAAAGTTGTACTAATAATCAGTGATAGGAATAAGTAGGGCTTATTTACCTAAATTTCGAGGAACAGAGTAAAAGATTGGAGACTTCCTTAAGACAATATTTTTTTCCGGTTTAATAATATTCATGGTGTTTTAATTTCGCGATTTGAAAAAAGTGGCCCCCATTTTGAACTTTTTAGTTACTGGACCGATTGCTTTCAAAATCGATATCTAGGTGTCTGTGTGGGCTCTGAATACGAATCCGTTGTCAAAATTAAAAAAAAGTGGCCGCCATTTTGAACTTTTTAGTTACTGGACCGATTTCTTTCAAAATCGATATATGGGCGTCTGTGTGGACTCTGGATACGAATCTATAGTCAAAACTTAAAAAAAGTAGCCGCCATTTTGAACTTTTTAGTTACTGGACCGATTGCTTTCAAAATCGATATCTAGGCGTCTGTGTGGACTCAGAATACGAATCTGTAGTCAAAATAAAAAAGAAGTGGCCGCCATTTTGAACTTTTTAGTTACTGGACCGATTTCTTTCAAAATCGATATCTGGGTGTCTATGTAGGCTCTGAATACGAATCCGTTGTCAAAATTTAAAAAGTGACCGCCATTTTGAACTTTTTAGTTACTGGACCGATTGCTTTCAAAATCGATATCTGGGTGTATGTGTGGGCTCTGAATACGAATCTGTAGTAAACATTTAAAAAAAGTGGCCGCCATTTTGAACTTCTTAGTTACTGGACCGATTGCTTTCAAAATCGATATCTGGGTGTCTGTGTGGGCTCTGAATACGAATCCGTTGTAAAATTTAAAAAAAGTGGCCGCCATTTTGAACTTTTTAGTTACTGGACCGATTGCTTTCAAAATCGATATCTGGGTGTATGTGTGGGCTCTGAATACGAATCTGTAGTAAACATTTAAAAAAAGTGGCCGCCATTTTGAACTTTTTAGTTACTGGACCGATTGCTTTCAAAATCGATATCTGGGTGTCTGTGTGGGCTCTGAATACGAATCCGTTGTCAAAATTTAAAAAAAGTGGCCGCCATTTTGAACTTTTTAGTTACTGGACCGATTGCTTTCAAAATCGATATCTGGTTGTATGTGTGGGCTCTGAATACGAATCTGTAGTAAAAAATTAAAAAAAGTGGCCCCCATTTTAAACTTTTTAGTTACTGGACCGATTGCTTTCAAAATCGATATCTAGGTGTCTGTGTGGGCTCTGAATACGAATCCGTTGTCAAAATTTAAAAAAAGTGGCCGCCATTTTGAGTTTATTAGTTACTGGGCCGATTGCTTTCAAAATCGATATCTGGGTGTCTGTGTGGGCTCTGAATACGAATCCGTTGTCAAAATTAAAAAAAAGTGACCGCCATTTTGAACTTTTTAGTTAATGGACCGATTGCTTTTAAAATTGATATTTGTTTGTCTGTGTGGGCTCTGAATACGAATCCGTTGTCAAAATCTTAAAAAAGTGGCCGCCATTTTGAACTTTTTAGTTACTGGACTGATTACTTTCAAAACCCATATCTACATGTCTGTGTGGGCTCTGAATAACAATATGTAGTTAACATAAAAAATATGATATCGATTTTGAAAGCAATCGGTCCAGTAACTAAAAAGTTCAAAATGGCGGCCACTTTTTTTAAATTTTGACAACGGCTTCGTATTTAGAGCCCACACAGACACCCAGATATCGATTTTGAAAGCAATCGGTCCAGTAACTAAAAAGTTCAAAATGGCGGCCACTTTTTTTAAATTTTGACTACAGATTAGTATTCAGAGCCCACACAGACACCCAGATATCGATTTTGAAAGCAATCGGTCCAGTAACTAAAAAGTTCAAAATGGCGGCCACTTTTTTTTAATTTTTACTACAGATTCGTATTCAGAGCCCCCACATACACCCAGATATCGATTTTGAAAGCAATCGGTCCAGTAACTAAAAAGTTCAAAATGGCGGCCACTTTTCTTTAATTTTGATTACAGATTCGTATTCAGAGCCCACACAGACATCCAGATATCGATTTTGAAAGTAATCGGTCCAGTAACTAAAAAGTTCAAAATGGCGGTCACTTTTTTAAATTTTGACAACGGATTCGTATTCAGAGCCTACATAAACACCCAGATATCGATTTTGAAAGCAATCGGTCAAGTAACTAAAAAGTTCAAAATGGCGGCCACTTTTTTTTATTTTGACTACAGATTCGTATTCAGAGCCCACACAGACACCCAGATATCGATTTTGAAAGCAATCGGTCCAGTAACTAAAAAGTTCAAAATGGCGGCCACTTTTTTTTATTTTGACTACAGATTCGTATTCAGAGCCCACACAGACACCCAGATATCGATTTTGAAAGTAATCGGTCCAGTAACTAAAAAGTTCAAAATGGCGGTCACTTTTTTTAAATTTTGACAACGTATTCGTATTCAGAGCCTACATAGACACCCAGATATCGATTTTGAAAGCAATCGGTCCAGTAACTAAAAATTTCAAAATGGCGGCTACTTTTTTTAAATTTGACTACAGATTCGTATTCACTGACACCCAGAAGTCGATTTTGAAAGCAATCTGTCCAGTTACTAAAAAGTTCAAAATGGCGGCCACTTTTTTTAAATCGCGAAATTATAACACCATGAATAGGTATTATTAAACCGGAAAAAAATATTGTCGTAAGGAAGTCTCCAATTTTTTACTCTGTTCCTCGAAGTTTAGGTAAATAAGTCCTACCTATTCCTATCACTGATAATAATAATACTTATTATAATAATACATAATATACAATATATTAGTTTTGTATAGGTATATTTGTTTTATAATTATAAAAAATAGAAAACGTAATATTAAAGAAATAATAACAATACATATTATAAATTGAATTCATCCATGTCATTGCCATAAAAAAACTAACAACACCCATATACAATAATTGATTTCAAATTTCTTTCCAGTCTGTCAAATTTGCCTATCATGTGTACGCGCCCAGTATGGCGCGCAGTCGGGCTCCTAGCTCGCGGAATTTTTGTATTTTACACGCTTTAAGCATTGTATTATCATTAAAATGACCTAATTATGAAAGGTTACGCCATCTTTTGTCATTCCTGATGATCTTGAGCTCTTTCGACACGCACGAACTGCACAAATCGCCATTTTGCGTAGTGCACATATACGTGTTCTTCGTTCCCAAGTCGCGAGCGCACTGACGGTCGATCCCGCAGCAGCGCTATATATTAGTGCAAATGCTCTAACACGCGGCAAATTTTCCTATATATTAGCGCTCGACGGTTGCCACTCCCGTAGGTATGCTCGGTGGTATGCGGAGCCAGTAATTCCGGGAAAACAAACCTGATTTTAGCACTCTTATTACACGAGAATGGGTTAAAATATAGAAACATTTATCTTTACTCAAAAACAATATTCCAACCGAAATACCTTTTCCTTAGCAAAGTTTTCGAAAATATACCTGAAGTAAGATTTGAAAAATTTAATGATAATGAAAAAGTTATATCACTCCTGGAAACATTGCCGGATTCCATTTTTATTTTTGACGATATTGCGTGTGAAAAGCAGGATAATATTCGCGATTTCTTTTCGATGGGAAGACATGCATTTATCGACTGTTTTTACTTGACTCAAACATACTCGAAGATACCGAAGCAGCTTGTGAGGGATAATGCTAATTTGATTATACTTTTTCGGCAGGATGATGTAAATCTGAAACATGTTTACGATGAGCATGTTAATAGCGATATGTCGTTTAATGATTTCCGTCATATTGCGGCGAGAATTTGGAGTGAGCCCTATAATTTCTTGGTAATTAATAAGGATTGTGAAAAGAGTAATGGGCGGTATAGAAAAAATTTTGATGAATATCTTTCCAGCGAATAAAATCTTTAAAATGTCTCGAGGGAAGAGTCAAAGCTCATTAATACTTAAATTTTAATGGTAATAGGTTGTCTTTTAATTTTTTATAACAATTATCATGATAAATATTAATAAAAATAAATCCATCAAAGAGGAAATTATAAAATCTGTACAAGCGGTTAAGAAAAAAGTTAGTGAAATGCGTGAAAATAAAATGCATGACGAGAAAGTGATGGAAGACATGTTCCAGCCAATTATTCAACCGCTGAAAAAAATTGCTGACCGCTCCGCGAATGCAAACTCGGGTCGGAAATTTGAACACTCTCAGGAAATTCATGATGACGATCAATTGAGCAATAAATTCGACTCGCATAACCATAGCAATATTAGCGATGGTACCGAGTTAGATTCGGAGGAGGAAAAAGATGTTGAGATATTTGAATCTCCTAATACAACTTTCATCCGCCAATCATCGGCTTCTTGGCTAGAATCAGGAAGCGGCGACGCGGGCGCTAATAGACCTCGTCTTACAGATATGATAAAACTGGATGTCCCCTTTGGTGTGAGAGTAGACAGAGGAAAAACAATGATAGGTAAAAACCCTGTTAGAATAGAAAACGATGAGATTACGCTGGCAGGTTTTAAATACAAATTATCGCCTGGTTTAAGAGAGTTATTATTCAAGAAAAGTCCAAATTTAAGCAAAATAACAGCAACGGACAAAATTAAGTATAAAGAAATTTTGTTAGAAACTAGCGTGCATAAACGAAATTATGATCCCACTAAACCTGTAAAGAGTAATAAAGGTATTAAATATCGGTATATAATAAAACCACTGTTAAATTTGGATCGGAAGACGGATGGCGACATCAGGAAATGGTCTGCCTAGTATGAAAATGTTGAAGAAAAATACCTCCTATGTTTACTGGGATGATCCGAATGAATTAGTCGACCGCCTCCGTTTGCTAATCGCATCGCGGGATGCAGGAAATACAGGCCTCGATAATGAGATTATATCTATTTTAGAAGAGTTAAAAGAATGCGGCGTTATAAATGTATAAAATGCGGTGTTGATGGTTTATACGCTCAGTAACATTCAAACTTTCGCAGCAATTATTTCTGAGGCTTGCTAAAATGAATATTGATAAATTCGGCCAGCATGTGCACAAAAGACTTAGGCTTTCTGAGCTTCAACGTGATCATATAGATTCATGCTTCCATAGAACTGGAGATGGCAATATTGATGCACGATCATCAAGATTGACAGGGCTTCTGCCCCCGAAAGAATCAAATGATGCTGTTACAAAATCTTATATCGATAACCTTCTTAAGGAATTTTGCAGCAAAAAACAGTTAAGCGATAGCTTTCATCGATTTCAAGCTGATATAAAACACGATATTGAATTGCTACAATCTCATTTTGAGCGAAAGATCTATACTAAAGCAGACGTTCATAGCCTTGAAGGAGAAAATAAATCTTCATAATGGAGGCTGTTGTCAAAGAAATTCATAAACCCGCTCGTAGAAATTTTCCGAGGCGAATAGTAGAGCTTCGAGGCATAGACGATTTATGGCAAGCAGATCTGGCTGAGATGAGAAGTTTTCAACGGTATAACAGAGGATATAAATTAATACTAGTTGTAATTGACGGATTTTCGAAATTCGCATGGGCAGTTCCTGTGAAGACAAAAAATAAAGAGGATATTTGTAATGCGATGGAGGTAATTTTAAAAAAGGGGAGAAAACCCGCACACCTGCAGACCGATCACGGGAAAGAATTTTACAATGAAAAATTTAAAAACTTTATGGTGAAACAATCTATTAATCATTATTCAACATATTCTATCAAGAAAGCTTCGATCGTTGAACGTTTTATAAGAACGCTAAAAACCCGATTGTATAAAACATTCAGTTTCAATGGTAACTATAAATGGGTTGGAAAACCACTTGCAAATATAATGAATTATTACAATAATACAGTGCACAGCACCACGCGTTTTAAACCTGCAAATGTGAGTAATTATAACGCGGCTGCTGTTCATGCAAATATTGAAAAAAGTAGAAAAAAATATGCAAACGCGCTGCTACCCCCGAAATTTAAAATCGGTGATCATGTCCGTATAAGCAAATACAAAGGAGCTTTTGCCAAGGGATATAATCCGAATTGGTCAACTGAACTGTTTAAAATAGCTAAAATAAAAACAATGAGGCCTGCCTCGTATATATTAAGCGATATGCACGGCCAAATTATATCAGGATGTTTTTATGAGCAAGAACTGATGAAAACAAGATATCCAGATATTTACCTGGTTGAAAAAGTTTTAAAAAGAAATGGGGAAAAAGTGTTTGTAAAATGGCTGGGTCTTCCCGCGTCTGAAAATAGCTGGATAGATGCTGATAACAAGGTATAATTAGTTATAAAAACTTGAAACGCTTGCTAAAACCTTCATTTGATATTAAGTGATGAAAGGGGAGGGAATAGTCGATACATTGATAAATAATTTACCTTTTGAAATTCATCTGCCTGGCTATAATTATTGCGGTCCGGGGACACGTTTAAATAAAAGACTGCAGCGAGGTGATACGGGGGTTAATAAATTGGACGATTACTGTCGAGAACACGACATAGAATATATGAAATCAAAAAATTTGGGCGTTAGACGTATAGCTGATTTAAAATTGATGGATAGAGCGGGGAAACGTTCAAAGTGTGCTGATGCAGGGAGAGGAGAAAAAATCGCTTCATGGCTGGTGAAAAATATTATGAAGGCGAAAGTGAAAGCGGGGGCCGGTGTAAAGAAAAAAATAAAAACGTTTAAGACAGCGATAAAAAAAATTAAGACTAAATTAGGAAAAATTAAATCCAAAAGCAATAAAACTGTTATGCGTCGGGCGCTTGCTTTTGCAAAAAAGATTATTCCGAGGAATGCATGCATTTCATTGCCTAGAGTAATACCAATTCCAAAAACAGGTGGTATATTACCGCTTATACCAATTTTTGCAGGCCTATCTGCTTTAGGCAGCTTGGCTGGAGGGGCTGCTGGAATCGCTAAAGCCGTGAATGATTACAAAATAGCTAGAGAAGATTTGAAAGAAGCACATCGTCATAATAGCGCCATGGAATCCATCGCTATAGGACATGGTTTATATCTCAAACATTATAAAAATGGAGCTGGATTATTTTTTAATGGTTCAAAAAACTGAACAAAAGGCTGCCTAGAAGAGCCCTCACCAATATAGATATCTTGGAACATGCTCAGGATATACCGTACTTTAGAAATGTGTACATGAGGGATGCCCTGCCTCATAAGCCTAAAAAAATTTAGTGCGGTGTTCTTAATTTGGATAGCAATAAAAACCATGGAACTCACTGGGTGGCCTATGCTAAAATAAATAATTATGCTGAATATTTCGATAGTTTTGGAAATTTACAGCCACCGTTAGAATTAATACATTATTTAAAAACGTGTAAAATTTATTATAACTATAAAAAATATCAAAAAGATCATGCTAAAAATTGCGGTCATCTGTGTGTCAAATTCCTCCGCAAATTTTGGGAAATACATTTATAATGCAGACGTTAGTAAAACGCATTCATTTCGAAAATGTCTTTCACTCTGTCAATTCACGGCACCGATTCCCTCTTAACCAGCAATTATTTGCCTGCACTTGAACTGAACGGAGAATACGAGTGTGGATTGCTCTATTTTGCAACATTTAATTCTATTCCGAATGTTGACTATAAAAATAACAAATTTCATTTTAACGATAGTGATGTCTTAGAAATTCCCGAAGGCTCTTACGAGCTGCAAGATATAAGCGAATTCCTGAAAAATAATTTCATTAATAAATGTAATATTAATATTACATCCAATAATAACACTTTGAAGTGCAGCATCAACTGTTCGAAAGATGTTCACTTTGAGAAACCAAATTCAATAGTTTCTCTGCTCGGGTTCCCCCGAGAGATGCTGAAAGCAAATATAACTCATGAATCGACTCAAACGATCGCCATTCTACCTACAGCAGTCATAAGAATCGAATGCGATATTGTGAATGGCTCTTTTATAAACGGGAAACCATCGCATATATTTCACGAATTTATTCCTAATTCACCTCCAGGTTATAGAATTTTAGAAAAACCTGAAAATATTATCTACTTCCCCGTCAATGAGCAAACAATATCAGCAATAACCATAAGAATACTCGACGGGGGTAATAGTTTAGTTAATCTTCGCAAGGAAGAGATACATATGTGTCTGCATTTAAGAAAAAAATCATGCTAGTGTTCAATAAATTAGCACCTCCCCCTAAACAATGTGTCAGTAACAGACGCATCGCTCGGCAAGAACGACGCGTGATTAAATTAACAAAAGAGAATAAACAATTTTTACAGTTAATCGGATTAATACAAAAATGAGCATTTTCGATGTAACAGCATTGCCCGAGCAAGATGATTCTATAGAAAGCTTTGAAATTCATTCCTATAAGCCCTATGTCAATAGTTTCAGTAACAACGATGAGATTAGAATACCGATAAACCAGCAAGATTTGTATGTACTTCCATCAGAAAGTTCCCTGTACATGGAGCAGTGGCGGGCCTAGGGTCAGATCGTAGAGCAAGCCGAAGCCAAATATTTCATACAAAATATAATATATGACTGTTCTGTCAGTCAGTAAATGAAATAAACATGCTTGTATCCCAATTTAAATTATTATTATTTAAATCGAAATAACCGGTAGTATTCCATACATTTTTTTCGTTTGAAAAAAGCACACAACACCAGCAAAACAACTTGTTGATGTGAGAACAACCTGCTATGTATTTGTTTTGTTTGTTGTTGTAAACAGAACTCGAGAAGTATCTCTTGTGATTTGATTTACCTTTCTCATAAATAATGTTCAAATCGGGAGGTGGATGCGGCGATGAGACGAGTTCATGTTTCTGACTAAAAGTTAAGGTACGCAGTTTACCTTTGTTGATGAGTTCGTCGATGCAACGTAACTCATTACACGGTACGCCATTCGACGATGCATTCGATGAAGCAACCACTAACGCCATAACTTCATTCATTCACACACTTTGCAAAAAAACACGCAATCACACACAACGCTTAATCAACCATCAACCCGCTTCGTAGTGTTTACCTAAATATCCAAATAGCGGCTATCTACAATATAGCCATCTATCGCGTTAAGTTACCGAACACTGTCTCTATTGTTATTTGAGTAATTAACTATCACAGTCACAACACTGGCGATTTAGCATGCCAGAGAGAGAACGAAGAGAGAGCCGACGTCACAGAATAGAAAAGAGCCGACGCGACGTTCCGCTCGCCGCGCCGCCGCCCCCGCCGCCACCCGCCATGGATAATAGAAATATAACTAACCAAAGATTATTATTTCTTTAGTAACGAACATCCTCGCTCAAACTTCTACGCCTACATTAGACATCAGTCAGTAGACACGTCTTTGTCGTTCTTCTATTGAAAAACTGAGATAGCACTAATACTGAGTACGCTTTCGCCTACGGAACGAATGATTCTTAGCATATTTCCCCATACTAATCGCTATACATACTCATATATTATTATACCACTATGGGTGTCTCTAGGCTAAAAATTGTATGGTACTCGAGAACGAGAAGGCAATAAAATGATGCTAGAATAACAGCGGGAACAAGCGAGATGACTAATGTACGCTCGTATATTGACTGATTCATCCATCGCATCGAGGCGAGAGTTCACGAGCAATTCCGTATGATACGAACGAACGAACGAGTCGCCGCGTCGTCGCGTCGTCGACTCAATGACCTCGTGCGCGCGCGAATGGCACGTGGCGCGATATTTAAAATTAAATTGAAGTACTATCGACTGTTTTCGTTTTCGATTTGCTTTCGAGCTTTGCTTGATTGACCTAGGGCAAGCCGGGCTTTTTGGCTTGTATGACGGGCCCGCTACTGACATGGAGGGTGTATTTCGTGCGTACAAATCGAATGCTGATAATAAAACTGAGAAATTGCCTAATATGCATTTAATCAACAATTCCATTTTATTTTTATTTCAAGACATACGATATGAGCTTAATGGTGTTGAAATAGATAAAATAAAAAACTCTGGTATAACAACAACTATGAAATCATACATTTCGATGACTGAAAACGAGTCGAAAATGGCTGGAGCGTGGGGATGGAATACAGATGGTGTTAATAGCGATGGACATTTTACCGTTAACATCCCCCTCAATAGAATTCTAGGCTTTGCAGAGGATTTCAAAAAAATTATAGTTAACTGCAAACATGAGCTTGTGCTTTTGAGAAGTAGCAGCAACGTGAATTCCTTAAAACTGAATCAAGGTGAATTTATTTCGGAAGTATTTATTTCAAAAATAATTTGGAGAATGCCTCACGTTAAAGTGTCAGATCGCATGCGTTTAAATTTACTCAGGCACCTGGAAAAAGATAAATCATTAAAAATTGCTTTTAGAAACTGGGATTTATATGAGTACCCTCTTCTACCTAGAACAACCAAACACACATGGTCTATTAAAACATCGAATCAGTTAGAAAAGCCTAGATTTGTTGTCTTAGGTCTTCAAACTAATCGCAAAAATTCTCAAGGAAACATGTCCGAATTTGATCATTGTAATTTGATTGATGTTAAAGTCTTTTTAAATTCTACTTATTACCCGTATGACCTCCTCTCCATAAAATTTAATGAGTCGAAGTATGCTTTATTATACGAGTTATACTGCAAGTTTCAACAGTCTTACTACGGCCGTCAGCCGAGCTCGTTGCTAAGTTTAACCGATTTTAAAACAAAAGCACCACTTTTCGTAATAGACTGTTCTCATCAAAACGCGACTGTGAAAGCTGGGGTAATTGACGTGCGACTGGAAATTCAGAGCCAGCAGGAAATACCTGACAAAACAGCAGCTTACTGTCTTATAATTAACGACTGTTTAATAGAATATAAGCCTCTAAGCAGTATTGTGAGGAAACTAACATAATGGCTCAACCTATCATAGTGGACGTTCAAGGATTTAAAACTTCTGAGAACAAATTTATTCTCAAAGAACTAGCGATGCTTGCAGACACGAATACACAAGTTTTTGTTCTAAAAGCACCATTTCCCTATGAGAAATTAAGCATTGAAGAAAGAAGACAAGTCAGTTGGCTGCAACGAAATAGGGAAATTTCCTGGGGCGGGGGTTTCATGCATATGTATGAATTTAATAAAATTGTTAAACCGTATTTTAGCGATAAAAAAATGTATTGTAAAGGTGAAGAAAAAGTGGCATGGATAATACAATTACTTGGAAATGAAAATGTAATAAATCTAGAAAGCTTGAATTGTCCTAATTTTAAGATTTTAGAAGAAAAATATTGTGATGAGCCATACTATTATAATTGTATAAGTCATAAGAAATGTTGTGCTTTGAAAAATGTAATATGTCTAAAGAAGTGGTGTGATGAAAATATATTTTTTTAAATAAAAGGTTTAAAATTCGATCGCATTCATTACTTGGTTTTTTCATTCTTCGGTATAGCTATCGTATCTTCATATCGATTGCTGTGAAAACTGTAATCTATTTAGCACCTAAACATTACCATTCTGCCATCGGCATTCAGTTTACCGATCAAAAAGCGATTTTAACGCTCAAAGAGCTCTGCAATGCAAACGATCTGCACCTGCATCGCAGACGTAGTTTATAATTGGGCTGTTTGATTTCACCTCGACAGACAGATCGAGCTGTTTGAATCATGAGTATGAGCGAAGCGAATGCGATTATGATTGAGCAGCTCGATGTTTCTGACGAGGTGAATCAAACAGCCCAATTATACACTACTTACATGCATACATACAGAAAAGATTTCTAAAAATCGTCAATTTAGCTTTAGTATCATACACAGAGGCTACAACCTCAATATTTCCGAAAACAAAGTAACTTACTCCATGACCATCCCTTACAGATTTATTATTAGTATAATAATAATCCATATCCATACTAATATTATAAATTCGAAAGTAACTCTGTTGTCTGTCTGTCTGTCTGTCTGTCTGTCTGTCTGTCTGTCTGTCTGTTACCTTTTCACGCCTAAACCGCTGAACAGATTTCGATAAAATATTGCACGGAGATGAATTGCATCCCGAGGACGGACATAGGCTACTTTTTGTCTCAAAAAACAACCCTTAACGGGGTGAAATAGGGGATGAAAGAATGTATGGGGAACCCATCATTTCTCAAGTTAGGGATATGAAAATTCATATTTAGGCTTTTGGTATAAAATAAAGAATTACGTGTTTCAGCGTTTTTGCTAAATCAACCCTTAAATTAAAATAGGGGATGATTTCAAAATTAGGTTTTAGGATTTTAAATGATTTTAAATAATTTTATCCATACTGGGGGTAGTTTTGAAGAGCGGGGTTGAGTTACGGGGGAGGAGTCCGCGGGGAGAGGGGAAGGGAGGATAATTTAATCTCTATCTTCTTTTCTCTATCTCTACTTCTTATAAAAGGAAACGTCTGTTTGCATGTATGTATGTATGTTTGAGGTAAACTCGGAACCACTTAACAGATTTTTATGCGGTTTACACCAATGCAAAGAGTAGTTCTTCAGGCTCACTATAGTAGGCTATATACCATAAAGTTAAATAGCCTTAGGGTTGAGCAGTATCAAAGAAAACGGAATTTAGTGTCGAATGGTCGTAATATATGGCGTTAGCAGTTCTGTTGCGTTGCGTTGGTGTAGTGTAGATAGATGCTTTTGGTAGAAGATACGAGTAGAATAAAGAGTAGATATCTATACTTATAAAATTGTTTGTCCTGACTGACTGATCTATTAACGCACAGCCGAAACTACTAAGTCTAGAAAGCTGAAATTTGGAACATAGGTTTATTTCATAACGTAAAAATCCGTTAAGGATTTTTTGGAAATTACAACTTTAAGGGGAGAAATGGGGACGACGACTTTGTATGAAAGTTTTTGTTTTTTTTTATGTAATATTATGGTCTTATGGTCTTCCTGAACGTAGCTCGGCCTTCGGCCTCGCCCTTAATTACTTACTTTCTTAGATAAGATTTATCGCCTTCCTGAACGCAGCTCGGCCTTCGGCCTCGCCCTCAGTTACTTACTGTCTTCTAGAAGGTTCATGGTCTTTCTGAATGCAGCTCGGCCCTCGGCCTCGCCCTTAATTACTTACTTTCTTCGAGAACGTTTATAGTCTTCCTGAACGCCGCTCGGCCTTCGGCCTCGCCCTCAGTTACTTACTTTCTTAGATAAGGTTTATAGTCTTCCTGAACGCAGCTCGGCCTTCGGCCTCGCCCTCAGTTGCTTACTTTCTTTGAGAAGGTTTATGGTCTTCCTGAACGTAGCTCGGCCTTCGGCCTCGCTTTCAGTTACTTACTTTCTTCGAGAAGGTTTATAGTCTTTCTGAATGCAGCTCGGCTTTCGGCCTCGCCCTTAGTTACATACTTTCTTAGATAAGGTTTATAGTCCTCCTGAACGCAGCTCGGCCTTCGGCCTCGCCCTTAATTACTTACTTTCTTTGAGAAAGTTAATAGTCTTCCTGAACGTAGCTCGGCCTTCGGTCTCGCTTTCAGTTACTTACTTTCTTCGAGAAGGTTTATAATTTTTCTGAACGCAGCTCGGCCTTCGGCCTCGCCATTAGTTACATACTTTCTTAGATAAGGTTTATCACCTTCCTAAACGCAGCTCGGCCTTCGGCCTCGCCCTAAGTTACTTACTGTCTTCGTGAAGGTTCATGGTCTTTCTGAACGCAGCTCGGCCTTCGGCCTCACCCTTAGTTACTTACTTTCTTCGATAAGGTTTATAGTCTTTATGAACGCAGCTCGGCCTTCGGCCTCGCCCTCAGTTACTTACTGTCTTCGAGAAGGTTCATGGTCTTCCTGAACGCAGCTCCGCCTTCGGCCTCGCCGTTAGTTACTTACTTACTTTGAGAAGGTTTATAGTCTTTCTGAACGCAGGTCGGTATTCTGCCTCGCCCTCAGTTACTTACTTTTTCGAGAAGATTAATGGTCTTCCTGAACGCAGCTCGGCCTTCGGCCTCGCCCTTAGTTACTTACTTACTTTGAGAAGGTTTATAGTCTTTCTGAACGCAGGTCGGTATTCTGCCTCGCCCTCAGTTACTTACTTTTTCGAGAAGGTTTATCGTCTTCCTGAACGCCGCTCGGCCTTCGGCCTCGCCCTAAGTTACTTATTTTCTTCGAGAAGGTTTATAGTCTTCCTGAACGCAGCTCGGCCTTCGGCCTCGCCCTCAGTTACTTAATTTCTTCGAGAAGGTTTATGGTCTTCCTGAACGTAGCTCGGCCTTTGGCCTCGCCCTTAATTACTTACTTTCTTAGATAAGGTTTATCGTCTTCCTGAACGCAGCTCGGCCTTCGGCCTCGCCCTTTGTTACTTACTTTCTTTGAGAAGGTTTATGGTCTTCCTGAACGTAGCTCGGCCTTCGGCCTCGCTTTCAGTTACTTACTTTCATCGAGAAGGTTTATAGTCTTTCTGAATGCAGCTCGGCTTTCGGCCTCGCCCTTAGTTACAAACTTTCTTCGATAAGGTTTATAGTCTTTCTGAACGCAGCTCGGCCTTCGGCCTCGCCCTTAATTACTTACTTTCTTTGAGAAAGTTTATAGTCTTTCTGAACGCAGCTCGGCCTTGCCCTTAGTTACTTACTTTCTTTGAGAAGGTTTATGGTATTCCTGAACGTAGCTCGGCCTTCGGCCTCGCTTTCAGTTACTTACTTTCTTCGAGAAGGTGTATAGTTTTTCTGAAGGCAGCTCGGCCTTCGGCCTCGCCCTTAGTTACATACTTTCTTAGATAAGGTTTATCGCCTTCCTGAACGCAGCTCGGCCTTCGGCCTCGCCCTTAATTACTTACTTTCTTCGAGAAGGTTTATAGTCTTCCTCAACGCAGCTCGGCCTTCGGCCTCGCCCTCAGTTACTTACTTTCTTCGAGAAGGTTTATGGTCTTCCTGAACGTAGCTCGGCCTTCGGAATCGCCCTTAATTACTTACTTTCTTAGATAAGGTTTATCGTCTTCCTGAACGCAGCTCGGCCTTCGGCCTCGCCCTTTGTTACTTACTTTCTTTGAGAAGGTTTATGGTCTTCCTGAACGTAGCTCGGCCTTCGGCCTCGCTTTCAGTTACTTACTTTCTTCGAGGTTTATGGTATTTCTGAATGCAGCTCGGCCTTCGGCCTCGCCCTTAGTTACATACTTTCTTCGATAAGGTTTATAGTCTTCCTGAACGCAGCTCGGCCTTCGGCCTCGCCCTTAATTACTTACTTTCTTTGAGAAAGTTTATAGTCTTCCTGAACGCAGCTCGGCCTTCGGCCTTGCCCTTAGTTACTTACTTTCTTTGAGAAGGTTTATGGTATTCCTGAACGTAGCTCGGCCTTCGGCCTCGCTTTCAGTTACTTACTTTCTTCGAGAAGGTTTATAGTTTTTCTGAACGCAGCTCGGCCTTCGGCCTCGCCCTTAGTTACATACTTTCTTAGATAAGGTTTAGCGCCTTCCTGAACGCAGCTCGGCCTTCGGCCTCGCTTTCAGTTACTTACTTTCATCGAGAAGGTTTATAGTATTTCTGAATGCAGCTCGGCCTTCGGCCTCGCCCTTAGTTACAAACTTTCTTCGATAAGGTTTATAGTCTTCCTGAACGCAGCTCGGCCTTCGGCCTCGCCCTTAATTACTTACTTTCTTTGAGAAAGTTTATAGTCTTTCTGAACGCAGCTCGGCCTTCGGCCTTGCCCTTAGTTACTTACTTTCTTTGAGAAGGTTTATGGTATTCCTGAACGTAGCTCGGCCTTCGGCCTCGCTTTCAGTTACTTACTTTCTTCGAGAAGGTGTATAGTTTTTCTGAAGGCAGCTCGGCCTTCGGCCTCGCCCTTAGTTACATACTTTCTTAGATAAGGGTTTTTAAATTACCGTGGTTGTTAGACATTATTTTAAATCAATCAGCTTTACTCACGGTTTCACTCCGAGCTATGTGGCTCGACGTTGCGGGCCAAGCGTATGGCCCATCTTCATGGAGCACTCTGCCTTGTGCGACGGTTGGCAGAGAACTGTCACATCTTCGTCCGTCGTTGACGAAGATTGTAGCCGTGGCCAGTGCGGGTAGTTTCCGTAGACGAGGGTTCAGGTGCGTTCCGGATCTCGGCGGAGAGACAGAAGGCGCTGATGGTGTCCACTTCCGGCTGGTCGTGTCCGTCGTGTCTTCTTCTCTTGAGCGGCGCTATGACTGGGTTCCACATCGGCGACAACTTGAAGGCGTCCTCCCGGTTGAAGTTGTCGTGCTTCTTGATTTCGATGGACTCACGGACGAGACGTGGGACGTGTCGTGTTTCGGTCGCAAGAATTTTGACCTGATCGAACCTAATCCAGTGGTTCGCTCCGGAGTCCATGTGATCGCACACTGCCGATTTGTTGGAGTCCAGTTGTCTCGCCGCTCGTATGTGCTCCGAGACCCGCGTCGCTACGCTCCTCTTCGTCTGCCCGATGTATGACTTTCCACAGCTACATGGGATTTGGTACACGCCGGCAGACTGGAGAGGCAACTTATCCTTTACCGAACGTAGCATCTGGGATACTTTTTTGTAGGGAGTAAAGACAGTGCCAATGCTGAGTTTCTTCAGTCTCCTCCCTATTTTATCCGTCAGTCCACGGACGTACGGTAAAAATGCTCTTTGTCTGTCGGCGCGTTGCACGGGTTGATATGTCTTTTCGTGAGGCATCAGTGCTTTTCTGCTGTAACCGTTTTGTTTTAGTGCGCTCGTGATCGTCTTTCTTTCGCTGTCGATGCTGTTATCATCACAGATGCGTTCTGCTCTCTGTACCAGGGCCCTCGCCACCGAATGTATCTGCGCGGGAGCGTGGTGTGAGGTGGCATGGAGGTACCTATTCGTGTGGGTGGGCTTCCGGTACACTGTGTGACCCAGCGATCCATCCGGCCGACGAGTCACAAACACATCCAAGAATGCTAGACCTTTGTCACTTTCGAGCTCCATGGTGTAGCTTATACTTGTGTGAGCAGCGTTTATGTGGTCTAGAAATTCCTGTAGGGCCCGTCGTCCATGTGTCCATATCGCAAAAATGTCATCTACGTACCTCAACCATACCGTGGGGGTGACTGTGGCCGTTGCTAAGGTGCGCTCTTCCAGGTGTTCCATGAATAGGTTGGCAACGACCGGGGCCACTGGGGAGCCCATGGCCACCCCATCGGTTTGTACGTAGTAGTCGCCGTCCCACAGGAAGTAGTTCGACGTCAAGCAGTGCTGTAACATATTCACATACTCTATACTTATGTCATTTTCTTGCAGTTTGTTCTTGATGACATCAACTGAGTCGCGTATAGGTACGTTCGTGTAGAGCGATTCCACGTCGAAACTGACCAGAATATCCGTCGGCGATACTTTCATGTTGGACAGCATTTCTACGAAATGGTAAGAGTCTTTCACAAAAGACGACGTCTTGCCCACTAACGGTTGTAGCACTGATGTCACATGTTTCGCTAGGTTTCGCTAGGGAATGCTACAGTAGTGATGGGCACTGACGACTACAAGGACAAGGTGAGGAGCATGTTGGAGACAGACAGCTACCGAAAAATCGCACACTCACTTACCCCAAAAGTCGTCAGAGAAACCGCCAAACTAATCCACAGTGCAGACTCACCCATACCTGCCGAAGTCCGGAAAAGTTTGCGGGAGGTCAATCCGCAGCCTCCACGTTTTTATGGCCTCCCAAAAATACACAAGACAGGCACGCCGCTACGGACAATACTAAGGGATATGACTTCCTTCTTATATTACTAGGTGGTAGGGCTTAACCCGCCCGGGTTGGTACCTCCGCACTGAATGAAAGGTCGGTCGAAACGGCTATGTAAATAGTTCGTGTTTTCCGTCCAGTTTAGTGTAGCCGACATGAAATGAAGGGAAGCACTGACATGGCACCTAGTTCACCCTGTGTTATGGGCTGACATCACGGATGTTGTAGGTGATGTAGCCAACCGTGTCAGGTTCCATAAAAAAAAAATAAAAAAAAAAACCGTGTCAGTTTCCATAAAAAAAAATTTAAAAAAAAGTTATCCGCAGAGACGTTGAGGCTCCTGGAAACACGACGGAATATGAAACCGGAGACGCGGAGCAGTGTCGTGCACAGGAACTTCAACAAGACCATAGGCAAGTCCATTCGCCGTGATGTTCGCCGAGAAAACATGAAGTTGGTTGAGCGCGTTATAGAGGAAAATCGAGGCAGCAAAGTGTTTGCCCGCGCCTTCTCTTTCGAAACGCGAGCGAGCGAATGGGGTTATCACCGCAAGAGAGCCGGATATACTTGAGGCGGTGGAGGAATTCTATGGTGAATTGTATTCCACTAATACTACGACTAAACGTGCAGTACGAATAATAAACAAATCAGCGTGGGACGACCACTGCACACCAATATTTAAAAAGCTAAAGATGCTAACGATGTACGATGCTTACGTGAAGAAAGTCGCGCTGTTTTGCGAGGTGTAACGGCTCAGAGTATAACGCACGCACACACACCTACACCACCAGGCACAAGCAACTAATTCAAATGCCAAGTCACAGCACCACGAAATTCCAAAAAAAGCTTAAAATTCAAGGCGGCGAGCATCTACAACAAACTGCCCCTTGAACTGCAAGGAGAAGAGAGCGAAGTCACTTTTAAAAAGAAACTCCATAAATGGCTATTAAATAAAACTTTTTATGACTTGACATATTTTAAGCTAGATATATAAGACAACTGCAAAAATGATAATAATAATTTTGTACCGTGTGGGGCCGGTACTTTAAAAGAATAGCCCCACTGCATCTCTCCCCGTGCATGTCGTAAAAGGCGACTAAGGGATGTGACTCCCTTCTTATATAACTAGGTGGTAGGGTTTAACCCGCCCGGGTTGGTACCACCGTACTGAATGAAAGGTCGGTCGAAACGGCTATGTAAATAGTTTGTGTTTTCCGTCCAGTTCAGTGTAGCCGGCACGACTGAAGGGAAGCGCTGACGTGGCACCAAGTTCAACCCGGTGTTATGGGCTGACATCACGGATGTTGTAGGTGATGTAGCCAACCGTGTCAGTTTCAATAAAAAAAAAAAAAAAAAAAAATGTTTTTTAATACCTAATTACTTTTTAAATTTTTTATATTGCTTTTAATGTTTAATTTTAATTTTATTTATTTATGAATTATAATTTTTTATATAATTATATACTTACTAGGTACTATTTACTATGACGAAGTGAAAAGGAAAAAAAAATATATACTTACACTATGTAAATTTTCTTATTAAAAAATTTAATAGAACTACTTACCTCAATTAAATGTCCAAACTAAAACAAAAGGAATGCCTACTTCCAAACCACAACGTTTTATTATTTATAATTTTTTTTAGAAGACAATTATTTTGTTACAATTGTCACATTTCATTTCTCAAGTAAAATTTTGATTAGTGCCAAGCGTATAAATATTCAGTTGTATACATATAAAGGTCATTCGCTCAATTCTGCTTAAGTAACATTAAAATGTGCCAATTGAAACCAAAAAAAAGTGCCAGAAGCAATAGCAAGGATACATTTTATACTAGGTATTTACTAATGGCACATTAAATCTGGAAAATGAAGAATTTTCATTCATTTTTCATTTCTATCAATAAGAATTTGTAATGTTTTATAAAAATTTTAAGAACAATTTAAGCAATTAACAAATATATTTTTTATACTTTAAACCTTATTGTTAATTTATTGAATTTTTGTTAATTTTATATTTAAAAAAGCCAAAAAATCCACTACATATCTACTCTTTCAGTGCAAGTTTAGTTTACCCGAGCGAAGCCGTTTTCGCAGCTAGTACAATATGTACATAGCTAACTGCAGAAATATGTTTTTGTTGGTTGGCTCGAAAACTACAGATTCAAATTTCACTGTGCGTGCTTGTTCCATTCATTCAGTAAGCTTTGAGATCTTTTTAGTACTCGGTCGACTTAACTCGGCACTTGGCTCGATCGGCTTGCGCACAGGGTTGTCAGATGCCTTGCTGGTCAAGTAGCCACTTCACCGTTAAAATATAACACAAGTCGCCCAATTTACAAAAAAAATAAAATCATACATAACCTATCCTCCTAACAATAAATAAGAAATTAAAGATATATGGGTTTTTAAATTACCGTGGTTGTTAGACATTATTTTAAATCAATCAGCTTTACTCACGGTTTCACTCCGAGCTATGTGGCTCGACGTTTCGGACCAAGCGTATGGCCCATCTTCATGGAGCACTCTGCCTTGTGCGACGGTTGGCAGAGAACTGTCACATCTTCGTCCGTCGTTGACGAAGATTGTAGCCGTGGCCAGTGCGGGTAGTTTCCGTAGACGAGGGTTCAGGTGCGTTCCGGATCTCGGCGGAGAGACAGACGGCGCTGACGGTGTCCACTTCCGGCTGGTCGTGTCCGTCGTGTCTTCTTCTCTTGAGCGGCGCTATGACTGGGTTCCACATCGGCAACAACTTGAAGGCGTCCTCCCGGTTGAAGTTGTCGTGCTTCTTGATTTCGATGGACTCTCGGACGAGACGTGGGACGTGTCGTGTTTCGGTCGCAAGAATTTTGACCTGATCGAACCTAATCCAGTGGTTCGTTCCGGAGTCCATGTGATCGCACACTGCCGATTTGTTGGAGTCCAGTTGTCTCGCCGCTCGTATGTGCTCCGAGACCCGCGTCGCTACGTTCCTCTTCGTCTGCCCGATGTATGACTTTCCACAGCTACATGGGATTTGGTACACGCCGGCAGACTGGAGAGGCAACTTATCCTTTACCGAACGTAGCATCTGGGATACTTTTTTGTAGGGAGTAAACACAGTGCCAATGCTGAGTTTCTTCAGTCTCCTCCCTATTTTATCCGTCAGTCCACGGACGTACGGTAAAAATGCTCTCTGTCTGTCGGCGCGTTGCACGGGTTGATATGTCTTTTCGTGAGGCATCAGTGCTTTTCTGCTGTAACCGTTTTGTTTTAGTGCGCTCGTGATCGTCTTTCTTTCGCTGTCGATGCTGTTATCATCACAGATTCGTTCTGCTCTCTGTACCAGGGCCCTCGCCACCGAATGTATCTGCGCGGGAGCGTGGTGTGAGGTGGCATGGAGGTCAATCCACAGCCTCCACGTTTTTATGGCCTCCCAAAAATACACAAGACGGGCACGCCGCTACGGCCAATAGTGAGCCAAATAAACTCCCCCACGTACCACCTAGCGAAACATGTGACATCAGTGCTACAACCGTTAGTGGGCAAGACGTCGTCTTTTGTGAAAGACTCTTACCATTTCGTAGAAATGCTGTCCAACATGAAAGTATCGCCGACGGATATTCTGGTCAGTTTCGACGTGGAATCGCTCTACACGAACGTACCTATACGCGACTCAGTTGATGTCATCAAGAACAAACTGCAAGAAAATGACATAAGTATAGAGTATGTGAATATGTTACAGCACTGCTTGACGTCGAACTACTTCCTGTGGGACGGCGACTACTACGTACAAACCGATGGGGTGGCCATGGGCTCCCCAGTGGCCCCGGTCGTTGCCAACCTATTCATGGAACACCTGGAAGAGCGCACCTTAGCAACGGCCACAGTCACCCCCACGGTATGGTTGAGGTACGTAGATGACATTTTTGCGATATGGACACATGGACGACGGGCCCTACAGGAATTTCTAGACCACATAAACGCTGCTCACACAAGTATAAGCTACACCATGGAGCTCGAAAGTGACAAAGGTCTAGCATTCTTGGATGTGTTTGTGACTCGTCGGCCGGATGGATCGCTGGGTCACACAGTGTACCGGAAGCCCACCCACACGAATAGGTACCTCCATGCCACCTCACACCACGCTCCCGCGCAGATACATTCGGTGGCGAGGGCCCTGGTACAGAGAGCAGAACGCATCTGTGATGATAACAGCATCGACAGCGAAAGAAAGACGATCACGAGCGCACTAAAACAAAACGGTTACAGCAGAAAAGCACTGATGCCTCACGAAAAGACATATCAACCCGTGCAACGCGCCGACAGACAAAGAGCATTTTTACCGTACGTCCGTGGACTGACGGATAAAATAGGGAGGAGACTGAAGAAACTCAGCATTGGCACTGTCTTTACTCCCTACAAAAAAGTATCCCAGATGCTACGTTCGGTAAAGGATAAGTTGCTCCTCCAGTCTGCCGGCGTGTTCCAAATCCCATGTAGCTGTGGAAAGTCATACATCGGGCAGACGAAGAGGAGCGTAGCGACGCGGGTCTCGGAGCACATACGAGCGGCGAGACAACTGGACTCCAACAAATCGGCAGTGTGCGATCACATGGACTCCGGAGCGAACCACTGGATTAGGTTCGATCAGGTCAAAATTCTTGCGACCGAAACACGACACGTCCCACGTCTCGTCCGTGAGTCCATCGAAATCAAGAAGCACGACAACTTCAACCGGGAGGACGCCTTCAAGTTGTCGCCGATGTGGAACCCAGTCATAGCGCCGCTCAAGAGAAGAAGACACGACGGACACGACCAGCCGGAAGTGGACACCATCAGCGCCTTCTGTCTCTCCGCCGAGATCCGGAACGCACCTGAACCCTCGTCTACGGAAACTACCCGCACTGGCCACGGCTACAATCTTCGTCAACGACGGACGAAGATGTGACAGTTCTCTGCCAACCGTCGCACAAGGCAGAGTGCTCCATGAAGATGGGCCATACGCTTGGCCCGAAACGTCGAGCCACATAGCTCGGAGTGAAACCGTGAGTAAAGCTGATTGATTTAAAATAATTTCTTAGATAAGGTTTATCGCCTTCCTGAACGCAGCTCGGCCTTCGGCCTCGCCCTTAATTACTTACTTTCTTCTAGAAGGTTTATAGTCTTCCTGAACGCAGCTCGGCCTTCGGCCTCGCCCTCAGTTACTTACTTTCTTCGAGAAGGTTTATGGTCTTCCTGAACGTAGCTCGGCCTTCGGCCTCGCCCTTAATTACTTACTTTCTTAGATAAGGTTTATCGTCTTCCTGAACGCAGCTCGGCCTTCGGCCTCGCCTTTTGTTACTTACTTTCTTTGAGAAGGTTTATGGTCTTCCTGAACGTAGCTCGGCCTTCGGCCTCGCTTTCAGTTACTTACTTTCTTCGAGGTTTATAGTCTTTCTGAATGCAGCTCGGCCTTCGGCCTCGCCCTTAGTTACATACTTTCTTCGATAAGGTTTATAGTCTTCATGAACGCAGCTCGGCCTTCGGCCTCGCCCTTAGTTACTTACTTTCTTTGAGAAAGTTTATAGTCTTCCTGAACCCAGCTCGGCCTTGCCCTTAGTTACTTACTTTCTTTGAGAAGGTTTATGGTATTCCTGAACGTAGCTCGGCCTTCGGCCTCGCTTTCAGTTATTTATTTTCTTCGAGAAGGTTTATAGTTTTTCTGAACGCAGCTCGGCCTTCGGCCTCGCCCTTAGTTACATACTTTCTTAGATAAGGTTTAGCGCCTTCCTAAACGCAGCTCGGCCTTCGCCCTCGCCCTTAATTACTTACTTTCTTCGAGAAGGTTTATAGTCTTCCTGAACGCAGCTCGGCCTTCGGCCTCGCCCTCAGTTACTTACTTTCTTCGAGAAGGTTTATGGTCTTCCTGAACGTAGCTCGGCCTTCGGCCTCGCTTTCAGTTACTTACTTTCTTCGAGGTTTATAGTCTTTCTGAATGCAGCTCGGCCTTCGGCCTCGCCCTTAGTTACATACTTTCTTCGATAAGGTTTATAGTCTTCCTGAACGCAGCTCGGCCTTCGGCCTCGCCCTTAATTACTTACTTTCTTTGAGAAGGTTTATAATTTGAATTTGAATTTGAAAGTTGGCACTTCGTCAGGCCTTCGTCACTCGCTCAAGGTCGCGCGTTAAATGCCTACCGCTTGGCGTACCGATTAATGTACAAGTTAACAGCGGGCTGTCGCTATCCAGGCAGAGCGAGCGTGCGCCACCGCGCATCTACTACGTTTCGTTTCGAATTTAGAAATGTCGAAATCACGTCATTATTGTGCAGCATTTTGATTTATTTCTAGTACCTAATTTATTTATTCATATTAGTAGGAGGTCATAGATTTAAAATAATATTTTCATATTGCCAATAACATTAGTTATATGACGCCGCCGAACAGCATGGTATGTATGTACGTATGGCCTAATTCGTATAAGGATAGATTTTTTTTTTATGTTATGGATGCCTGTGTCCGCGGGTACAAAGCGCATGCTCCGACCAGCCAATATCCCCTCCAAGAAGGTAGGTGCCATACCGGAGACTTCCCTGGATTGCTGGCTATACTGGACTAGAGGAGAACACAGCCGAGGCTGTTATGCGGCCATCTTACATCCAGTACGGTGGTACCAACCCAGTCGGCTACAATTTGAGCCTACCGCCTAGTAAGGGCTAGGGAAGGGACCTACAGTTTTACACTGGTTCCGAACGGTGAAGCAGCAGGTGCAGGTATGCACGTAAATTTTTTCGTCAGAAAAAACCCATTGGTACACGCCGATCGGATTCGAACCTCGGACCTCTCGCATGAGAAGCCGATGCCCAAACCACTCGGGCACCCGCCGCTTAAATAGAACATTCATTCGTTCTCTGTCTCAATGTGGGTTTTTATACAATAAAAAAGACCAATAAAACAATAGGTAAATACATTGTAGATGATCATTAAAATTGATCAAACAAAACTATCACTGGAAGGTTGCACGCTTCCATGTGAGAAACTAATTGTGACGCTAACGCATGCATGAATTTGTTCGCATGAATTTGCCGTAGCTAAATATCGTATTGTTGGTAGCTAGAACGATAAAAGTTGGTAGGTATCATCTTCATTTTATTCCTCACAATAAGACAGCCCAAAGACGCAGCCCTTACACGCGCTGAACGACGCGCTTTCGAGATAGAGTTACGCGACAGAAAGAGAAGCGAAATGTAGGTGGTTATCGTGTTTAGGCATGCAGCTCTGTGCGAGTCAATTTGTACTTTATCGCGTCGTCGCAGAGTAGCTATTTCTTTGTGAGTGTTTGTACAGAGAAGCTTCTGTACGGAGTACTCTTTTCTATTCTGTGACTTCGTCGCAGACGGAGACGTCGTCCGTTTGTACCGCGCATTCCTTCTCTCTCTGACAAGGCTGTCAGAGTGAGAATAAACGTGCTTTCGAGCGCACTCGGACAGACGCGTAGGTAGGACGGACGTCCAGCAATCTGTCTCCCTTCGACTTGTGTTGCGAGCAAGGGAGGGAGACCTTTGACGTATTATCGCAAATAACGTACTTAACCTCAAAATTGAGCGTGTTATTTGTCTTTTTACGTTAATTATGAGTGTACTAAGGCCGGTGATTATGTTGAAGTAACGTTAATATCCAAAGACAGGCCGTGATATCAAGTTTTGAAGAAATATTGCCTCTGTGTGTTTAATCATGCCTTGGCCACGGAAGTTCATACGGCCACTACAAGATAATAAAGGAGAAATAATACTTTTTGTTATGAGACTGTACTTTTTATTTACCATCCCTGAAATCAGAAATACGTCAGTTCTTCTAAAAAAAGTTGGCAACCCTAGACTACCCTTTGCGCCAGTCTGGCGTGTGCCATATGTCGTGCTTCCCATAAAAATAAACCCAAATTACTGGGTTTAAATACTTGTTTAGTTAGGGCAATAGCAAAATATTTTCTAATACGTTAAGATTTATTATAGAAAATTCAATGTACGACACCAAAGTCAGGCAGTCAGTGTGTATGCGTCCACTGCTGGACATACACCTCACACAGAGGTGTATGTCCAGCAGTGGACGCATACATCATACGTTAAACTATCATCAGATTAGTTAGAGTATAATATGTGTTCATTTTATTAGTATCATTTCAGTTAGGCACTGAATTTTTTAGTTCTTTGTTGTTTTTCTTTTATGTAATTTCGGTCGAAGTCCAATGATATATGAATAAAGGTTTTCTTGTTATGAAATTTTTTAATCATTTGTAAATATGTCATATTTATAAAAGTATATTTCTTTTTATTCAAGTTCAATAAGATCCTACGAACAAATTGCACATGCTTTGTACTTCATAATTAGATCGAGGAATTCTCACGAAACAAATGTTTTTTTCCTAAATCAAAAAGTTTTTAAGAATTCCTTTATCAAAACAGCTATTTTGCGAAAAAAAAAACACATTAACACAAACATATTCATTTAAATGTTTTCTTCCAAAAATGAGTAAACTTTTTAAAAATCTAATGATAGGAATTAAGTCACATTAAAAATATTTCTTTCATATTTAGTAGGGTGAACACATAAACCTTTTTGTCTCCAATGAACATTTTGGTAAAAAGCCCTTGCTTTGTTTTGTGGTGGGGCAGCCGCTTTGGCCTCGCCCATAGTTACTTACTGTCTTCGAGAAGGTTTATCGTCTTCCTGAACGCAGCTCTGCCTTCAGCCTCGCCCTATGTTACTTACTTTATTCGAAAAGGTTATCCTCTTCCTGAACGCAGCTCGGCCTTCGGCCTCGCCCATAGTTACTGACTGTCTTCGAGAAGCTTTACCGTCTTCCTGAACGCAGCTCGGCCTTCGGTCTCGCCCTCTGTTACTTACTTTGTTCGAAAAGGTTATCCTCTTCCTGAACGCTGGTCGGCCTTCGACCTCGCCCTCTGTTACTTACTTTCTTCGAAAAGGTTACCCTCTTCCTGAACGCAGCTCGGCCTTCGGCCTCGTCCTTTGTTACTTACTTTCTTAAAGATCGTTTATCCTCTTCCTGAACGCAGCTCGGCCTTCGGCCTCGCCCATAGTTATGTACTGTCTTCGAGAAGGTTTATCGTCTTCCTGAACGCAACTCCGCCTTCGGCCTCGCCTTTAGATACTCACTTTCTTCGAGACGGTTTATCGTTTACCTGAACCCAGCTCGCCCTTAGTTACTTACTCTCTTCCTTTGAAATACGAATTTCACGCGAGCGAAGCCGCGGGCAAAAGCTAGTATCACATAATATTAACATCGGTTGACGGGAGTGGGTGATTGAAAAATTCTTTATAGAGCTGGTATTCTTTCATAAAATTTATGAAAGGACCACCCCTAAGATAATATACCCTACTCATGTAAAAAATTTAAAGCTGTTAAGAATTGGCGGAGAAATTGAGTAACATACACACAAAAAAAACACACAGGCACAGACACAGACAAAACATACAGACGAATTGAGAACCTCCTCCTTTTTGGAAGTCGGTTGAAAATATGCTCAGCTTTGGATTCACTCACTCTTGTTCTGTCAAATTGCCTTTTATAAATGTATTAAACTGCTGGCTATAATTATACTGGTCCTTTCGTACACGGTTTTTAAAGCAGATTGTCACAGCAGGGAAGGGAACCTGCAATAAAAAAAACATTATTAAATACATTTCCTGCTAAAACAGCCATTTTTTTTTATTAAAAGCGCGAGATATGTTTTCTAACCACCCATAAGGTGTCTTACGACGCCCATGAACATTCGATCGTATGCGGGAGTTTCGAATGTCATGCCGACCTGGCAGATGCCCATTCACGCCTCTCGTACCTCTTGAAGGACCTGAGACTTTACTTGGGGGGAAATTTATGAGCAGGGAAAGCATTCCACAATAATTATTCATGTATTCATAAAATATTATCTAAAATATTAGCTTTTGCCGCGGCTTCGCTTCGTGTGTTTAGGGGTTTAAACTATGCGCTATGATTTATAGCCTAAAGCCAACTGTAGAACCGTGTGGGGTCGGTCGGTACTTAAAAAGAATAACCCAACTGCATCTCTCCCCGTGCATGTGGTAAAAGGCGACTAAGGGATAAGGATAAGATGCCATGCATACGGGCTACAGGCTAACCGCCTCTCACCTTGCTACGGTCCTTCCACCGAGTCTTTTAGCAGGTGGTTCTTCGTGCTCTACTTGCTGCTTGATAGTTATCTTGATCGAATACTTTGCTAAACGTGGTGGTCGGTGTAGTGCTGTAATTTATAAGAGTCATTGCAGCACAACACCGATTACTCTGCTTACCCCGATTGTCGGGATTCAGCGTGTGTTATGCATGTCAACTTGAGAAGTGACAGAATGTAATATTGAAAAGGGTATGTGAATCGATAAAGTAGTTCTCGAGTTATAAGGATATTCATAATATATTGACATGAGCGTCGTTAAACACCTTTAACAATTTATTTCTAACCTGCCAAAGAGGAGTAATCATTTCGCCGAAAGTGACGATAACCGGAGTTTGGCCCCATTTGGTCCACAAGTTCTTAATGAGCATTGCACAGCCGACAACACTCAGAGTGAACATACCCAACCAAAATATTCTGAAACAGAACACATCCTAAGATTAGAATGGATGCTATCACAATATATACATAAATACCGTGTGGGGCCGGTACTTAAAAAGAATAGCCCCACTGCATATCTCCCCGTGCATGTCGTAAAAGGCGACTAAGGGATAAGGACAAGATGTCGCGCTAAAGGGCGAAAGGCTAGCCACCTCTCACCTTGGCGCAGTCCTTCCACCTTGTCATGCAGCAGGTGGGTCTTCGTGCCTCACTTGCTGCTTGATAGTTATCTTTTCCGTATACTGTGCTAAACGTGGTGGTCGGAGTTGTGCTTTAATTTACCAGAGTACTTATGGGAGTGAAAGTTGGGTATGGCAGGCGAAGCATGAGAGCAGGATAAATGATGTTGAAATGCGCGCGTTGAGAGGAGTATGTGTGGAATAGGAGGAGTATGTGTGTCTGTAGAATGGATGATAGGAAACTAATGAAAGAAATCTATGGAGCGAATGTTAGTGGAAGAGTCGGGAAGGGTCGCCCTAGACGCACGTACCTGGACCAGATCGGGCATGTGCTCGAAAAGGGTCAGGTGCGTAGGACCCGTAACCGACGAGCATGTATGAAGAACATTATGAGAGTGGAAGAGGCGGCAAAAGTGTGTCAGGATCGTGGCGCTTGGAGGTTGGGTTGTTTGCGTGGATTGGGTCTGTTGTCTTTGCCTGCCCCACTGGGAGGCAGGCAGGCGTGACGTTATGTATGTGTATGTATGTATGAACTTATAGCACAACACCGATTACTCTGCTTACCCTGATTGTCGGGATACAAAAGCGTGAGTTATGTATGTATGTATGTATAATAATACATAATAAGGTGTTTTTAAATAGACAAGACGAACAATTTTTATAGCGGTTTCGAACGACCTTCGACTAGCTAGATCGACACCAGCGCCCAGGTCAGCTTAAGATCACGAACAGCAGTGATCGATCGCACCACCGAGTTACCAAGACTGATATACTCGTATATAGCACACGTTTAAATAATACGTAATTATGTAGCCAATTTAAAATGTAAACAAACTATTACAAGCAGTTGTTTCGGAAGTAGGTCCACTCCATTTAGAAGAGATTATTGTTGACGAGTAACCATGCGGTAGTATCACCACACCCCCTACAATTGAATTTTTTTTATTACTACCCAAGCTTATGCCCGTCCGCACACATTTTGTGTGTGTGCGTGATATAATGATTTTACGTTCAGTTGCTTTAATTGTATAAACTTATAAACATTAATATTTTTTCTCATTTCATTATTTTATTACCTAATTAAAATGGTTAGCTGTTTTCTTTTTCATTGGATTTATTGATGTCATTATTGTACATATTATGTGTTTAAGGAAATATAAAAAAAAAATACATATTTTTTCTGCTCTTTTTTATGTTTTACATAATTACCCCATTGACTTATATAGGTATATAACTATAGGTTTGTAAGTCAGATATATCGTATCTCCGGTACTTTACAACCCTGTTGCCATAACAAAAATTGGAACATAAATGAAGAGCTTTCATTTGGTATACATGACATCGGTATTGGAACTATTCGATATATAGAGGCCAAAAGCGCCATCATTCTTTCATATTCTAAAATTGTATTATAAGAACATCCTCCTTTTTGGAAGTCGGTTGAAAATAAAGAAGACACGACAGTACAAGAACAGTCTTACCAACAAGAAATTTTAATATAATACACAGCATGCGCATCACCTCTGGTAGGTACATTGCATAGTACTTAATTAGATACTTGTATCTTCTGAGGTTATTCCGAAGGGACGTACTAGGCTTTCCTCTGTATCATTAAGCAAATAAGGGAATTAAAATAACTTGCCCCTTCCTGCGTGTTAGTACCATCCCTCCTTGGTACCATCGGTTGATACCAGCGTACTGGATACAAGATCGCCGCATACCAGCTTCGGCTGTGTTCTCATCTAGCTCAGAATAGCCAGCAATCCAAAGGGAAGTCTCCCTACCTACTAATTGGAGCATGTGCTCTGGCCCCTCTGAATCAGCCACCTATACCGGATTACATAAAAAAAAGCAAATGTGGTTGACAATAAATATCAGAGAAAAAAAAATTGTATAAAATAAGAAGTCTCGCCTCTCGATTAAGGAAGTCGCTGGTTCTCCGATGTACCGAAGTCCATGGAGACTGGTATTCGACGTGTAGTCTCTCAAGTAGTCCACGAGAAATTTCCTTTTCTTTATTCTCTTCTCTGTAGAAACATCTTCCTTGCTGTAGGAATTTATACAAGCACGTTTGTACTATTGCTGTCGGATTGTTAGAAAATTGTCACTGGGGAAGATCAACCATTACTTTTTGAGATCCCAGATCGATAAATGTTACCCTCGGCTCCCACACTACGTATTTGAACGATTATTTCAAAATTTTGGGTCGTCGGACCCTTGATTTCCAGCTCGAGGTTCGTATTTCGACGTGGACCTACGAGTTCTCCTGATGGAAAATTGTCCTAGATGCTTGAATTTGATGTGATCAACTACACCTGATCCACATAATCGTAGCACAAAGATATCAATTAATCAAGGTAACCGTTACATATTCCTTAGGAATCTAAAATGTTTGGCTAGTTCGTGTATGCCCATGATATCGTCCCAATGCACTGATCTGTACCTTGTTCCATATGTGCCTAGGTGCCCTGGCAGTGCTTCCTTTAGTTCGTGTCGTACATTAATAAGTGTGTAAGAAGGTTTAAATCATAGAGTAACTTATATGGGGTTGGGGTTTAGAGACATCAGCTTCACTTCTCAATAAGCGCCATCTATTGAGCGGGTCCCAAAGTAGCTCATATCTATCTATAACTTTCTATACTAGTTAGTACGTATGCTTAGGTAGGCACGTAGGTTCCTAACCTCAATATTTTCTAATTTTTTAAGAATGTATTTTAAAAAAGAAATTAAACAATTGAATGAATTAAATATATCATTTAATGTTTATTTTTTTGTTTCCTAATAACAAGGCTCTTTGGATGGTATCGCCTTATTTAAACTTTTTTCCTGGTGCCGTTTCCGCTGATCGCAGTCCAATAAACGTAACCGACGTCGGAGAGAAAGTAGAAAACACCAAAATCCAAAAAACAAAGCCGGGTCACTGGTAAGTAAATAATTGAACAAAATACCATGAGCAAAACGTATAAAAACCAGATTTGACAAAAATAATAAACTCTATTTATACCGCACTGTTCCTTCAGTGTTCCCAGATCAGTTATACCACATCCCTCCAAACCATTAGAAAAACCCTCCAGTTTCCCATATTTTCTAAAATAAAAACCTCTTAAATTTAATTCTCAAAAAAGGATAGGTACCTACTTTCTAATAAGGATAATAGGTAAAGGAAGGATGAACTATGGTTATTTATTAACATCTAAATACAACTCGTAAAGTTGTAGTTCACGACATGTTTTTGCTTTAAAATGAAAACCTACAGAAAACCTAGATTTTTACGAAAATCCTCCATTCCACTGATTATTTTATCTTCCTCCAGAAACCCGAAAACGAAATACCTCCGGTTTTGGAGGAAAACCTCCAGATCTGACAACACTGCATTCCTTTTGTCCTTGATTGACCGCCATCTATGGAGCGGATCTCAAAGTATTTTGGAAATACAATTTTCATAGAAATAAATTTTGTACTGACTGCAAGCACCCTGGTTTGAATGGTAATGAACAAATTTCTGTTACCTTACGTTATCCATCTCGAACTGTTAAGATTTTAGCACACCGAACAACCGAACAAGCTGTATTCAAACAAACGACTGAAGTAAACCACATTCAAACAATGAGGTTGTGTCTGTAATTTATATCTCTCTTCCATTAATTAATTCTATCAAGCCATCAGGCTACTGGCGCAGTGGGGACATTTAAATAATTATTTATTGACCAATTTTTAATTACGGAGAAATAATTTCAAAGTAGATGGAAGATAACAGTGAATACAAATTTTAATTGCATAGATGCGATGGGCATACATACTGGGCTGTTTTCCGGCGTATCGTACGTGTTGTGCTACAATCCCACAGTCACATTAAAGACTGAAGTCTTCAATCAGTGCGTTCTGCGAGTGATGACTTACGGAGCTGAAACGTGGACCCAGACAATGGGCCTGGTCCCGGAGGGATCCCAGCACAATCTAGAACGTTCAGAACATTTAAGCGGATCTGCTTGTTATGTATTTATATAAGAGTATAATTATACATATATGTACCCATCTATTGTATAATATAACGTCGTTCCTTAGTACGTTAGATTTGATTTGGACTCGATCCAGCGTCGAGCCGTGCGACTAGTGGATGAGCCCGACGTGTCCCGCGATCTAGAACCCCTGCAACTTCGTAGGGATGTCGGCGCCCTAAGCGTGTTCTATCGCTTATTCCACGAGGAGTGCTCGGAGGAGCTGTTTAACGCGATTCCGCCGTCCCCTTTCCACCTCCGTACAACGCGCACTGGGCAGAGATTGCATCCCTATACGCTGGACTTACCGCGGATGCGTACCAATCTATTCTGCAGATCCTTCCTCCACAGAACCGGTAACCTCTGGAACGCTCTACCTGCCCACATATTTCCCCCCAAGTATAGTCTTGGGTCCTTCAAGAGAGGCGTGAATGGGCACCTGTCAGGCAGGCATGGCATTTGCAGCCCCCGCATGCGTCCGAATGTCCATGGGCGTCGTTAGGCACCTTATGGGTGGCTCGCAACCACATGTCGCGCTTAGAATAAAAAAAATGACTGATTTCGTGCCTCATACGACTATCGAGCACATTGGAAATGAATCTACGGAATTCGAAAAAAAATTTGTTCTGACTTTTTGACTTTTTTCAAAAAGGTTAGGCTACAGGGCAAACCCTTAACCCGATCGTCTTTGTTTTAGGCTCAAATTGTATCTGACTAAATTATCCAGAGGAATTTTTCTCAAATTGTTGATATCATTCTTCGTTTCCAAAATATCGAGCGGCAAAATCCAAAATTCGGTAAAAATTTAATTATTTTTTCACTATTTCGGCCATAACTTTTTTAGTTTTTGACTTTCTCGAATAATTCTTTTTGCACCTTGCAGCTCTCATAAATACGCGTCTGTTGAGCCTTTTTTTTAATATCATATCTTAACAACTCTCCGAGATATAAGGGGATCGCACTTTTTCGTGAAATCGGAGCCTACACTGGAGCGAACGAAAAGACATTTCCAATGTCAAAACATTACATTTTTGTCATTGGATAACATCGTGGTTCTGACAATGGGCTTGGTCCACAAATTTAAAGTCGCTCAGCGAGCTATGGATAAAACAATTTCAGTTTCTTTGATCAATAAAATACGTAATTAGCAAGATGAATTGGCAGTGGGCTGGGCACATTCTGTCGCAGACCCGACAACCGCTGCGGTAGACTGGTGCTCGAATGTAGGCCACGTACAAGCAAACGTAGCGTGAGACGCCCCCCGGCTAGTTGGACAGACGACCTAAAAAAGGTAGCCGGGAGTGGATCGATGAGAAGAGCGGAAGACCTCGTGTGGTGGCGCGCATTGGGAAGAGACCTATCTCCAGCAGTTGCGATACCTGGCGTGATGCTCGTGTACGGGTGCTGTTTGTGAAGACTGGCCTACTCCAATTGGCTCCAACATGTCATATGAATGGTTTACGCTTATAGAAAAAAAAATTGTATTTGTCATAATTTTTTAGAAATAGCTATGACTACTATTTAGGCAGTGGCAAACATTTTTGTAAATGTAGACTAAGTGGACGTAAAAAAAAAGTATCCAGCAAAGTTTCTTGCCAGTTCTTCTTCGCTGTGATAATCGAACTGGCAAAATTAATTGTTTGTTTTAATTAAATGTTAAAATATCACGAATCCGAGTGCATTGTACATACTGTCTATGGATCATGAATAAATAATAACTAAATCAATCAAAAAATCAATAATAATCAAAGATACGGCCTGATGATTTATTGTGCTACAAGGACTCTAGTAAATTCCAGCAAAATACTTGCACCGCCACTTTTCTCAAAGTATTCGGACAAGATAACTATCAAGCTCCAAGTATGGCGCGAAGTCCAAAGGTGGAAGGACCGTGCCAAGGTGAGAGGTGGCTAGCCTATCGCCCTGTATCATAGCACCTTTTGGTCGCATTTTACGACATGTACGGGGAGAGATGCAGTGGGGCTATTATTTTAAGTACCGGCCCCACACGGACGTGATGGACGTTTTAGGAAAAAAAAAAACGGTAAAATGTGAGTCGAACTCGCATGGAGAGGGGAGGGTCCGTACCATTCCGTGAAGACGTGAAAACTTAAGATTTTCGTTTAGGTTTTCCTGCAAACTGTAATAGAGGCCCTATATTCCCTTTTTTTATTTTCTAAATTTAGACTGAGTAGTTTCGGAGATAAGGCGGGTTTTGGTGGATTTTTGTATTTATAAATATAAATTATGGAATAAAAAATTATAAAAAAATATATATTTGTATATCTTCTAACGAGTCCTTTCATTTGATGCGTCATACGAGGCATTTGAAAAAACAAATCGTATTTTTAATTTTCTAATTTGTCCCTCAAAATCGAAATTCCTTCATTTGTCAGCCTCGATAGCTCAGTGGTGCAGACAGTCAACTGTCGCTATTGAATGTTAAGCAACACTGGGTGAGGTCAGTACTTGGATGGGTGACCGCTGACCGTCGGAGGCTTTTTTTTTTTTTTATGTAATCCGGTCTGGGTGGCTGAGTCGGAGGGGCCAAAGCGCATGCTCCGACCAGCCAATATCACCTCCGAGAAGGTATGTGCCATACCTGACCGAGGTTCGGATTGCTCGTAAAACTGTAGGTCCCTTCCCTCCTAATCTTACTTTGTGGTACTACCCTACCACCGAATCTGGTAGGAAGGGACGGGACCTACAGTTTTACGTGGAATCCGAACCACGATCAGCCTCCAACGGTCGAGCGGTCACTCATCCAAGTACTGACCGCGCCCAGCGTTGCTTAACAATCAATAGCAACAGTCGACTGTCTGCACCACTGAGCTATCGAGGCTGACTTTTCTTGACCCTTGCTAGGTGGTAGTCTCGAATTGTAGCCGACTTGGTACCACCGCACTGGATATAAGATGGCCGCATATCAACATCGGCTGTGTTCTCCTCTAGTCCAGTGTAGCCATAAATCCTAACTGGAGAAGTCCCTTTGGATTCCAAAGGGAATTCTCCATTAAATTAGTTTTTAGTCCCGCACCGTCACTCATATTAACTTATTAAATCGGCTTACCGGTGCGATGAATGGCGAGCGCATCGCTGCAGCTCGGCGTTTCGATTCCTCTATGGGACCCCTTTTCAAGAGGACGTGCTAGCTCCTCCGGCAGCCAGCACGTCACTGACAGGAGCCCGCCTGCCGCCTGGGAATTCTCCAGTATGGCACACCTCTTGCTCATCCACCAATACATGATTACATTTTTAAAAAGATGCACAGAATAAGTAGACATAATGTATATTTCATAAATGATACGTACAGAAAACATCACGAGAAAATTAACTCTCAACAGTAAGTTCACTTTATTTATCGCGCGCACGTATACAAATATTTCACCTCCTGTATACAATCACCAATGCCTGGTCCAGTTCATCACGTAACATAATTACATTAATAAAGCATTTGTCACGTTCTATTTAGCTAATAGGCAACAAAGTAATGACACAGAGGTCTGCGGTAATGAGCTCACTAAAATTATTAAAACTGAAATTTATTGCCTTTACTCCAATTAGACACGAACCAGCCGCTTAAGTTGATGTGAAGCACTATCGTCTTGTTTGGTCACATATTCTGAAAACTGTATGAAAAAGTTTCTTCACCTTCGTGATCTTACCCTATCTATCTACTTACTCTTTGTAAATACACACCTTCGATTCTAATGGTTTTTTATGTTCTGTGCCCGGAACATATCGATAAAGGTTCGCCATGCCCGGTTTGCGAAAGATATGTATTTCTATATCTCTTGAGATAGTTGGCTATATCACCTCACTCATCATATTAAGAGGAACTAGGTGCCATGCCAGTGCTTTTTGATCTGCCGACTACACTGTACTGGACCTTATTTTCATTTTCGTTTCAACTGACTTTCATTGCGGTGCGGTGGTAGTAACCTTGTAAGGTAAGAACCCAGACATACAGTTCTGTTTAGTTGCAGAACTTCTGCAACTAAACTTAGGCATATTTCCACGATGTTGAATAGCTTTGTTAAATTTTAAATAATATCGTTTATAGAAATACCTAAATAAAACACGAAGAAAATCTTTATTAGTAAATGTATTTATATTCGTACTAAACTAAACTAAACATAACTAAATGCACAATAACTACCAATCATGTTTTCGCAAATTTATTGTTCCACGTTCACATCTAAATTGAAGCATCAATATTCAACCAGCAGTAAAATAGTCGAGTAATTAATTAATATTCAAATCAATTCATTACGTTCGGTGTTTTCTTTTTTCTTGATTTCTTCAGAAACGCGAGCCCGTCTAATCACGCACACCAATCTGTAAAAATAGTAAAATGTTTTTATTTATGTAACTCACTAGCTGAAACAGCCGGAACAAACAAACGGAATGTTTGCGTTAAAATATTGTGATTTTACACTTAGGTATACCCAGTGTTTTATTTACCAAAAAGGGGTCGGTCCAGAGTTTGTCAAAATAAATTCACACAACAACTTTAAGCAGAAGGTATATAGAAAGAAGGCAATTTTATTATTATAAAAACGTTATTCGGGTGTTGAAAGCCCGCAACGGGAAGTCGGTGGGACCGTACAGCTCGGAGTGCCACAAGCTGATGAACTGTATACAGAAGAATTGTAAAAATGTCACGTTGCCGCTGGGGTAGGGTGACCCTTGGTCCGGGTCGCCTCTCACCCTCAAATATGGTTGAGGGAGGCAATGGCTGGCCCTGGCGCGATGCTCGTGAACGGGTGTTGTTTGTGGAGACTGGCCTGCTCCAATTGGCAGCATATTATCTGAATGGTATGCCTATGTATATACTGCTTACCTGACTGCATAATTAGAGTTAACTCTAGACTAGGTCCGATTAGTACCTCAATTTTATTAACCTATTGACAACTTGATACTTCAAGTATCTTAATATTCATATATTTATATTTTTGACGTGATAACGTCTTATAAATTGATGAACACCGGCTGCGCGCACGAAAAAGTGTCACGTTCCATCTGAGCCTGTGTGTGCAAGCGACAGCGCGTAACAAGCGATAGAGAGGCACAATCGGCCCAAGCGTCGGCTTGTACACATTTATCTCTCTGGTTCTAAAGTACCAGGGCAGCAGAAATTGAAACATAATATAAAGCGCATCTGGCCGGTCGGCAAAGATTTCAAATTTAGATTATGTCTTATCACTTTATGACGTTATCACGTAAAACTATCGTCCGTAAACAGACTTTACAGACAAGAATTTTTTTTATTTTTGACAATTATACTACATTGTAGTATGTTTAATATAGTAACATAATTATGTTGATACAAATTACATATCAAAGTTTGACAAAGGCTCTTCACACCTGATACACTTAATTAATAACACTACGTCTTTGTAGTCAGAACTCTCAGAAAAATTGTTAATCTTGCTCTCAAGCTGTGTTTTCGATAGACTGTAAGCGGTGTTGTGTTATTATGTGGCTAGTCAGTAAAGTATTTGTACAAATATTTATTAAAAAAAAAAACTTGCAAAGTTTCTTGTCGGTTCTTCTTCGTGGGTGTAATCGAACCGGATAGAACAAATTGTGACAAGTTCGAGTGCAGTCTAGCTGCCATATGAATGATCAATAAACAAAACAAAAACAAAACAATACGAGCCTAAGGGTCATGTAGTAGATGATCTCGATGAGACTGAGCACAGAGAAGCCGTGAAAGAGTCCGAGCAGACCGCCGCAGTTGGCCAGGAAGTCGGTGGGCCCGTACAGCTCGGAGCGACGCATGCTGATGAACTGCGCATCTTTGAAGAAGAAACTGATGCGGGAAATCTTACTGAAATATAAATTGTTTGTGATATCGAAAATACAATTAAAAATGCTATTAAATTTTAAAAAATCGTTTATGAGGTGAAGTTTACTCATACTATTATTATATCCTACTGTAGCCAACTCGCTAAGAAGCTGTGCATACAAAAACTTCCCTAATCGCTTACTGATGGGATCCTGATGAAACTCTGATACATGCATTTAATGCTATTTACCTATAGGTATTATATTATATATATAGTAATAGGTATGACATTGGTTAATATTGAGCTTAACCCGATGACGTGTGCCAGAATAATATTCGCAAAAAAAATTTTATCTTACAGTTGATCAATAATTTCGGAGTCCTTTTCGTCCAAAAAATCAGGACCAAAATTTTTTGCATATGACGAAAAATCTACTTTCGAACTTGTCGTGCTTGAGTCGTAGGAGGTGTAAGTGCAGGCAGGAAGACATTTACAGGATCGTGCTATGCGATCTAACTTCGCCTGAGTTGCATTAGCCACCAGTTCGGAAAGATCCTCCTCTTCATCTGCCAAGCTCTCAGCTAGTTCCTCTGTAACAGTAATATGTGTATATGTATGATAGTATCGACAGTCTCGTTCATAGCTTTTCCAAAAATATCGTTATTTATTTCTGTTATTAAAAAAGAAACGTAGACTATACCTAGGGCAAGTGTGGTGCAATTCAACTTTTCCGTGGAGCATATGTGCTCACTGTCGCTATCTGTAAGTATACAATATACCATTAACTATCAAAGTTATGCAATTAAATGTTCCAAGTTCACAAATCGACTTTTAACGCAAGTGAAGATGTTTCAAAGCTCTCAAAACCTGTTCATATTTAGAAATAATGTTTATTGTGGAACGTGTCATGATTAGCCTACGTTGACGACGTAATCTGTTATGTCCTCAGGGACATAATAACCGCCAGGTTCAAATGTTAGTACTGAAATGTAACCTAGCTTGCAAGCGGCGGGTGGCCAAAGTGGCCTGTGCGTCGGCTTCTCTTGCGAGAGGTCCGAAATTCCAATCCAGTCGGCATCTACAAATGATTTTTTTCTGACGGGAAAATTTACGTGTGTACCTTCACGAGCAGCTTCACCACTCGGAACAGGTTTATAACTGTAGTTCTCTTCCCTTGCCTCTTACTAGGTGTAGGCTCAAATTGTAGCCGACAGGGTTGTAAGATGGCCGCATAGCAACCTCGGCTGTGTTCTCCTCTATAGTCCAGTATAGCCATTAATCTAAAGGGGAGTCTCAGTTATTGCGCCTACCTTCTCGGCGGTGATATTGGCTGATCGGAGCATGTGCTCTGGCACCTCTGACTCAGCCACAGAAACAAAATAAGGTGTAATGATTGGACACCAGGGGTGTCATGGATACAGAGAGAATACTTACGTGGCATGTAGAATGAGACACAGCCACACATAGCGTAGGTATAGTTTGTACGACATTCAAGGTCACAGTTTTTCTGTGTGTACACTTGAAAGTAACGCAAGTACCTCTCAGTGGGGAAATAGCACTGGCGACTGAAATCAAAGTTTACAGAAGTATGCTTATCGTCAGAATGGAATTAGAGGTGAAATTACTATTAATAGCAAAAGGGTTGTTTTTGTTAATCTATCGTATGTTTCTAATCGCATAATATTGCTTTTAAGTCAAATCAATTAAAATTACTATATTTTTTTTCGTTTTCGCTCTATCATAAAAACGGTAATGTATACAAGCGTCAAAGTTAGTTTTATTATAATGCAAACTCTAGAGTAAAACAACAAATAATAAAAACTGCCAAAATATGTCAGCCTCGATAGCTCAGTGGTGCAGACAGTTAACTGTCGCTATTGAATGTTAAGCAACGCTGGGTGCGGTCAGTACATGGATGGGTGACCGCTGACCGTTGGAGGATGACCGAGGTTCGGATTCCTCGTAAAACTGTAGGTCCCTTCCCTCCTAATCTTACTTGGTGGTAGGGTTTAACCCGCCCGGGTTGATACCACCGCACTGAATGAAACGTCGGTCCAAACGGCTATGTAAATAGTTTGTGTTTTCCGACCAGTTTAGTGTAGCCGGCACGATCAAAGGGGGAAGCACTGACATGGCACCTAGTTCACCCGGTGTTATGGGCTGACATCACGGACGTTGTAGGTGATGTAGCCAATCGTTTCAGTTTCCACAAAAAAAAATATATGAGTCGGGCTCGCGCTAAGGATTTCGAACAGAATGAAAACAAAATTGTTTAGTAAATAAATAACATAAATATATTGTGTGATGGTACGGAACCCTAGGTGCGCGAGTCCGGCTCGCACTTGTCCGCTTTTTTATTGAAACTGGTGTTTCTGTGGCAGTAATAAAAGGCGACTGGAGTAGGTAGATCGTCACCGCGCTAGAACTAAATACTGCAACCGTTCTACTTGCATCCGGGATTAGAAACAACAAAGTATATAGATAACGAAATATATAATTACACATCCGGATCGTAGCTCCTAAGCGTTTCCGAAGTGGTCTCCATGTTCAGCTCTATGGCAACCTTCTTCTCCTCGCCTGGCTTCACCTCGATGTAGTACTGGGACAGGCGAGGCATCTCCGCAGGGTGGTGCAATAGGACCTGAAGTTCACTTGACATAACATTGTTATTGGTTGTTACTTAAAATGTAAAGCTCTAGGGACAACTAATTAGGTACAAGAATTTGCAAAAACAAAACAAAAACCCTATATTTCGCACTAATTACGTAAGTATTAGTACTTCGAAAAGTTGGTCAGCGGCAGTCTTGGTGTCAGTATACTAAACCTTTTTTGATTCAATCAAATCAATCAAATTTACTTTATTGTACGTAAGTACACCATAAAAAAACAATTTAAGAAAATATAAAAACCGCCTTCAAAAATTTATGAAAAATCGAACCCTAGAGTTGAAGGCGGTTTTTATTTTTGCTTGCTTTAGCACCACCGCCTTCAACTCTAGGGTTCGATTTTAATTTTTTTATTTCATACATTTTTGAAGGCGGTTTTTATATTTTTTTAAATAGTTTTTTATTTCACAGTTTTTTTATTTGCTATTAATGTACTCGGCGGATTCGCGAGGCCTTCGGCCTCGCGATTCCGCCTCGCTTTCCAATCCGATCTTGACCAAAAAACCTTGGAGCTAGACTGAACCGAACACAAAAAGAATCATCGAAATCGGTTCACAATTGGGGAAGATATTGTTGAAAATACATAAAAAAAAATACACACAGCCGAACATAGAACCTCCTCCTTTTTTGAAGTCGGTTAAAAACATGGAACACACAAGACCAGTTTAATGGAATACAGCATACTTTACAAACTAACCTTTTGGGTGTGGACAAGCTCACTGAGCGGACAATGGATTCAAAAGTAAAGTACATATTACACGCTGTATCCCGACAATCGGGGTAAGCAGAGTAATCGGTGTTGTGCTGCAAGAACTCTGTTAAATCACAACACAGCACCGACCGTCATGTTTAGCGAAGTATTAGGACAAAATGACTATCAAGCAGCAAGTAAGGCACGAAGACCCACATGCTGTATGACTCGGTGGAAGGACCATGCCAAGGTGAGAGTATCTAACTTCTCGTCCTTTAGAAAGGTACATCCCTTAGTCACCTTTTACGACATGCGCGGGTAGAGATGCAGTGAGGCCGTTGTTAAGTACTGGCCGCTCACGGTAAAATTATATATTTATTATATATGCAATACAATTCACTATTAGTATTGTTGTTTTTTTTATATACATACATGATAGGTAGGGAATTTTGAAATCAACTTAAATTTTAACTAAAAGTAAACAACACTACTACTACTGCTGCTAACTACTAAAACTAAATTTAACATAATTAAAAGCGAAAAGAGAATAGGAGAGAGCGATCCAGCTCTTCTGTCTCACCCACCGTACGTTGAAAAAGATATAGGATTTTCAAAAAATATATAGGCATGTATAGCGCCATGTTAAACACCTATGCTAGCCACCTCTCACCTTGGCACGGTCCTACCACTGAGTTATGCAGCAGGTGGGTCTTCGTGCCTTACTTGCTTCTTGATAGGTTATCTTGTTCTAATACATTGCTAAACGTGGTGGTCGGTGCTGTGCTGTAAATTACAAGAGTACTTGCAGCACAACACCGATTACTCTGCATACCCCGATTGTCGGGATACAGCGTTTGATTTACACGTATGTTTGTGTTTTCCGTCCAGTTCAGTGTAGCCGGCACGCCCGGCGGGAAGCACTGACGTGGCACCAAGTTCACCCGGTGGTGTTATGGCCTGAAGTCAAGGATGTTGTAGGTGATGTAGTCAACCGTGTCAGTTTCCATAAAAATAAAAAAAAATTGGTATAGTACACCCTTAATATTGTTTACTGGTGTCGCTGATGGATGAGTGATGGATGATTATAAAAACCAAAATTTCGTACCTCAAATCCTCGTACAGGGCCGTCGCACATAAGGTTCAAATCCGATTTATTTTCTCTCAAACTTACTACCAAGTCATAATCGGCTCCGAAACTCTGTAAAAATATATTTTTTCCCCTCAATAAATTTTGACTCTCTTGAACTCGCAAAAAATAATTGCATGAAAATATTTTACACTAGCGTAATTACTAACATGGGCGGCTTCACACGAGCGTTTTTCAGACGCCGCGACTTTTCGGCGACTAGCGCCTGACAAACGCTTTCATATGTTTTGTATAAATCACTTCACACGAGCGCGCACGACATTTCGCGCGCCCGACGCACGCCACGTCTCAGCGACTCCCCGCGACCGTTTGGCGTGTTTATCAGCCGCATATCGCTTCACACGGGGCGTGCGGGCGGCGCGCGGCGAGCGTGCGACGAGCGACTGCCGGCGCGCGACGGACGTGCAAGCTGCGCTCGCGCTGCATGCTCGGGTTAGAAGGCAGACAGTTCGCTCAGTTGCAAGGCCGTGGCAAGATTTCCTAGCGTGCGCGTCCGTGACATCTACGCGCGTAGCCGCTGCGCGCACGCGCGTAGTCGCATCGCGCACGTTGCGTTTACGCGTTTACGCGCGACTACTCGCGTAAACGCAACGTGCGCGTGTCGTTGTCGCTCAGAAAACGTCGCGTGTCCGCCGCACGCTACACGCCTAAAAACGTTGCTGCTGAAAACGCTCGTGTGAAGCCGCCCTAAAGATTTCAATTTCAATTTTCAATTTCAATTTATTTATTATATAAAAACATGTTTACAAATATTTATATGTCACTTCCCACACTAAACTAAGTTTGTCCTGTGGGAAGTAATCTAAGTAGCATAAAGGTTTGACAACTTACAACTCACTTGACAGGTACCTAGCCACCTTCTGAACTTACAATAATATTACATGATTATCTAGTTAGCCAGATACCTAGTAAGTGTATAAGTGTGTCATTTGTATGTGAGGGAACCAATCTAGTAGGTGAAAGGTGGTTGTGTATGTGTGTGTGTGTGTGAGTATGTGTGCGCGCAGAGTGTGTGTGTGTTGCGAGTCTGTATGGTACTGTGTGAGTGTATTCGTGTGTACCCGCTTTTATTCCTAGTTTCAGCTGTGGTTTCAGCTAGTCAGTGTTAGTGCGTTCCATAGATAGATGGACCGCACAGACAAGCGCCCACAACGGGCAGCCGCCGCCGCGCCGGTTTCCCTTTCAACGTTCACTGCGATAAGCATAATCAGTTTACTTTTTACTTTAATATTATTAATAGACATAACTTTTTTTTACTTTAATATTATATTTTCTTGTCATTTCTTCACGCTCTGGATGGATACTATCTGTCTAACGTGTCTTACTTCTGGGAGCGTTGTAAAACATATTAGGTGGTGAAATTGGCTGCACCGGAGGCTCTGATCTCAAGCACAGCCACCCAGTTCGGCAGCAATAAGAAAAAAACATAACCCTCCTTTTTGCTTTGCGCAGTCGGGTAAATAGTAAATGAATATTGAATGTAATATTGTTACCTTCCCTGTATATCTTATTTGTATACGTATGTATGTTTAGATATCATACATATTGTATTATATATGTATATTTCTCTATTTATTTGTATTTGTGTTTTATTATCTGTTTAAACTTATATGGCTATATTTTATAATCATATTTCTATTTTGTTCTCTACCACTCCACACTCATTCATGATAACCCAAAGGTTGGCTGAAGGAGAATGCCTAAGTGTTAAGCTTTACCTTTTGCAAAAAAAATTCAAGTGCAATAGATATATTTAGATTTTTTTAATATTTAAAGTCTTTGAATATTAATAACATTGGCTGAGAGCAACTGAAAGTTTTTACCAATATTACACTTCACCACCTGCTGAAGGAAGGTGTGGATCTAAGCTTGCGATGGCTTCAGCGAACATATCCGGGCCCATCGGCAGTAGAGGCCCATCACACCTTACCATACGTAATAATGGATAATAAGTAGGAAATATTGTTAAGAAGAAATTATTTTCAAAAAAGTACGTGAAAAAAGTTCCTTGTTAAAAATAATTTGAAAACCGACCCTCCCTCTTCTTGGATACGCGTCCCTCCGAGCGCCGGCCGAGTATCCATACTCTGGAGACCAGCTTTTTGAAGTTCTTTTTTCTTCCGTATAGTGATAGTCATGCTGCATACTGAAATTAATTTCAGATATTTTAGAATTTGGTAAATAAATCATAAGTTGTTGTGATTTGTATTACAATTATTTACGTATATTGTAAAATATGCATTGTTAAATATAAAAAAAAAAATTAAACCCGACTACGAAATATTAACATTTTTCTTTTAGATAAATGCAAAGCCGAAAATTGTTATGGGCTGACATCACGCTTTTTGTGATGTAGCCAACCGTGTCATTTTCCATTAAAAAAAAAACTTTAAAAAATAACTAAGAAAATCATCTGAAAAGCTTTAGGCGTGAAAACCCACTGGATCTTACAATAAGGCAAATCCTATTAGGTAGTATTAATTTAAATTTTAAAATGTTCAATAGTTACACAAAAAAAAAAAAAAAATCGGTATTTCTAAAATGTACGAACTCACTTATTATATCTGAACATTTCTTCCGCTGAAAGTGAATTGAATGAGAAGCAAAGTCCTTTGTTGGTTAGGACGTAAGTGAATAACTCTTCGCACGCTATTTCATGTTCTCTCCACGCGCAATAAGTGAACACATAGTCCATCTGCGGAGCCACCTGAATTATAAACGTTAATTAATTAAAACAAGCTTAAAACCTGTAACATGTTCAAAGAGATTTCAAATCTTTAACATGTAGATATTATTGTAAACTCTGCGTATCCATACATAGAAAATATTAGCAAAAAATTATTTGATGTAAGAGGAATGAAGAATAAGTGATAATAATATTTAATTATCGGTTTGGACGGAAATGAACGCAATCTTTCAGTCTCACAACAAAGAAAACCACGCGAGCGGAGCCGCGGGCTCTGTTAGTAAATAAATAAAAGGTGTTATTGTATTACCGACAAAATGTTTTCCACCATAGAACTGTTCACAATGGTCCGGTTATTCACCGCTTCCGCGTCACCTGGGCAAATCATCAATATATCTTCTAATTTCATCCGTCTGAAAGATAATACAATTTTATACAGTTTTACATACACACATACACACCAAGAATAATACAACATGTTGTATTTACGTGTAGCTTACTTGCACAAAAATCTGGGTAAGTAGAGTAATCGGTGTTGTGCTGCAAGAACTCGTATAAATTACCGCACAACACCGACCACTGGAAGTTTAGCAAAGTATTTGTAAAAACAAAAGATACATTCAAGAAGTAAGGCACGAAATCACCTCCTCCCTGATTATGGAAGGACCGTGCCAAGGTCACAGGTGGCCAACCTGTCCCTCGTCGTTTACGACATGAACGGGGCGATATGCAGTGGGACTAAGATGCAATTTTACAAACCTATAAAGCAATAAATTTTCGTGAAGCCAAAATTTTATTATTTCATTAGAAACTGCGCCTGAAATTTCTTTTGTAATCGCCACCTTCCGTGAACAAGCGACGGCGGACGGACGGACGAACATTTAATCGACTTTATAAGGTCCGTCATACCTAATTCATCGTTCGTAATAACGTCGGTCTGAACGGCTATGTAAATAGTTCATGTTTTCCGTCCAGTTCAGTGTAGCAGACATGAAATTAAGGGAAGCATTGACGTGGCACCTAGTTCACCCGGTGTTAAGGGCTGACATCACGAATATTGTAGGTAATGTAGCCAACCTTGTCAGTGTCCATAAAAAAAAACCTGAAACGTCAATACTCTCCACGGAAGTGAAGCCCGATCTTCATTTCCGTCAGGAATACGTCGTCACTTTCAGTGACAAACGGGGGAGACAAGATCCTGATGCTCTCTGATTTACCTCGGACAATAGTCTTATTTTCCTAAATTTCTATCTTCAGAGTGTAGTTAAGCAGAAAGCGACCAACCAACAAAAGTAAAAAAAAGAGTTAGTATCATATTTGCGCTCAGGATTGATGTTTTTACGTTCTGAAAAAAAAAAACAGCCAAAACGATTTGATCGTCTTTACGTTTCTAGAGACCAAAGTTATTTTCTACAAACTGTGATTTCGCAATTTCCAATGCATTCAAAGAGTACCAGGGTAAGTTGGTCACTCTTTTGATCACTGTATTTGAAATATACATTCAGATGAAAGTGATCATAATTCTGTGTTTAGTTTTATTTTATCCATTTTTAATTGTCTGCATTCAGTAGAAAGAATTTAGATATCGTGGTATCGTTATCTATGAGGGCTTAACCTGCTTAAAACATTAAAAAAATACTATTTCTATACTGTTTCAATGACTAAATGATCAATCCCTTTATAATATGTTTTATTGGTCCATTCTATTATTTTTTATATGTATATATTTGTATCGATGACAGTTGGTTGATAGTGTTAGGATGCAAATTAAAAAAAACATATTTTTGCAGAAAGTGACCAACTGGTTCAGAAGGTTTTTTGGTCTAATAGCAATCAATAAAACCAACATATTATTATTACATTATGATCTCGACACTATAAGCCGCATGTCATGCTAGATTTCTATGGACTTAATGGCTCCTCAGATTTAAGAATCTATCTTGAACTTCAAACCTCAATATCTCGATTAGACAGTCTTGTTAGTTGGTCGCTTTCTGCTTAACTACACTCATTATTATTCTCACACTCAAGTCTTTTGCTACTACCTACTTACATTCCACTATATTAATCTACTCTCAAAACATCCAAAAGTTGGTTGGAAGAAATCTCTGTAAGGGGCAAGTCCGCTTTTGCACTTGATGTAATAATGTTCTAATGTGCATAAGCACATAAGCACATACTTGGAGAAATAATGTATTTCCTATCTATCGATCTATTTACTTATAAATAAATAATATAATTATTATGATGCATGGCTATACCCACTCTTCATCGTTCAGTTCTCCATGCGTAGATAGTTGATATTGTTCACTGAAGTTGTATTTTGACTGTTGAGCTTTGTTTTTTGGGCATATCGTGACAGCGGGAAAGGGAACCTGTAAGGAAACGAAGCGACGACGTTAGTAACTGAAACCCTTATCACGAGATTTAACCTACACCGCGTACTACGCTACGCCGTGTTCTCCGCCTAATTTTGTATGGAGAAACGAAGTTCGCAAATCTATCACTAGAGGCGCTGCTTTGTTTATTTTATTATTTGTTGTCATATCGGCCATAGTAACACATATTCTGCGAAAATTTCAATGGCCTACCTATTACGGTTCACGAGATACAGCCCTCGGACAGACAGACGGACAGACATACAGACAGACAGGCAGACAGACGGCGGCGTAGGCTTAGTAATAGGGTCCCATACGACGGATACGGAAACCTATAAAACTACTCCATGGGTCCAATAAAACTACTTACTCGTAGGTGAAATATTCGTGCACTATTCAGTCTTTCAGTCAGTCAGTCCCTTCCACGATCGGCACGTGTGTTTGGGTTGAGACAGAGCATTTGTTTGACAGTTGTATCTGCGTTATATATCATCAATCATCAATCAATACTAATAATAAATCTGTAAGGGGTGGTCATGGAGTAAGTTACTTTGTTTTAGGAAATATTGAGTTTGTAGTCTCTATGTATGATACTAAAGCTAAATTGACGATTTTTAGAAATCTTTTCTGTATGTATGTATGTATGTATGTATGTTCCTCCATAACTCCTTAAGCCATCATCCGAATTTGATGAAACTTAGTACAAGCCCATTTTACTATACGGGACACAGGATAGGCTAACTAAAATTCACTTCCGGCTACGCTAAGATGTGGCTCCCATACAAATCGAATCGAATTAAAAGCGGCGCGGCGCGGCGGCGGCGGTTTGTGGCTAGCTAGCGGAGGCTGGCGGCGGAGGCGGATGCGCGGGCGCGCGCACGGCGCGGGGTGCGGTCTGGCCGAGCGCGGTGTGTGTATGCATTGTCTCGAGCCAGAGGTTTACTTCATTAGGTATCTATGTGATTAATTTTAGGTGCAAACCAAACAAATTTTAGGTAAATGTGTTGGTGCAAGTCGATGCTAGCGGATATTTACTTAACTGGAGTTCCTATTTGATTTAAGTTATTTGATCGTATGTTTATTATATTGTACGTAGTGTAGTATGCGCGCACTATTAGCGAAAAGATACTTATTTTTACCCGACTACGGCGAAGCGAAAATGAGAGTTATGTGTTTGACCGGTATGTATGTATGTATGTATGTATGTATGTATGTATGTATGTATGTATGTATAATGCATACATACATACATACATACATACATACATACATACATACATACCGGTCAAACACATAACTCTCATTTTCGCTTCGCCGTAGTCGGGTAAAAATAAGTATCTTTTCGCTAATAGTGCGCGCATACTACACTACGTACAATATAATAAACATACGATCAAATAACTTAAATCAAATAGGAACTCCAGTTAAGTAAATATCCGCTAGCATCGACTTGCACCAACACATTTACCTAAAATTTGTTTGGTTTGCACCTAAAATTAATCACATAGATACCTAATGAAGTAAACCTCTGGCTCGAGACAATGCATACACACACCGCGCTCGGCCAGACCGCACCCCGCGCCGTGCGCGCGCCCGCGCATCCGCCTCCGCCGCCAGCCTCCGCTAGCTAGCCACAAACCGCCGCCGCCGCGCCGCGCCGCTTTTAATTCGATTCGATTTGTATGGGAGCCACATCTTAGCGTAGCCGGAAGTGAATTTTAGTTAGCCTATCCTGTGTCCCGTATAGTAAAATGGGCTTGTACTAAGTTTCATCAAATTCGGATGATGGCTTAAGGAGTTATGGAGGAACATACATACATACATACATACATACAGAAAAGATTTCTAAAAATCGTCAATTTAGCTTTAGTATCATACATAGAGACTACAAACTCAATATTTCCTAAAACAAAGTAACTTACTCCATGACCACCCCTTACAGATTTATTATTAGTATTGATATTGATGTATGTATGTATGTATGTATGTATGTATGTATGTATGTATGTATGTATGTATGTATGTATGTATGTATGTATGTATGTATGTTCATCTGTTCCCTCATACATAACTTCGATACTACTTATCATAATTTGACAAATGAGGTATCGTTGGATGCGTCTTGACGCTGGATAGAGGCTATGTGACGTCCCTTAAAATTGTATATGGCGCCCTATAAAGGACATAAAGTCATGACCTAAAAAAATTTTTTTTAATGATGTCGTCTTTCGGATCAAATGAAAGGGCTTAATTAACACATTTCAAAAATTTATATATTGTTAGCTGTTGCTTTCGGATTTACTTGCATGCATCCGATAATTGGGAATAATTTCTAAAATCAGGCCTCACTCCGAACCTACCCAAAATACATCCTACTAATATTATAAACGCGAAAGTTTGTGAATGAGTTGCGTTCAGGAAGACGATAAACGTACTCAAAGAAAGTAAGTAACTAATGGCGAGGCCGAAGGCCGAGCTGCGTTCGGGAAGACTATAAACCTTCTCGAAGAAAGTAAGTAACAAAAGGCGAGGCCGAAGGCCGAGCTGCGTTCAGGAAAATCCTAAACCTTCTCGAAGAAACCAAGTAACAAAGGGCGAGGCCGAAGGCCGAGCTGCGTTCAGGAAGAGGATAAACCTTCTCGAAGAATGTAAGTAACAGTGAGCGAGTCCGAAGGCCGAGCTGCGTTCAGGAAGACCATAAATCTTCTTGAAGAAAGTAACTTCTTTGTTACTTACTTTCTTCGAAAATGTTTATCTTCTTCCTGAACACATCTCGGCCTTCGGTCTCGCCCATAGTTACTTACTGTCTTCGGTTATCCTCTTTCTGAACGAAGCTCGGCCTTCGGCCTCGCCCTTTGTTACTTGCTTTCTTAAAGATGGTTTATCCTCTTCCTGAACGCAGCTCGGCCTTCGGCCTCGCCCATAGTTACTTACTGTCTTCGAAAAGGTTTATCGTCTTCCTAAACGCAGCTCGGCCTTCGGCCTCGCCCTCTGTGTCTTACTTTCTCCGAGAAGGTTTATGGTCTTCCTGAACGCAGCTCGGCCTTCGGCCTCGCCCATAGTTACTTACTGTCTTCTAGAAGGTTTATCGTCTTCCTGAACTCAGCTCGGCCTTCGGCCTCGCCCTTTGTTACATACTTTCTTCGAGAAGTTTTATGGTATTCCTGAACGCAGCTCGGCCTTCGGCCTCGCCCTCTGTTACTTACTTTCTTTGAAAAGGTTATCCTGTTCCTGAACGCAGCTCGGCCTTCGGCCTCGCCCATAGTTACTTACTGTCTTCGAGAATGTTTATCGTTTTCCTGAACGCAGCTCGGCCTTCGGCCTCGCCCTCTGTTACTTACTTTCTTCGAAAAGGTTACCTTCATCCTGAACGCAGCTCGGCTTTCGGCCTCGCCCATAGTTACTTACTGTCTTCGAGAAGGTTAATCGTTTTCCTGAACGCAGCTCGGCCTTCGGCCTCGCCCTCTGTTACTTACTTTCTTTGAAAAGGTTACCTTCATCCTGAACGCAGCTCGGCCTTCGGCCTCGCCCTCTGTTACTTACTTTCTTCGAAAAGGTTACCTTCATCCTGAACGCAGCTCGGCCTTCGGCCTCGCCCATAGTTACTTACTGTCTTCGAGAAGGTTTATCGTTTTCCTGAACGCAGCTCGGCCTTCGGCCTCGCCCTCTGTTACTTACTTTCTTCGAAAAGGTTACCCTCATCCTGAACGCAGCTCGGCCTTCGGCCTCGCCCATAGTTACTTACTGTCTTCGAGAAGGTTTATCGTCTTCCTGAACGCAATTCCGCCTTCGGCCTCAAAAAGTTACTCACTTTCTTCGAGACGGTTTATCGTTTAAGTACCTGAATCCAGCTCGCCCTTAGTTCTTCCTTTGAAATACGAATTTCACGCGAGCGAAGCCGCGGGCAAAAGCTAGTATTATAATATAGCTCATTGTTACATACTTTAATAGGCACCCACAGGTAGCGCTGATGGCGGGTTCGGAGTTGTCAATCGCACTCAGTCACTGAAGACAAATTGAGAGCAAAAATAACATTTCAAGGTGGCACATTTAGTTGTGGTTGTGGCCGAGTGCCTTGTAAAGTATGTCAGTCTGTAACCAGGATTATCCTCTGATTGCCTATGGTTGCACTCTCTTAGGATTATATCACGGATACGGATATAGGAGAGGTGTTTTTAGCTCTGTCGAATGCACCATTGGTCTCTCGGCACAGCCACCCATGTTGGTTTGCATAAAAAAAAGTTTAGAGTTTTCGTTTCGGAATAATCGCCACGGATAGCGAATATGACAGACGCACAGACAGGCATACACGTGATCGTTTTATAACGATCCCTGCTCAAATGGTTGGCTAGGTAAAACCCCTTCGGGTACTTTAAAAGAATAGCTCCACGGCATCTCTCCCCGTGTATGTCGTAAAAGTCTACTAAGGGATTTGACTCCCTTCTTATATTACTAGGTGGTAGGGTTTAAACCGCCCAGGTTTCTATCACCGCACTGAATGAAAGGTCGGTCGAAACGGCTATGTAAATAATTTGTGTTTTCCATCCAGTTCAGCGTAGCCGGCACGACCGAAGGGAAACACTGACGTGGCACCAAGTTCACCCGGTGTTATGGGCTGACATCACGGATGCTGTAGGTGATGCAGCCCACCGTGTCAGTTTCAATACAAATAAAAGCCTCACCTTCCAAACAGGAGTCAATGTTTCGGCAAAGCTGACGATAACAGGGCTTTGTTGCCACTTAAGCCACACGTTTTTGATGAGCAACGTACTACACGTTACACAAGTCACGAACATTATCAACCAGAATAACCTGAAAAAAAAAACAAACATTAAGGCTCGATTACGCGTAACAGGATTAACCTACATTTGCCCTAATCTTATTATTATCTCACGGAAATTTATGATCCTTTCTTTCATTTTTTTTTATTGCTTCCGAACTGGGTGGCTCTGCCCGAGGTCGAGGCCTCAGACGCAGCCAATTTCACAGCCGAGGAGGTACCAGCAGGCCTCACGCACTCTATGTACTTGCGCGCGCTAACTACCTACCGCCCGACGGGCCGCCGGCGGTCTTTTTCAGTAGAAATTCGTCTGCCGCGCGAAGTATACATAGACGCTCGCCCACGCAAGTGCGCGCAGCTGCAAAGCAATAACCACTTTACACTCGATCGTTAAGGTACATTTTCGCACGCAGCGATTGGCGTTGTGAAAGAGTAGGCTATTAAAGCCCGAAGGTAGGAACATTTTCTATGGAGTGATTTATCTGTTACGAAGTAACAATTAAGTAATCTGTGGTACCAGTCCGGCTAGGAGGTGAACTAATGGCGCTGGGGGCAAGGCTATTAACCTGTGATTTGAAGATCTGTGGATTGTAGGAGTGGGGAAAGATATTCTCTGGGAGCCCGTTCCACACCTTTGCAGTGCGGCACATATCGATGAGATTAATTATAGACTAAGAGCGGGCCGTATGCAACCCTACCTCATCGAGTAGCAAGATGTGACTTATCTAGGCTGTTGCATATTAAAAAGTTATGTTTTATAGTACAGGGTTGCCTGGGCGTAACCTGGAGCATTTTGTACAGTGACCAAAAAAATGATAATTTTTTTTGGTTGAATTTACCTCATCGAGTAGCAAGTAGGTACATAGCACATTCGATAGTGCTAATCAAGAAGTGCCAAACTGCACAGGGTTGCCTCGCCCAAACCTGGAACTTTCGTGATTCAGCCTAATTTTAGGGTGGCCAAAAAAAGGAAAATTTACCTCATCGGGTAGCAAAATGAAACTCATGCCATTCGAAAGGTCTCATCATCCTATTATTAATTAATTTGGGTTGCCGGCCCTATACCTGGAGCTTTTCTTATTCAGCCGAGTTTTATGTTCGAACGTAAAAACTGACTGATGCAAGAAAAACGTAGAAATGAGTCCAGTGGATAGTTTAAATGAGATTGTTTAGATGTAATAATAGATTATATGTATAAAGTTGGAGCTACACGACCTTGAACATTTTGTACGGTGAGCAAAAAAATAAGATAATGCAAAAAAACTACGAATATTTTTAAAAAGACTGTACATCTATTAGATCTAATCAATTTCGATGTTTTTCCATTAAGCACATAATTTTTTTTAAATATGTTCACTTAACCTAACACTACACCCGCGTATCCCTTCTCCGACACTGTCTCACTCAGTGCGAAACACAAAAAATTAGCTTCTCGCAGCGGTGCTTGCGTCGCTTTGGAGAATGCATCCTATACATTCCTAGTTTTTTTTTATTGCTTCCGAACTGGGTGGCTCTGCCCGAGGTCGAAGCCTCAGGCGCAGCCAATTTCACCGCCGAGGAGGTGCCAGACCGGTTTAGAGTTGGACTAATGTTGCTGGGGAAAGACTATTAACCCGCGATTTGAAGATCCGTTGATTGTAGGAGTGGGGAATTCTCTGGGAGCCCGTTCCACAGGAAAATGCGGGGTAAATCAATGCAAAGGCAGTGCGGCACAAGAACGATTTAGAGAATCGTGTAGTTCGAAGAACTCTTCTGTCGACTACAAATGGTGTTTCGCGAGAGTATGGCGGGTTTGGCGAAGGCGAACAGGAGGAGGAGGGATAAGGGAAGCAAGTACGTCAGAGCAGCGGCCATAGTAGTACCGATAAAACAGACTCAATGAACCAACGATACGTCTGTGCTTTAGAGGTTGAAGATCCTTTGTGAGTACAGAGTCACCAATGAGACGAATGGCTCGTCGCTGAATAGAATCCAAGGCTTAAAGAAGGTACTCAGGGGAACCCTCCCAAAGATGACTGCAATATTCCATCACCGGTCTTACTTGTGCTTTGTAGAGTGTAAGCAGTTGAACCGGCGTGAAGAATCGCCGACATCGGTAGAGGATTCCTAATTTTCGAAACGCTAGTTTCGCCTTGGACTCTATCAACGATCGAAACCCAACGTTCTTGGACACATCCATACCCAGGACGCCCAGACTACCATCGTTGGGGACTTGGCTACCCTGGAAAGTGGTTTGGAGAGGAAACGGATCAGCCTTAGTAGAGAAGGCACCAATTGAAGTTGACCAATTTCTTCTTCCTTCAAGAGGATACTTTTTCGAAAACCTGGTCAACCCGAGCAACAGTTTCGCCTCTCGCGTTTGCTGCTGAGGCTACTCTACCCTTCCAATTCTTGATGAACCCTTCGTGCACCGTGCTGTCGTCCGCATAAGAATGTATTTCGCCGAGCGAGAGCATGTCGTTAATAAACAATAAAAACAGCGTAGGTGACAGCACGGATCCTTGTGTAACACCAGCATTGATTGAGTAGTCGGCCGAGCAGGCATCATCTAGGGTGACAAAGATCGACCGACTACTCAAAAAGCTGGAGATCCAAGTGCACAGTTTTGTAGGGACACCGTAGGCCGGAAGCTTGCTTAAGAGTCCCCGGTGCCAGACGCGATCGAATGCTTTGGATATGTCCAGAGCGGCCGCCAGCGATTCCCCAAAACCATCGAGCCTTTCAGCCCACAAATGCGTGACGTACGCTAGAAGATCTCGACCTTTGCTTGCGGAAGCCGTATTGCTTGTCGTCGAGGAGTTAAGAGTCTTCTAGATACGTCAGGAGCGCTGAGTTGACAATGCGCTCCATAACTTTACTCAAAAGTGAGGTTATCGCAATAGGGCGATAGTTCGATGGGTTCGCTGGGTCCCCCTTCTTGGGGACCGGCTGGACCGAAGCTCTCTTCCAGCAAGAAGGCATTGAACCGGAGGAATAGGAGCGTTTGAATATTGGGGGCAATTCCAGAGCACAATTTTTCAAGACGATCGCCGGGACGCCACCGTCAGGCCCGCTACTCTTCGAAATATCCAACTCACGTAGCGTTTTATAGACGACTCTGGGGTGGAACCTAATATTTGCCATCGTACGCCCGTAATGGGGTAATGAAGGCGGGTTGGCGCCCAGGTCGTCCATGTTTGAGTTGGATGCGAAAAGGCGTGCAAAGGTATTCGCCCTTTCTTTCGCGAGTATAGCGAGCGAGCCATTCGGACATTCCAGCGGAGGTGTAGCAGGACGGTAGAAATTCCGACCGATGGATTTGGCGAGAGACCAGAAGGCGCGGCTACCCGAAGGGTTACGTGCAAGTTTCGCGCCAATTCCACGGTCGTGCCTGAACTTAGCCAAGTTTTGCGTTCGTTTGCAGGGCCTAGCAGCGACGTTGAGCTCTCGTCTGTTCTCGACAGACCTATTCTGCAGCCATTTCCTATAAGCCTTGTTTTTAGTGTCAATAGCCAGCCTACATTGACAACCAAACCAAGGCTTATGGCGGCCGCCGATGGGAACGGTGGAGGTAGGTATGAAGAAATTCGTACCCTGTGCGATCACATCGACGACCGATTGGGCACACAGCGTTGGGTCTGGAGAAGAGAAGCAAACGTCGTGCCAATGGTATGCTTCCAGGAAGGAACGGAAGTCATTCCATTGTGCTGACCGGTAGTGCCATAATGTTCGCGTACTACATTCACGTGCTTCCGCAAAGTGTACAGTTGGTACAGTTGAGCGTACAAGGCAATGGTCAGAGTTTCCGAGGAGAGCTTCAACCCTCACCTTGCAACCATTTGGCTCGGTAGCCAGCACAAGGTCCAACAAACTAGGTCGATGGCCCGGGTTATCAGGTATCCGAGTAGTTCCGGACACCAACTGCGTCAAACCGTGTGCAATGGCCAAGTTGTAAGCCTCCCTGTCGGCATGGTCAGTGATGGGGGAGGTTTAACATTGAAATCACCCAGAATCACTAACTCCGCCGTAGGGAACTCGCAAAGGAGTTTGTCTGCCGTACTGCTAAGATGCTCATAAAATGCCTCTGTTCTTGACGCACTGGGGTTAGGGGATCTGTATGCACCCGCGTAAATCCTCACCACGTGGGGAAGATATAAGTCTTTGAGAGTGAGATAACGCAGGTGTCAGTTAGTGCGGTGAATTCTATGCGAAATATACAAAATTTTGTTGCTATTTATACCAATTTGTGTTGTGTGAATTAAATATGAAGTGATTGAACAGCAAAATGAAAACACCGCACTAACCGACACCTGCGTTATCTCACTCTCAAACAAAGGACTGAACTGACGTGAAGACGAATAAATCGTGTTGAAGCCTGTTGTGATGGTAAGCTGAAAACAAAAGAGATGCGTCGGCTTCACTATCTGTATCTGTTTTTCTATTGCTATCTCGTTGGCGCAGAACCAGAAACCCATATCGGAATTCCCGCATGCACGGACGACTATCGTCATTGGAATGCATGGGAAAACCCATCTGCTATCGACATAGATACATAAATTTTTGGTATTTTTCTATTACTGTATAAAAGAACTCAAGTATGTGTGTAAATTCATTCATTGGCGATTTCTGTAAACACTTTTATATACTCATTTTAATATACGTATGCTATTGCTGTGAATTTACCGAATAAAATAAAATTGCCGTAGTACTAGGAATGCATAGGATGCATTCTCCAAAAAGTATAAACGACCCAAGCACCGCTGCGAGAAGCTAATTTTTTGTGTTTCGCAATGAGTGAGACAGTGTCGGAGAAGGGATACGCGGGTGTAGTGTTAGGTTAAGTGAACATATTTAAAAAAAAGTATGTGCTTAATGGAAAAACATCGAAATTGATTAGATCTAATATATGTACAGTCTTTTTAAAAATATTCGTAGTTTTTTTGCATTATCTTATTTTTTTGCTCACCGTACAAAATGTTCAAGGTCGTGTAGCTCCAACTTTATACATATAATCTATTATTACATCTAAACAATCTCATTTAAACTATCCACTGGACTCATTTCTACGTTTTTCTTGCATCAGTCAGTTTTTACGTTCGAACATAAAACTCGGCTGATTAAGAAAAGCTCCAAGTATAGGGCCGGCAACCCAAATTAATTAATAATAGGATGATGGGACCTTTCGAATGGCACGAGTTTCATTTTGCTACCCGATGAGGTAAATTTTCCTTTTTTTGGCCACCCTAAAATTAGGCTGAATCACGAAAGTGCCAGGTTTGGGCGAGGCAACCCTGTCCAGTTTGGCACTTCTTGATTAGCACTATCGAATGTGCTATGTACCTACTTGCTACTCGATGAGGTAAATTCCACCAAAAAAAAGGATCATTTTTTTGGTCACTGTACAAAATGCTCCAGGTTACGCCCAGGCAACCCTGTACTATAAAACATAACTTTTTAATATGCAACAGCCTAGATAAGTCACATCTTGCTACTCGATGAGGTAGGGTTGCATACGGCCCGCTCTTAGTCTATTACTTCCATGGATAATCCTAAGATTAGTCCATAAACAGTCAGAGAATAAATTTTCCTAGACGCAATCTGGGCTAACGGTGTTACCTTGCCTTGTCAAATGTGATAACAAACATATATTTTGTACAAGAGGCCGGAGGCCCAATCGAGAGGCCCGTATTTCAACAATGAGTTGAGGACCAATGAAAATTGTTTCAGATTAAGAAAACATATCGTCACCTAAAACATCACGGATGTTGTAGGTGATGTAGCCAACCGTGTCAGTTTCAATAAAAAAAAATATATATATATATATACACGGTGTTGCAGTTGCCCCCGTAATATTTTTAACTGACATAAGGGGGTTATTCTATATGTGAAACGAAAAAACTTCTGTGGAGAAAAAAAAATTTTTGAAACAAAAAAAAAATTTTTTTCATACAAATTTTAATTACCTCGTCTCAAAATGTATGGAGAAAAAAAAAATTTTTTCTTTACATAAAAAAGCCGTAGAACAAAAGTTGTTCTATTTCACGTACAGAATCACCCCCTTTCGGGTTTTACGGTTGGGGTTGCAACACCGTGTATACAAGTGCATTTCATTCTATCTACTTTTGTCTGCTTACGCAACATTTCTCGTTCTGTAACAGGTGGCCATGCTGGGAATATCGCTATGTGATATGGTGCGTAACGTGGCAATCCACCGACGCACCAAAGTAGTCGATATTGGACACCGGGTGGCTAATGTCAAGTGGCAGTGAGCTGGGCGGGCACGTCAGTCGAATAGACGACTACCGTTGGAGTAACCGTGTCCTACACTGGCGGCCGTGGAAAGGAGAACGGAGTGTGGGAGGACCACTCACCAGGTGGGACCATGACATCAAGTACGTCAGCGGAAAGCAGTGGTTCCGTACCGCTGAAGGCCGGGAGGACTGGAGGAAAATTATAGAGCCTTATGTCCAGGAGTACCAGCAAAAACACGCTGACTGACTGACAGACGAGACAGAGAATTTGCCCAGTATAAGCCAGAAATACTTTAAAACTCTCACCTTTCCACAATGTAGAGCGCGTGTTCACCGAAGTACTGCAGGCCGTGCAGACTCGTGTGGGAGGTGTAGTCCCTCAAGTGTTCTAGAAGAAAATTTTCTTTTTTCTCTTTCTTGTTATGATCCACCTCGTTTGAAAGGTCTTTGTTTCTGAAAAAGGTTTAGATCTCGTAAGGATTTTTTTTTGTTTTTTTTTTTTCATGCAATCCGGTATGGGTGACTGAGTCAGAGGGGCCGAAGCACATGCTCTGACTAGCCAATATCACCTCCGAGAAGGTAGGTTCCATACCGGAGACTTCCCTGGAATTTTGAATATGCTGTTTAAGTAGTGGAGTAGGAGATATATCGGGGTTAAATATTTACATTGCGTCTGGTATATTATGTGGCGCGTATTGTGAAAGACAGTGTATATAACTGATTATGTAAAGATATTGTTTTGTTTTTTTTTTACATGTAAGTGTTATATAGTTATATAGATGTAACACCTTAAAATTCTTTAAGTATCATGGAATAAACATGAATTATGAAATCTTAATTGTGTGTGAACTTGTTGTGTAAGTGTAAACTAAGTAGTAAATATAAATTGTTGTGTAAAACTGTGGTTCAATTTGTACAAAGTTTTTAGATTAAATTTTATTATCAGTGTAGGCTAGGCTTTTAAAATCAGCAGCCCTTGTGATACTCGCAAGTGGCCATATGCTGCGCCTACGCACTTTCTACTGTCCTGTATGTTGCTATGTGTTAATGTGTTATAGTAATGTATGTAATAAACTTCTATTGAATAAATCACTATTCTATTCTATTTTATTTTATTCTAGGTATTCTATTTTCTTCTATTGTCTTGTCAACTAAACATAAATTCACTTCACCAGACAAAGCGCTTCGTCTGCCTGGGCGGCTCAATGGTGCAATGTACAATCATGACGCCAAGCACACGCGGGAGCGGTCAGACTTGGATGTGTGACCGTTCGACCGTTGAGGCTTACCGTGGTTCGGATTTCACGTAAAACTGTAGATTCTTTCCCTTTTTACCTTACTTGGTGGTAGGGTTTAACCCATCCGGATTGGTACCACAGGACTGAAAGAAGGTAGTTCGAAGTGCTATATAAATATTTCATGTTTTCTGTCCAGTTCAGTGTAGCCAGCACGGCCGAAGGGAAACACTGGCATGGCACCTAGTTCACCCAGGTGTTATGGGCTGCCATCGTGGGTGTAGCAGTAGGTTAACCAATTATTCACGTTCCATCAAAAAAATATTCAGACGAACTATTATGGTAAGGAAAATGGTTTGTGTGAAAGACAAAAGGGTATAACCGCCAAAAAACTCCAAACACTTAAACACTTGCACATAAAGCTGAAATCTACTATTTGGCCCTTACTACCTTACGTCTTTCCACCCACGCACGACTAGAACATTACTTAGCATTCTGAGCTATACAATCAAATAATCATTAAAAATATCAGCTTATCTACAATAACTTATCATATATTTTAATATAACATAGATTTACCTTCTAATAACTTCCATTTTCTTCAAAAACTCCTTTGAGAAGTATAAAAATCTTGAAAAATCGCACACGGCTTTCTATCGTCCCCCCTCGCTGGAAACCGAGCTCGGCTGACGTCAACACGGCACTGAAGAAATTCACCCTCCATTATGACGTCATTAATATACACACATACTTACAATCTAGATAGGTTAGTTGGTAAGACCGCACTCACACAAGCTCATTTCTAACTCCGATACACTGATTTATAGGTTTTTAGAAGTGAAAACCTCTTTATCGGCGCTTGGCCCTTTTTTAGGTGGGTAAAAAATGTTAAACTCGCGTCAGATCTCGTAAAGCGTCAGATTTAAAGCGTGAGATTTATTTTTAATATTTAAAATGTAACCTTAAGTCATTGCATTAAGGGTTAAGTTACGAGTGGCTCGGGATCAATTCTGTTCGTCTCTCAGTGACAGTAAAGCCGAAAGCGAATCAAGGGAATCCGATATTCGTTTGGTCGTTTATGTGATTTCGTGGCTCAATGGTAAGAGTGTAGGATTTGTATCTTTTGACCATGGGTTCGAATCCCTCAAACATTTTTTTTCTTTTGTTTTCTTTTTTAAGCAATGTTACGGTGTTTAAATTGTTTTAGGGTTTTTAGTTTTTTTTATAACCACCTAAGAATTATTTTCGGAAATACAAAAAGTTTTAACTTCTGCCGGCACTCCGGAGTGCAACTGGGGCTCTTTTTTTTAGAAAGCGACACATTTGGTGCCGAGCCACCCATAAGGTGTCTAACGACGCTCAAGGACATTAGGTCTTATGCGGGGGTGACGAATGCTATTCCTGCCTGATATGTGCCTATTTGTACCGCGTGGGGCCGGCACTTTAAAAGAATAACCCCACTGCATCTCTCCCCGTGTATGTCGTAAAAGGCGACTAAGGGATATGACTCCCATCTTATATTTCTAGGTGGTAGGGTTTAACCCGCCCGGGTTTGTACCACCGCACTGAATGAAAGGTCTGTCGAAACGGCTATGTAAATAGTTTTCCGTCCGGTTCAGTGTAGCCGGCACGACCGAAGAGAAGCACTTACGTGGCACCAAGTTCACCCGGTGTTATGGGCTGACATCACGGATGTTGAAGGTGATGGAGCCAACCGTGTCATTTTCCATAAAGAAAATAAAAATATGTACGCCCCTGCTGAAGGACCCGAGACTGTACTTGGGGGCAAATATATGGGAGAGCGTAGCGCCGTGTAATGCTATGACTAACAGAAGAAGTATCTGAGAGATTTTAACGAGCTATTCCCGAGGTCATTTGGAGCTAAGAACCTAACTAACTTTTGCTTCAAAAGTCATCATTTATCAAGGTTGAAAGTTTCGCACGCAAAACTTTCCATTCGTGTAAAAGGCGCTATTGCTAACTTATCCGGCGCGGGGCCTTGCGTCACTTTTCCTCCACAGTGCCCACCCTGTTTCTGTTTCATCTCCGCGTTGTGTTGCTGCAAAAGCAGTCGTTCGTAGGGAGGGTTTTTCTTTTAAGTTATTTTTGTATGAAAAACTATTTCACTGCAGAGAAAACACTTTATTTAGATTTTTTGTTCCACATAATTTCAAGAATTACTTCGTAAAATTAATAGGATTCTTCTTTTTACACCATATTATAATATTATGCATCGTCAAATCTGAAGACAACATACTTTTCGTACAAGTTATAAATACACTTTTCGTCGTTAGAGTAGGTAGTACAATATTACTCCCTTTTTAACGTGTGTGTATATTGTGTGTATGGATGACTCTGTCACACATACAATTGTATGTGTATTGTATTTACTTAGCGGGCCTCCGACTCTTTTAAGAAGTAAACGGAAATTATTTTTGACTCGTGAAGACTCGTTATTATTTAAGACTCGTTTTTTTTTTTGTAATTTTATTTGCATATGTTAGTACTAAGCATCTACTCACTTTATATTTCTTCACTAGATAGATGCAAAGCCGAAAATGAAGAGAATAAATACGTCCCGACCTGGATTCGAACCTGAAACTCCGACTTGAGCCGCCAGCGCGTTACCAATTCCGTCATCGGGTCGATAACTTATTTTCTCAAATTTTTTTAACAGTTGCATCTTTTATTAGTAGTTATGACGCAATCTATGTACTACGTTCAGTCAACTTGCACGATTCCATAATGAATCTTAAGCTGCCGTCACCAAAGTCGTATTTGACATCGGACAGTAGAAGTTGACTTGAGATTTTTAATATTTTATTTTGATCGATTCGATCGTTTCAGTATAGTCCCCGATTTTCAGCGAGAGGGCGAATTGGCTCTGGTGTCGTGAGTTTTAAGGCTACGTAAATATTTAGATGTCAAATGACGCGTATCGACGAGAGCTACAAGATTGTGAAAAAAAATATTTAATATGTTTGAGAGTTCTTTAGACATGTTCTGATTCGGTGCACGTCATGCCTAGTTTACACGAACTTAGTGCTTGTAATTTAGTACATACATACCACACGCTGTATTCCGACAATCGGGGTAAGCAGAGTAATCGATGTTGTGCTGCAAGAACTCTGGTAAATTACAGCACAACACCGACCACCACGTTCCGCAAAGTATTCGAACAAGATTCAATCGATCAAGCAGCAAGTAAGGCGCGAAGACCCACCTGCTGCATGACTCGGTGGAAGTACCGTGCCAAGGTGAGAGGTGGCGAGCCTGTCGCCCTTTAGCACGGCATCTTGTCCTTATCCCTTAGTCGCATTTTACGACATGCATGGGGAGAGATAATTATTGCAGTTTAAATATAAATAATTGTTGTATTATGTAATATGTTATGTTTACAACATAATAATTTGTTGTCCTTTTATGTACATAGGTACTGTCTACTTCTTATATTTATATTTCTTATCTGCTTTTTAACAAGTGCATTATTATAATTGTTCGTGTCACAAATAACACAGCTACACAAACTTATTTCATTTTTTTCGATTTAAAATAACCGAAACATACATAATGTAACACGATTCCGCCCGTCCCCATTCCACCTCAGCATTACGCGTGCTGGGCAGGGGATGCACCCCTACTCAATCGACCTACCACGGATTCTGTAGATTCTGTAGTCTATCACCAACCGGTTCTGTAGGTATTTTATTCATAGAACCGGGAAAATGTGGAAAGCACTTCCTGCCCATATATTTCCTCCCAAGTACAGCCTGGGGTTTTTCAAAAGGGGCGCGAAAAGGCTCCTCTCAGGCCGGCATGGCATTCGCAATCCACGTGCATCACAGAATGGGCATCGTTAGACACCTACTTGTAGGTGAAATGATGCCACATGTCGCGCTATCCATAAAAAAAACCTACTCGTAGGTGAAACGATGCCACATGTCGCGTTATCCATAATAATAAAAATAAAAAAAATGAGCTGCCATCATTACGTTAAAGTTTGAAATCATTCTACGCCAAAAAAAGCTTAATCAGTCTATGATGAAATCATGTACCTACACCTCAAGTCGTACTATGAGAGAAGCCTGTATTGAACGGAGAAAAAGAGAAAAAAAGTTTTTTTTTGCAAAATATTGAAAGAGTAAAACAATGGAACCAATAAAGAACTTAAAATACAACTAGTTATTGCGAAACTTGACGTTAATTAATAAATAATTAAAGTGGAAAATTTATTAAAATTACCTTAATTGAATTAAACATTAGCCTAGAAAGAGTGGATAATTAAACACTAGGGCAAAGGTTATACCATAAAACAATTCATAATTGGTGTTCCTATAGGGTTGACAAACGAGTGGGATATTATAGGTACATGGAGATTCAGCAACGCCTACCAACATTTTAATGGCTGTTTGTGGAGCTCAAATGAACAAATTTGACATATTTTGTAAATTCTTGGAAATTTCAATAAATTTTCGCGACTCCAATAGATTTTTGTGCCGGTAAACTGTAAAAACCGGCCAAGTGCGAGTCGAACTCACGCACTGAGGATTCCGTAACGCAATGTCATTGTAACCGCCACTCACGCCATCTATGGCGTGTATTATGAAACGCTTCATATTAGTTAAAATTCAGGATTAGTTAAAGTGCTTCATACTGTTGGTAGATGGCGCGCATACACTTTTTAGGTTTGCGTATCCCAGACGGAAGCCTATTATTTAGTTTATTCTATGGGGACCCCGTAATTTTTTTACTTTTTCTTAATTTTTCCTTTATTTCACATTTTTAAATACATTTACATTAATTTTACATATATTATAACTAAAAAAAGTAATAAAAATACACAAAATTAATACAAACAAATAAAAATGGTAATACCGCCGGCGGCGGGAGGCAAGCCTCCAAGCACACCGGCGGGTGCAGGCCGTGGCTACGGAGCTCTCCGAGACGACGCGAGGCAAGCTACGAGCGATAGGTGGTGGTACTAGACACGTAGGCCACCACCACCCCCATCTCGGAGAGCTCCGTATCCGCCGGACTGCACGGCGACGTCGTCGCGCAGCTCTCTTAAACGTCTCCTTCTTCGCGCGCGCGTCTTAATTTTATTGTTATATCGGCAATAATAAGACATATTCTGTGAAAATGTCAACGGGCTACCTATTACGGGTCAAGAGATACAGCCCTCGGACAGAGACAGACAGACGGCGTAGGCTTAGTAATAAGGTCCCGTACCGGATACGGAACCCTAAAATCCATTTAAAAATATATAGGCACCGTAGGTGTTTTGATTTATTTCGAGAAAATTACAAATGCGAAAGTTTTTAATTTGATCTCCAGAATGCTCTGTGTACATACAATTAATGATTTAATTTAACTTTTAGAGTCAGCTGTATGTGATCTTCAGTACTCACGTCTGCCTCACTTAGTTAAACATCTTAATTAAGTAAGATCTACCCCAGAAGTCATTCACCCGCCCTGAGGCGTGTTACTTGAGTGTGTGACAGCGTGGATGCGGATGTCGAAGGGGTGTGACGACAGAGATGGAGACGAAACCGGAACCGGGTCACTGAAACCGGTTCTTGACCGGTTATTCTGCAAGGACAGAGGTAAGCGATGGAGTAAGAACCCGAATGGAATCTCTTTTTAACCAGTTATGCAAGGATATAGGTGAGGTCGGAGATGGAGAGAAAACTAGAACTTTACGGTTATGCTGGTGAAAATGAAATCAAATACACATGAAACACGATAGGCGGATAAATGCAATGTGGGCTATGGCATTATTTGAAAACAAAATTTGGGGTTTGCTGATTCGTCGGCTGAAGAGCGTGGGGGCCAACAATCATTATATTACTAGCTATTGCCCGCGGCTTCGCTTCGAGTGATGTTTTGCTCACAGCTCAAACCGCCGACAACATAGCGTTATGCTTTATAGGCTAAAACTATCTTGAGAAGTGACATAATTTAACAAGGAAAACCTTAAGTAAATGGATAAAGTGGTTCTCGAGTTATAAGGATATTCATATATTGACGTACGTCACACGGCCGCCGCCGCGCCGGTCGTCCGTAGATAGAACCTTCGCTTTATTACAAGTTTTTTTTTATTGGTTAGGTTATAGGTCTTAGAACATGTTCTAGAACATTTTTCCATTTCAGGGAGGATTTTTAAAAGGAGAACCAGTTTAAAACCGGTTTCTAAAACTGGGTTCGGTTCTTTTTCCATCCCTGCGTGAGGCTTTCTTCCTCACTTCTATCAATTCTCGTGGCCTTGCGGCGTAGGAAGGGAGGGGCAACCAATTAGTTCCACTACTATTATTATAACCGCCTATATTTTGCACTCAGCTACCGCTCGCGTACCGATCGGCTCTCTCAGCGAGTTTAAGTATATTTTTCTTTGTCAATATATCGATAGTGATAAACAAAGCATACTACCTGTAAATTATTGTTTGAGAATAATTATTACTTTATTTTATGATTATGAAAAACACTTTTTAAGTTCCTTTTATTGCTTGTATTGTTCAAGAAAAATAAGGAAAACTTTGAGATCATTTGGGGATATACCACTGAATGCGATATTTGCTCGTTTCGCCACACCCTTCGTTTTGCCGTTGGTTTCGCCACATTTTCTTTGTCGATGCTCCTCGCACATATCGTTCAATAAAATTATCTATATTTTGGTTTTAAAATTCAGACTTTCACTAGTTCCCGCGGCTTATATCAATAAAATATCATATTTATATCAACCCTTAGATGAGCTAGAACACAGAAGTGAAATTCCCATGTGAAATGATTGAGTGATTCTCGACTTAAAAGCAAATATAATCCTTACAGATTTAGCGTTTTGTTGGAAGTTAGAATGTCGTTCACAACTATCTGTCCGTTTAAAATCTATGTTCTCTCAGTAATATATTTTTATTGGCTTTATAATCGGAGAGTGGTTCCCGATACTACATTGAAAAAGTGCCAATGAAATATTTAAATGTAACACGTAGTAAAAAAGTTCAACTCATTTGCTAGCACATAGTTAGAATTTTGCAAGATCTATATTTTGGCTCTCCGCCAATTCCAGCCAGGCTACGAAAAATAACTATTATGTCGTGCGTGATGACAAATTGGAAGCATTTTCTTTCAGATTACGTTGAGTGTTGTCGATATTTTACTCCGACTATAAGAAACGACAGGAGAACAGATTATACATTAGAAAATACAGAATACATTATTTATTGCGTACATAGTAATTTGTTATCTGTTCTTGTACGCGTGTATCTACCAAACTGTTTTTGGTAACAGGTGTGTGCCAATTTTTATTTATTTAACGCTGCGCAGAAATTTTAATTATAGTAATGAAATGTAATTCAATTTAGATACATTTTTAATTCCACCCTCACGTTGGAAAGGTTGACTGGGAGAAATTACTACTAGTGATAAGTCCGACTTTTTATGCTATTATTCTAGCGGTATGTAATTTTACTCTATCATTCATTATGTTAAAAAAAAAATTTATTAATTTATATTAGTTTACTTTTACAAAAATAAAGACTATGCAAAGAAGAACTGACAAACAAACTTAATAAGTCACAATTTTATTTTTGTCTTATTCTTTATATTTGGTGTGCAATAAGTCCTAGAACGCACAGCGAATATTAATCGCGCGGTTATTTTCCGCCCGGAATAAAATCTGCGCTTGAAGCAATCCATTGCGAATAAAAAGCCGCGCGGTTCTGTCAAATAAATTACTCCATAGTTCACACAAAATCCGCGCGGTTTTGTCACATACTACACCATAGTGCATACAAAATCCACACGGTTTTATCACATACTACACCATTGCACACGAAATCCACACGGTTTTATCACATACTACACCATTGCACGCGAAATCCACGCGGTTTTATCAAATACTATACCATAGTGCACACAAAATCCACGCGGTCTTATCACATACTACACCATAGTGCACACAAAATCCACGCGGTTTTGTCACATCCTAGACCATAGTGTATACAAAATCCACGCGGTTTTATCACATACTACACCATTGCACACGAAATCCACGCGGTTTTATCACATACTATACCATAGTGCACACAAAATCCACGCGGTGTTATCACATACTATACCATTGTGCACACAAAATCCACGCGGTTTTGTCACATACTACACCATAGTGCATACAAAATCCACGCGGTTTTATCACATACTACACCATTGCACACGAAATCCACGCGGTTTTATCACATACTATACCATAGTGCACACAAAATCCACGCGGTGTTATCACATACTATACCATTGTGCACACAAAATCCGCGTGGTTTTTTCAGATAATACACTATATGGTACACAAAGTCCGCGCGGTTTTATCACATACTACACCATAGTGCACACAAACTCCACGCGGTTTTGTAACATACTACACCATAGTGCGCACAAAATCCATTCGGTTTTATCACATACTACACCATAGTTCACACAAAATCCACGCGGTATTATCACATACTATACCATTGTGCACACAAAATCCGCGTGGTTTTTTCAGATAATATACTATATGGCACACAAAGTCCGCGCGGTTTTATCACATACTACACCATAGTGCACACAAACTCCACGCGGTTTTGTAACATACTACACCATAGTGCGCACAAAATCCATTCGGTTTTATCACATACTACACCATAGTTCACACAAAATCCACGCGGTGTTATCACATACTACACCATTGCACACGAAATCCACGCGGTTTTATCACATACTATACTATAGTGCACACAAAATCCACGCGGTGTTATCACATACTATACCATTGTGCACACAAAATCCGCGTGGTTTTTTCAGATAATATACTATATGGCACACAAAGTCCGCGCGGTTTTATCACATACTACACCATAGTGCACACAAACTCCACGCGGTTTTGTAACATACTACACCATAGTGCGCACAAAATCCATTCGGTTTTATCACATACTACACCATAGTTCACACAAAATCCACGCGGTGTTATCACATACTACACCATTGTGCACACAAAATCCGCGTGGTTTTGTCACATACTACACTATAGGGCACACAAAATGTATATATTATGAAAAATTTTTTTAGGTAATTATGTAAATGTATAAAAAATTATATACAATAATAATATCCTTTATTGCTTACCAATAAATTTTTTCCAAAAAAATTATTCTGTACAATACAATTATTAGTTATAGGTTTGGTATGTTTTGAAGAAAATTTTAGCCCCAGTTGAAAATATTTGTACACCACCAACAAAATTATGTTTAATTATGTTATTAAAATAGTAGCTCCTATGTACCTATTCTGAACTGAAATTATTGTTAAAATTCCCTAGAGAATACTATTGGGTTTTACGTGTAAATGAGAAGTTCTTCATCTTCCGAATTTGCAGGGCTGTCGGAGGTTGTGAATGGAGGGTCGGGTGATGGATTAGTGGGGACATAATTATCCGGGCGCCCTCCTTCGATTCCCGCCGGTAGTGATTTCACACATCGCCGTCTCTGAGAGATAGTGGATGCCTATTGTATTAGGTTTTGTTAATGGGCTTATGTATACAGGACGTTACGAAATTGGAGACGAATTTTTTTTTTTACAATATACTAATGTTTTTGTATAATATATGTTTATAAATAAGTCAAGTTGAATGTCAGAGATTGCTTTAGGTGATAAGTCCGCCTATTGTAAAATTTATATTGGTAAACAATAAAGGATATTATTGTTGTATATATGTATATTTTTACACATTCACCTATTACGTATTCACCTACATTACATTTTACATAATATGTCGATCAAAGGGGGAAGCACTGACATGGCACCTAGTTCACCCGATGTTATGGGCTGACATCACGGACGTTGTAGGTGATGTAGCCAACCGTGTCAGTTTACATAAAAAAAAATGTTTATAGAGTACCTACAAAAATAAAAATACGAGTAATATAGGAAAATTTATATACAACTATGTATAATACTTTTTTTTTTCATAGAAACGCGACATTCGACACCAAGCCACCCGTAAAGTGTCTAACGATGCCCATGGACATTCGGTATATTGGGTTGCGAGAACCTGATATTGTACTGGGGGAAATATGTGGACAGAAAGAGCATGCCACAGTTTACCAGTTCTGTTGACGAAAGATCTGCAGAACAGATTGGTACTCATTCGCAGTAAGTGCAGCGTGTATCACACATTGGGCGCTACGAATATATCGCATATGAAATTTAATAATTTGTTGAAATAAAAAATCCATAAAAAAAAAATATATTTGGTTAGCAAGGCGATAGATAGAAATACTTTATTACTCCACATACATTTTACACAAACAAGCAAGATATATAATTTACAATAGCTTCTGTCCGCGGCTTCGCTCGCGGTAGACCCGGTTTAATAGCAAATCCGATTTAAACTCAGATAATAAACTATCGCTTTCATTATATTCTCTTTCTCTCTCTCTAACTATACCATACTCCATACTATACTTTCTTTCATACTGCTCATTCCTAAGGCGTGATCCTAAAGAGCTACTCTTTCCATTGGCGCAAACCACATCAAAATCTGTTCAGTGGTCCCGGAGTTTACCTCAAACATACATTCAGACGCGTTCCCTTTTTATCCTACTTCAAAAAAAGGAGGAGGTTGAGAACCTCGACTGTATTATTTTTTTTTTATTATAAGTAGAGATGACGGGTAAAGGCGGAATTATCCCGTACAGTGATATCTTTCAGTTAACCTTTGAATGTTGGAGAGTCGTATGTCGATATAGGTTGTAGTTATTTAATTCTTCAGTTTAGTGGGAAGTTTGGAAATTACTTTTGATAATATTTTAACTTTTTTTATATAAATTGATCTCCGGCAACAAATGCCTAATTAATTATTTCAAAGATCAAAGAAAATTAATTATTCGTACGAATGTTTCTCTTTTTACAATTATTGGAATAACAATAAATTATTTATTCAGACTGGATTTTATTTTATAGAAATAACCTAACTTAGTCAAACATCCGCCGACTTCGGTAGCTTAGTGGTACGATCGATCGCACACCTGAGCGAGCTCACAACTTGAATGGGTGACCGTTCGACCTTTGAGGCCGACCGTGGTTCATATTACACATAAAGTTAAAGATCGCTAACCATTCTTACCTCACTAGGTCGAAACGCTATAGGAATAGTTCGTGTTTTCCGTCCAGTTCAGTATAGCCGACATGAAATGAAAGAAAGCACTGACATGGCACCTAGTTCACCAAGGTATTATGGGCCGACATCACGGATGCTGTAGATGCTGTAGCCACCCATGTCAGTTTCCATAAAAAAAAAATCGAGATTAGCCTAAGCTTAATCACCCCTTATCTCATTGCTGGGAATAAGCTTCCATCGCAGGATTTAATTACTTTACATTAGAATTTACTCCTAACCATTCATCCTGTAGAGTTCAAGATTTATTTTAGATGGGGACTCCTTAGTGCCTTGGGACGACCCGACTTTCCCTTTATTCCGGGAATCTGTATGCCCTTTTGTACTTATTATAAGGGCGTAGATTTGTCAGTGTTACTTTAAGAATTAAGTAAGCCGAATTTCATGTTATTTTAGGGGAATCTTTATTAGGCCAAGCCCTTCCTTATTATAATAAATGATTTAATTAGAAATTTAATCATAGTGTATACCTATTTATTTTAGTCAATACGCTTTCTATTTTTCAATTATATTAGCTTCTAACTAAATAAATGTATGGCTAAGATAGGTGATGTGTTTCTCAGATAATAATTTACGAACAAACTATTTCATTAGGCCTACTTTTTCGAATTCAGACTATAAATAACTTTTTATAATTTTATTGTATTTCTATTCATCTCCATAAAAATATTTAAATACTGTTTATTTATTTAAGGACAATTTTAAATAATATATTGACACAGAAATAAACACAGTAAATAAAAAATGTATAATAATAAAAAAATATAAAAGGAAAGTTCTATTTGTATAATATTCTTATATTGTATGTAAAATACTGATCAAACATTACATTTTAAATTTAATAAACGAGAACTGAAAATGTATTCCAATCAGATCGTACTAATTACTTAGTTAATTAATTAGAAATATACGCACACTCCTTGAGGGAATATTTAATGTTATTATTAAAACTAAAAAGCTACAATCCACTATATTATGTAGATAGAACCACCATTTGTATTCTTATAACAATTTAATAATATTTGTATCAATATATACCTACATTTTTTATAATTTTAAAATGACATTTTAAGTATTTTGTGTGTTTACGCGCACTGACTTTGTTTTGTAATGTCGTAAAACGTTAGATAAAATATTTTCACAGCTTTTTTTACATTAATTCCACGGCCCAACGCATCAATCTTAGAACGCCTGTCAATGCATTGTTTGGAAAATGCCCAACTGTCGTCATTCGGGCTAAGAAGATGGGTTTTAGTTTACTTTGTCCCCTCTCCGTGTGCAGTGTGCAGAAAATTACATGATCGATTGAGCAGGGGTTCTTTCTACATTATGATTGATTTAAATTTTTTTTTCTTTACATTGAGATTGAAGTATATCTTTGATGCACGATCTTCATTGTATAAATGTACAAAGTAGGCCCTCATATTATAAAAAGAGGGTAACCTAGTACTTATGCTTCGCTATTCATAATGGATTAGACACGTTTTCTAGCAAGTTGGAAGTAGGTTTTTTTTAATGTAATCCGTTATGAGTGGCTGAGTCGGAGGGGCTACAGCACATGCTCCGACCAGCCAATATCACCTCCGAGAAGGTAGTTGCCATATCGGAGACTTCCCTGGATTGCTGGCTATACTGGACTAGAGGAGAACACAAGCGAGGCTGCTATGCGGCCATCTTACATCCAGTACGGTGGTATCAACCCAGTCGGCTACAATTTGAGCCTATTATAGTAAGGGGCAAGGGAAGGGACCTACAGTTTTACACCGGTTCCGAACGGTAATATAAGGCAGCAGGTAGGTATGCACGTAAATTTTTTGGTCAGAAAAAACTCATTGGTACACGCCGACCGGATTCGAACCTCGGACCTCTCGCATGAGAAGAGAAGCCGATGCCTAAACCACTCGACCACCCGCCGCAGGTATTTATTTACCCCCTTATGAATGACCGAATTAACATTCACGAAAATATTCGCTAAAATATCGTCGTGATTATGAGTAATTTTCGAATACAACGGTGGTGCTCACGATTTTACAAAAATATTATTTTAACTTAGCTTTTTTTATGTAAACCAGCATAGGTGGCTGTCCCGAGAGACCAATGGTGCAGTCGACAGAGCCAAAGTCACCTCTCCTCGCGAAACCACGCTCGCTTAGGTGCCATTCCAGCAGATTTGATGACTGTTTGAAGACACCTAGGTTAAAATATTTAGGAAAAACACTCGCCGGAAGACAGTTCCACACCACACTCTAGCGGTGCGACAAAGAAACGATTTAGAGAACCTTGCCGGCTGTAGATACCTACAATTTTATCGTTTACTCACTAGATGGCGTTAGCCTAGAAATGAACTGGATAAACAAAAAAACATGACATAGAAAGTATCAAATCAAATCAAATCAAATCAAATAATTTTATTTACACATTAGTATACAATTTGAACAACCAGTGCTCAATTATATCTAGTGGTATCGTCAGTTTAACATTTTACATTTTCATTACACATTATTTATTTTATTACATTTAAAATGTTATGTTAATAAAATATTAAAAAATTTTAGCTCATAAAAAGTTTTCTCCTGTAGCCACTTATTTAATTTTGACTTAAATATTCGTATATTTGTATTTTTTTCTCGCAATTCTTTCGATAATTTATTATATATATTAATGCTATTAAATATGACACTTTTTTTTAATTTTTCTGTTCCATGATTTTTCTGTTGAATGTTCTTTTATGTTATATATTATTAATCATTTAACTTAATACTCGTTCAATTTACATAAAACTTATTTAACATTTTAAATTATCATTTCCAAAGCACATTTGGGGACATTTCAATGTTCACATGCAGACAGAAGGTTCCGATAACCCTGCTTGCCTCGATTGTGGAGATACAGCGTGTGGTATGTATGTATGTATGGTTCCGTAACCATTCCCTTTTAGCACGCCACGCAATCGCCGCACGCCGCTCACTCCCCGCACGGCCCGTCAAGCTAAGCGCAAACTGGCGCGATCAAGGCGATCACGGCGGTGGCGGTGGCGGTGGCGATCAGATAGGTTACTTGAGATAGAGACAGATAGGTTGTTGTGTGTGCAAGCGCACACTGGCGCGGTCGTCGATCGCTGCACGCGTGCGGTCAGTGCGCGGTCCGATCGCGGCGGTGGCGGCGGTGGCGATCAGATCGCGCTTGGAGCATCTGATCGCGTGATAATCATAGGAACTGACGAAAGCTAAGCGCAAACTGGCGCGATCAAGGCGATCACGGCGGTGGCGATGGCGGTGGCGATCAGATAGGTTATATGCAATTGTGTGTGCAAGCGCACACTGGCGCGGTCGATCGCTGCACGCGTGCGGTCAGTGCGCGGTCCGATCGCGGCGGTTGCGGCGGTGGCGATCAGATCGCGCCTGCAGCATCTGATCGCGTGATAATCATAGGAACTGACGAAAGGGTGGAGGAAATAATTATAAAGGAGGTCTACAATAACTTAATTTAAAAAAGTAAAAACATTAAAAATAAAAACAAAGTCAAATTTCTTCCATTTTGTAGTTAAAAGTACGAAAATTATGAAATTACGCAACCACCGCAGCACCACCGTCGAATCTGAACGCTCTGATCTGCGCGACTTTTGAACGCCACCTCCACCGCTACTTTGGCCGCCACCGCTATGACCGCCACCACCGCGCCAGTTTGCGCTTAGCTGAAAGGATGGAGGAAATAATTATGAACGAGGTCTACAATCACTCAATTCTATACAATACTGCTCACGCAGAATTCAAAAAAAGTAAAATTTTGAAATGTAAAACAAAAGTAAAAAAAGTAAAAAATTTAAAAAAGTAAAATTTAAGAGTAAAAAAAAAAGTAAAATTTCTTAAATTTTGTAGTTAAAAGTACGAAAATTACGAAATTACGCAACCACCGCTGCACCACCGCCGTCGAATCTGAACGCTCTGATCTGCGCGACTTCTGAACGCCACCGCCACCGCTACTTTGGCCGCTACCGCTATGACCGCCACCACCGCGCCAGTTTGCGCTTAGCTTAAAACGCGAGCATTTGATCAAAAGAATGTTATTTTCTCTATAACCGCAAAATACTAAATAAAATAGTAACAAAATACTGCTTAAATATTTTTTTTTATATTATTGAGCGTTACTTTTGAAAAAGAAAGTAAGAAAAAAGAAAGAAAGAATTAATATTATATTTAATATTAATCCGTAATAAATAAAAACCAGTAATACATTAATCAAATTATATAGTACAAGTGCCTATAAAGAGTGAAAGAGAAAAGCGCAGGCAGGCAGACTTTGCCGCTACACACCCACTCGTATCCAGCTGGGAGTGTGCGGCGCTGAATTTAATACGTTCTGTGTTATTATGACATTTGATGACTTTAGGAAAGTGTTTGGAGACGGCATGCATATAAATGCAAGTATTGTATTAATATACGTAATACTCGTATGTATGCAATTGTGAGCCGCCGTAAACATAGATTTATTACTTAAGATAAATGTGTTTACAGTTTCTAATACTAAGTACTGGCTGGCATATTAAAATAAAACAATAGTTATAGAGCAGTAGGGTAATTCCATTTTTCATTAATATTTTTGTAATAATTGTTCCTATTGTTTTAAGTCCACTTGCGAAGTAGTGAGCCACCGAACATGCAAAATAAATAAGTATTTTTAACTGGCTACGGGCACAGCATACTTAATCTACGGGTTTGACGCGGTCCCCCATCTCGCCTTACGAGGATTTCCCCTCCGGGAACGACGAGCCGGCACGACCAAAGGGAAGCACCGACATGGCAGCTAGTTCACCAAGGCGTTGTGCACAAATAAAAATAAGATGCAATAGATCGAAAATTTGGAGATAGTATGTAACGGCCCGGTGGTGTACAGGTCGGTTAACCAAAGCTGGCGCGTACACAGTACTCACACCAATGCAATTGTGCAAGTGCGAGTGAGACAGGTCGGGTTTTCGTGATGCGTATGCCCCGATCTGTCTCACTCGCACTTGCACAATTGCATTGGTGTGAGTACTGTGCACGTGCCAGCTTTGGTTAACCGACCTGTAGTTGGTAGTCGTGTTGGCTCAAGCCAGAGACCCAGGTTCAAATCCTGGTCGGGATGTATTTTTTGCAATGATTTTCGATTTGCATTTTTCTAATTAAAAATATAAATAAAAAATTGTTGAGCTAATGCCCCGTCCATTATGTTTGTTTCTTTGCGCGAGACCTTGACTATGACATCACAATAGATCTAATATATTCAGTTTAGTATGACTTAGATACGATCATGGTATCTTGTTTTTAGGGTCCGTATCCGGTACGGGACCCTATTACTAAGCCTACGCGCCGTCTGTCTGTCTGTCTGTCTGTCCGTCCGTCCGTCTGTTCGAGGCCTGTATCTCTTGAACCGTAATAGGTAGCCCGTTGAAATGTTCACAGAGTATGTGTTATTATGGCCGATTTATCACCAAAATATAATAAAAAAAAGAAAAAGTAAAAAATTCGCGGGGTTTCCCACTTCCCATAGAAGAAACTACAAAGTGTACGCGCGTGCACCATCTACCGAACAGAGTATGAAGCATTTTAACTAATCATTGCCGAGAAGTACAAAACCTTAGGCTTAGACTAGGCAAGGTTAACTGGAAGAAATACTTGCACCGATAAGTCCGCTTTTGAGGACTCATGTATTTCCGTTTCCATTTCGTTTACTTTTCTTCGTTCAAATTTAAGAGTTTATATTCCATCATATTCTAGTTATGGTGGTTACTGCGAATATTATCACTATATATATATATATATAGTGCTTCCCTTTGGTCGTGCCGGCTACACTGAACTGGATGGCAAACACGATAACTATTTAATAATCGCTTCGACCTTTAATTCATCGCGGTGGCACCTAGTAATGAATGCGAAGAAATTTATAGTTTTATCCGAACCACACGGTCAACGATCGAACGCATTTCACCCATTTAAGTTCTAACTGATCCCAGAATGTGCTTAATTTCACGATAGGGTGTGGATTCATAGTACCACAGATCTGCCGAGGCTGACAAATGAACTCATATTAATCTTCACACGCATTACCTATTATTAATTTTTTCTTTAAACGATTAATGTTTATGCTAACCATATGCCAATAGATCAAAGTAGTAGTAGAATGTTTGTTTTACCTACATCAAAGAAATGAAGGAGAATTATTTTTTCTTTTGGTAACGTAAACGTAACGTCTAACATTTTCGCTCATTTAAATTAAGGCCACTTTCAAATTCAAGCTATTTCGTTCGTCCATTTGTCCGGGGCATAAACAGGTTATGTTGGTAACGTGTCGAGTGTTTCCAAGAAAAATAAAAAATTAATTTATATATCCGAATAAACATTATTCTATAGTGTGGTATTCGTCGTGAATTAGCTTATTATAATAATGAAAAAGGAGGAACTTGCCTTAGGCAATTTCTTCCAATCCACCCTAAGTCAATATGATATATTTCCAGTCTTGCGTAACATCCTCATAATATTGGCAATTAATACTCAATAGTTCAAATTTTGGCTGCACTGTTCGGGTAAATTAAATTAATTAAACTAATAAAATTTGTTAACACACGCTCTGGTGCATTACTAACTCAAGGGGTGTGGTAGGTATTACCATTTAGAGCACTAGGTCCATCGAAACTTTGAAAAACGTTTTTTTTTTGTTTAAATAGGTGTTTTTAAGGTTTTCATTTAGGTTTACTTCCTTTTTTAGTTTCTAATTTGTAGTTAGATCAATAATATTATGTTTGATTGCAGGATTTTCTTTAGTAAAGTCTCAAAAAAGGTATTATAAATGTTTGATTTCAAAATACGTACCTTTAGTACTTCTAGTGCTTAGAACTTCGTTAGTTCTTCTTTATGACAATGGTTGTTCCACTTTAGTCCGTTCGATTACCATGCTGCAAGCCTAGCTATTTATTCTCACTCTACGTTTAAATATTATTCTATCGTTGATTCACATAAACTTTATTTATGTATATTGAAAATTACTTCCAATACACTAAAATAAATCTTTCAAATATACATTTTGCACTCCGCGAGCGGCGAACGAACCAAACTGCTAACTCACTATATTTAGACTGTCTGAACGCACGCGCGAGGTAAAGCCAGGAAGAGACAGAATAGTGTGACCTTGAATATAAAGACATTTATCCAATTTGCAAACATAAATCTTCTAAAGTCGTATACGGCTGTCTCGTTCCCACGATAGACCTAGCATGGAACAAAGAACAACAATTTACAAGACGGAATGGACATTTAATATTATTTATTTTTTGGAACGAAGTTCCTTATCGCACATTACACTCCGGACACCTTGGCGAATGAGAGCTAGACCGTGTAAGACTTCGACCATCACGACACTTTTGCCACAGATGAGATACTTTTTTTTTGACATGGAATCCATACTATGTAATGTTTTTTTCATTTATTTTTTTATGGAAACTGACACGGTTGGCTACATCACCTACAACGTCCGTGATGTCAGCCCATAACACCGGGTGAACTAGGTGCCATGTCAGTACTTCCCCCTTTGATCGTGCCGGCTACACTGAACTGGTCGGAATGTCTTGCCATTTGCAAAAATCGACCGTAATTTTTCTAGCAAACCAGGTGTCAGGTGACAGAGTCACTCGGCCCCTTTCGTGTCATTTCCATGTCAGTTTCAATATTAAAAAAAAATGGTTGTCTGTAAAGTCGGTTTACGGACGATAGTTTTAAGTGATGACGTCATAAAGTATATAAAGTGCGAAGTCAGATACAAAATCAGTTTATAATACTTTATCGTGCTTAGAAGTTTAATTCTTAAATCGCAAATGTGAGTAATAATATTAAGAAGAAAGCTGTCAGACTGACTAAACATTTTTTCTGAAAATTTGAAAAAATGAAAATTTTATAAAACCGGTTACCCGATAGCCTCGGCAGTGGATTACCGGCGACACCGCCTCAGCGCCTCACCACCCCGCGGTGCCAGAGGAGGCACAAGTGACGTCGCGCGTCCCAGTCAGCACGCCTCGCCCTCCTCGCGGTGTGGCCGGATCCAGTGACAAGACCTGCTGCTTCTTTCGCAACCAGCGCACCCAATCCACCACGGTTCGCTGATCCATCGCCCGCGTCTGCCGGTGAGAATGACGAACCAGGGACACGCCCCGCCACACCCTACGACGGGACGAAGTCCGCCGCCACCGGTTAGCTTGGGGCTATTGCGGCCCTGTGTCGCGCTTGCAGCCTCCGCTACCGGTGCAGCGCCGCGCGCAACAGCGACGCACGCAAGAGGGCCAACAAAGATAGAAGAGCTGTGTGACGTCGCCCCGCAGTCCGACGGATACGGAGCTCTCCGGGATGGGGGTGGTGGTGGCCTACGTGTCTAGTACTACCATCTATCGCTCGTAGCTTGTCTCGCGTCGTCCCGGAGAGCTCCGTAGCCACGGCCTGCACCCACCGGCGGATATTTACCGTTTTTATTTAGATTTTTATTAATTTTGTGTATTTTTATAAGTTTTTGTAGAATATAAAATATGTAAAATTAATTTAAGTACATGATAAAAATGTGAAAATAAAGATTAATTATCAATATAATTTTGTGTATTTTTATAAGTTTTTGTAGAATATAAAAATGTAAAATTAATTTAAGTAGGTACATGATAAAAATGTGAAAATAAAGATTAATTATCAATATAAACTTTTAATTGACGCCATCTACATATCAAATCGCATACTACAACGTTGCAACACCTACCTAACTGCGAATCTCACCTACTGGTGACAATTCGCTTCACTAGTACGCCATCTACATATCAAAGCGCGTACTACAACGTTGCAACACCTACCTAACTGCGAATCTCACCAACTGGTGACCGAATTTCACTTCACTGGTACGTGACCGATTAGCCGGGTGGTTTAAGATGTCTGGTCGGTCACAATCACAATATATTGGTGGCAGGGACCGCGGGTTCGAGGCTCGCAAAAGACGGACAAATATATTTTGTATTTCCTACTCTCCTTATATGCCTCTCTATCGCTTGTTACGCGCTCTCGCTTGCACACACAGGTCCAGATGGAACGTGACACTTTTTCGTGTGTGCAGCCGGTGTTCATCAATTTATAAGACGTGACGTCATCACGTAAAAAAACATTTCTGGCAGAAAGCGCACGAGTTTAAGTTCTGTGCCACTCATAGGTACTCTTGTGGCACGCGAATTTACCAGACAACAATACATAATGGATGAAATAATAATTCATACATAATACATTATTTATTATGCTGATTTTAACCGATTTCAAAAAGGAGGAGGTTCTCAATTTGACCGGTATGTCTTTATAGGGTTCCGTATCCGGTACGGGGCCCTATTTAATTACTAAGCCTACGCCGTTTGTCTGTCTGTCTGTCTGTCCGTCCGTCCGTCTGTCTGTCCGTCCGTCCGAGGGCTGTATCTCTTGATCCGTAATAGGTAGATACTTTTTAATTCGTTGGGTAGCCCGTTGAAATTTTCACAGAATATGTGTTATTATGGCCGATATAACAACAAATAAGAAAAATAAGAAAAAGTAAAAAATTTACGTGGATTCCCATAGAAGAAACCAAAAAGTGTATGCGCGCGCGCCATCTACCGAATTGATTATGAAGCATTTTAACTAATCATGACATTTACCTAATATGAAGCATTTCATAACACGCCATCTAGATGGCGTGAGTGGCGCTAGCCATGACATGGCGATACGGGACCCTCGGTGCGCGAGCTGTACTCGCACTTGGCCGGTTTTTTTATTGAAAGCGCGACATTTGGCGCCGACCCACCTATAAGGTGTCTGACGACGCCCATGGACATTCGGTCGTATGAGAGGGTTGCGAACGCCATGCCGGCATGACAGTTGACTGAACTGGACGGAAAACACGAACTATTTACATAACCATTTCGACCGAGGTTTCATTCAGTGCGGCGGTACCATGCCGGGCGGGATAAACCCTACCACCTAGTAATACAAGAAGGGAGTCATATCCCGTAGTCGCCTTTTACGACACACACGGGGAGAGATGCAGTGGGGCTATTCTTTTAAATTACCGGCCCCACACGGTACAATCTGATGCTGATGGCCTTTCTATTATTTCGAGTTGCTTGTTCAGCTAACTAAACTAGACATGTGGGGCCGAGGTCGTGCAACTCACCGTTCGACCATTATTCTTTTCCCGCACAACACTCGCTCGCGCATAATTTCAGTTTTGTTCCGCTTTAATCGCGTAAGTAGGTCCAATTTCGAACACATGGCTGAAATTACCTTGAATACAATTCCAAGAATACAAGGTCATTTCAAACATTTTTCATTGTATCCCACATGTTTTTGTGTTATAAAATCATATTAAGTAGATAGATAGATAGATAGAAAATTCTTTATTGCTCCAGTAAACATTAAACAGTAACAAATACATTGGAAAATTTACATAAGGTGCGAAGGCGGACTTATCCCTTACAGAGATTTCTTACAGTCAACCTTTGGATGTTTGAGATTCGATAATATAGTGCAATGTAAGTAGGTAGTAGCAAAAGAGTTGCGTGACAATTGAAGATAAAAATAATAATAAGAATACTTATTAATACATACATATAAGTACATGCTAGTAAAATATAAGCCATACATGTTTAATACATATAAATTATGTATGTATCATTTAATACATATAGTATGTTGTTTAGGATTAAATAAAAACATTTTCTTTGAAAATTTTATTAAATGTGTTAATTGTTATTTATTCATGTACATAATTTCTTTTTCAGCCAACTTTCAGTTATTTGTTACACACAACAAGTACACCTACACACGAAGACATGAACCAAGATTATTAAAATTGGATTAATTTATTGTGAACATTTAAATTTTTTTTAAATTTTACACGCAAGCATCACAATTAAAGATTAAAATGATGAAATAAGATTTATTTATTGTTTATTTACTATATAATTTTGTCCATTAGCTAGGTACCTAACCTACGCTTGGATACCACGAAAATTTCGCTAGTTCTAATGCAATGCGAAGAACATCTGCTACAGATAATTCATAAGCTGTTAGATTATTTTCTTTCATATACATATTTCAGTGTTACAGTACTTGAAATGTCATACTAAAAATTGTGAAACGAAAGTAGTACATTAGTCTTTGATTTAGAGAGTAACATCTAACTGACTCCTAACTAAATAAGGGTCCTTCCTTCCATCTGCAATATTATGGCAAATGCTGCCCCTATCACTCAGTATGGCCGGATGCACATTGCCCATCTTGGAGCGCCATTCACTACCTTTCTCGGTAGCTTCCGTCTAGCAGTTTGCAGAGGCACCAACAACGTTATTGCATCTGCTGTTAACACACAGAGGGTTCCGTAGCGATGAACACCGGGTGAACTAGGTGCCATGTCAGTGCTTCCCTTCATTTCATGTCGGCTACATTGAACTGGACGGAAAACACGAACTATTTTTATAGCCGTTTCGACCGACGTTTCATTCAGTGCGGCGGCGGTGTCAACCCGAGCGGGATAAACCCTACCACCTAGTAAGGTAAGAAGGAAGGGACCTACAGTTTTACGTGGAATCCGAATCACGGTCAGCCTCCAACGGTCGAGCGGTCACCCATGCAAGTACTGACCGCGCCCAGGTGTGCTTATGATCCGACAGACAGTCGACCTACCGCAGCACTGAGCTACCGAGGCTGATAGTAGATAGAGATTCCAAAGAGTCTTTAATTTTATTAGAAACCTTTCCAATAGGCGTAGTTTCTTGGTACCGATAAAAGTTAACACAATAATTAATTACTCGTACGTCTATGTGTCAAGGCATATTAAGTTACTGACTTAAAGCTAACTAAAAACAAATAATATTTGATAATTATTAAGTCTAATGTAATGATTTTGGAACTAATAATAATAAACTTTTAAAATACAAATATGAGCAGCCATAGTATTAATTGCCTTCAAATTAATATTTGTAATACTTTAAAGCCAATTTAAAATATTTTTGCATATTTACCTGAATCTTCCCTCATATATAAAAGAATCTAATAACACTTGAAATATTCGCACTGAATTTTAACAAATTTGTACTTGTGTATTAACACAACAAATCTTAACATATATCACACGTGTAGTAAATTTTTCACATTGTCACCCACGTAAACCTCTTTCACAGCTGACTTGCGACTTCATTTATAATACAAAAAATCCGTTGGGAATGTACCTAAGAGAAACATTCAACGCGAAACTTTGTATGAACTGAATGATTTTCACCGAAAAAAACTGTTGGAAAATGTACTAAGCGGCGCGCAAACAGTTAGTCGATTATAAAAACGGAGATAAATCTATAGAACTTTATCATTTTCACTCTTCTACACCGCGCCTCAATAAACACTGCACGTAGCGACTGAGTGAACATATGACAAGGCATACATCCTCTCTAATGTTAGAGCAAGCTCTAAACGCACTATTTTTAAAATTCCCCGCCTCAGACCAATTAAAAAGTAAAGACGGAACGCTGCGAACAGTGCAGTGAGGCAGGTTTTTATACATGTGGTAGCAGGCCAGTGTTACCATAATGGTTCCCAGTACCTTAGTATTATAAAAATAACGTTACCAAGTTGTGCATTGTTTTGTAAATAAAATAGAAATAGACAAGTAACGTCTTGCGTGTAATCTTACTTATCCAATAAATCGGGATAATTATAACACTAATGGCAACACTTGTTGTCGAGGTTTTTGATTGATTGATGCGAGGTGTAGTTTTGTTGCATGTGTGTGAGTGTGGTTTTGTATGTACACGGTGAGGTGTATGTAGTTTTGCTTGCGTCACCTGCATTACTCGCGACGTTCCATCTTTACGTTTTATTTGGTCTGAGTGCCCCGCCTCAGTGCGGATTGAGATTTTAGAGATAGATACACTACGTTTCATAATTATGTAAAAACTCCTTAGTGTTGCCAGAAGTTATTTAAAGATACGCTGACACATTTCAAAAGTGTAATTAAAATTAACCGGCCTGTCGCCAAGACGCAAGGACCGGGTTTATTTATTCCACAGAACAGTACATGATAAAAAATGTATTCATGAATTCACAACCACCGCATACGACCGAATGTCCATTGGCGTCGTTAGACACCTTATGGGTGGCTCGCCACCACATGTCTTGAAGTGAATACTTTTAACTCCTATTCTCAGCTTAACAGTGTTTCTTTCAGAGAATTTTCCCCTGACCTTCTCAGAGATAGAGATCGTTTTTCTTCGAGGGCCGGTGAATATGCCTCCCAGCGACCAATGTACACCGGAGAAGTACCTAACTGAAGGAGACACTGTTAGCATAACCAAATTCCTAAGCATTCAGAAATCTCCCAAACTAACGTGCGGCTTAATTGGTTCCAGTTATCCAAATAAGTTGCATTTCATTAAGACAGCCGGCACTGGTGGCTGTGCCCATAAGTAGAAGATCAGACAAGGAAGATCAGATACAGCCAATACCACCACTCATCGCGAAACCACGCTCAGAGAGGCACCATCGCCGACAAAAAGGTCGTCACACACTCACCTGAAGACCGTTCCATATTTTCTTCGTACGACACAGGAACAATTTCAAAAAGCGATGTGTTCTCAGAAGTTCGGTGTCAACAATGTATGGATGTTCCGAGCGAGTTCGGCGGGTGATAGGGATGGTGGCAGGAGGGATGAGGGAATCCAATTAATCAGAGCTATAGAACTAGTAACTGGCAGCTACATTGTAGTCGAAAGTGGTAAAATCGGCGCATAGTACCTTGTATCTGGTTGTATCAATGGCCACAACATTAGCTATCATATTACCTACTATCAACGCATGCCGATGACGAACGAGGTGTGCCATCATCAATCATTGGCAAAGGGATTGGCAGTTACAACACAATGTAGGCGTCATTCAGTAATCTGTCATTTCAAAGCATTAACCCGACGTTTTGTGTGAAAAGGCTTAAATGCTGGGTTTTGTAAGCCGATGCTCGTTCAGTGGGTGGGTAAATTAGGGTATGTTGTGTAAGTTTTGCGTGAATAAGTGTATCCTGGCGATAGGGTGGCTGTTTTTTTTTTAATGTAACTCGGGGGGGGGGGGGGGGGGGGGGGAGGTAGGTGCCTGACTGGAGAATTGCCTTTGAATTGCTGGCTATACTGGACTAGAACCAAATTACCATACCATGCCATACTACGCGATGTGGTGCGTAACGAGGGAATCGAAAAAGTAGTCGAAATTGGACACCGGGTGGCTAAACTCAAATGGCAGTGGGCTGGGCACATCGGCCACTCAAATGGCAGTGGTTCTGTACCGCCGAAGGACGGGTGGATTGGATAAAGATTGGAGAGTTGTACGTCCAGCAGTGCATACATAAACGCTGACTGGTTGATATCATCCAATGCTCCGGTAAAGGAAACATATTATGCAGGTACAATTAAGTTTATAGCGTTGCTAAATGTACATAGTCTTTATTGAACACCAATTTATACAAAATATGCACAATAGGTGAGATTAATGCCCTGAGGCATTCTATTCTAACCAACCTTTAGGATGTGGGAGAAGTATATGCAGGCGAACAAGAATAGTTTGTGCATGTGCAAGGTCAGAGCCGACTGTCACTGTCTCCCTCTCCGTAGAGGGAGACAATGATAGTCGGCTATGGCAAGGTCCATTGGAAATGATTGTTGCCTAAATCACAGGTGAGATATTAATCCTAAATCTTTAAACAGAATGCGACTCTTTTTCTTTTAAAAATCAAAATGTTTCCCGAGAAAAGAATGTCAGTCAGTCAGCGTGTAGGGGTTCACTGCTGGACATACGCCTCTCCAATTTTCCTCCAGTCCTCCCGGCCTTCAGCGGTACGGAACCACTGCCGCACCACCGACGCACTTGATGTCGTCGTCCCACCTGGCGGGTGGTCTTTCCACACTCCGTTTTCCTGTCCACGGCCGCCAGTGTAGGACACGGTTACTCCAACGGTCGTCGTCTCTTCGGCTGACGTGTCCAGCCCACTGCCACTTGAGCTTAGCCACCCGGTATCCAATATCGACTACTTTGGTGCGTCGGCGGATTTCCTCGTTACGCACCATATCACGTAGCGATATTCCCAGCATGGCTCGCACCATTGCTCGCTGGGCAACTTTCAACGTTTGGACAACAGCGACGAGAAAACAATATAAGTGCGAAATATTTGAAATCGATGCAGACATCGTCAAAAAAACTAGGTTAACACGCGAACATTTTGGACGATATCCAAATACAATATTTGTGGACAATCATAATATAAGAGCTGTCTGGTATTTCTATGACAAATGGTTCAAACAAGTATGATGGAGTAGTAGCTTAAATTAAAGCACTATCGAAAGACAGTTTGGCAAAACATTCCGCCTCTGTAGCTCAGTAGCGCGGTCGGTCGACTGTTGTTTAGCAACCCTGAGCGCGGTCAGTACTTGGAATATTTTTTTTATGGTAACTAGCTTGGGTTGCTGTGCCGAGAGACCAATGGTGCAGTCGACAGAGCCAAAATCACCTCTCCTCGCGAAACCACGCTCAGTTAGGTGCCATGCCAGCAGATTTGCGGACTGTTGCCTAGTTGTCTAGCCAGTTGCTTGAAGACACCCAGGTTTAAAGGATACAGGAAATACACTCGCCGGAAGACAGTTCCACGCTCTAGCGGTGCGATAAAGAAACGATTTAGAGAACCCATTGGTTCTCAAAAGCCCAATGTCAACAACAAAAGGGTGCTGAGTCTCTCTGCGACGAGCCATGGGTGACCGCTCGCCCGTTGGAGTCTGACCGCGGTTCGGATTCCATGTAAAACAGTAGGTCCTTCCCTTCTTACCTTACTAGGTGGTAGAGTTTATCCCGCCCGGGTTGGTACCACCGCTCTGAATGAAACTTCGGTGAAACGGACATGTAAATAGTTGGTGTTTTCCGTGCAGTTCAGTGTAGCCGACATGAAATGAAAGGAAGCACTGACATGGCTGGCACCTAGTTCACCCGGTGTTATGGGCTGACATCACGTTTGTTGCAGGTGATGTAGCCAACCGTGTCAGATTACATAATAAAAAACATGTCTACACAATAGACAAATTTTCAGTTTTGAAGACATTTTCTGTCTAGGTTTTTAAATTACCCTGGTTGTTAGACATTATTAAAAAAACCGGCCAAGTGCGAGTCGAACTCGCGCACCGAGGAGGGTTCCGTATCGCCATGTCATGGTTAGCGCCACTCACGCCATCTATGGCGTTTTATGAAATGCTTCATATTAGTTAAATGTCATGATGAGTTAAAATGCTTCATACTCTATTCGGTAGATGGGGCGCGCGCGCATACACTTTTTGGTTTCTTCTATGGGAACCCGGTGAATTTTTTACTTTATCTCATTTTCATTATTTTTTATTATATTCTTTTTAAGTGTATGCATATATATTATATTAATTAATATACAACATATTTACACAAACAAGCACAGTAGAAAGGAACGAAGGCATTCCTAAATCGAGGTTACTGGTAATGCGACTGTGTTTTGTTGTTATATCGGCCATAATAACACATATTCTGTGAAAATTTCAACGGGCTACCTATTATGGTTCAAGAGATACAGCCCTCGGGATAGGGTCCCGTACCGGATACGGAACTCTAAAATTTGGCTTTACTCACGGTCGTCTCTGAGCCCATCCTCATGAGCACTCTGCCTGGTGCGACGGTTGGCAGATAACTGTCAGTTCTCCGACCGTCTCGGACTGCGGACGGCATAGATCGTAACCGCGAACCACATAGCTCGGACGGAGACGACCGTGTGTAAAGCCGAAGAATGTTTGTAATAATTTTCTGTCTACTATTTTTCTATTTTTTTTTTATATTAATTTGTTTTTAAATGGGGACGATTTTTTCTTTGTCCAACAGTGCGTTCGCCCATGCGCGACATTCTCTTCCGTATTTGTTCACTCGGTTGTGCATCCCCAAAATTTCTGACTCACCGATTCCTTTGAAACATTAGACCACGTAGTTTAATATAACAATATATCAGTCGGCTTTAATCTCTTCAAATAACATTATATTAGTTTTAAAAGAGCATCTCTTCGCATCGTTCGCATTTTCTACGGAATCTGATTCAGTTAGGTGCCTATAGTATAATATGTATGTATGTATATATTCTTTATTGAACACCATTAAAAAAAATTTGGTACAACAGGCGAGCTTAATGCCGCGAGGCATTTCATTCTAACTAACCTTTGGGATGTGGGAGAAGTACATGCAGGCGAACAAGAATAGTTTGTGGCAATGTGTTAGACTGTAAAGAAATATGTATGATAAACTACATACGAATACTACATAAATACTTTAAATAAGCATAGTATATGTACATATTAAACTTACATATTATGTACATCGATCGGTGGTACGTAAGAGAAGGGCAGTAAAGATACATACGTATGTAATATAAATTGCATTTAATTCTTATAATAATGTGTAATATAAAATGTATTTTTTGTGTTTTTGTGTGTTTTTTTATTGAAGGCACGACATGTGGCGTCGTCCCTTCATTTCATGTCGGCTACACTGTGCTGGACGGAAAACATGTTTATAAATATTTGTTTTTGTAGCAGTAAAGAGAGCACAATATTTCTGGAGGAACCAAAGTGCTATGCCATCATTTAACCAGTTTTCTTTTCCAGCTTTTGAATATAAGAAAAATTTGCGAATAATATTTGAAGTGAAATTCACAATATTCCGGAAACCAATTCACCAACCTGAAGTTTCGTAACCATCTCACAGAAGAAGTTAGGAGTTTCCCAGTCACATTCTATCTATAATTGAACGTCAATTTAGTTGACGAAGAAAGCGGGGTTGTCTGCGGAACCCCTCTCGCCCCTTGAGTCGATCATAACTCAAATCTTATAATGGCGGATGCAGCGTCGAACAGCATATTTTCTGGCTCAGAACGAGCTGCGGTGTAATATTTTAAATTTTCTGGCAAAGCTCTTTAGATTTACGGTGGGTCTGTGTAAATTGGAAAGTTCGCTAAGATATATTGCCACTGCTCGGGAGTTATAAGCTGCCCTGTCCCTCTTTGGCGGATATTAATCAATTGTTTTTTGGGGTTTGGGGATCCCGGTATCACTGTTCCGGGGAACCAAGATTGCGCCGAAACCCTGTCTGTCTGAATTAAGTTTATTTGTGAAATCAAAAGAGAAGCGTGCCTTTACCTTACATGCGGCCTTTGCATACAGCCGGCACTGTAAGTTTTTTTTATATGTAAACTGACATGGTTGGCCTGCAACATCCGTGATGTCAGCCCATAACACCGGGTGAACCAGATGCCATGTCAGTGCAGTGCAGTGTAGACATGAAATGAAGGGTATTTCATGTCTACACTGAACTGGACGGAAAACACGAACTACTCGTATTTACATAGCCGTTTCGACCGACGTTTCATTCAGTGCGGTGGTACCAACCTGGGCGGGATAAACACTACCACCTAGCAAGCTAAGAAAGGATGTAAGGTAAGTAACTTAAAACAATTAATATTCATTTTAAAATGTTTAAATATGTAATGTTGTTTCACATTACCGGTTTAATAGTGGCAAGTTCGTTTTAGTTCTTGAAGGACATAATGTAAATAACGGAATCAATTATAAAATTAATTCAGTTCTTCACTACTGCATCCATTTTCGACCCACACTCCTTTTCAAATCATTCTATGGAATAGTTAATTTTTAGTTTTTACGTTTCCGTATCCCGTACGGAAGCCTAATTACTAAGCTTCCGCCGTCCGTCCGTCTGTCCGAGGGCTGTATCTCTTGAACCATAATAGATAGCCCGTTGAAATTTTCACAGAATATGTATTACTATGGTGGATATAACAACAAATAATAAAAAAGAAGAAAATGTTAAAAATTAAGGGGGGCTCCCATACAACAAACGTGCGAAAAATCGATTAGTCACGCTACTAAATAATAGATGGCGCCACAGGCTTTTATACATTGCATTGTTGAAAGACAAAAGACAGGCGGATATTATTGATATCGGATAGATACGGAAACCTCCGTGCGCGAGTAAAACTCGCACTTGATAGATTTTTTCTAATACAATTGATTATTTACAAATTGGGTCGACGAAGCTTCATAGCAAATTGTACGCGCAGTCCATCAGATGGCATTGATAGTTTACTAAGAATTGTGTTATTTATGTAGAAGCTTGATATTTTTTTACGATATCAATCATATAGTACGTATGTATTAAAATGATCTAGTTTTTTCCTTAACAATGCTTGTTTAATACTTTCATAGTACGATTGAAAAAAAATTGTTTTCTTTCATTCAGGTCGAAATCTTAACGCGAGCCCCGCTCACATTGACTGGTTTTTATTATTTGGAGTTTGCACTATAATCACACCAAGTTTGACGCTTGTATGTATTGTCATTTTTACTATAGAGCAAAAACAAAAAGCTTTAAAAAAAACACGTTTCTTGTATGGGAACGCCCGTAAATTTTTAACTTTTTTTATTTATTTGTTTTATTTGCTTGGATATCTGCCATAATAACACACATTTTGTGAACTTTAAATTGACTACCTATTACGGTTCAAAAGGACAGATGGACGGACAGAAGACATAGGCTTAATAATAGGTTCCGGACGGTAATTTAAATAACGGAATGCTAAATAGGTATGCGTCAAATAAAAAAATCCCCATTCCATTCAAATAATAATTGTAATAGGAGATTTTTTATATGCGAGTGCCATATTTTCTCACCCAAGTCTGATTCGTACATCCCCCTTTGTGAAGAATATTTTTACGATAATATTAACAATGGGGTTTGATCGAGAGCTGTCATACGAAGTTAATATGACATAATAAGCCGGGCATGAAGAGTTGATGCCATTCATATTTTTGAATTATCATATTTTATCATAACTGGATGAATGCTGGTCGCTGGAGGGGGCCATTATTTTGGACTGCTGTTTGCTTAGTGTTGTGCGGTAATGTGATATTGAAATGTATTATATGAGCTGTTACTCAAATCTGTGGGTTCAAATGCACGAGGAGGGGTCGAAGCGAGCGAGTTTAAATAAGAACATTTGGAGGATTTTAAATGTTTTTTATGTACATACATACCATCACCCAGGTTTCATCGGGAAAGTCGAATTACCTTATGAAATGAAATTTTTTGAAATTTAAATGGAACAGTTATATTTTCTCCAGCAACGTGGGTACATACATGAATAAAATACTAATGATAATAATTATTTACTTCTTAAAACATAAGTAAGTGTAATTAATAATAACATATAATGTACATAAGCATTTTAAGGAAATGGTCTAGGCGCAGCGTCTGACAGCTAGCTTTAGCCAGTTGTCGCTGAATTTAAGCCTAGCCAGTTCAGATAGTATGATAGTACCTAGTAGGGCAACTGGAGTCCAATACCTACGCTGCGCTGAGCCAGCAGGGCTGTCACAACTCACAACACTAACACAATTGACAGGTAGTGAGCCCATCATGGTGGAACGGACAGACGCCGAGGTGATTCTAAAGTGTTTCGTTTTGTAAATTTTGGCCCTGAACACTAAAAAGGATACGTGGTAGAGACTGATCACTCTGCACGTTTCATTTATTGCCATAATTAGGCATCTCCATGTCATGCCGTACGGTACCTACTACGCGTAGAAATCAACTTGGCATTTTCATCGAAATTTTAATTCCACTCAAACATATTGCAATGTTATCAATTCGACTTGCACTCCATGTGCACCGCACTCGGCGGCCATGACTGACTTCAAGCGAGGCAAGTGAGTATATAAGTAGTGGTTGTGTACGGACAGCGTGCGCTGGCGCGCTATTGTGAGTGCGAAATCGGCGCGCTTGTATGAATATGTTTAACTAGATAATACTGACCAGAACATATTATTACCTAGCACAATGAATGAGAAGGTAGTGTTGAAGTAAAATAAAGAAAGGGACCATCTCATGTGTTGCCAAACAGTTTACAGACACGTGGCCTGGAGAGGGTTAAAGAAAATAGGTACCTACCTTAGCTGGAAAATAAGACAATAATTCCTTATATCTACGTCCTGTTCTATAACAGCTAAAAGTAAATATGTTCCATTTATCAGTCTCTAACTAGACATACTTATTTTGAGTATGTTTACAAAAAAGATATTTGGCTGGAACACTGCGATCAGATAAACTGTTTTCGTGGGTGCCTGTCCGTTCGTGCGTCCATCTTAACACCTGTCACACACTGTTCACTCGTAAATCATATCATAACAACTTACAAATTATAATTATAAACCGAGAAAAGAGAGATTTCAATTTTTATTACCAGTATATTTGTTTACATATACGCAAATACGTGAGTACGAACTTTTTAAATCACCTACATAATCTCGAAACCAAAACAAATTATTGGATTTGTTTTGAATTCCTAGTCTTTACAAGAATGTCATTATAAGAAAAATATTCAACCTCTGTCAACTTAGCGCACTAGCAAATACATTGAATGTACCCAAATAACATCAGACACGCCGACTCAATAGGGTGGGCAGACACAACGGATCTCCACGTGCTACGGTCTGAGTTATCTCTGACGCTTCTTGTTGATAATCTAATGTTTTTCATAAAGACATGCTCGTCGCGTTTTGGGTCAATAAATTGAAATTGACTTCTGGAGGATATAAATTTTTTTTTTATTATTAAACTCACTCAAATTTCAAATCTCAGAACACAGGAAACCCTGAAATACGCACTTGCCGAACTTTTAATCACGCCTGTTTCGCCATTAAGCACTCTAGTACTTCATCAGTAAGGAAAACACCTCAGGAATTTATCCCAAGGTGGCCCAATGAATATAGACAACTGTGTAAGTGATTGAGGCTTTCTGATCTAGAGTTACGGTTTCACACTCAGTGCCTCCGACCTCGCTCTGCCTCTATGTTACAAAGAGCCTTATTCGAACAACCGGACAATTTATTTTGAAGATGCGTCATAAAAATAAAGTACAAGCATAAATTCGCTCGGATACATCTCTCTAAATACTCCGGGGGGCAATCTTCCAGACAGTAATAAAACAAAGCTATTCCGATGTATTCATAGTATAACCTTTGCATTTCCGCGGAGTGTCGAATAGCTGCTGTCCCTGGAAGTGATCCTACAATGTTGAGGCCTTGCAACAATCCAATGCCTATGTCTGTTATACTATACTGACGCTCCTTATATAGTCAGAAGCAAATGAAAGGATTAAACGTACAACAATTTTATTCATGGGGTTTTTCAAAAGGGCGTGAAAAGGCTCCTGCCAGGCCGTCATGGCATTCGCAATCCCCGTGGATCACAGTATGTCCATAGGCATCGTTAGACACCTAATCGTAGGTGAAACGATGCCACATTTCGCGCTTTACATAAAACAAAATTATTCTAAAAGTGTACTTTTGTTTGATCTCGTCGACTAATTTGTCTGTATAATCCTGTCAATTGCTTCTGGTTACTTTAGGATCGTGGCAATATCTCTTAGCCAGTCCCTACAGCCGATTTTAACTGCTTCTGTTCGTCGCCTGAACAGGGCATAAACCTCCCTGAATCTCGTCGTATTGTTTGTTTCTTGTGTTCGGCATTCGGCCTTTCACCTCCAGTCTCTACTCATCCATATCAGAGCAAAGTCCATAGGTTCTCAAATCCAACGTAGGTATCAAAAAGTTTGACAAAGGCTCTTTACACCTTCAGTAATCATAATATGGTTAATCTTGCTGTCAAGCAGTATTTTCAATAGACTGTAGGCGATGGAATTATGTGGATAGTGACTAAAATTCTTGTAATAATATTAGGTAGGTATGAATAAAAATATGCTGCGAAGTTTCTTGTAGGTTCTTCTTCATGGGTGTAATCAAACCGGATAGCACAAATTGTGACAAGTTCGAATGCAGTTTTACTGCCATACGAATGATCAATAAACAATATACATCAAGTTCTAATGATTACCGAAGCCAAGGAAGTACGCCATACTCTCGCGGAACACCCCTTTGTAGTCGACAGAAGAGTCCTTCGAACTGCACGATTCTCTAAATCGTTCTTGTGCCGCACTGCAAAGGTGTGGAACGGGCTCCCAGGGAATATCTTTCCTCACTCTTACAATCCACGGATCTTCAAATCGCGGATTAATAACCTTTCCCCAGCAACATTAGTCCACCTCCAAGCCGGACTGGAACATCCTCGGCGGTGAAATTGGCTGCGCCTGAGGCTTCGACCTCGGGCAGAGCCACCCAATTCGGAAGTAATAAACAAAAAGTTTGTTCTAAATGTTCCCCTTTTATTAGGTCATGGCTATGAATACGATACTGTATAAAGGATTCTCCAGAAGGCCTACCTGTTACGCGGTCTGCTTAGTGCCCGGGAGTCGTAAACGAAAAGTAACATTGGGCTCGACCCACCGCTGCGCTGCTACCTTGCCTATTTGTACGTCAGTGTTAATGTATGACCCGAGATTGTTCTGGCCACGTGGCACTTGCCATTTTCATCTGCGTTACGTGGCTAACATTTGCAATAGGTGATTCAGCATCTTTACGTGTGAATGAGTCTTTGTTTTTCATGAAATTGATCTTAACATTTTGCCCGTAGTGTCGTACGTAGTACATCTATGTGATGCTGTCATTTAAGTTACAGGAGGGAAAAAAATATGATAAGTATAAGTATATATTTTTTACTATTTTGTATAAACATAATATACTGACAGATTTTGATAATTTATTTTAAGAACTGCAATTAGGTGTATGCTGTGTATGACATATTTAAAATATAAAAAAAAAACATTAACACTATATATTTCCTAAATTTACAAAATATTAACAAGAATAGAGCGTTTCATTTCAAAAGAAATATTCTGCTGAAGTGCTACATGGAGAAGATCTTGTATTCTTAACTGACTTAATAAAAAAAGGAGGTTCTCAATTTCGTCGGAATAATTTTTTTATGTATGTTCTGCGATATTTTACCACGTGAGTCGATTTCGATTGTTCTTCTTTTTTTTTTAATTAGGTACCCCACCTTAGAGTGATCCCATATACATTTGCTCAAATTAGAATTCACGAAGAAATCATCAAACTCTTAAATTTGGATAAGCATGTGCATGACAAATGGGTATAGCATGACTATATTACACCAAGCGATTTTGATTATTCTTTTTGCCATTAAAGGACGTAGGTACTTCAGGGGTTGGAGTCGGTTTTTGACTAAAACGAGTTATTTAATTACAATTTCAACAATATTCATAGATTGGTCGACTTTTCTTCTATACTATTGCGCCTTCTACATTTCTCTACCTATATAAATTTTAAGCAAACCGTCCGCGTCGTTAGACTGTGTCTGCCCGTAAGCCCGGAGCAGACTTTATAGGTAACAGCACTGGTAGTAAAATAAATTGTGAATCGTAAGACGTGAAATTCCTTCTTGTGAAAATCGATTTAGCGCGCAAGCGTACTTGCGAAGCAATTTTGTAGATCGTTTATCTACAGAACCGCGAAAACTTCGAACCTGCTTTTTGCTCATCTGTTTATGCTTAAGTAGGCCTTAAATTTTCTGTCTTATACAAGCTAGGCTACATGTAGAAAGTAAGTTAAAGGGTCAAGTCAAATTTGCAGCTTACAGGTAAAACTCCCTGAGCACTTGTTATTAATAATGTGAAATTCTATGCCACATGTTGATACCACGTGTATTAAGTGCCGGTCTTATTGCCTTAGGCAATTTCTTCCAATCAACCTGGCGGACGCACTGGTGGAATAGGTGTATTGCAAGAGTTCGTCAAGTGGGCATTTAAGGCGCTGTATGCTATCATTGAAACGAGTGTAACAATATGGATGTATTATATGTTTTTTTCTTCGTTGCTTATTAGTGTATATAATATTTCCTATTTGGTGCTGGCTTAAGGTTGGATTCAGAATTCTAATATTGGTTATTCTGATTAATATCAAAATTTATTATTTTACGGTTATCCATGCAATCGAGTTCCTTTACTAGATTCTAGGGTTGTTCGTCATGTTATGCTTTAATTTAAATGTGTCGTTTGAGTATTTATATCTTTACATAGTTTGATGAGCGATTTAAAGTCGAATTAAGATGGACAGTTTCAATGAACATTGAAAGCGTTCTTGATTGATGTGACCTTCAAGCTACATCAATCAAGAACTGACGAGATCAATTTTAAGAAGAACAAAATTGAAGAAGATCGTGAATCATTCTTGAAAAGGGGTTTGTTAAAATCGCTTTCACGATCCCAAACAAAGAAGTCAAAAGATAGAAAACAGTCGTCAACCAGGACAATATTGTAAATGATGTGCATATAGGCGAAAAACCCGATTGCAAATAAACATGAAGGAAGCAACGAAACAAAGTATAAAAGGCTGCAGTTGGGCCTTTTATCTATTCGAATCCCTCTACAAGTCTGACTACAGCATTTTCTATTGCTCTGTCCTTGTTTCCTTCGTTTTTACTGTATCTTAACTCTGTAAGCTGTGATGGAATCACACAAGGTAAAAATATAAATATATAGTCAATAGTAATTCAAAGCTAAAATATAGAACATCAGAACGTTTCATTAAAATATTAACAAAATAATTTATATTACAATTTAACTAATCACCTAATAAATTCAAACGTGACTGCACACTCCACTAAGAAATAAAATGGCGCGAACGGCCATTACAATACGACGCGCAATTAGACAAACAAGAAATATAATAACATCAGTTGGTTCGCATATAAAACACTATAGAGCGCCGAGGCGGGGAAGGTAGCATGAGGTAATCCTGACACGCGGTGAGAGGGGAACAAGACATGGGCGCGTACGAAACAGCGGAGAGGTGAGGTAAGAAGACGCGCGTCTTGCGGGCGCGGGGACGGAGATCGTGGTATCATCACGCCGTTGGAAGCGCGGCTTGAGGTAGCGAGTTAAGGAGCGCGAGTAGTGATTATTTCGCTGCGAGTTGATAGTATGAAAGAATGAATTATTGTCAGGACACGAGCGTGACACGCCCATGCTGCGAGGCCACCGTACGTTTTGTTCCTACGTGTCAGAAACGTGTCAAGCACATATTAATAATTTATTTTATCTCCATACTAAAATTTGTGTCAGGACACGAATGTGTCATGGCCATACTGTGGAGCTACGGTTCGATTTGTTCCTGTGTGTCCAATTCGTGTCGAGCCCATACTAATAATCTAATTTAATCTCCATACTAAATTCGTATCAGGACACGAATGTGACACGGCCATACTACAAGGCCACCGTTCGATTTGTTCGAGCGTGTCACAACCGTGTCCAGCCCATACTAAAAATTAAATTCTATCTCCATACGAAATTTCGCTCTGTGACACGAACGTGTCACGGCCATACTACGAGGCAACCGAGCGTTTTGTTCCTGCGTGTCAAGAACGTGTCACGGCCATACTAAGAGGGCGCCGTTCGATTTGTTCCTGCGTGTCCGATTCGTGTCGAGTCCATACTAATGATTCAATTTAATCTCCATACTAAATTCGTGTCAGGACACGAATGTGACACGGCCATACTATGAGGTCGCTGGTCTATTTGTTCCTGCGTGTCTGGAATCTGGACATGACGGAGTTTATGGGAATTTGAAGTTTTGTGATCTGTGTGAAGATATCGCACAGGGTCTAAAATTATTTTAATAATTATTTATTAATGATTCAAACTAATACACTAAACATTTTTATAAAGGGAAGAGTATATAAACAAAGTACCAGTTATTAAACAAAAACATAAAATAAAACAAAACAACGTTTCATTGAGTATGACGCCAACATTCAAATAAATATCCGTTGGAGCGTGCGCGCGGGGCGGAGAGAGGTATGAGGTAAACAAGACAAGGGGTGAGGTATTACCGAGCTGCGGGCGCGCGTGGGCCGCGGGGCGAGGCGGAGCGACCTGAGATAATTTGTCAAGCGGTGCGGGAGGGGTTTTCATTAAGCGATGTTAGTATGAAGGAATGGATTCGTGTCCTGACATGAATAAAACACGACTATGGTAAGGAGATTTCGATTGGTTTCTGCGTGTCCAGGTTCCGTACATGACTAGCATTAGCAAACACGGAATATGGTATCACGTATGTACAGAAATTAATATATATACAAAATTAAACAAAATATATAAATAAAACACTCCGTCATGGCGCTAAAAGTCGACTTATTAATAGAGCACATGTAATAACATCAATTAATTTATATAACAAAAGCAACAGTTCTCTGCATGCGGAGATGCACAATGGGTGCGGGGAAGTGGTGTTAAAACCACCGAAGTAGAGGTAAAGCGCATCGTTGACGAGCGAAACAGCTTTAGGTACCATGTGGAAGGTACGAAGAGGGTTTGTTTTCCCTCCAAAATCGAATTTATATCGTGTCACAAACGTGTCCAGTTCATACTAAAAACATAAAATTATCCTCCATACAAAATTACGAGTCCGGACAGAAACGTGACACGGCCATACTACGAAGCAGCCGATCGATTTGTTCCTGCGTGACACAAACGTGTCCAGCCCATACTAAAAATCAAAATTCAATCTCCATACAAAATCGCGCTCCGTGACACGAACGTGTCATGGCCATACTAGGAGGCCACCGTTCGATTTGTTCCTGCGTGTCAGGATTGTGACACGAGGAAAGATTATAAAAGGAGAGGGAGGGGAGCGTGGGGAGTTCAGTCTGTTTTGGGAGTCGAAGGAGACGGTCGTGCGTATTTAGCGAGAGTCCAGGTACGAAAGTTGGTACTGCTCCGCTCGCGTGAGTTTTCGAATAAATTCGGGAAACGAAGTTTCGCTCGGCTTCGCTCGCGTGTATTTTCGGTTGGGTTTTATTAGTGAATATTTTCGCTCGGCTTCGCTCGCGTGTATTTTGATTGGGTTTTCTTAGTAAATGGTTTGGTAAAGAAACCGGTGAATATAATTAATTTAATTTCGTAAAATTTAGTGTGGGAACTTCTGTAAAGCTTTCGGAGTTACAGATGAAGGTGTCTGGATTCTGTAATTTTGGGGGTGATATAGGGGTTGTCAACTAGTTTTACGGAAAATATTTTGGATGTTCTTTTTGAGCCTTTTGAGTTCTGGATGAAGGCGTCTGGATTCTGGAATCTTGACTGGTGATGGAAGGACTTCCAAAGAGCTTTTACAATGACACTATGTCCGAACTGGCTTACCATGAGGACTGGTACATTGGGAAGGTTTTCTTAGTACATAAATGATTTTGTAAAGAAACCGGTGAATAGAGTTTGTTGTTTCGTAAATTTTAGTGTGGGAACTTCTGTAAAGCTTTCGGAGTTACAGATGAAGGTGTCTGGATTCTGTAATTTTGGGGGTGATATAGGGGTTTTCAACTAGTTTGCGAAAAATATTTTGGATGTTCTTTTTGAGCCTTTTGAGTTCTGGATGAAGGCGTCTGGATTCTGGAATCTTGACTGGTGATGGAAGGACTTCCAAATAGCTTTTACAATGACACTATGTCCGAACTGGCCTACCATGAGGACTGGTACATTGGGAAGGTTTTAAATTGGATTAACATATATTGTACTGGGACCTGATCTTAAATTACACGCAAATAAGGGAAGTCAGTGAATAGAGGTTGTTTAATTTCGTGAATATTAGTGTGGGGATCTCTGTAAAGCTTTCGGAGTTACAGATGAAGGTGTCTGGATTCTGTAATTTTGGGGGTGATATAGGGGTTGTCAACTAGTTTTACGGAAAATATTTTGGATGTTCTTTTTGAGCCTTTTGAGTTCTGGATGAAGGCGTCTGGATTCTGGAATCTTGACTGGTGATGGAAGGACTTCCAAAGAGCTTTTACAATGACACTATGTCCGAACTGGCCTACCATGAGGACTAGTACATTGGGAAGGTATTTTAAAATATAGGGAAAATTAAAAGAAACAAAACCCGATTTTTAAATTCGTAAATTCTACGTATATAAGAGTGTTTGAACCACGCGTAATTATTAAAAAATATGTCGGTTTTAAATATGTAAAATCAGTGGTTTTACCGTATTTTGACATAAAAGTATATTTTTATTAAGTGTTAACTTCGCGAATAGATTCAGTGGCGGGTGTTGTGGTTTCGTTTGAATTTAATATTTTACGCTATTCTATTTGTAATGGTGTTTTATTTAAGGTGATTTTAGTGAATCGTGTCAGACCGATTAGGATAGTGGAATTCTAAGGTAAATTTTGTAATATATGTACATGCAACATTCTGGCTAGTTACGTTTTAGGTCGTGGGGAGATTGCGTAAATCAGGTTTAAATATACCTGTATAGGTTATATAGATTATGATCAGCACACAATTTTAATAAACCCTTAAGAAAATATTCCTAAATGATTTCGGTGAAAGGTGGACCCCTGACCGCATCATTTGGAATAAAACAATTTCTGTAGGTATATCAATAGATAGCCACAGAAATGTAAACCATAACATACACTATACACTCACAATTAAAAGCATACACTTCTGCCTTTAGGGAGGACAAAAGAATATCTTTTGAACTCCAACATAACACTACGAGATTAAATTGGTAAATCTGTCTGAAGATGTATATTTTGTACAGATTAGAAAACGGGGACTCCTAGGAACAAATAATAAATTTGTAACTTAAGTACAAATTTATCTGCGTTGGGAGTCACGGGGACTGGCGATGGATAAATATCGTATGGACAGAGGGTCCATACGAATTTAGTGGAGCCAGTTCCACAAACCCCTTCAGGGGGGGTTTCAATAAAAGTTTGTATTGTTGAAGTTCTAAAATATAGAAGAAAATATAAACAATAGATTTCATCTATTGAATGGCACAACAAAATTAAGCTATCAAGTAATACATTGATCATAATTTAATAATAACAATAACACAAACATCAGAACACTTTTCATTTCGAATTTTGGCGGGTCTCACAAGCTCGCAAGCGAGGCGCGTGAGCGCGCTGTCGAAGCGTGCACATAGAACACAGAGGGAAACCAGAAGGGTTTAATGACTATAGATGAATGAGCAATTAGTTTAGTAAGTGTTTTAAATGTTGATATTAGAATTTACTAGAATAGATTTAGGAAATGAGAGTTAGTACTCTGAGTTATTACGGTACACAACGACTTTCTGGAAAGGAAGTAATAATTGGGTCCATTTTACAGGAAATATGTGTACGAATTAGCGACACTGTTTCTGACAAACCTAGAGATCACTTGAAAGCTATACGCTGGCCATATTTCGATTCTTTATATTCTAGTTGTTCTAGAGCTATAGAGTTGATTTTTAATAATTCTGCCTTTAATATCTAAGGTAAAACAATAGGTATAGGGTAGAGGTTATTACAGTAGTGCGCGTGACCAGCATAAAAAAAAAAATTATGTAAAAATAAGTTCTTTTTTTAGTTATAGTAGTGTTATCATAAATCCATGGAATTCTAAGGTCCAGGTACGAAAGTTATCGCGGGTGTGCCCGTGACCATGGTTTAGGAAAGTTTAAAATGTGTAGATATATATATATAAACGTTTTGTAATGGTCTGACACGAGAAATCTTATTATTTTGTGCCAAAACGTAATTTGCGTAAGTGTAAGAGCGAATTGTATGGTTACGATTCGTAATGTAAGTCTAGGCGTGCCCAGTCTACTGCCAGTAAACATCGGAGCAGTTTCCAGCAGATGACATCTAACTATGGTTTGGTCCATAGCAACAATGTGAGTTATTCCATTATCCGGCGAGATACAAAATAAGTGTTTCTTTTCAGAGGGAAAATGTCGTACGTATTTGTGAAATGAATTACATGACCTACGCAATTACATCGTCATAAGTATGTTATTATCGATTTATTATAAAAAGAAATTTTAATGTCACTTGCATAATGATTATTTGTTCTATGGAAAAGTGGAACTGGAGAATTATTGATTGATGAGCGCTTGGCCAAGGCCACAGAATACTTGCGGGCGCAGGGCTGCCAAATTTTTGAAAGACTAGTGTGGATTGGTTTTAAGATGAAGCATGTTTGGGTGCATTGTGTGTTTAAAGAAATTCGTGCTAAAGGGTTTGGGAAGTTTAATCTGACTTATTTAATTATATTGTTCAAAAAAAAAAAAAAGAAGGAAGTAGAAAAATAATAATAATATGTGGTGCACGGAGTCGTATTATACAGATGTTGTTTATGTGTGTGTCACCTTATGTATTGAATTGTTTTGGAATAAAACGAACAGATACCAAGGTCCTTGTGGCGCAGCGTTGATTGCTCTGCTTGCCTGATCTGTCGGAGGGGGAAGCGTGTGTTGTGTGTATGTATGTATGATTTCAATTACTTTGTTGTTATGTGGAAATTACAATCACGAAATTTGAAGTAAGAAGGTGGAATATTTTTGGCAACCCTACACAAGTTTGTAAATTTTGTGTTGATTAGGCCCATGAGGAGAGAACCATGGTCAAGAAAGATTGATTTATGGTTGCACGTGTTGCACTGTTTGTGGTTGATCATTAGTTTCGTTCGGCTTAAGTGTACGATTGATTCTTATCTCTTTCCCACTCGTATAAAGTGTATGCAATGCAAGTAAGAGTTAGAACGAGACAGTAGACTAGAGCGCTATTTTAGACTTGCTCTTCTAGTGGGGTGTGAATGAGAGAGAGAGAGATACAATTTATATACGAGACTAACAAAAGTTAGAGAATTTAGCCACGTGACCGGTGCAGGTGTTCGGTTTAGAAAAAAAAATGGAGAAGCGCGTGGTTTAGCTCAGATTGCTGATGCATGGATGTTTGTCTGGTTTGTGTACATTGGTAAAAGAGTGGAATGAATATTGGTATATATATAATTGTCAGAGGCAATGAAATAGCAGTGCCGAGAAAGAAAAAAAATTTTATCATGTTTAGGTAAACGAAATGAATAGTGAATGATGAGTAGGTAAATGTATGATTTTACTGTTAATTTCTTGGGTATCTTGTGTATCGTCAAATGTGTGCAGAATAAACTGTGCGAGTATCATACCACAGTGGATGTTTGTATATGAAGGGGTTTTACTTGATTGAGAATAAATCAATACATATTGATTTATTACTTCGTGACTTTATGTGTTGCTGTGCGATAAGACGACGGACTAGCCACCTCTCGTTTTGTCATGGCTTACTCGGTTATTGTACAGACGGATGCGTTTTGTACTGCTGCGCGTAGTTACTGGAAAAAGTGTCGCAACTGTACTTGCAACGTGCTACATCTCAGTAGTATGTAACTGTGACAACGTATCTTTCGTTTTGTTGAAGATGAATATTACATATTTATCTTGTATGAATGTTTGTGTACGGTTTGACAGGATGGATTGTCAACGCACGTTGACTAGACCGTTTTGATCATTTTGTGACGCAGGGACATACGCTCGTTGGACGGATTGTTGCTATATTAACATGATTCAAGTATACTATGCGGAGACTCTGTTGAGTTGATGACCGAGCAGGTCGTAGCTCGCGCACGCGTCTTGCGGGCGCGGAGACAGAGTTCGCAACACCATCACGCCGTTGGAGGCGCAGCGTGGCTAGCGAAGTAATTGAAGAATAGGAAAGCCATTAGCGATGTTAACAGTAGTACGGTTCTTCTGTTGTGTCAAGTATCTCGTCGGGAAAACAATGCGCAGAAAATACAATTTATTTTGTCATGCACTGAGTCTTGAGATGTGTATGGGTTGAGTGATCGGCGTTGTGCCTCGGTTAATATAGTATTAAGCGGCATAGCATAGAATATTACAAGTTGTAGGATGCAGGTTTGTGCACAAAAGGCGAATGAGGAAATCGTTTTGCGGGGCCTACGCTGTCTGCTTGTATGTCTGCCTGTTCTACTAAAGTTGATATTTGTTTCAGGGTAAATGTAGAGTTCTGTAGAATGGTTGTGTCTGTCCGTTCTACTAGAATTGACAGTTAATTCGGAAGGAATGTGGAGTTCTGTAATAAGTGTATGTAGATTTTGTTTCTGTCAGTACTCCTGGAGTGCAATTGAGGGTTTTATTGTTGTGCTGTGTCATTGTAAAGCATTGGGATGCTATGAGTTCGTTTTACGTCCGGTCCTATAGTGCCACTTAAACATTAATAATATGAACATGCCGGCTACAGCGTCAGAAACTTGCAGTTTCATAAGAACAAATGAGAGGCCGGACGGTTACAATTTGGAATTGTCGCCAGGCGAGGCGAATTTGTTGGGGCGCATCGGGAGATTTTTTTACTGATGAATTAAAAATCTTTTATCAAGTAATATGTTAAGAAGAGAGTATAGTTTTACGCTAGTATATAGGAGTGATTGTGAGTGAGGCGGAACTTTGCGGATGACGAATCGCGCTTTGTAGGGAAAGAAAAAAAAAAAAAACGAACTTGCGATGTTTTGCTTCTTGCGAATTTGTTGGGGCGCATCGGGAGATTTTTTTTTACTGAAGAATTAAAATTTTATCAAGTAATATGTTGAGAAGAGAGAATAGTTTTATGCTAGTAGAAAGGGGTGACTGTGAGTGAGGCGAAACTCTGCGGATGGCGAGTGACGGACTGGCCACTTCTCACCTTGGCACGGTTATACTGTTAGGTAGTGCGGGAAAAGGACCCTGTATCTTGTTGCAATGTGAAGGTTGACTTGCCTGGATGCAGCATGTTGGTATGTGTGGGAGATAGGATTTATGGATGCCATGTCGGAGTGTTGGTTTTCTGTGGAGTTGAATATACGTTAGTGTGGTCAGCAGTATAACGCTGTTTATTTCACTGCTTGGGATGTGGGTTGGAATAAAAAATATATATCAGTTTGTGATTGTATGTATTTGTCAAGCAGTAATGTATATAATTGGCTGTAGAGCAGAAGTTTGATATTAGATGTAACGTTTCAGCTAATTAGAACATTATAATTGTGCCAATTAATATAGATAATGGAAGGGACTACAGTTTTACAACGATTCAGAAAGATGAAGTTATAAGTGTTTGTTGAAAATCAAGCAAGAAGGCTATTAAGCGCCTAGTCCGAGGCGACACGCAATAGAATTACTAGTTGATGGTTTGTTGCGGTGTGATGTTGAAGGCGTATTTCACTATCCAACGGTGTAGATCCATTTTATCAACTTAGTTATGGATTGGAAATGTTGGATGGTATGTATTTGAGGAAGTATGTTTGTGCTAATGTAGGTATATGAATTCCGTGTTAATTGAAGTCATATATTTTGTGTATGGGAACGAAGCATAAATATTTGTCTAGTTGAAGGAGTTTGTTCATTTTATAAAAGCGTGTACATGAATATATTAGTATTTGTGTATTCGTACAACGTGATTGGGCGTTAGAATATAAGATAGTCGTATCTTGTCTCACTAACATTATTGGGGTAATTGAATGGATGTGATGGCGGTCTAATAGAAAACGTATGTATTAACATTTTCTATGTAGAAATTCAGTTCTGAAGATGTGGATTATTGAATTCCGCTAATTACTTTATGTCAACGTATTGACTGAAAAGGGAGGTTTTCCTATATTAAGTATTCTGTCTGCGGATGTCGGAGCGAGACACTGTTGTCCAGTCGGAATTTTGACCTGACGTGCTCAGTCCATTGCCACTGGAGGTGGACAGCAGATGTTGCCTGTTTTGTGGGTAATTCGTATGTGAGCTGTTTGCTTGGGAAAATTACGTGAATAAAGGTGTGGGTGTGAAAGTTGCCAGGAAGAACACGTTGGTGCCACCATTTTGAGTAGAAGATTGATACGGTTGTATGGATGATTCGAGTTTGGTTCGGTTCAGTGTGGCCGACACTAACGGGGTAGGCATTCGTGTGTAACCTGTTCCGCCAAATTATTAGAGCAAATAGCTTAGATATTATAAGTAGATTATTATATTATTTTAAATACGATTTGGATATTGAGAAGAATGGAGTGAGATCGTACATTGGCCGGTAATTCATTAGATTCACACAAGAAGCAAAACCGTGATGGCGTTTCGGTTCAAGGCTTTCCGAGAATCAATATGCGATTGGAAAATCAGATAAATGTGAGTTTTATGGAAAAGCTTTATAGAAAATCCATATTCCATACTGATTTTCTTGTGTGGAAATCCGTAAAATGAAAAATTTGTATGAAAACCCGGATATTTAATTCCACATTTTACCTTGAAAATCATTTAAAATGGATAAGTCCGTATGAATGGTAACGTTGCCGTGATTGTGGACTAACCAACGCGGGCGCCCGGTTTGACGAAGGATCATGTCGTGCGTACGTGTTCGTGGACAACCGCTGATAGGGTAGTTACCATCGCGCTGAACGGTTTGTGGGGATGGTAGAGGGGTCGGTTGTGTGATAGAATGGAGCGGTGGATACAGTTAGGTAGATATATATATATATATATACATTTCAAAAAAAAAAAAAAACAAAAATATTAAATTTATGAATGTGATATAACTGCCTATGTGTGTTAATTGTTTGATTGGACTTTGCGTTTTGTTATGTTATTGGCATTTGTATACAACTCTTGGTATATATATTTATTAAAGTGGAAGAGGCGGTAGAGGTGTCGGAATCGTGGGGCGTGGGGATCCGTTGTCTCTGCTTACTTCGTTTCCCAACAAGCAGGCGTGGAAGCTGGATGTATCTGGATGCCATGTCGGTGCTTCACTTTGGCCGGTGTTTCTCATACATGTTAATTGGTTTTGATTGCATGATAGGCATGTTGCACTGATGCAAACAGAAGGTGTATAATGACTAGGTACCATATAGAGTCGGAATTTCGGAAGTTTATTTGGAATCTGAACCACGGTCGGATTTTGACGATCAAGTATTTGTTTATTCGAGTGCTGACTGCGCCTGGATGTGATTAGCAATGACCTCATCGCTGATTTGCCGAGGTTGAAAAAAAAATTGTTTTATGTTGACATTCGGAAGGAATATATATTTTCGTCCCATACGAGAAGGTCAAAATTAATTAAAAAAAAACAACTTTTCTGTTGTATTACGGAAAAGGCGGATTTCGTATACTTTGCGAATTATTATCTGGGGATATTAAATGGTATTTGTATCGTTAAAAAAAATAGTGGCTTGGTGTCTTCGGTATGGCTGAACATTTGCTGTCTTACATATTCCAGTAACATTTTCAAGTCGGTGAGTGAATATTTATTAAGGGATTTGATACTTTATTTTATTTCAAGTTTTACAAAAGTTTACTGCTGAATATATATTTATACCTTTTAAGTAAAATCTAGCATTAAAATTCAATTTTGATTTAAGTTTATTTTGGTTTCAGACACGTTTATCATAGACAAGAATTTGCCACTTCATTGCAGGAGATAAACTTCTATAAATTCCGTTTTACTTTCATGTCAAGAAACCGATTGTTAGTGTGCGTCGTGAGACACAAACTGGAAGTTTTATAAATGAAGTGTGACATTATCCAGCGGTTATTCAGGATATAGACATGACAGCGTTTTCTAGCATTGGAAAGAACATGGATCTTATCTCAATCAATCAGACCTGATGGGCAGTATTTGATTTGTTATCACAGCATAAGGAGACTAGATTTGCGTGCTGGAGCAAATAGGTACCGACCTTACGGAGTGAACATTGGGGTAAACCCGGAAGGGAAAAGGAAAGAAAATAAGTCGGATGGAGAAAGTTGTGGTAGTGTACACAAACACTATAAGGACCCGGGAAAATGGAAAAAAAAAAAAGAAATGGAAAAAGGGGAAAAAGAAAAAAAAAAAAAATAAAAAAAAGAATAATCATACCCACTAGCGAACCATATTTATGTGAAGCGTGTGTTTTTTGTTTCACAGTGAGATGTAATGTTGCATGAAAGTTTTAATTATTCGCCATCTATTGGTGTGTTAACGAATCTTTCTATTGTTACAACGTAGCAAAGCTATACAGGTTTTATCGATCTTTATTATTCGGTTGTGGGATAGGTGTCGCTAACACCACAATACTTTTATTTAAATTCAAGTTTATTAACAAAAATGTACTGCCGAACATAAGTTTTATTAAGTAACAATGTTAAATGTATGTGAGTATATTAAACCGAATTGATTTTGAATTTATACTAGTTTCATTCATATTTACCATAAATAAAGATTTTGTATTTACATATTGATGTGATTTTCGGAAAACGGTTATGGGCAGGCGGGCGAGAAGATACTGTCACGGACCAATCACCATACCGGATTGCGTAGTTCTGTAGACCACTGGACAGTGGCGGACGTCCATATAAGGGAAAAGGGGCGATTTGTTTGAGCACACCGCTCGTACACCTTAATATTTGCACCTTTTATAATTTCAAGAATTCATAATTGCCGCGCGGAAGCCGCGAGCACGCGTCTCCGTGAAGTGCAGCGGTGGCCGTTCTCTTGCGAGCGTGCGACGAACGTGTGTGGGTCAGCCTTTATAGAAATGCATACATTTAGTATATTCGTCGAGTTCGCTGTGACTCCTCGTGGTTTAATGGAATCATACTATGAGTTGGAATCGGAGGGTTGCTGGTTCAAATCCGCATTTTACGAATATGTTTTTTTTCCCTTTTCTAAGTTTTGTCTCAACTCCTGCAACTGAACTTAGTCGTTATAGCAATTTTTTTTTTTATTATTTTTAATTCACTGGCAAATTTAATACAATTTGAAATTGAAAATATTTGATCCTGTATAGGAAATAGATAAAATACAATTTTCTGTCATTTCGTCATATGAAATAGTTTATGAAAGTGATCATTTTATTAGCATATCGGGATTTATTTTATTGAACATGAACATATAAAACTCATTTATATATCATGTTTTAATGAGCCTAAAAGTACCTACACTTCATCAACATTATGGAATAATAAAAAAAAAAAAAATTTCAAAGTAGGTAAGTTGCGGTTGCCATGCTGAGAAACCACCATCCGTCGCTACCACAGAAATCCTAAGTGGTAGCTATTACTTCTCTGATCTGTGGTCGCTACCATAGGAGTACCTACTTTTAAAATATGCAGTAGAAATTTAATATGTTTTAAATGTGTTTAGTTTCAGGAACTTCAGGACGAATCATCAGGTTGGATTACAATTATAGTTATTTAGAATAGGAGAGGTTCTTATAGGTTCATCTTCGCTAGGGGTAATCGAATTAACGGAACATGGAGTAAAGAAGAAAGGGCTTGAGTTTGGAGTGTCGACTGGTGTTGGAAGAAGGAATTATATTATAGACTGTAGAGTAGGAAGTAAAAAGTCATGTAAATATCTGATGGGCGTAATATAGTGCTAGGTAGAGTACCTAATTATTTTCACGATTGCAGATTAGAATTGGATCACATTATGGATGATCATCATTTGTTGGATGTACTATATAGATAGTTATAGTACGACGGGTGTATTGTTTGGGTTGCTATGTACTTTATTAAGTAGGTAAAGTAGAATAAGATATATCCTAAACTCCACTTCTCACCTTAGTTTAGGGTATAGGGCGGTAATATTAGAGTAGTGATAGGATTCCGTTCATAATTTACTATAGTGAGATGTAAGTTTGGTAAAGATGTAATAGTAAGAGTTTGGTAAGGGTTGGTAAAGGTAGGATGCGGTAGGGTATGGTTGGTAAGAATACACTTTATTTAATTTAAAATTATGTGAAACAACTTATTGTTACACATAAACATTACACTATACAAAACCTTCTTCAATTTCTATTTTATTTATCACATTATCTATCAGTAACTTTACCATGTTAAGGATGCTTTGTCGGGAGCGAGCGTGTTGAATTGTTGATAGACATAGTTGTGGGGTTACATTCTCATAAATACTGTAAATAAACCACTAGAGTAGTGCTCATTAAATTATTGTTAAAATAAATAGATTCATGCGGGTTAGAAAATTAAAATTAAACTTCACAGAGTAAGTAAAGTCATGCGGGCGAAAATAAAACTAAAAAAAAAAAAAAAAAAAAAAATATATATATTAATTAATTCTAAAATAAAATGAATAAAATAAAAAAGATAAAAAATAATGAACTACTTGCATAGCCTAAACCGGTGGTGGTAAGGTGTGTTATGTGTTCTTCACGGACCAGTTCTGTACTGCCGAACTGCTTGCATAGCCTAAGCCAGAGGTGGTAAGGCGTGTATTGCATTGTAAACGGTGATGTACTGTATCGGTCCTTACGATAAATAATAATAATAATAATAATTCTCGTCTCCCGTCGCCGGCGAGAATACCGTCTTTTGTTTATGTCTGTTTGTATAAATTTTATATAGGTAATTTATTTTATAAATATATAAAATTAATATAAATAAGTATAAAAAAAAAAAAAACGGGAAAGCAAATATGACAAAATAAAAAAATAAAATGCTGTTCAGTGAGAAGAGTTATACTAAATTTCTTCTGAACAAGAAGTAACAAAAATTTAAAATAGACTTGTTGACTTGAGTGGATGGTTTTGGATGTTTGTGTAAAATACGCGAGTAAACCTGCGGGTATTATAGTGTCTGTACTCTGTAGTGAAATTTCCTTCTAATGAGAGCAGCGCTCTAACCTGAAGGGACCTTTACAAGGAATCAGGATACTTTGGCTTCGTTTGGTTTTCCCATACATTGCTTCGAAAATAATGTTAAATTAAATTCAGTGTGAAGAACACACAATTTGGGACTTAGAAAAGGTGAGGTGAAAATGCCTTAAGTGCAGAACTTTACATTTTACTGAGTCTGACTCACGCTGGGGAGGGATCATGACATCGTCTACTAAAGGCGTTCCGAACACACAAAAAATGGAGCGTTGGAAGTTCAGGATGACATTTTCTGGTCTATGTACAGTGAATGAGTGTAGTATTTGGTTTGAAATCATTAACCGGAGCAATGTTGGATGAGTTAAAGTAGAATCGTTTACAAGCATACCGAGTCCGTCTATTCGTCAATAGGTGAGTTAGGATCCAAAATGATGCATGAGTCGATTTCGAAGTCTTTTGAAAATATGTATCCCGACTACTCTGCCTTTAATGGAAGCTTGTTGTGCTAGGATACATGCATAGCCTAAGCCGGAGGTGGTAAGGTGTGTTATGTGTTCTTCACGGACCAGTTCTGTCCTGCCGAACTGCTTGCATAGCCTAAGCCGGAGGTGGTAAGGTGTGTATTGCACTGTAAGCGGTGATGTTCTGTTTCGGCCCATACGGTAAAGGGTGAGACTAGAGGTTCCTGCACTGTTGGGAAATCTGTTAGAGGCAGAATATAGGGATCTAAGGCTTTGAGGTGATGACTTTTGCCTAAATTCCTAGATTTATTAATAATAAACTAAATCAATTACACTAAAATATTTGTTTAATGTAGTATTGGCACGAGCTGCAAATGGAAGATAAGGGAAAGAGTGCAAACATGGTCTAAGCCGGAGGTGGTAAGGTTGTGGTATGCATTCTAAAAATCTTTTCTCTTTAAGCTAAGGGAGATAAATCCTAAGCTGGAGGGTAAGAACTTCCTAAAGCACGTGGACAGAGGGAAAAAAAAAAAAAAAAAAAAAAAAACACAAATTAAAAATTATAGAAGAAGGGGGTCTCTGGAAGGGAACTTGAACCCTAACAGTGATAAATGATTAGAATACAAACTTCTTGGAAGGGAACAATAAAACCCTAACAAAGAAGAAGTAATTTTTCAAGATCATAATGTATATAGCTTCTTAACGAGATCAAGCGTCACGGAATGAGGTTCCGTTGACTTTGCTTCGTTACGAACCTCTATGCGGGCGTCTGTGATGGAATCACACAAGGTAAAAATATAAATATATAGTCAATAGTAATTCAAAGCTAAAATATAGAACATCAGAACGTTTCATTAAAATATTAACAAAATAATTTATATTACAATTTAACTAATCACCTAATAAATTCAAACGTGACTGCACACTCCACTAAGAAATAAAATGGCGCGAACGGCCATTACAATACGACGCGCAATTAGACAAACAAGAAATATAATAACATCAGTTGGTTCGCATATAAAACACTATAGAGCGCCGAGGCGGGGAAGGTAGCATGAGGTAATCCTGACACGCGGTGAGAGGGGAACAAGACATGGGCGCGTACGAAACAGCGGAGAGGTGAGGTAAGAAGACGCGCGTCTTGCGGGCGCGGGGACGGAGATCGTGGTATCATCACGCCGTTGGAAGCGCGGCTTGAGGTAGCGAGTTAAGGAGCGCGAGTAGTGATTATTTCGCTGCGAGTTGATAGTATGAAAGAATGAATTATTGTCAGGACACGAGCGTGACACGCCCATGCTGCGAGGCCACCGTACGTTTTGTTCCTACGTGTCAGAAACGTGTCAAGCACATATTAATAATTTATTTTATCTCCATACTAAAATTTGTGTCAGGACACGAATGTGTCATGGCCATACTGTGGAGCTACGGTTCGATTTGTTCCTGTGTGTCCAATTCGTGTCGAGCCCATACTAATAATCTAATTTAATCTCCATACTAAATTCGTATCAGGACACGAATGTGACACGGCCATACTACAAGGCCACCGTTCGATTTGTTCGAGCGTGTCACAACCGTGTCCAGCCCATACTAAAAATTAAATTCTATCTCCATACGAAATTTCGCTCTGTGACACGAACGTGTCACGGCCATACTACGAGGCAACCGAGCGTTTTGTTCCTGCGTGTCAAGAACGTGTCACGGCCATACTAAGAGGGCGCCGTTCGATTTGTTCCTGCGTGTCCGATTCGTGTCGAGTCCATACTAATGATTCAATTTAATCTCCATACTAAATTCGTGTCAGGACACGAATGTGACACGGCCATACTATGAGGTCGCTGGTCTATTTGTTCCTGCGTGTCTGGAATCTGGACATGACGGAGTTTATGGGAATTTGAAGTTTTGTGATCTGTGTGAAGATATCGCACAGGGTCTAAAATTATTTTAATAATTATTTATTAATGATTCAAACTAATACACTAAACATTTTTATAAAGGGAAGAGTATATAAACAAAGTACCAGTTATTAAACAAAAACATAAAATAAAACAAAACAACGTTTCATTGAGTATGACGCCAACATTCAAATAAATATCCGTTGGAGCGTGCGCGCGGGGCGGAGAGAGGTATGAGGTAAACAAGACAAGGGGTGAGGTATTACCGAGCTGCGGGCGCGCGTGGGCCGCGGGGCGAGGCGGAGCGACCTGAGATAATTTGTCAAGCGGTGCGGGAGGGGTTTTCATTAAGCGATGTTAGTATGAAGGAATGGATTCGTGTCCTGACATGAATAAAACACGACTATGGTAAGGAGATTTCGATTGGTTTCTGCGTGTCCAGGTTCCGTACATGACTAGCATTAGCAAACACGGAATATGGTATCACGTATGTACAGAAATTAATATATATACAAAATTAAACAAAATATATAAATAAAACACTCCGTCATGGCGCTAAAAGTCGACTTATTAATAGAGCACATGTAATAACATCAATTAATTTATATAACAAAAGCAACAGTTCTCTGCATGCGGAGATGCACAATGGGTGCGGGGAAGTGGTGTTAAAACCACCGAAGTAGAGGTAAAGCGCATCGTTGACGAGCGAAACAGCTTTAGGTACCATGTGGAAGGTACGAAGAGGGTTTGTTTTCCCTCCAAAATCGAATTTATATCGTGTCACAAACGTGTCCAGTTCATACTAAAAACATAAAATTATCCTCCATACAAAATTACGAGTCCGGACAGAAACGTGACACGGCCATACTACGAAGCAGCCGATCGATTTGTTCCTGCGTGACACAAACGTGTCCAGCCCATACTAAAAATCAAAATTCAATCTCCATACAAAATCGCGCTCCGTGACACGAACGTGTCATGGCCATACTAGGAGGCCACCGTTCGATTTGTTCCTGCGTGTCAGGATTGTGACACGAGGAAAGATTATAAAAGGAGAGGGAGGGGAGCGTGGGGAGTTCAGTCTGTTTTGGGAGTCGAAGGAGACGGTCGTGCGTATTTAGCGAGAGTCCAGGTACGAAAGTTGGTACTGCTCCGCTCGCGTGAGTTTTCGAATAAATTCGGGAAACGAAGTTTCGCTCGGCTTCGCTCGCGTGTATTTTCGGTTGGGTTTTATTAGTGAATATTTTCGCTCGGCTTCGCTCGCGTGTATTTTGATTGGGTTTTCTTAGTAAATGGTTTGGTAAAGAAACCGGTGAATATAATTAATTTAATTTCGTAAAATTTAGTGTGGGAACTTCTGTAAAGCTTTCGGAGTTACAGATGAAGGTGTCTGGATTCTGTAATTTTGGGGGTGATATAGGGGTTGTCAACTAGTTTTACGGAAAATATTTTGGATGTTCTTTTTGAGCCTTTTGAGTTCTGGATGAAGGCGTCTGGATTCTGGAATCTTGACTGGTGATGGAAGGACTTCCAAATAGCTTTTACAATGACACTATGTCCGAACTGGCCTACCATGAGGACTGGTACATTGGGAAGGTTTTAAATTGGATTAACATATATTGTACTGGGACCTGATCTTAAATTACACGCAAATAAGGGAAGTCAGTGAATAGAGGTTGTTTAATTTCGTGAATATTAGTGTGGGGATCTCTGTAAAGCTTTCGGAGTTACAGATGAAGGTGTCTGGATTCTGTAATTTTGGGGGTGATATAGGGGTTGTCAACTAGTTTTACGGAAAATATTTTGGATGTTCTTTTTGAGCCTTTTGAGTTCTGGATGAAGGCGTCTGGATTCTGGAATCTTGACTGGTGATGGAAGGACTTCCAAAGAGCTTTTACAATGACACTATGTCCGAACTGGCCTACCATGAGGACTAGTACATTGGGAAGGTATTTTAAAATATAGGGAAAATTAAAAGAAACAAAACCCGATTTTTAAATTCGTAAATTCTACGTATATAAGAGTGTTTGAACCACGCGTAATTATTAAAAAATATGTCGGTTTTAAATATGTAAAATCAGTGGTTTTACCGTATTTTGACATAAAAGTATATTTTTATTAAGTGTTAACTTCGCGAATAGATTCAGTGGCGGGTGTTGTGGTTTCGTTTGAATTTAATATTTTACGCTATTCTATTTGTAATGGTGTTTTATTTAAGGTGATTTTAGTGAATCGTGTCAGACCGATTAGGATAGTGGAATTCTAAGGTAAATTTTGTAATATATGTACATGCAACATTCTGGCTAGTTACGTTTTAGGTCGTGGGGAGATTGCGTAAATCAGGTTTAAATATACCTGTATAGGTTATATAGATTATGATCAGCACACAATTTTAATAAACCCTTAAGAAAATATTCCTAAATGATTTCGGTGAAAGGTGGACCCCTGACCGCATCATTTGGAATAAAACAATTTCTGTAGGTATATCAATAGATAGCCACAGAAATGTAAACCATAACATACACTATACACTCACAATTAAAAGCATACACTTCTGCCTTTAGGGAGGACAAAAGAATATCTTTTGAACTCCAACATAACACTACGAGATTAAATTGGTAAATCTGTCTGAAGATGTATATTTTGTACAGATTAGAAAACGGGGACTCCTAGGAACAAATAATAAATTTGTAACTTAAGTACAAATTTATCTGCGTTGGGAGTCACGGGGACTGGCGATGGATAAATATCGTATGGACAGAGGGTCCATACGAATTTAGTGGAGCCAGTTCCACAAACCCCTTCAGGGGGGGTTTCAATAAAAGTTTGTATTGTTGAAGTTCTAAAATATAGAAGAAAATATAAACAATAGATTTCATCTATTGAATGGCACAACAAAATTAAGCTATCAAGTAATACATTGATCATAATTTAATAATAACAATAACACAAACATCAGAACACTTTTCATTTCGAATTTTGGCGGGTCTCACAAGCTCGCAAGCGAGGCGCGTGAGCGCGCTGTCGAAGCGTGCACATAGAACACAGAGGGAAACCAGAAGGGTTTAATGACTATAGATGAATGAGCAATTAGTTTAGTAAGTGTTTTAAATGTTGATATTAGAATTTACTAGAATAGATTTAGGAAATGAGAGTTAGTACTCTGAGTTATTACGGTACACAACGACTTTCTGGAAAGGAAGTAATAATTGGGTCCATTTTACAGGAAATATGTGTACGAATTAGCGACACTGTTTCTGACAAACCTAGAGATCACTTGAAAGCTATACGCTGGCCATATTTCGATTCTTTATATTCTAGTTGTTCTAGAGCTATAGAGTTGATTTTTAATAATTCTGCCTTTAATATCTAAGGTAAAACAATAGGTATAGGGTAGAGATTATTACAAAGCGATGACTATTGCTAGTCACAATGTACTATAATCGAAGACGTAAAAAAACCCTGCGAAGTTTCTTACCGGCTCTTCTTTGTGGGTGTAATCGAACCGGATTGTAAAAACTAAACAGGACAAATTCAAGCGTAGTGCACTACCATATTAATGACGAATAAAGAATAAAAAATAATTTTATTAGCAGTCGGGTATTGCAAATTTTATTTTTATGTTTTTTAGTTCAAAGCCATTATAGGTAGTACATTTTTAAAAAGGCAACGATACCATACTCAATGGGGTTTGAAGAAACAATATTTTCAAAGTTTACCAATATGGCCCCTAGCGTTCGTCATTTTGTTCTTACCCTACTGCGCAAAGCAAAAAGGAGGGTAATGTATCTTTTTTATTTTTGTCATATAGCATGTTACTCGCAGTACTAAGACAAATCGATGGACACCTCATTTATAAATTAGAAAATCCATTCAGCCGTTTTCCAGTGAAATGTACCGCTTAGTAAGTGATTCGGCTGGTCGGATCATGTGCTTTGGTCAAATATGGTGGTAAAATATGGAAAACGGACTTATGCGAAATAATTAGAGCATTTCCCTAACTTTGAATTCTTTGATCGCAAAGCAATACAACAATCTCAAGTATTTCTTACTTACACCTCCATCGATCCGCACCCAGTTTGAACACAAAAGACGCTTATATTTTTTTCGAAAGCCCATTCAAGGGCCATGTTCCAGGTAAATACTCGAGACGTTGGAGATAAGGGGCTCGCTGTTCCTTATTATTTTCTCCTTAGCGACTCTCTCATTTGCATACCGATTTTTGGAAAGTGGAATCTTTGGAGGTATTTTATTACAAGCTTTTATTTAACTTTTTATTGTATGAAGTTGTAAAATGCAACGATGCTTTGGAGACGGGGGCGTTTGCTTAGATTTGCTTTTAGAGTTTTTTTATGGAAACTGACACGGTTTGCTACATCACCGTGATGTCAGCCCATAACACCGGGTGAACTTGGTGCCACGTCAGTGCTTCCCTTCGGTCGTGCCGGCTACACTGAGCTGGACGGAAAACACAAACTATTTACATAGCCGTTTCGACCGACCTTTCATTCAGTGCGGTGGTACCAACCCGGGCGGGTTAAACCCTACCACCTAGTAATATGAGAAGGGAGTCATATCCCTTATGTTGCGTTTTAAAATATTGTTTATTGTATAATTTTATCCATAGGCAGATAACCTACGCTTGGGCATGTCGAAAATTCTGCCAGTTATAATTGAATGCGAAGAAGAACTGACAAATAAACTTCGCAAGTCACATTGTATTGTTAGTACCTTGTGGGTGTCTCACGGCACAGTTAGGATTTTTAAATTAAATTAAAATAAAATAACACATTGTAGGAAAAATGTGTTTTATTGAAAGTTAATCAGCATTTATGCGGGTTTGATTTTTTGAAGATTACAACTTCCAGATGTCTTCCATTTCCACGCACTCATGAAATCTGTCCATCGCATTTTGCATAACACGCTGGAGCATAGCAGGCTCAACTTGGCTTATTTCACAACGGATATTTTCTTTGAGCTCAGCGATATTTCTTGGGTTATTGGTGTAAACTTTGCTCTTACGATACCCAACAGGAAAAAGTCCATGGGGTCAAATCTGGTGATCGTGGATGCCATGGGATATTCCCAAAGCGGGATATACATTTTTGAGGAAACAGCTTACGAAGTTGGTCCATGTGGCTCTTGCAAATTAAAACCGTTTTTGTATGTTTAAATTTAGAATCCTAATCCGCACTCCGTGCTCAATTCAAACGATTTTTTAAATATTTTAATTTAGAATCCTAACTCTGCCGTGACGCACCCGTTATTATAGTCACTTACAAATCATTAACCTATTCTATTGCTCACAAGAACATTAATATTTACAGCATAAACGTGAATACTCTTCGCAAAGCTCTCCTCTGTAATACAAATTTCCTATTAATTCCCCAAAACAAAATTTTCATAATTACAAAATATTTTCCCATCAACGCCTTCTCCCGATCACTAGAAAGAATGAAAGTGTTCATTAGTTTTTGAGGTTTCGTGCAAACAACGAAACCCTGGTATTTCATGCTTGACCGGTTATTTTCCTCGGAGAGCGTGTGAACAAAAAGTTTCTAAAGGTTCCGCCAGTTCAACGACATCAAGGTAGGCACGTCGGCGGAAATCAGTTACTGTACCGCTCAAGGCCAGAAAAATTGGAAAAAATATTGGGGAGGCGTATGTCCAGTAGTGGATCCAAAAAAACAGACTGACTGATCTTAACTGGCACTTTAAATTTACTTTTAGTTTTTGCTTCTGCACATTTTTAGCCGACGAAAAAAGAGGGATGTTATAAATTTGACGCCACCGTCTATCTGTGTGTGTATGTGTGTCTGTCTGTGGCATCGCAGCTCCTAAACGGATGGGGCCGATTTGGATGCGGTGTTTTTATTGAAAGCTCTTAACCGGTAACATGGTTCTTAGCTGTGTTAGTAATCAAGCAATTATGAAGTACCTCAAACGGAGTAAATCTCACGGATGGACCGACTTGGATGCGCTTTTTTTTTTGAAGATTGAAATATAAATATTACAAATTTAAAAAATAACCGCGACCCCTTAAAAAGTCAAAAATTATTTCCGTTTAGTTACTTAAATAAGTCAGGGAACCGCTAAGTAAAAAAAATAAAAAAAAAGTATGACCGAGTTAAATGCAGTTCAACCCTAAATGTAGCTTGGTAAAATCATCCATGTTCTTAGTTGAAATTTTAATATAATTTTGTAATTACGCTCTGCAATGTTCGCGTAATATAAAGTGCGCTCTACCTGTCACATCTTCGTCTCGTCCCAGTGAAGGGCCCTCGAGCAATCTTATGGACATAATAAGCGATTTTTTGTCCTTCCACTTGAGTGCTTTATTGTTTTCCGTCAGCCTCTAGGGATCTAAAGGTTCGGGAATTTAGACAGTGTTTTAGCGTGTTTGTGTTCTGAGCCTCTTGAAAGTATTGACAACGCCAATTACTGGGTATAATATTCTTTTTGAAATGTCTTATTTATTTATTAAATTACTGAATAGATTTTATTTAAACTAAAAAAAAATGACCTTTAGAAGTAAAAAATAATTTCCGTTTACTTACTTAAAGAAGTCGGAGGACCGCTAAGTAAATACCCGCGCAGCTATGAGATTTTATATTTTATTTACTTAGCGGTCCCCCAACTCCTTTAAGTAAGTAAAGGGAAATTATTTTTGACTTTGTTAAGGGTCGGGGTTTTATAATTTCTAATTTAACTTATTTTGAAGAAGTCGGTTAAAAAACAAACGAAGTACCTGACGCAAACATTTTTAATTAATTATATTTTTCTATTGCTTAGACTTAGTACCTACCTTTACATTATGTACAAACTAAACATTACTTTTCCTGAGTGCAGTTGGAGAATTGTGTTGAATTAACTTGATTTCACGCTGAATAAAAGGTAAAAGTTTAATTTATACTTAAAAATGTTATTTATAAATAGCCTATTATGAAACCAGCTGGCAGACATACGTTCGCGCTTTTGATTCTATTTTATATGTAAATTTTCCCAGAGAGATTTATTCCCGGGTTGAAAAAAGGAAGAACATTTCGTACAGGAGTTTCTAGAGCGGAACATAGATGGCGCCACGAGTCACATTCACCATTTATCTCTCCGGGTTGGCGTCTATGGGGGTTGCCGGGTTAGGGAAATTACCCGTTTGAATGGTAAAATGTATTCCCCACTGTTTTATCAATCAGTGGCTACCTACACGGAAAATCCAACACAGTTGGTTCGTTCCATTCAGTTTTAACTCGAATTAAAATTAGACGGTCACTTGGTTACTGACGAATCTGTGGAAAATTCAGGGCTCATTAGATTTCATTTGAATCAAGTAACTTTTGCGTTTTATGTTTATCAACCGTGGGTCCTCGGCAATAATATTTTTTTTTCTATAGGAACTTTTAAAAGTATAATGTGTTCACAATTGTTTACCACCAAAGACTAAATGTATCATCATATAGGCATACATACATAAATACATACGCTGTAACCCGACAATCGAAGTGAGCAGAGTAAACAGTCGTGTGCTGCAATGACTCTTGCATTATATATATTATAGGTAGGCCATATAAATTAATCACAATTACTGTTACACATTGGCTTCTAAATCTCCCTTTATTAATTTATGTCCCTAAGGCTATACAAGGTAAGCAAGCAAATTACGCGGGTGCAACCGGGATAGCAAAAAGCCGTTTTTTTTTGGGTTAGAGTAGTATGCATCGCACGGAAATTTTAAGCGTAAGTGAAAATTTGGTTTTAATTTTTTTAATGCAAAAACTACTAATTGAAACGGGAAAATAAAAGCTACCGATATTTAATCAACGAGTAAAATATATTTTTCCAAAACGTTGCTTTGGTCACGTTACGTCCAATACGTTAATTTATATAAATTCAGAGTGTGCCAAAAAGTTCAAAAGAAGATTAGACACAGCCAATATCACCGAAACCACGCTCAGAGTGTGTGTAGTATTTCTGAATCACCATTTGGTCAGCCAAATGATTTTAAAAATATACCTGACTCAGGTAATAATTGATGAAAATTAAATACACAATTAATTACATTTGGGACGGAGATGTTTTGAAAATAACGCTTTAATATTTATCTTTATTGTATTTGTCTAATATATGTCTTAATGGGTTCATTATAATTATTACAATTACATAATAACATTGTATTTTTACATGAAGAAAATTATTATTAATAAATATTTATATTGTATCTATCTATTAAATAACAAGAACATAAATTTAAAAACTGTGTAAAATCTTAATAATTATCGGAAAAGTGTATATATTTTTTGTAATTTTACAAAATAAAAAGGTAAAACTGCAATGTACACTGGTAACACAAAAGCCACCCCTAACATTCCTCCCCATTGTAGGTCAGCCTTAGTTTAGTTCACTCGCCCCCCGGGGAGGTCACTTCTGTCTCCGTTCTCCAGATTCCCGCCAAAATTAGAAAATGGACTAGAACTTTTAAAATTTTTGTGACGAGGTCAACGGCAATTTTTTAAACCGTTATCGATTCGAATTTGTGTGAATATAAATTTATTTGGTGTGTGCAAAATATTGTCACGAATGTGAATTTAATATTAACTTTGGAGTTTTGTCGTAAACGGTGAGTTTTATTCGCGCAATATTTTATTATTATAGTTATAGCTGATGTATTAATAATGTTTTAGGTTGGTATTTATAGATTTTATTTGTTTTTATATTTTTTCAAATTCAAAATCGTTTATTAATTAGAAATAAATACACGTGTTGAGGCATACTTTCGTACAATTCAATTCATTATTTTTAAAATAAAAAAAATTTCCTAATATACCTTAGACTTTTTTTATTTTTTTTTATTGAGTTATTACATACATCCCGGGAGTCAATCCCGAGCTCTTTGTAACTTAATTAACTAATGCTTAAACCTATAACAAATATACACATTTTAATTGTAGACTTAGACTTATATTACCTTTAACTAGACTAGAATTACCTTTAATTAGACTTAATTAACCTACCTTAGACTTAAATTTACGAAACACGAATGATTGAAATTATTACTTCTTGCAAATGTTTCGCAACCCCCGCGTACGACCGGATGTCCACGGGCGTCGTTAGACACATTATGGGTGACTCGACGCCACATGTCGCGCTTTCTATAAAAAAAAAGGTTTTATCGAAGCTGTTACCCGAATCCACAATTGCACCGGTCCAGTCAACACGAAATTGGAACGCTCAAAATATCGACCATCACCTGTCCCAACTTTTCCCAGCGGCCGCGGCCGTCGCGTCGGCTGTCGGTAGGCGCCTGGCTTTTAGATATAATGGACTTAAAAATAACAAGAAGGCTCACAGTTGAACCCGATTTGTTTTATATGTCTAGATTTTATATGTCTAGATTTTGTTTGTGTTTTCGCTCGTGTGAATTTCGGTTTGAACAAATAAATATAGGGTCTCCATAAAAGATACGTGTTTTTTTTCAACCGCTTTTAGGGTTCCGTATCCGTCGTACGGGAAGACAGGTAGGGTTTAATACCGGTCAGGTTGCTACCACCGCACTGAGCGAAACGGCGGTCAAAACGGCTATGTAAATAGTTCGTGTTTTCCGTCCAGTTCAGCGTAGCCGACTTGAAATGAAGGGAAGCACTGACATGGCACCTAGTTCACTCGGTGTTATGGGCTGACATCACTGATGTTGTGGGTTATGTAGCCAACCATGTCAGTTTCCATTAAATTTCGGTTCGGTGCCGCTGAAGGTTGTTTAGAGAGCTATTGGAGAAGCGTACGCCCAGCAGTAAACACTGAAACGCTGACTGAGAGACTAACTGATGGCCGACCTAATCACCTCCTGTTAAGTCTAGTCTAACCGTCATCTGTCGGTTAAAGTGTCCGTTCTCATACAGTTGACAGGCGGCTGGTGCTGAAATCAATCACATAATAATCTGTTTACATAAAGCCATAAAGCCGACTACTTTGTAGGAGGTAGTGGGTTCATTCATCGGCGTGCACCAATTTCTTATAGGTTCCATGAGCTCATTATAACTCGATCCTGTCGGTACTAGGTCAATGCTTTATTTTCATCATTTCAAAGGTCGAAAGTAGTGCACGGCGAAAGGTTACCACCGCAAACAGGATTAGAGCTATTTTACTTCTAGAAATTCTATCTCCTGGTTTAAACTTGTCTAAGGGCGTGAATTCGTGGAACGAGGTGACCGGACGGCCGAAGGAACATTGGCTTTATGAAAATAGCTACCCGTTCAGGCGATTCTAGGAACACGTAATCGCCGGCTGGTCCGAATAGGCTCATCATACTATTATTAGGTATCAAAGACAGAACTGCGATCGGCGGTCGTCTTCCCCAAGCCGACCGCGCCGCCGCGCCGCCGCTGTTGGCCGCCCCTCTGTCATGCCAGCTATGAGACTAACAACAAATTTACTAAGGCTGTTTTAGCAAAATACCTCCCAGGGCTTAAGAGTCAGTATACCTCACATTTCTTCGCATGATCCTCTGTTATATCAACAATAATGCAACAATCACTGTTTAATAAACATATGGTAAAACATAATCACAAACATATGGTTAAAGCACTAATACTAGGTATTATGCACCTAGAATTAATGTACAACTCCTGTGAGCTATTTAAATACATATTTTTACAAGAACGTGATTCTCGATAGATTAAATAAAACTGCTAGTAGGTATTACTTAAATAAAATACTTTAAATTTGATCATGATACTTTGCATAATAAATAACTGATCTCAATATAAGGTAGGGCGGATGTTTTACATATTTAAAACATAACCATTATTTTCACTGTAAAATAAAAAACCGTTTAAAAATAAAATACAAATACAAAATAAATAACCGTTTAAAATACATTACCTAAACTATCGCGCGTTGCACTCCATTTTGCATATAATTTTATTTTACCCGTCCTACAAAACTGTAGTTCATCCTAACAAAATCGCTTTGACCACGCGTGACCGCAAGCACTAGTTGTGCGAGCGGGAGAGAGAGTGAGGTGGCGCGGATAAGGTGGGGGCGAAATTAGAATTCGAGCTGAGGTATTACGGACTCTTAAGCTAGCTTAGTACTAGGTATCGCGGACAAAGAGAAATGCTTCAGCGACCATTGTCACGCACGATTATAGCCGCTCGCTCATTAGTTTCAACGGGACGCAGGTAGCCGGGGGTTCGTCGTACGGAAATGCAGTCCATCATTAGTGCCTGTGGCTCCCTGACAGTGTTATTATAGTTAATTACCATGAAGGTAGTTTAGTTAGAGCTGTGCCTTTAATTTGTACCTACAGAGAGACTATGTAAAGCCTTTGCTTGAGGCTTCGATCACGTCATTCAGTCAGCGTGTAAGCGTCCACGGCTGGACAATTTATTTTTTTATGGAACCTGACACGGTTGGCTACATCACCTACAACATCCGTGATGTCAGCCCATAACACCGGGTGAGCTAGGTGCCATGTCAGTGCTTCCCTTAGGTCGTGCCGGCTACACTGAACTGGACGGAAAACACAAACTATACAAAAACACAAACAATACGCCTCTCCAATTTTCCTCCAGACCTCCCAGCCTTCAGCGGTGGTACCTGATGATGTTGCCTTATGATGGTGTCTACTGATGTTTACATACATACATACATACATAGCGTCACGCCTGTTTCCCGGTGGGGTAGGCAGAGACAACGGATTTCCAGGTGCCACGATCCTGACACACCTCTGCCGCCTCTTCCACTCCCACGAGCACTCCCATAATGTTCGTCATGCATGCTCGTCGGTTACGGGTACTACGCACTTGCCCCTTTTTGGGTACATGCCAGATCTGGTCCAGGTAAGTGCGTCTAGGGCGACCCTTCCTGACTCTTCCACTCACATTTGCTTCATAAATTTCTTTCGTTGGTCTCCTATCATCCATTCTTCCAACATGACCGAACCACCTTTTTTTACTTTCTAAAAGGGCCCGAATGTTTCCAAGCGTGCCTGCGTGGCATAAGACGGACCTGGTGTCACACCTTTGAATTTTCACCTACTCGCTTTGATGCGAATTCTATTTTTAATTATCTTTGGGAATTGTGGTTTGTGCAATGCGGCGTGCGACTGAGGTCATTCATTAACAGCTAACTGGCTGGTCCATTCGTTCAACGCATTCGTTTGTCGCTTTGATGAGCGTTAAGTGTATTTGCTATTTCATTCGGTAGTTTCGATGTCAAACTTGATCTATTTGCAAAACGATATACTCCCTCGAAAACAGTAATTCACCGAGGGCGAGGCCGAAGTAAATCTGGTCTTCCGCTGCTCCCAATACACATATCTACGCATAAAATTAAATTAAAATTATTTCAGTCGCGCATATATGTAGTCACAGAAACCCAACAGATGAAAACAACGTATACTTTTTTGTAGTAGAAAACAAAAAAAAAGCAAAACAACAAATTAAAATAAATTTTAAACATTTATAATTTTACATTCAACATTTAACATTTAATTTCGCATTTACATTTATAATTTTATTCTACACTAGGTACTTAATTAACAAATACACACACATCGCTTAAAAAATTTAGGCAATTTTAAACAGATACATTCCTACTAAGTACTAACCCATACCAACTAATGAAACCGAACAAAACAAAACAGACGCAATTCTAGTGTTTTTTTTTCTCGAAATTAGTTTAAAATACCTAGTTCCTCAGTTCAAAATGAAATTTTTGTAAACATATCAACTAAGTATATGAATTTCATCGTATTTTTTTTTATAGTGTTATGTGTCGCCGAGCCACCCATAATGTGTCTAGCGACGCCCATGGACATTCGGGCATTTCTTCATTATAAATAATTTGTTTGATTATTTAAATTCATTTTATACTTATATACTCGTTTTATTTTTTATTTTTATACATAATAAAAAAACGACCCGATCAATGGATTATCGATCGATCGTGGTTAGCCCGTGCGACTCTAGAAGCCGGGCCTTGCACGCCCGCTTAAAACCAATATTAAATTTAATTCATTCGTTCTTCAAAAGTTACGAAGAATTTAATATAGTTAAATATTTAACACATTCGATATCTCAACATCCACTAGCGCACAAGGTGTATTCGTCGAGAAGCAAGTTTCGAGAAAACATAACTTAACTACCTACTACTAATGGCAAAGTTACCCCGAGCTCCGCGCAAGTTCGGGCGTAGCGATCTTCAGGTTCGCGTTTCGATGAAACTTATCGAATTGCTAAGTTCTTACCGATAACTTAGTAAACCGGGCCGGTAAATAATTTTGAAAATTTAGCAAACTGCCTCTTATATAGGTAATTCGAGTGCCTGTGAGGTGCTGAACTTAGATTCGAGTGCCTGTGAGGTGTTAAACTTAAATTCGAGTGCCTGTGAGGTGTTGAGCTTAAATTGACGAGTAGCAAGAGTGGAACTTGGAAGAGAGGTATCCGCGTCTGTGAAACTCTCATTCCGAAAGCTGAGTGTCCACACGTCGTCACATCACACAACACATTGTACGCATCGAACGCATCGGATCAAAGGATTTTACTAATCTTGGCATTGTTTGCAAAATTGTTTGCTTTCCTCTATAGAACCGGTAAACTCTGAAACGCTCTTCTTGGCTATATATTTCTCCCCAATACAGTCTCGGGTCCTTCAAGGGGTTGGCGTGTAAATAGGCACTTGTTATGCCGGCATGGGATGCGCAACCCATACGCCGAATGTTCATCGACGTCTTTAGACGGACGGCCTAACCTGAGGCGAACACACGTACGCACACAAATGCATTTCTCATATACAAATGCTTGACATGCACCTATACATGACCTGAGCACTACTACACTCGCAGAATTATATGCTCACCGTCATGCGTAAATGTATTTGTACGCCTCAGGTTAGAACGAACGACCTATACCTTATGGGTGGTCGCCACATGTCGCACTTTCAATTTCAATGTGAACCAACATGGGTGGCTGTGCCGAGGGACCAATGGTGCAGTCGAATAAAGTTGTGAGGTTGTAAATAGTGGGCTATTGTGGACCCTTACTTTCAGTAAGTAGACAACTGGCGATGAGCGGTTCGGGGCCAAGGGGTAAAGACTTTTTAGTAAGCGGAAGGTCGTGGGTTTGATCACCATTGGCCTGTACCACTTTCTTTCCCTTTCTGAGTTTGATAAAGTTGACTCGAGTTTCTGCATGGTTCAAATTCTGTGAAGAACATTACTTCCCTTTCCTTCCGTTTCTTACTAGGCCAGATGGTAGGGTTAAGCCCGTCTGGATCGCTACCACGGACCACACCGCACTGATGGAAGGTTGGTATATGAAAATAGTGCATATTTTTAGTCCATACCACAAAGCATTGTCCGGCTTAACGTGTTTTTGGAAAGTTAAATTACAAATACAAAAAAAAATCCCCCGACCCCTTAAAAAGTAAAAAATAATTCCTGTTTAGTTACTTATATACCTCGGGGGACCGGTAAGTAAATAACGGCGCAGCTCTGCGTTTTATATTTTTAGGGTTTTAAAAATTTGTAATTTAACTTTTATATCAAGCTTTTTAAGAGACGTAATATTTGATTACTTGATTACAAACATAGCTATGAACCATCCCGCTTAAACCAGTTTTCTAATTAAAAAAAACGCATCCAAATCAGTCCACCCGTTTGGGAGCTACAATGACACAGACAGACATACAAACAGACAGACAGACGTAAGCGTCCCTCCGTTTGCGTCGGCCGTTAAAAACCGTATCAGTCCAAGTTACTTCGTATAAATTTGATCCTTGCCTGTGTTCGGTACCAGGATCCTATTGTTTCCGTGTGTGAGAGCCTTTACCGTATCTCGTTGTCGCCTATCGACAACAGAACTTCTATATAGAAGTTTTATAAAAGGTACTAACGAGATTGTAGTTAGTTAGACAATTTCGTCAACAGTATTGTCTCTGCCACAGCAGCGTGGACTTCGTCGAGTATTGTTCATTGTATGTGAAGTATCCTCGCGAGTTACAGCCGAGTTACCAACTTAGCCGAGCAACTCCAATTACGGCTGTCAACTGTTCGATTTTAACCGATGTAATCGCTTTCAGATAGTGCACCATTCCAATGTTTGAGTTTATCATAGGGTTAGCAACATTTCGGTTTTAATCATCATTTAAGTTTTCGAATGACAATGTTCGAGTTTTACTTAGGGTTGTCTACAGTTTGGTCTTAATTTGTTTTAGTTTGGTCTTGGTTTTCAAACAGCACACCATTTCAGTGTTCCAATTTAAGTACTCTTCAGTTGCTCGTATCAATAAATCTATTTATATTTTATTTTATTTAAATGCTTAAATATATAATACGATTAGGATAGTTTAATTTATGCATAACACAGCTTTTATTATGTACAAAAAGAAAAGAAAAAAATAATTTATTTCACTTTATTCATGTAAGTAAAACTTGACTAAGGAGGTTTTTTTCACATATTTATGCAGATACTATTGACTAGCCCGGTACAAACATAATAAGAGAAAAATCGGGCAAGTGCGTGTCGGACCACGTACAGTGAAGGGCTCCGTAGTCGAGAAGAGAACGTTCACTGCGTAACTGAAAATATCCCATATCTCAAAAACTACGCAATATACATATCTTATCCAAGTTCTAGTACCCACATTTTTTTCAGAATTTTGCATCTTATACGTAGTTGAACCGTCAGGGGGAGGGGATGCGGGGGCACACACTTTTGACTACTTTAGAAGCGTATTTCTCACCAACTATTGACTAAAACAAAAGTCATTTTGAAAATTCTTTATTTTGTTCATCTAATTATATCCCGCACGCTTATATGTTATTCATTTCTCAGTTACCTACATGTATGGTGTGCCACGCCACCCCTAATTTTATTTATTTCACCAACCCATTGTACAGCTGTTCTTGGAACACACATTACTTCTAAATTGCATCTATATAGTGCCAATAGTCTCCGAGTAAAATGGCTGCTACATACGGACGGACGGACATGACGAAATTATAAGGGTTTTCTTTTTTGCCATTTGGCTACGGAGCCCTATTAGGTATTTATTTCATTTAGAATATAATAGGCAACCCTAATTCCACCAGTTGGCTGTGACTTTAGAATCGGGCTTAGTTCGATGAATGCTGCCATGCGACAAAGTTCGACACAATCCGAGGAAGCGCCTTCAAATTCTTATCCACCGCCTATGTAGGTACTCCTAAAGTCGGAGTTTCTAATCGAGTTTGGGTGGATTTCAGCCAGTCTAGTCGAGAATTATGTAAAATTGTTCGTGTGTAAAGTTACCTGTACCGATGTTTGGTAGGGTAAATCATTGATGTGTGAAATACTAGGACGGATGCTATAATAAATATCTCAATATTTATCCAGAAATACAGAAATTATGTATTTGAAATTGGCAATACATTGTTCGACATGTTGAAAATAAATAAACACGAATTAAAAATGTTTCAATATAAAAATAAACATAGTATACAGGGTGTTTCAGTATAGGCTTGAGAAACTTCAGGATTAGAAAGTACTCATTAGTAGAAGAAAAAATCCTTATCACTGAAATCTAAATTTCGCATTTTTTTTTTATACAAAAATTTAAAATTGTATTAAAAAAACGATGGATAGTGAGTATGGGGAAATTTGGCAACAGTGCTGTCTAGGTCTAGGGAGTGCAATGAGCTAGTCCAGTCCCCTTTTTCTTTTGATGCAATTCAAATTTAAGTGTTCGAAATTTACCTACATGCAGTTCAATTCTAATATTTAAGCATATAAGTTAGTACATTATTTTAAATCAATCAGCTTTACTCACGGTTTCACTCCGAGCTATGTGGCTCGACGTTTCGGGCCAAGCGTATGGCCCATCTTCATGGAGCACTCTGCCTTGTGCGACGGTTGGCAGAGAACCCAATAGTCGCACAAGGCAGAGTGCTCCATGAAGATGGGCCATACGCTTGGCCCGAAACGTCGAGCCACATAGCTCGGAGTGAAACCGTGAGTAAAGCTGATTGATTTAAAATAATGTCTAACAACCACGGTAATTTAAAAACCCATATAAGTTAGTAATTTTATTTTTATTTAATAAAGGCGGACGTTAATCGTCCACCAAAGCTTGATGAAAGTACTCGTATTTTCACCAAAATGTACTATAAAATGACAGAATCTGGGAAAAAGTTTCAGAGCTTTTCGTCTTCAAATATTCCTCCTTTCGAAATTGTCCTTTAGAACCCTGAAGTTACGAAACCCTAGCCTGAAACACTCTGTATACTCATACTTGGAAGAGGCAAAATTTTCGCATTTACTAGCTTTTTCGCTCGCGTCATCTCTCTGTCCCGGGTGGAGAGGGAAGCATCCAATAACAACTGACTTTTAGTAATAAAAAAACAGTAGCCTAAACACCAAATTTCAATATTTGTTATGAAAAAAATTGCGAGGTTCAATATAAACTTTAATCCCCTATTTAACCTTCCTAGAGCAAATCATAGTTTTCTTAAAATGCTTCTAGACCACAGAACCACAGAATATCTAATACTACTGGCGTAATTGACAGAGCATCGAATAGCGCGCCCTCCACGCGCGCGCCTCTCTAGAGGCGAAAGTAATAATAAAAGTTGAAACCCATTATCAGCTCCTTGTGCAGCTAGCGCTGTGTATGTATGTGTGTTAGTATCGACATTACACAGCGGATCAAGTTAGGCACACGCAGGCACAAGACATAAGTCGGCGTTCAGGGCGCGGGCGTCTCATAGTAGAGCCGGGTTACCACTTCACTGCTCTGTGTTCTAGCTAGAGTCTAGACCCACCACCGGCAAGAAAAAGAATTTTATCAAGTAAAATATTTTGCTTTATATTATTTGAGAGGATTGTATCAAATTTTAATTTTGAATAATTTAATTTATTGCTATTAAAGTACATATTATATATATACAATCAAGCTGTAACCAAACAATTGGGATAAGCAGAGTAAAGTAGAAGTGATGTTTCATTTTTAACTTTCTTCGTAAATTATCTAAACCTAATAGGTATGTATAAACATTTAGGTACAGGTAATGTTTGCAAATAATTAACTGCTTGCATTATGAATTACAGAGATACATTATCTTTATGAGGTAAAAAATAACATTCTTTTCAAATTTCTCCAGTTCGTCCATGCAATTTACAATGAAAATATTATTTCTTAAAACAACACGCCGGAACGGAAAGTGGTTAAAGGAAAGGCCCAACGAAATTTGTTCAGCTGCCTGATTTAATTACTTTTCTTGCAAACAAGAAACTGAAACATTTGGTTTTTTTTTTGTTCGTTCTTACGTACTGTGGTTCGGTACGAGGACTAATAAAAATATAGATACAAAATTTAGATATTAAATTGAAGACGTAGCATTCGACGTGTTTAAAACATTAAATTATTGTAGGTATGCCCATTTACTTTTTTTTTATGGAAACTGACACTGGACACCTACAACATCCGTGATGTCAGCCCATAACACCGGGTGAACTTGGTGCCACGTCAGTGCCTCCCTTCGTTCGTGCCGGCTGCACTGAACTGGGCGGAAAACACAAACTATTTGCATAGCCGTTTCGGCCGACCTTTCATTCAGTGCGGTGGTACCAACCCGGACGGGTTAAACCCTACCTGCCTGTCGTACTGAGAGAAAAACTATTAACCTATATCATCAATACTAATAATAAATCTGTAAGGGATGCTCCATACTCCATTATGGAGCCTTCGGCCTCGCCAGTAGTTACATACTTTATTCGAGAAGGTTTATCGTTAATCTGAACGCAGCCCAGCCTTCGGCCTCGCCCTTAATGACTTACTTTCTTCTTTTGAAATACGAATTTCACGCGAGCGAAGCCACGAGCAAAAGCTAGTAAAGAAATAAAATTGCAGTCACATCTTCAAAATTTATTTCATGTTATATTAAATTAAATTTAGATTTAGAAAATTTAGACCAAGAATTTAGACATCATTCATGTTCTAAATATTTTTTTTTGGCATATGAATAGTAAGTAAAATGTTTATTGAGTAGGTGCATCAGAAAAGAAAATAGGTATGGAAAATCACGTGACAAAGTTTAAAGTAGGCTCATTATCACTTTAAAGCCTCGATAGCTCAGTGGCGCTGACAGTCGACTGTCGCTATTGATGGTTAAGCAACGCTGGGTCATTACTTGGATGGGTGACCGCTCGATCGTTAGAGGCTGACCGTGGTTCGGATTCCACGTAAAACTGTAGAAAACTGTAGGTCCCTTCCCTTCTTACCTTTCTAGGTGATATGGTTCAACCAGCCCGGGTTGGTACCACCGCACTGAATGAGGCGTCGATCGAAACGGCTATGCAAATAGTTTGTGTTTTCAGTCCAGTTCAGTGCAGCCGGCACGACCGAAGGGGTCGGCCGAAACGGCTATGTAAATAGTTTGTTTCCATAAAAATAAAAATAAATTGTAATTTATTTCTCTCTAATGTTTGAAAAATGTTTATTGGTACAAAGAACGAAACAAAACAGCGTTTATTGTCACAGTTTTCATATAATTTGATCCTACATTTTTAATAGAAATGTTCATACGGCGAAATCTCTCTCGTGCGACGATGCGGATAAAATTTCACATCATTTTATACCATGGCTACATTGCAAGTTTATGAGCCTCTACTTTTCTGTGGACAATGTATACCTGGATTTCTACCTGCTCTGAGGAATGTGTCCCTTTTCGAGGTAGTCATTGTTTGGGATTCTATGAAGGTGCGATTATAATGAAGGTAGATGGATGGTCCATTTGAAACAACCTGTCTGGATGTAGAAATACAAAGGACGTTTAAAAGGTTTCGTAGAGTGGTACTTTCGTTATATAATAGTAATTCCTACAAAACGTTCAGTTCCTAGAAGATGGAATTTAACGGAGAATGTGATGATAGTTGTAAAGCGTTACTTAACTTAAGTATAGGAACATTTCACACTTCTGGCACGATGGAAATTTAATGATTTATTAAAAACATATAATTTAGCACTAAAAACGTTCGCAGTCGTTAATTACCGACGCGGTCGAAGCTAAGCGAAAAAAAAAAACGTTTAATTAGCCTGAGTTACCAAAATAACTCATTGAGCTTTAAAACGCCATTGTATGGCCTAATGAAGCATTTTGTTATGATTAAATTCCTTTGGACCTTTTTTCTCTACAGAAGGGAACAAAAAAAGGTCTTAATTAAAACGCAAACAAAAGGAAAAAAAATCAACTCAGACACGAAACATTCGGTCCTCGAGCGGTGACTTATAACAGTTATTACTTGGGGCTTAACTGGTACCGTAAACAGTTATCACACTGAACAGCTTCTTGAGTTTAACGACTATTTTCTTCGTTCATCTTTTGTCTCTCTGCTTTGATTGCGGGTGCCCTCTTGACGAAAATGAGAAATGGAAGGGCCTTCAGTAATAAAAAAGTTTTTATTTTGTGCGAGGAAAAAAATTATATGCCCCTATTTTTATAATGACTTTTTTTTGTGAGCATATTATTTTTAATAGAAATATTTTCAGTTTTTCTTTATAACATTTAAAAGCATATGATACGTTGTAAACCTCGGTAGCTCAGTGGTGTGATCGGCAGACTGCCGTTCGTGAACATAACATGGGCGCGGTCAACTTGGATGGGTGACCGTTCGAACGTTGGAGGCTGACCGTGGTTCGGATTCCACGTAAAACAGTAGGTTCCTTCCCTTCTTACCTTACTAGGGAGTAGGGTTTAACCCAGCCAGGTTGTTACCACTACCTACACCGAATGAAAGGCGACCGAATGTCCATGCGTGTGCGTAGTTAGACACTTATGGGAGGCTTGGCGCCACATGTCACGCTTTTAACAAAAACAATTTAAATAGTTGGGGTCTTCCGTCCAGTTCAGTGTAGCCGGCACGACCGAAGGGAAGCACCGACGCGGCACCTAATTCTCTAACGTGTTATGGGCTGACATCACTGGTGTTATAGGTCATATAGACAACAGTGTCAGTTTCCAACCGTTCAGTTTCAGAAGTTATATGTGGTTGTTGATATGTTGACTGAATTGATATAAAATATTTTCATATCGAAGGCACGATGGGTGGCAGAGACGCGACGCCCGGATTCCAACCGGGAAATGCCGAAGATAGTTTGCACGACTACGTAGGCTGTGCCGAGTGAAAGAAAGAGAGAATATTGAAATATTTTCCGTCACTTAGCAATGCTAGAAATGCACCCATAAAGATGAAAGCGGGTATTGATATAATTCAGTTTATTTTACGTTTTTTTTCTGTGCTTCTTAGAGGTCGTAGTTCTGTAGAATGCAATTTTCATATTTTACTAGATTTTGCCCGGGGCTTCGCTCGCATAGCCTATGTCCGTCCTGATGGTGCATATTGGTCAAATAATTTTTTAAATCGGATGAGTATTTTCGGAGATTACCTCCTATATCGAAACTTGCAAACTTTACCTCTTATTTTTTTTTATGGAAGCTGACACGGTTGGCTACATCACCTACAACATCCGTGATGTCAGCCCATAACACCGGGTGAACTTGGTGCCACGTCAGTGCTTACCTTCGGTCGTGCCGGCTACACTGAACTGGACGGAAAACACAAACTATTTACATAGCCGTTTCGACCGACTTTCATTCAGTGCAGTGGTACCAACCCGGGCGGGTTAAACCCTACCACCTAGTGATATAAGAAGGGAGTCATATCCCTTAGTCGCCTTTTACGACATACACGGGGAGAGATGCAGTGGGGCTATTATTTTAAAGTACCGGCCCCACACGGTACAAATGGTACACGTACAAATATATACACGGTACAAATATATGTATAATATATAAATATAATAATGCTTAGAGCGACGCCCCTCGCAGCTGGGTCTGCGGCGGCCCGGCGGCGGCGTTCCGCTTGGCTCTCCGGATCTCGCTGGCTTCACTTGTCATCTTGCTTCTCATTGCTTGTCTGGTTATGAGCTTGACCAGTGCGTACTGGAACGGTGTCCAGTCTTCTTTCCCGTGCGCGAGTCCGACTCGCACTTGGCCGTTATTTTTTGTTTGTTGTTGTTTTATTTTAAAAACCTTCGCCGCCGTGCGCACAATCTCAATCACTCTCAAGTGTTAATATATATAATAATTTGTCGTACCTACATGAATTGTTCGTTCATTCGAAAATAAATTACGGAGCGCCTGTGGAAAAACTGCATACCTACGCATGAGTCTTTCAGCAGATTCTTCGCACGCGGGCGTCGACCGACACACAAGTTTATGAAAAAAGCGGAAAAACTTATTACGGAGAGTGCATTCCATTTCCCGTAGCCGACGCTTTGAGCGACGCCGCCGCCGCGCCGCGGCCGCTGCCTCCCACCCACCCCGCGCAGGGGGCGCGGTGCGACGTCAAAGGGACAAGTGATTTTCTATCGCGCGGGAAGGGGAGCGCGGGATAACCTAGCGTCGAACCTGTTAAACGATATTGGGCCTGGATAGAGATACTGAAGTTAAAAAATTAAATAATGTAAGTATTTACATGATGTACACACAATATAGGTATGTTACATCCGGGGGTGGAAACAATTTTGTAAACAATAATTGTTATGACAGAAAGTATAAACTTACATAACTGTGAAATAAAAAAAAACAAGGAACAAGTGCGTGTCGGGCCTCGCGCAGTGTAGGGTTCCGTAGTTGCGGAACCCCATCAAAATAAATTATTTGATTATTTGTATAATTTTGTAGGGGAAATAAATGAATGTTAATTTGAAAAAGTTCTTCAACAGTGAAATGATCGCTGTCGTCCGTACATTTTATAAGTTGGACGATTATTACTCGTCAACCTGTACAGCCTACTTAGCTGTGATAGTTTTCCTTTTAATTTCGATATATATACTACTGCTGTGAATTTTTTCACATATCTAATAACAACCGTTTAGCTGGCAGGGGGGGGGGGGGAAGGGGAACATTGACTCTAACAACAATTTGCACTTAAAAGCTTAATAATTCGCAAACGGATCCCTAAATCGAAAAATGCTTTTTCACAAAATCGCAATATTTTCAAAAGACCTATCCGACGATACCCCACACGATGGGGGTAGACGGGAAAAAAAAAATGCATCCCTACTTTACGTGTAAAGGAGGTAGCCTAAAAAAAAATATTTCAAAATTTTTATTTTACCACTTTGTCGGCCATATTAATATGTATACCCATACCAACTTACAACTTTCTAGTACTAAGGGTCTCTGAGCTAAGCCGCGGACAGACAGACGGACGGACAGACGGACAGGCGGACGGACATGGCGAAACTATAAGGGTTCTTTGTTGACTACGGAACCCTAAAAATCACTAAAATTTGGACTGTAAGGTGCAGAGATTCCGAGTACCTACACAATCGCCGCATTCCCATCCTGACTATCAGTTTATTCTTAACTGACGATGTAAATTATATTTTATTTGTATATTATGATTTCTAATTAGGTACTATTATACTGAGTATTTATTCTAAACTCAGCTATTGCTCTCATGAATATGAACCTGTACCGCTGTAAGACATGGTCTGCTAATTAATCCATCTAAAATGAATGAATAAAAAAAAAAATTTTTTTTTATATAAAACCCGATTACGAAAAATTAAGGAAAAAAGAAGGAAAGTTGATCGAAATATTGTAGTCGGGCATGTAGAAAGATCGAATAGACAAACAGGTAGCTCGACTACAGCATTTTCGATGAACTTTCCTTGTTATTTTCAAAAATTTTCTTAATCGAATTTTTACGTTTTTACTCAACTGCGTTTTCTGAAAGAAATGCACTTAGCAAACTCGGAATGTGGATGAATTTGTGTAAGGTGATTTAGCAGTAGCAGGGACGTGGACTAATGCACATTAGCGGTAATAGCGTAGGTAGGTAACTACTTTCGATGAATTATTTTATCGGCGAAGGCGTCATTTGTAAATTGCAACTAAAGTCTGTTCATTTTGCGAAGTCGTGTACTGTGTGGGGCCGGTACTTTAAAAGAATAACCCCACTGCGTCTCTCCCCGTGTATGACGTAAAAGGCGACTAAGGGATATGACTCCCTTCTTATATCACTAGGTGGTAGGGTTTGGCCCGCCCGGGTTGGTACCACCGCACTGAATGAAAGGTCGGCCGAAACGGCTATGCAAATAGTTCATGTTTTCCGTCCAGTTCAGTGTAGCCGGCACGAACGAAGGGAAGCACTGACGTTCACCAAGTTCACCCGGTGTTATGGGCTTACACTACGGATGTTGTAGGTGATGTAGCCAACCGTGTCAGTTTCCATAAAAATAAAAATAAAGTCACTTGCTAAAATCGTCTATCCCATTTGAATTTTCTCTTTTCCAATGCTATCCAACAATGTCTCAGAAGCGAAACGCAAAAAACTCGCTTCTCGGAGCGGCGCTTTCGACGTTACGCTTTTGTGAGACTGTATATATACAATACGCGCATAGCACTATAGCTATATCGATAACAGACGCACTGCCCATGCCAATGAAACTAGCCTGTGTGAACTAACCAACTAGAGAAAGAGATTTTCGCAAGTGACTTCGAAAAATGAACAGACTTTAACTCAGCAAAATGAACAGACTTTAACTCAGCAAAATGAACAGCCTTTAACTCAGCAAAATGAACGGACTTTAACGCGGATCGATATACTAGTACAGGTTTTCTCAACCCTTGCGTCGCGACGACGACGTCCCAGCGCCGCCTCCGGGCGCGTCGCGCCATCACATCAGATTCTGGGGCGTCGCGGTCGCTGCTTGCTGGATATTTTTCTCATTGGTCGCACATTCTCTCCGTGAAATTGTAAATGCGAGCGCGGTATGACGCCTCGCCGTCTGTCCTTCGTTTGTAATTCAATCGACGTTTTTTTGGAAAAGTTTCACACTTCAGTAAATACATACATACATGCCACACACGCTGTATCCCGACAATCAGGGTCAGCAGATTAATCGGTGTTGTTCTGCAAAAAAACAGTAAATTTATTACTATTTATATACCTACCTATAAATGGATAAAGATTTTAGAAAAATAAAATAGACATTCTTTATTCAAAATTTTAGATACATGAAGAAAACAACATACAAAAGGACAATAGCGTGCAAAGGTGGACTTATCAGTATAAGTGATTTCTTCCAGTCAACCTTTTGGATGATAAGACCAAGTGAAGAAGAATAGAGGCAAGGGTAGTGCAGACATTTTTTAGGACGTCTCAGACATACAGAAAATACGGAACTATTTAATAATATAATGTAGTCTTTGGTATCATAGTCCTTGAAGCACAACACCGATCATTTTGCTTACCCCGATTAGCGGGATACAGCGTTATAGTTTATCTATGTATGGAGGTATGTAATAAATATAGGGTTTGTCGAATCGCGCATATTCGTGATATCAATTATCTCTACAGGAACTAGGGACAATAAGGAGGGGATTATGTAATATGATAGTGATAATAATTTCTACGCCTTTTACTAGTATCGCGGCCAAGAACCTGAATGACCTTCATACATTTTGTATGAATCCAATAGCCGCATATGGCTGGCCGACTACATGGTAATAACGAAACGGAAATTATAGTGCCTACGTGCTTCTGTCTTTATCGGATATCGGGACCCTTTCGTATGCTGAAAGCAGTTTTGGTCTTTTATATTATGCCGATAAACCGATTACTAATATGAGGGTTGAAGAAATTCATTTTATTTGTCCACGAATTTCTTTTTTATTATAAACGGAATTCGTTATCCTAAAACTGCTGATGTTTGAGTTAGAATTAAAAAAAAATAAAAACAAAAAAAACTACTATTTTGGTTTTAACAAGCGTTTCTCTTTGTTCACAGATAAAAAAGAACGGCGTAAATATGAGGCTGTTCAACAAATACCTCCTCATTGCCCTCACCCTCACACTTGTACAAATAACCTTCACGGAGAGCAGACAGAACGAGAAGCGTCGGTTAAAAGAACGGATTCACCACGCCTCCACGTTCATAGTCAGCAATATATGCGACATCACCGACAGAGAGTCGAAAGTCCACTGCTACTGCGAGAGCACTGAGCTCAAGACCGCTACGAGAGCAGACTGCTGGGTCTTTAACGGCGGCATCACAGAAGACGATGGCATTTGGATTAGCTTCGCCTCCCAACCTCTACTGGAGCGCCTCAGCTTCAATATTCGATCCGACGGAGCCCTGACATTTATTCCTGTACGCGCATTCCACAGACACAACCGACTTCATCATCTAACCCTGCAGTATGCCAGCATTCACCAGCTCGCCCCGTTCGCTTTCGCAAATTCGTCCTCTCTTAGAGAATTGGGACTGATGAGGAACAAAATAACTGAGCTGGGCAAGTTCTCTATTTCGCATATGCGATTGCTCTCCAACTTGACACTCAACGAGAACAAAATATCGGAGATACAGCGCGAGGTGTTCTACGATCTTCCAAATCTGCAGCGCCTGCACTTGTCCAACAACAACATAAGTGTCGTTCACGACAGCTGCTTCGAACACTTGAACAACTTGATTGATCTCGAACTGGAGGCCAACTCGATATCGGTGCTAACCCGCGATAGCTTCAAGGGTCTGTCGAACCTCGTGAGACTCGATCTACGGACCAATAGGCTCGAAATGCTCGGCGACCTAACTTTCGTCGAGTTGTGGAACTTGAAGGATCTTCTGCTCGACAACAACGACTTGACTTACATATCTGGGCGGGCGTTCGATGGGCTTTCTCAGCTGAGCAAGCTGTCGATGACTGGAAACAAGCTGCACTCGTTGAACGAGGGACTGCTGGAGGGAGTGAGGGGACTGGCTCTGCTGGACCTCAGGAACAACGAACTGGAGTCGCTGACGTACGAGACAGTGCGTCCTATCGTGGAGAATATGAAGTCTCAAGGTGGCGTCATGTACTTGGAGGGTATGTATTGAAAACAACTTTGAATACTTTCATGTCTGTATTTTATTCCTGCCTCAAATGGCACATGCAAAAAAAAATTAAATAGTGAAAGCCCATTGAAGAGTGATGATAGCAATTTTCCTATTCATATTAAAATTTAATTTTTTTCGTTCGCTAGAGTATCCTTATATAAAATAGGCAGATATTTTTAAAATTGTTTTTAATTAAGTTCTTTTTCTCGACGAAAGAATATTAGAGGAAAATGTTTGTTTCGTTGACACTATAATGATTGTACTAAATTAAATCTACGACTAAACTTATAGTGTAGAATATGTAACTGAGGCTTCTAATGCTATGCGTGTGAATTAACAATACTGGCGTGTACAGTTACGTAAGAATCTAGACAGCTGATCTTTTGAGCTAACTTGACAACAGTGTTTCTAAGAAGGTTCGGCCCGGGCGTCGATCGATTCGACACGGGCGTAATCAAATCAGAACTCTACTATGTAGGTATTTACTAGCCAGAAAAAAGAGGACAAAGTCCGAGGCAACATTCCGCAAATGTGCTGGCACCTAACTGAGCGTAGTTTCGAGAGATGATTTTGGCTCTGTCGACTGCACCATCTCTCTCTCGGCACAGCCACCCATGCTGGTTAATTTTTATGTAAAAAGAAGAAGAAAAAAAGGAAATGCTAATACGCATATAAGAATTGTTTCTAAAATAGATACTATAGTAGATATTTACTTTAAATCGTATATAGAATAAGCTTTAATTTTGAAAATCGACGTTTATAAAATTGTTTTTGCAATGTGCTAACGCTTGCTCTCTTCATAGGTGAGCATAAAACTCGCGAGTCCTCATGAGAAATAATTTGATAAAATTAAAAGCAATAAACCCCCTTTACTATCCGTTCCGCAAGCGCGATCAAATGAAATCTTGGAGCATCAATATCAACATTTTACGATTTAATATACTTAATAAGTTTAATAAAATGGAGAGCTCCTGTTTGGTTACTCGCTGTCTTTTATTATAACTTCATCTCGCCAAAAATATATTACATGAACGTTGGTTCAATGTGCTCAGTATATAGCGTATGAGATATGGCGGGAGAGTCTGAGGACTCTGAGGATATAAAAATTAAATTATTTTTCAAAATGCACCACGTGGTGCCAAGTCTCGTGGTGCGCTGTTTGAAGCTGTGCTCAAAACTTTATGAAAACGTCTCTGCGGTGGCGACAATGCGGACGCGTCGAGTGAGAAATTTAACGCCACCTATTGTCGGGATTATGAAACGGGATTTTCTTCGTTTAAAACTGAGAGAAGAGAAAGGAAGTGAAAATATTTAGGAAATATTGTTTTTAATAATATTTTACAGCCATTTAAGAATGTTGGATTATGATATTACTAAGTAAAAATGTAGTTATGATTATTCTCTTACCCACCTTTAAATAAAATGAATGAATACATTGAAAAAACATATTTAAATAAATTTAGTGGTTATGCGTACCACAAAGCAAAATATGTAACAACTTTATTGAACACCAATTTATACAAATTAGGCACAATAGACGAGCTTACTGCCGCGAGGTATTCTATTCTAACAAACCTATAATCTGGACCTTACCAATAAAACATAATATATTTAATTTATTTACGTCTTTTGTTAAAATTTTTGGCTTTACCTAATAAACAACATATTTCATCTGAAATTTATTTGGTGTTATATGTTGAGATGTAGATAAGAGTAACATTCGATTATCAATAATAATATAATTATATCCCCTTTATACCATTTATATTTCAAATATAATATGTGTCCCGTAGTGCATGCTGCTAATGCGATGGAAATATCTCATTACATTTTTTTTTCTCATAATTTCAAAAGCGACCCCAATGCTCTCCTAGCGTAACTTAATTGTGGGTCGCAGGGGACCTCATAGCGAAATATAACAAGTAAATAAACTTACACTAACAATAGTAAGTACCGCTCAACAGCAATTTATAACAAAGGACAGGGGTCCTTTCACAAAAGACGAAAAATGTATTTATTTTCTTTTCATGCGGAAATATACAAACGAAATGTTGCTACAATTCGCAGGACAACAAAAGATGTCAAGCTGCTTTTGTTGTATGTAATTAAATCATAGTAAACTATTAAATAATAACATTGATATATCACATTTTTTTTTTTTTTTAAATTTCATGGATGGAATTCGGACCCTTGTCAAATGAAAAGATCAAGGAATATCTTAAGAAATTTGTAATGCTTGTAGAAATGTTTAATAGGCAGGTGAACTTCCTGAATAATTTTTATATAATTTTGATTAATTTATTCCGCAAGCGTAGCGGCGATAAATTAATAGGAGCAATTTTTAAGGTGGGCTTGTGTTTGTGGGAGGCCGTCTGTGTAGTCTGAATATAAATGAAGATTTATATCAACGCTCCGAGCTCAGTTCGAGATTTAATCAACTCTCTCCGAGTATGTTTTTAATTTTATGAATAAACATTTTCTACCATTTCGAGACGTTGTAATTTGTGTACCCTTTACTTCGCGAAAGCTTATACCAGACACCGTATTAATTTCCGGTGTCTCCTTTCAATATTTCACGTAATCTTTCCAGTAATGTTTACAGACACTTACAGGATGCTTTTTGTAGTTATTTTCATATTTTTCTCAATATCCCTTTTTAGATTAGTTTTATTTAGTATGTAAATTCCATCACGAGGAGCGAGCAATAACCGAAGCTGTCAATTACCCATCTCCTGTCAGGAGACAGGTCTCTAAATTGTTTTATATCCCACTAACATCATGTAACTTGTTTTTAAATGTCTACAAAATGAGCAAGCGAAGTAGTAGATTGATAGAATGATATTGATCCAAAAAACATGTGCTCAGAAACAAGCACAATCCAAAATGTACATTAGGTGCAAAGTCGGACTTATCCCTAAGAGAAACGTGTTCCAGTCTATCTTTGGACGTTTGAGAGTGGATTAATATAGTAAAATTTAAGGAAGGAGTAGCAAAATAATTGCGTTTGAGAATTGAAAATAAAATAATAATAAGAAACAACAAACTGCAACCAGAAGAAATAATAAAATTAGAAAATAGTGACCTAATAATCACTCATCAATACTACTAATAATAAATCTGTAAGGGATGGTGATGGAGTAAGTTACTTTGTTTTAGGAAATATTGAGTTTGTAGCCTCTATGTATGATACTAAAGCTAAATTGACGATTTTTAGAAATCTTTTCTGTATGTATGTATGTATGTATGTTCCTCCATAACTCTTAAAGCGATCATCCGAATTTGATGAAACTTACTACAAGCCCATTTTACTATACGGGACACAGGATAGGCATACTAAAATTCACTTCCGGCTACGCTAAGATGTGGCTCCCATACAAATCGAATTGTTCCAAGCGCCGAAATAAGAGCGGCGCGGCGCGGCGGGGGTTAGTGGCGCGGGGTGCGTTCTGGCGGAGTGCGGTGTGTGGTCTTGAGCAGACTTTCTTATTTAATTCGATTCATAATATTATGTAGGTTAACTTCGTTAGGTATCTATTTGATTAATTTTAGGTGCAAACCTATCGGCTGCTCCAGAGTGAAACGCTGTATTAACGAAATGCTAAATTGTCCAGGAGAGCGAAAATAGTGGAAAATTAAAATATAACAATTTCTGTTCTATTTAAAGGAAAAGTAAATATGCAGTTAATTTAAAAAAAAAAACATCTTTGTAGTGATATGTACCATATGTTTTTATTGTTATAACTAGCTTTTGCCCGCGGCTTCGCTCGCGTGAAATTCGTATTTCAAAGAAAGAAAGTAAGTAACTAAGGGCGAGCTGGGTTCATGTAAACCATAAACCGTCTCGAAGAAAGTGAGTAACTTTTTGAGGCCGAAGGCCGAGCTGCGTTCAGGAAGAGGATAAACCATCTTTAAGAAAGTAAGTAACAAAGGGCGAGGCCGAAGGCCGAGCTGCGTTCAGGAAGAGGGTAACCTTTTCGAAGAAAGTAAGTAACTATGGGCAAGGCCGAAGGCCGAGCTGCGTTCAGGATGAGGGTAAACTTTTCGAAGAAAGTAAGTAACAGAGGGCGAGGCCGAAGGCCGAGCTGCGTTCAGGAAAACGATAGACCTTCTCGAAGACAGTAAGTAACTATGGGCGAGGCCGAAGGCCGAGCTGCGTTCAGGAAAACGATAAACCTTCTCGAAGACAGTAAGTAACTATGGGCGAGGCCGAAGGCCGAGCTGCGTTCAGGAAGAGGATAACCTTTTTGAAGAAAGTAAGTAACTATGGGCAAGGCCGAAGGCCGAGCTGCGTTCAGGAAAACGATAAACCTTCTCGAAGACAGTAAGTAACTATGGGCGAGGCCGAAGGCCGAGCTGCGTTCAGGATGAGGGTAAACTTTTCGAAGAAAGTAAGTAACAGAGGGCGAGGCCGAAGGCCGAGCTGCGTTCAGGAAAACGATAAACCTTCTCGAAGACAGTAAGTAACTATGGGCGAGGCCGAAGGCCGAGCTGCGTTCAGGAAGAGGATAACCTTTTCGAAGAAAGTAAGTAACAGAGGGCGAGGCCGAAGGCCTAGCTGCGTTCAGGAAGACGATAAACCTTTTCGAAGACAGTAAGTAACTATGGCCGAGGCCGAAGGCCGGCTGCGTTCAGGAAGACGAAAAATTCTCGAAGACAGTAAGTAACTATGGGCGAGGCCGAAAGCCGAGATGTGTTCAGGAAGAGGACAAACCTTTTCGAAGAAAGTAAGTAACAAGGAAGTTACTTTCTTCGAGAAGATTTATGGTCTTCCTGAACGCAGCTCGGCCTTCGGTCTCGCCCTCTGTTACTTACTTTCTTCGAAAAGGTTATCCTCTTCCTGAACGCAGCTCGGCCTTCGGCCTCGCTCATAGTTACTTACTGTCTTCGAGAAGGTTTATCGTTTTCCTGAACGCAGCTCGGCCTTCGGCCTCGCCCTCTGTTACTTACTTTCTTCGAAAAGTTTACCCTCATCCTGAACGCAGCTCGGCCTTCGGCCTTGCCCATAGTTACTTACTTTCTTCGAAAAGGTTACCCTCTTCCTGAACGCAGCTCGGCCTTCGGCCTCGCCCTTTGTTACTTACTTTCTTAAAGATGGTTTATCCTCTTCCTGAACGCAGCTCGGCCTTCGGCCTCAAAAAGTTACTCACTTTCTTCGAGACGGTTTATCGTTTACCTGAACCCAGCTCGCCCTTAGTTACTTACTTTCTTTCTTTGAAATACGAATTTCACGCGAGCGAAGCCGCGGGCAAAAGCTAATATTACATAAGATCATTCTAGTTAAATAAAAGGTACACTTATACATGCGAATACATTTAAGATACAAAAGTTTTAATAATTTTATTGTCGCTTCTACTCTAATGTCCTTTGTGTCTAATGAAACAAATATACATAATGTTTTTCTTCCAACAGGTAACCAGTTTACCTGTGACTGCCGCCTCTCCTGGGTTCACATTTTGCGCAACGAGACCAAGGGCGAGTCTCTCCGCTCCGCCCTGGACTCCGTGACATGCATCATGGATTCCTCACTCCATCGTCGCATCGGCGATACCGTCGTCGCCTCCTCATCCAAAGAAATGGCCGAACAAAGAACCAACCCTGACGATGACTACAGCAGCAAGGACGAAGACCGTCCCTCGGTAGATGACGACGAAGAGGAAGACCAGATGTATGACGACACTCCTCAGACGATGGACGATGCACCGACGGTGCAGACGATAACGATAAAGCAGAAGAACCTTATAGAAATACCGCTAGAACTGCTGCCCTGTCCGAGAGAGCTGATTCAAGATTTAGAAGATGCCAACATACAACCTTCGCAGGATGAAGTGAAATACTACAGAAAAACATTCTCCTCAGCTTCTGGCTTGCAGACATGGGTGACATCGATAGCGATATCTCTTATGACACAAGCTGCGTTGTAGCATACCAAGCTTTTAGGAGTTTTAACAGTGAAGTAAACCTGATTGCTTCAGAAAAACTTTTGAACGATATAAGTGAATAGAATTAATTGAAGAGTGAGAATTGGACCAGGACGTGAACTGAATTGAAGACAGTTAAAATGTTTAGGATATATGCCGTAGTTAGACACATAACTTACCATCTAGGACTATAGGCTATGCTTTAAATTTAAGTGTGTTCAAGATGTTTTATTAAGTCTTACGATTTTCTCAATTTGTCGTCGATGGTATCAGTACTTATTTCTCGCTTGTATAAAATTAGTTTGATGGTTTTGAGATAAACGTTTTCAGTATTATAACCCGGTGTGTTCTACGTAAGTTTAGATTTTAAGACTAAGTTGATTTTAAGTTAAAACTAAATATTATGTTGATAGCCTACGTCGAAGAAACCCAGTTTGAGTTGTAAATATTTTACTTCGGAAGAGTTCGTCTTAGATAAGTTTATCCTTAAACAAAATCATAAAACAGCTTGATTTCAATTTGTTGCATCGACGCTTTGCATTAATTGCATTATTTGATAGATCAGTAATATTATGTAATAAGTACATATCATCTGTTTGTGTAAAATATGAATATTTTAACCATGATCATCTTAATATTCTAACTTTCGGCGTACAGCAGCAGCTTGAGTGTGTTCATCCGTGTGTATAATTTTCATAAAGTTGCATTGTTTTAAATCGCCGAACTCGATAAATCAGTATTTTGGATTAATTAAAATTAATACTTTTCGAAATACACACTTTTATTTCTATCCCATCCCATATTTTTGATTACGACGAGGTATCCCCATAATGTTCATACTTATATTAAAGGGATAGAACTCGACAGTTCATTAGGGCAACGTGAAGGGGTTACCAGTTCGTTAAGAAAAACTTTCCCTACCCCGGACTGATACCAATTCGTTCCAATACTGAGCGACGTTAATTATTATGATTAATTTATTATAGAGATTACTTAAACATGAAGGGGGAACCCCTTCATAATTAAGTAAACATAATTCTGATACTACCAGTAGACGACTGCGTACCGTGTAGACGGCCGCGTAGACGGCCGATACTTAAAAATAATAGCCCCACTGTATCTCTCCCCGTACATGTTGTAAAAGGCGACTAAGGGATAAGGACAAGTAACCGTGCTAAAGGGCGACAGGATAGCCACCTCTCACCTTGGCGCGGTTCTTTCACCGAGTCGTGCAGCAGGTGGGTGTCATGCTTACTGGCTGCTAGATAGTTATCTTGTCCGAATACTTTGCTAAACGTGGTGGTCAGTGTTGTGCTGTGATTTACCAAAGTTCTTGCAGCACAACACCGATTACTCTGCTCACCCTGATTGTCGGGATAAAGCGTGTGGTGTATATGTATGTATGTAGTGCTCGTGAAGATGGGCCATACGCTTGGCCCGAAACGTCGAGCCACATAGCTCGGAGTGGAATCGTGAGTAAAGCTGTTTGATTTAAAATAATATGTATGTATGAGTTAGATAGATAGATAGATAGAAAATTCTTTATTGCTCCAGTAAACATTAAACAGTAACAAATACATTGGAAAATTTACATAAGGTGCAAAGGCGGACTTATCCCTTACAGATATTTCTTGCAGTCAACCTTTGGATGTTTGAGATTCGTTAATATAGTGGAATGTAAGCAGGTAGTAGTAAAAGAGTTGAGCGTGAGAATTGAAGATAAAATAATAATAAGAATACTTATTAAAAATACATATAAGTACATGCTAGTAAAATATAAGCCATATAACCCAATTTTTTTAACTGTGCACTTCGAGCTGTCAAAGTCGTTAGGTTCTCAGCACTGAATTCACCCCTGCTTGTAATTCTTCACCTCACCGCCGCCGACGCCTAATCCGTACGGAGTGCAGACCGTACTGATAGGCGTCGGCGGAGAGGTGAGGAACTAAGCAGGTAGGGTGCATTCAGTGCTGAGACCTAACTACTTTTGACAGCTCGAAGTGCACAGTTAAAAAAATTGGGTTATACATGTTTAATACATATAAATTACTAAATATATAGAAAATTATATACAAATAAATATACATACATACATACGAGTACCTACTTGTCCATCCAGGTAAGTATGAAACAAAAGTGGTTTTTGTTTTTTAGGTTTGATATGTATGTTAGGTTTGATATGTAGGTTTTGATATGTATGTTATGTATGACTTTATTAAAGTAAATTTTTGTCACGTTCATTTCGGATTCCATGTAAATAGAAACTTTACTACAGCTGGAAGTGGTATGGATAGACGTCCGATCGTGAAAAAAGGCCCTGCTGCATGACTCGCTCGAAGGACCGTGCTAAGATGAGAGGTGGCTGATCTATCGACCTTTAGCACGGCATCTTGTCCCCTTATTCTTAAGTCAGACAGACTAACAAAGATGTTTCACATACTCGTAACATTGGATAGGGTAGAATAGAGTTCTTTGTTTGGCTTGAGAATATTTTCGATGAATTTTTAAGGTTCTGTATCCATACGGAAATGAGATACACTAAGCCTAATCTGTCTGTCTGTCTGTCTGTACGTCTGAGGGCTGTATGTATTGAACTTCACAGAATATGTGTTATTTATTATGAAAGATATTCCAACAACTAAAAAAAACTGACCAAGTGCAATTCGGAATCGCGCACCGAGGTTTCCGCACCACAAAAAAAAAACAAAAAAAAACACGTTTCTTGTATTGTATACAAGAAACGTGTTTTTACTTAAAGTTTTAATTTTTAAATTTTGTATTATTTGATGGAATATCCGATATAATAACACATATTCTGTTAAAATTTCCACCGGCTAGCTATTACGGTTCAGAAGATACAGTAGTAGGACAGACAGACAGACGGCGTAGGCTTAGTGACCTTTTAGTGGCTTAGCGTACGAGGTACGGAAACCTAAAAAAGCAAAAAGTATAAAATTAAGGCGGGTCCCCGTAGAGTTATTCAGAATAATATTATGTGAAATAGCGCCATCTATCGAACGATCATTAAACCAACATTTTAACTACGAAAGTATGAGCGGTCATAGATGGCGTGAGGGTTACAAATTAGTCAATACTAATATGTATCAATACAAACCTTATAACACCTCTTCTTTTGTGTCGGTGGTTAAAAACTTGGGTTAATGATAACCTCCTACTTTTGTACCGTGTGGGGCCGGTACATTAAAAGAATAGCCCCACTGCATCTCTCCCCGTGTATGTCGTAAAAGGCGACTAAGGGGCACGACTCCCTTCTTATATTACTAGGTGGTAGGGTTTAGCCCGCCAGGGTTGGTAGCACCGCACTGAATGATAGGTCGGTCGAAACGGCTATGTAAATAGTTTGTGTTTTCCGTCTAGTTCAGTGTAGCCGGCACTGACGTGGCACCAAGTTCACCCGGTGTTATGGGCTGACATCACGGATGTTGTAGGTGATGTAGCCAAACGTGTCAGTTTCCATAAAAAAAAAACCTCCTTTTTTTAAGAAGTCGGTTAAAAATAAGCTGTGCCGAGCGCGATATAGCTGCAAGCAACGAGTTTGTATTGTGAAATAAAAATATACTTTATTGTACACCGTATAAAAAGGTTGCAAAAGGCGAGTTTAATGCCTTGCGGCATTCTTTACGAACTAACCTTTGGGATATGGAACAGACGTAGGGGCGGACAATGCAGTACTAAACAGGGAACAGTTGTATGAAATATAAATACACACATATACAAATTGTACAAAGATATATACAATCAATATAAATCCTTACATATACATAATTACATATATACAATAAGAAATATACCTATCTATAAACCATCTCTCCCCGTATATGTCGTAAAAGGCGACTAAGGGATATGACTCCCTTCTTATATTACTAGGTGGTAGGGTTTAACCCGCCCGGGTTGGTACCACCGCACTGACTGAAAGGTCGGTCGAAACGGCTATGTAAATAGTTTGTGTTTTCCGTCCAGTTCAGTGTAGCCGGCACGACCGAAGGGAAGCACTGACGTGGCACCAAGTTCACCCGGTGTTATGGGCTGACATCCCGGATGTTGTAGGTGATGTAGCCAACCGTGTCAGTTTCCATAAAAAAAAAACCTACATCAACTCTTATATACTATACATACATACTTATATACATACTTTACATATACTTCCACTGGATTGAAGTGCGACCGTGTGATTGCTGCGCGCACTCGCTACACGCGCAAGAAGCAGGAACATGATGGCTACGGAACCCTCTGTGTGTGAGCAATGAGATTTTTTTTTTCATTCGCTTCGTAAAAATTTTGTTATATTATAAAAGGTTGGTTGGCATCAATTCGGTGCCTGAATTCGTGAATTATTTTGTATGAGATTGCGGGTCTATTGATTTTTTAACCGACTTCAAAAAAGGAGGAGGTTCTATGTTCGGCTGTATGTATTTTTTTTTTTATGTATGTTCAGCAATATCTTCCCCAATTGTGAACCGATTTCGATGATTCTTTTTGTGTTTGGTTCAGTCTAGCTCCAAGGTGGTCCCATTTTTTTTTTGTCAAGATCGGATTGGAAAGCGAGGCGGAATCGCGAGGCCGAAGGCCGAGCGATTCCGCCGAGTACATTAATAGCAAATAAAAATTACTAAAAAAACTGTGAAATAAAAAACTATTTAAAAAAATATAAAAACCGCCTTCAAAAATGTATGAAATAAAAAAATAAAAAATCGAACCCTAGAGTTGAAGGCGGTGGTGCTAAAGCAAGCAAAAATAACCGACCGCCTTCAACTCTAGGGTTCGATTTTTTATTTTTTTATTTCATACATTTTTGAAGGCGGTTTTTATATTTTTACCAGATTCAGATTGAGATATTTATTTTGTCGTAAAGAACACACAACATTAACAATATTTTATTGAGACATATGCATATTCCGTACTGGATGTAAGATGTCCTCCTCTAGTTCAGTATAGCCAGCAATCCAGGGAAGTCTCCGGTACGGCACCTACCTTCTCGGAGGTGATATTGGCTTGTCGGAGAATGCGCTTTGGCCCCTCCGTCCGACTCAGCCACCCATACCGGATTACATAAAAAAATATATATATATCAGTATGGTTCGTCATGGCGTGCCTTGGGAGAGGCCTATGTCCAGCAGTGGACCGATACAGGCTGATGATTATGATGATGATGATGGTTCGTTATCATTTTGTTTGTCATGTCCCGTTCAGCAGTGCAATCTATAAGGAAGAACCGGGTAAGAAATAGAGTTTTTTTTTTTACAATATAAATCTAAGGATACTTTTAAAATTTTCAAAAAAAATACATACATATCACACACGCTGAAACCCGACAATCGGGGTAGGCAGAGTAATCGGTGTTGTGCTGCAAGAACTCTGGTAAATTACAGCACAGCACCGACCACCACGTTTCGCAAAGCATTCGAACAAGATTCAATCGATCAAGCAGCAAGTAAGGCACGAAGACCCATCTGCTGCATGAATCGGTGGAAGTACCGTGCCAAGGTGAGAGGTGGCGAACCTGTCGCCCTTTAGCACGGCATCTTGTCCTTATCCCTTAGTCGCCTTTTACGACATGCATGGGGAGTGATGCAGTGGGGATATTCTTTTTAAGTACCGGCCCCACACGGTACTACAATAAAAAAAAATACCTCAGGCGTATACTCCCGCCATCACTGCCACATTTAACACAATTTCTAAGTAAATATTGATGGTGGGCGGCGCGGGTGATTTATAGTGGCATGTCGCAATATACCGCGATTTCAGCTGAAACCGGCCCGTGATTTACGATCAACACCGCACAGAGCTGCGAACACACCGGCAGCGGGCGGTGCTGCGTTGTCGGCCGGCTGCTTAAAGATTAAACATTGCCACAACGGACTAAATACTTCGTCGCCGTTGAATCGGTGCTTTCCAAACCGCAAAGGTATGCACAGGAGTTCAGTGGAGCCGACATGAAATGAAGGGAAACTACTGACATGGCACCCAGTTCACCCGGTTTTATGGGCTGACATCACGGATGTTGTGGGTTATGTAGACAACCGTGTCAGTTTCCATAAAAAAAACAACTTTCACCAGGTCTACAGTTTCCACACGGGAAAATTTCGGAATATACCTCCTTCCATGAGATATATATAACCAACAAGTCCCTAAGGTACCTACTTGAAGCGTAAAAAGGCACCTTTAAGCATAAAAGGCACTTGTCTGGACGGACGGCTGGAATAGCGTTCGTAAACCAGATAATGCCATACGCCACTTGCCATTAGGTGGAATCGTGCCAAAAAATCTAACTCTTAACGTTACCTATTCTAAGTAGATAGGTATCTATATATTTAGGTATTATATATTAATAATATATTATAAAATGTAATACATATGTATTTAATTTATACCTTTATGTATTTAATTTAATTTATAATTTGCAATTTTTACGTTTAATTAACTAGTACGTACTTATATGTAGTGTATATGGGAATTGTTGATGGACACACATGAGAAGCATTACCAGATGCCTTCGGAAATCTGTACCACAGCATTATTGTATATTGTTGTTGTATATTGTTTATTAAGCATTCATTAAACAGCATGACTGTACTCGAATTTGTCACAATTTGTTCTATCCCATTCGATTACACCCACGAAGAAGAACCGGTAAGAAACTTCGCAGGGTTTTTTTTTTCATAATCATTTTTACAAGCATTTAGTGACTATCCACATAATACACCGCCTACAGTCGATTGAAAATACAGCTTGAGAGCAAGATCAAAAACAGATTTTTGTTTTGTTTTTGAAGTTCTGACTGCAAGGACTTAATTAAGTGGATCAGGTGTAAAGAGCCTTTGTCAAATTTTTGATACGTCATTTGTATCAACTCAATAAATGTTAGTAATAAGTATACATACTACAACGTAGTATTGTCAAATAATAATAATAAAAAAAAAATAATTATAATAAAAATATTAAGATACTTGAAGTATCAAGTTGTCAATCGGTTAGTAAATAAATTTGAGTACAAATAGTACCTAGTCATAATAAGTATACATAATACAACGTAGTATTGTCAAATAATAAAAAAAAAATATAATAAAAATATTAAGATGCTTGAAGTATCAAGTTGTCAATCGGTTAGTAAATAAATTTGAGTAAAAATAGTACCTAGTCATGCGCTAATTATGCAGTCAGAACCTCAAGATATAGTCCTGTCGACTAATGCCTCTTTTACAGTATAGTAGGCTTTCTTTACAAGAGTTGATTTTATATGTTTCTTAAACAAAGTATCATTTAGATTTTTACCTCTTCTGGTATTTTATTATACAATCTAACACTGTTGCAAACAAAACTTTTCGACATTTTAGATGACCTGTGCTTCGTAATTAGAACATTATTTTTATGCCTAGTATCATGCTGGTGCATATCAGAGTGAAGCGTAGCATCCTGTATATATTTCCTAGCATAGCAGATATTTTGATAAATATAAATACTGGGTAATGTCATAATTCCTATTTTATCAAATACATTTCTACAAGAGGCCCTCGCCCTCATACTGAGTATACAACGCAGTGCTCTTTTTTGAAGAATAAATATTCTATTAGATTCCGCCGCGTTTCCCCAAAATAATAATCCATAAGACATAAGACTATCGAAGTAAGCAGAATACACAGTTTTAGCAGCTTGTATGCCACATAATTCCTAAAAAAAATTTATGGCCTAACAAGCTGAACTTAGCTTACCAGCAAGCGTATCTATATGAGGTTTCCAAGTTAGGGTGCGATCAAATATTACTCGTAAAAAGGTTATTTCTTTGGAAATAAGTAATGTCAGATCTTCTGCTGTTTTAATAATTTCCTGATTAACAATACGTCTGTGAGTTCCAAGTGCAAAATGCATTACATTTGTTTTATTGACATTGAGTAAGACTTTTGAGAGAACACTTTAATGACTGAATTACATCTATGAAGGACTCACGTAATTCCGCAATGTTTTTATTTTTTAAAACTACAGATATATCATCAGCAAACATTACTAACTCAATATCATCTTTAATACAACTAGAAATGTCATTTACATAGATTAAGAAGAGCAATGGTCCCAGTATGGAACCTTGAGGAACTCCCATAGAAATGGATTCTACACCAGACTTATTACCATTAACATCACACATCTGCTTTCTGGTACTCAAATATTATTTAAAAAGACGCAACTCTTTATCCCTTACACCATAATGTTCTAATTTCATTAAAATTATATCACGACTAACACAGTCGAATGCCTCGCAGAATGCGAGCAGAAACTTGAAGCATGCGCGGGAAATTTAGAGTAGCCACTCGCTAGTCCCGACCTCGATTAACACCCTCCTCTACTGCAGATGGGCCCGGATATGTTCGGTGAAGCCATCGCAAGCTTAGTTCCACAACTTCGATATAGGACAGCCCGGAGAGACGGGATGACGCTGGAAAGACAGCTGGCGACCGGGAAAGACCGGTGACGAATGGGAAAGTCCATTTGACGACCGGGGGCCTTATTCTGAAACCTAACGCCTAATCAGCGAGAGCGGCTCTCGTCTCGTCGCCGTCTGTGTGTGTGTCTGTATTTTTCACACGCACACAAACGCGTCTCTCGTCTCGTCGCCGTCTGTCTGGTGTCTGTATTTTGCACACGCACGCAAACTAATACGCAACGACATGAGAGTGTGTGACCACCACGAATGAGTGAATGTTGACAGCTATAAAGCATAGGGACTATGAACCGCTCACCGATCGATATCTCTAACAACTTTGGCATGAATCTGGACCTGAACTGCTCGATGTATGGGAAACAATACAAGCGAAAAATCTGGCTAGAAAGCACGTGAAGGAACATAGCGACAGTGAAGCAGGGCAGAAAGCGCCTGTAAGTTCTCCACCTGACACTATTGACAGAGTACAACCTCACACGTCACAAAGTGTTGCGCAACCTTCCTCTCACCATGAAGCATTTTCGCCCAGAGACCGACTAAGCTTACTTTGATTGATGATATGCATCCTTACATATACATAATTATATAAGAAAAATCAATCTTGTAATTTACGTCAACTCTTAGAACTAGATATACATACCTTGTTTTCAGAAAATGTTCATCCAATTACGCATCTCGTATACAGCCTGTTATAAGACAGGTCTAGTAGCTACATAATTCGCCATTGCGTCCCAGATAAGGCCTCGTATCGTGATGAGAAGATAATGATAAATTAAGTGCTCCCCATTGAAGATCCATCATCACTCCAGTACACCCGACAAAAATAGCATGCCGCTCTTAATATCGCTTTTCTTCGAAGCGAGTGCCGCCATTGTTGGAAGTTTTGCAACAGAAAATGTCTGCGATATTTTTCTCGTCTCCAGGACATATTGCGGAGGTCAGCGAGAATAAATCACTGCTAGCTATAGGCTCGCCTTTTGAAATTGCTTCTCATTTTTTATGATGATGGTGAAATATAGCAGGCCACGGATAAAATTAAGTATCTACCTACCTAGATGGATACAGAATTTAGAGTTCAAATATTACACTAATCGATAAAAAGCAATCTTGGTTTTGATAAAGATATTATATAGAGAAGCTAAATAAATTGGGCCTCACATTTTCGTGTATTTCTAAGTGATTGTATAAGACTTTTTTATCTGAATTTATGAATTTTTCTTGAATTCTCAAACCAATTCGTCATCCTCATGTATACATACGCGCCTCAAACAATGATTTAACTTACCAATCTGGCCTGGTGTCGAAACAAAAGATGAAATTATATTTCAAGATAAATAACTAACAGGATAATCTGAGTATCGTCGTAGTATTCCTGCTAACCCTTCATTAATCGATCAGGAAATTTTTATGGTCAATGCTCAGAAATTTGCGGAGCAAATCACAGATTTGTACCTATTCTTATTAAAAGTTTATCAATTGAAATTTTTATTGAAGTTTTAATTGGTGTTGCTTTTTTAACTTTATTGGAGCGTAAAGTTTTAGGTTATATTCAGATTCGTATATGATTTAACTTACCAATCTGGTCTGGTGTCTCTGAGCCACAGACCATTTGTAGGATCACTCAGTCTGTTGGACGCTGCCCGGAGGAACTTACATCCCTTATGAATTGCCATCCAACCTATATCCTGGCAGCACTCGTCACAAATAAACTGAACAGCCTTTTGTTGTTGACATTGGGCTTTTGAGGACCTATCGTTTCTCAAAATCGTTCCTTTGTCACACCACTAGGGTATGAAATTGCCTACCGGCAAGTGTGTTTCCACTTTTCCGATACTTTTAGCCCGGTAGTCTTCAAAAGACGTAATAACAACCTGGAAAGCGCTTCTATAGTCCGCAAATCAGCTGATAGGTATATATGTGTCTCACTGAGCGTGGTTTCGCGAGATCAGGTTTATTTGGCTGGTTCCTTTCGTATGATCGATACCCGTGCAACGTTGAACTGTGTCACAACTATCCATCTTTGTATGTAAGTGGAATGATTTTATATAGGACCCTTCGGCTGAGAAGAAATGTACATGTTACTTATGCATTTCTTCCTCTTGCTGAATGGTCGTATAGACAATCCATCCGTTATCCGGTATGATATCGCCGAATGTCCCGAATAAGTATCTGCGTGCAAGGAGTCACTTGCTGTTTGCGGAACGTCCGTCGCGTACGTTGGTGTTAATGTTGGGTCATATTTCGGGATCTAGACGTCTTCAACTGCAATACTAATGTCTTTCAAAGGTACGCGGTGAGATTACACAGCCCCTGGTCCCTGAAATATATTATCATAAAAATACAAATAAATCTCATCCAAATTCATGTACAAACAAGAATTATTTTGTAAAAAATAGTAGAGTATTAGGCAATATATCCGATTTTAGTACCATGTTTCTCGTACTTCTGGTACTCGTATAATGAAATTATATTTTAAACATATAATAACAATTGTTTAAGTCCAATACAGAAATTATATTTTTTACATAGAGATAATTATACTGTACTGTAAGGCGTATATAAGGAGATATTATACTGTAAGGCGCAATTCGTATATTACGTTTAATTTTTTTTCACCGACTCATCTTTTTACATTAACTAGGTTTAAATAAATATGACTTATTTTTCCAATCGGAAACCTGTTATCCTAAAATGTTGTCTCCCCTTTCTCTTTAGAATCTTTTACTTTTTTTTTGTCAAAATTTTGTCATTTGATATAATTTTTTTTAGAATATTAAATAAAAATCTGTAGAACCTTGAAAGTTATTAAAAAGTTGTTATAAATATTGGCAATTATCACTATGTAAAAAATATAATTACTGTATTGGACTTAAACAATTGTTATTATATGTTTAAAATATAATTTCATTGGCTCAAACTCCACTAAAAATATAATATGTTACTGACACAATAATTCTTAACCCTATAATAGAGGCACGTAAAATACTACCAGTGCTATGGCGGGGCCCCGTTTTGATTACTGAAACGTATCTCCGTCAGGTAAGGAGTTTAATCGAATTGGACATAATACGCTTTATTCATTTGGAAAATCAGAAGGATTAAGTTTGAAATGGTGCAGTGCAGCTTTCACGAAAAGGGGAGAAATGTTCAACCTGCCGTGATGGATCCACAGACATTTGTTGTTTGAAACATTTTGAAGCCCACTTTTAAGGAAGCATGAATTTAATTAATTACTTAGGGTAGCTTAGGGATGCAAACCAGATTAGGGTGTTAAGATCTGGAGGGATTTTTGCAGGTGGAATGGTTTTGTATATTGTAAGAAAAATTAATATTTTAAGTACATAACGCCCGACTGGTTCACAATGGTATAAGAGAAAAATCGGCCAAGTGTGAGTTTTACTCGCGCACGGAGGGTTCCGTAACCGCTTTATCATACCTGTCGAAAAACCATATTCGTCTATATTTTTTCTTTCTATAATAATGCAAAATATAAATACATGTGGGCGCCATCTATTATTCAGTATCGTGAATTTATACTAATCGATTCTTAGCACGTTTATTGTGTGGCGCTCTCTTGATTTTTAAATTTTTGCCTTTTTACTTTTGCCATAATAACATAGATTTTGTGAAATTTTTAACCGGCTACCTATTACTGTTCAAACGATGCAGCCAGACAGATAGACGGCGTAGACTTAGTAATAGGCTTCCGTATGGATACGGAACCCTAAAACGGATGCTACGGTACTCTCATCTATCATCACCATACATCGGAATCCGCGGGGCACGAATACGACCTTGTTAGGGATTGACTACGGCGATCAATAAACAATCGACACTGTTATCGATACTCATATTTATTTGTTTATTGTATTTTATTCATGTCATATTTCAGACCTGAATACTTATATACCTACAGTACTTATATAAACATGTATACTTTATGTTAACGATTAAGTAAATATAATACATATTTATATAAGGTCTTTCAAAATTAGTTCATAGTACGCTAAGGGGGGGTTCTGTATCATATAGGGAGTAAAACCTATATAAAAATTTTTGGACCTTGGGCTTTTTTTAAGTAAAAAATTGTTTTATGTAGGTATTTAAATAAAAAAATAGGTGGTTGATTTATATAACCTAATCGATTCAGTTTCATAACAGTAACAAAAAAGTCTTCATGACCATTATGATGTAACACGTGTAAGTTGGTAAAAAAAATTAAATTCTTTCTATTCCATACTAATAAAACTAAAATTGTGGTTTTTCACAATTTCTGAAAGAAAGAGATATACGTGTTGGAAGACTTTTTTGTTCCTAGCACGAAACCGAAACGATTAAGAAAAAAATTTTTTTTACATTTAACATTAAAAAAAAAATATTGTGAAAAAAAAAATCTTTGTTCTTCAAAAGTGATCTATTTCCGATACAGAACCCCCCCTTAGCTTACTATGAACAAATTTTGTAAGACCTATTTTTTTGGACCTTGGCTTTTTTTTATGTAAAATATTTTTTTATGTGTTTAAATAAAAAAATAGGTGGTTGATTTTTATAGCCTAATCGATTCAGTTTCATAACAGTAACAAAAAAGTCTTCAATATCATTATGATGTAACACGTGTAAGTTGGTAGAAAAAATCAAATTCTTTCTATTCCATACTAATAAAACTAATATTGTGGTTTGAACAGATTTGTATTGTACCTACAAAGTAAATACAACATTTGTTTATTATATCTTATTTTCTATAGAAATACTCTTAGTTTTAATAATCGACATTATTTCATATTATTCTAAAATAACGATCGATTTTCGATATTTGTGGATACATTGTCCCATCACTAAACAACCTTGAATCATTCGTGCCCCGCGGATTCCGATGTATGATCATCACTTATGGGCCATATAACATCGCGCTACTGTAAATAAGGGTTAAGCAGTAAGATGTCTGTAAGAGGGGTTAAGCAGACTGTTGGAAGTCTGAGCAAATGTCAAATTGGTTTGATTTTTTGATTTTTGATTTTGTCAAGACTAGTCATATAATTAAGACTACAGAAAAGAACCGGTCAAGTGCGATCTAGACTAGCTCGCCGAAAGTTCGGTATCAATCAATTCATTTATCTTCATTACATTTTTCTGAGTGAATACGTTTCTACGCTGTATGAACAAATTTTCCATTTTTTCCAACATATAATCGTTACATAACTTATCCCGTACCTCTTGGACTCTTTCCTTTGGTTTTTTTCTAAAATCCCTGAAGCTCTCTAGAATAAGGAGCCGAATAAGCTATCTTTTCACAGTTTAAGGCTCCTCCTTTAGGCTTCATTTTCTGCGGTTTTCGAGAGAGAATTTTATCGAACATTTTATCTTATTCTTTATTCGTAGTCAAAGGATTCGCATGTAATTTATTCTAGAGCAAAACTCCATTCACTACATTTATTGAACATACGCCCACATACATTTATTGAAAACCTAGTAAATAAAATGGTACAAGAATGTGAACCTAACTAACCGTTTTGTTACATTGATCCATTGGATCAAAATCGTATACGAGTTCATGTAAAACAAATACAATTTTATTATTTAAAAAGAAAACTATTTTATGTTGCACAACAAGTGAGTTTAAAATTTCTAAGTAAAATTCGCCAATATTGGTACAGAGCGTTTCACTGATCTAGTCCCTAGAATTGAACAATTTCAACTTGTATTACCGAACACATGAGGCTTAGCACGAGGAATAATTTTCGTGGAACGAATTCTACTACCGCACTTGAATGCGTTCATGCTTCTGTTCAGTTCAGCGTAACTGACACCATCACAAGGAAAGACTGACATAGCTCCTCTGCGTCACACTCATAGGATTGTATTTAAGAAAAAAATTAAGAATATTTATTATTCATGCTCACTGAAGTAAATACATTTATATCGCAAACATATGCATGGACTGTAAGCTATGTTATTATGTGGCTCGTCACTAAAATACTTGTAATTATGTATGTATAAAAAATACCCTGCGAAGCTTCATGCCGGTTCTTCTTCGTGGGTGTAATGGAACCGGTTAGAACAAATTGTGACAAGTTCGAGTGCAGCCTGTCATAATATGAATGCTCAATAAACACAATCCCTCTCCTTTATCTTGTCATTCAGTTGACTATGGTGTACACCAGTCCCACTGATTATATAATGTACATAATATGTATGTCTAATAAATATTATATTATTTTTATATTTATATCATGTTTCTTTACAGTTTGTTACATTGCCACAAAATATTCTTGTTCGCCTGCATGTACTTCTTCCACATTCCAAAGGTTAATTATAATAGAATCCCTCACAGTATTAAGCTCGCCTATTGTACCTATTTTGTGTGAATTGGTGTTCAATAAAGACTATATACATAGGTACATAAGTTGCATAGCATCCAATTCCTTCAGGAACATAATGTTATGGGTCGACATCGCGAATGTAGCAAATGATGTAGCCAAGCGTAATAGGTACATTAACAATAGAAAAAAAAAACTGAACAAAAAATTTTTAGGTTCAACCAATGGGTTAAAACGATACAACAAATTACTCGTTAATTTTTATCTGTCGTAACGACCGTACCATAATACGATGAGCATGTCCTAGTTAGATCCACCGACACAATATGATTTTATACAGATACAGTAACTACAAAGAACTCTCAAGAAAGCGGGCAAATCTTTCACCCAAGTCCGAAATTGTCGCCGACGTATTGTCGGAGGCTCTCTGGTAATTCGGGGCTTACGAGATCCCGGTTAATTCGATCGATACAATTCCGCTCCAGTCACGCACGAGAGTTCCACCCTTCTAATCCCTACCCGAGATCTGGGACTAAGAGCGGAGGATAGGCAGTGTAAAGCTACCCTGCTGTCAGGGCAACCTTTATTGCAAGAACGAGTGAAGAGAGAAATTAGCATCGGGAAACTTGTAGTAATAATAATGGTATCTTCTTTAGGCCCTTACTAGGTGCTAGGCTCAAATAGCAGCCGACTGGGTTGGTACAACCGTACTGGATGAAAGATGACCGCACAGGAGCCTCGAGTGTGTTTTCCTATAGTCCTGTATAGTTATAGCAGTTCAAAGGGAAATCTCCGGATTTGCATGCACCTTCGCGAATATTGGTGATATTTCGGTCGGATTATGATCTCTGATTCTTCTGACTCACCTAACCATATCGAACTGTTAAAAATAAATTCTAGATGTTTAAATGTCGTTGCATTCAAGGTATCTGGAAGAAATTGCATTCTGCGACCATTTTACAAACGACGCTTTCTGATCTCTTCGGTCTGGCCATTGTGGGATAACTACTATAGCTGTAAGGTCCTAGAAGTCTTCAAGTCGCGCAATCATTTCGCCTTCTTCTGTGGCAAAATATGTGCAAAATTTGGGTCGCAATTCTGTACGGACGAATAACCAAGCCTGTGAAAAGGATTACCTGGTACAGAGTCCTTGACAGAATGACGATACGTAGACTGGAATGGCTTAGATATTATTTCTGCTGCACCAGAATTAATTTAAGCAGAATAAATGAAACCTTAAGAATTTATTGTACAAAGCTGATAATATATTACCATGAGATGATTTCTTGTATTAAATCATTTGACATAAAGTTTAAGAACTAACAGACAAGAGAGGATCAGGAATGGTGAATATTTAACAGTAAATGAAGAATAGGAAAGCTTTCAATTTGAGAGCCCCGGCAGCTCGGTGGTGCTATAGATCGACGTCAGATTATGAAGCAGACGGTTAGAGCTTGGTTGGATGACGAGCGTTGAGGCTGGCCGTGGTTTGCATTCCACGTAAAATTTTAAATTAGTTTCCTTACCTTACTACTTGGTAGGGTTTAACCCGTCTGCACTGAATGAAAGGTTGGTAGAACGAAGCGGCTATTTAAATAGTTGCTGTTTTCCGTCCTGTCAGTGCAGCCCGCACGACGAAACGGCTGGCAATGCACCTATAGAGAAATCCTTGGACCATATCAGGTTACAACTTAAAGTAACGTAAAAACTGAAATCTTCTAATAAATTTTTTCCATCTCGTTTGTGTCGACGATCTGTTACTTTCCTCCTTCATCCTGCCCCACATACCTGACTCTGCAGGCGTCGAGACACCTTCCAGCGCTAATGATGAAGTACGTGGGTGGGGAACGGGAAGGCGGGAGGGGGACACGCGCTGTTCCAGCCTTCGCAAAACTTTTATTCATTAGTTCTACCTTGTAAGGCCGAGTTGTTCCGATCCGAACATGCATCGTGGGCACAGGGCAAAAAGGTCATTTCTCACATCCGCCAGTGTGCAAATGTGATAGTGCTAAATTAAAACAAGAGGATAGCGATACCGTATTTTGCTCTTATAATTTCTGGGATTTTTATTTGAATTTATAATAATACTAGCTTTTACCCGCGGCTTCGATTCGCGTGACTTTTTGCTCACAGCCCAGGCAGCCGATGACGTAGCGTTATGATTTATAGCCTGAAACCATAATTGAGAAGTGACAAAATATAACAGTGAAAACTGTATGTAAATCGTTAAAGTGGTTGGTTCCCGAGTTGTAAGTATATTCATATTATATTCTTTCATATATCCTTCAACGTACGTTATACAGCCGCCATTCGCCCGTAGAAACTTTGCTTCATTTATTATGATGTGTTTTATTGTTTATTGAACTGTGTATTTTAATATAACAACATTAAATCCAATAAGATATTTAGCTTGAAACAATAATATTAACCTACAAATATAACCAAATAAGAATTAAATACTTCAAAAGTAAAATACACAAAAAATCATGGGAGACGAAGTGAGCACCTGCTAGGGTGTGGAACAGTCTCCCGGGGAGTGTGTTTCTCGAATCCTTTGACCTGGGTGTCTTCAAACGTCGTCGTATCAACGGTCTAGACAGCCTAGCAACAGTCCGAAAATCTGCTGCCATGGCACCGATGATGAGCGTGATTTCGCGAGGAGAGGGGTTTTTGGCTCCGTCAACTGTACCATTGGTCCCTCGACACAGCCACCCATGTTGGTTTACATAAAAAAAGAAAAAACTGTATCGAGCACGCTAGCGGCTTTTCCTTTCTGATCTGATGCACTGCTTCAGGATTTTTTTAACACACCGTCCCCTGGCGCATTCAGAAGGCACTGCTGGTGTGGGACCTGCTGCGTCGCGTCGGTACTCTGTGCAGCAGCTGCGCGGGTGTCTGCTCGAAAGGCTCTGGCGCCTCCGCTGAATCGGGGGCTCGTCTTGAGACGACGAGACGTTTGTTTGCTCGAGCAAACAAGGTATATTAAATTAGTGGAGCTTCATCATATTCATCGCATTTTCAGTGAAGACAATGGGGCACAGTCCGAGGAGGCTAAGCGGCTCACAATGAACATCGCGATGGCCTTGTGCTTTGCGCTGCTTCAGGAGAACCGCGCTCGTACGATTTCCATTAAACTGTAAATTCTTCTAGGGAATTATTAATTATGACCAAATTATAATTATGGCAAAAAAAGTATCCTGAGTTGCTTCGAGAAAAGGAAGGTCAGTTTGCCGTGACGGCCGTGTTTGCTCGACTTGGTGGAGGCGCTACCGTGCCCTCAGATGTCATTGAAATGTGTTATGAGCGAGAAGCTCTTCATTGCAACATTTCTTCCTCCAGAGTTCGATTAAACATAGCTAACATACATAGGTTAACACTCCACAGGTTAAACATATTTTTCAGCTCACTTCTTTTGCTATTAAGATTTTTGCATTTTTGCCATCTTGAACGCTTTTTAGCCAGCTGCGTCGAGTCTGACGTCATCATATTAGATGACTGATGGTCTTCTGCTTTTTCTGCTGCTTCTGCTTGAAGCTTCATCTGCCAGTGTGCGGTCTCTACTTTTGCACTCTTTCTCCCACAACGGTTGTCGTTCCTAAAACAAAAATATAACAATTATCATTTTTGTTTTTTATCTTTGTTGCATTAACTTATCTCCCTTCACTAAGCCATAAAATTTTGTTGTGCGAGCTGCACATTTGTTTTGATTTGAGAATAGCTGTTCTAGGTTTCTAAGAATTTCATTCATACATCACGCTGTATTCCGACAATCGAAGTAGGCAGAGCAATCGGTGTTGTGCTCCAAAAACTCGGGTGAGTTGGAGCGTAACACAGACGACCGCGTTCAGCAAAGCATTGGGACAAGATAACTATGAAGCAGTCTATATGTAAGGCAGTTACGTACTGCATCACGCGTGTACTGCATGCATGACCGTAGAAAGACCGTGCCAAAATGAGACGTATTTAGCTACGGCGTGTAAAAGTATTTAACCGGACATTGCTAGGACTGAATAAAGCAAGTAGGCACAAGAAAAAGTTAAATTACAAATTTAAAAAACCCTCGACCCTCAAAAAGTCAAAAACAATTTCGCTTTACTTACTTAAAGGAGTCGGGAGACCGCGAAGTACATAACCCGCGCAGCTCTGAGTTCTATATTTTATTTACTTAGCGGTTCCCCGACTCCTTTAATTAAGTATCTAATCGGAAATTATTTTTAACGTTTTAAAGGTCAGGGATTTTTTTAAATGTGTAATAACTTTCATTTCAAGCTTTTATAAAAAAAACGCATCGAAATCGGTCCTTCCATGAGAAGTAATTGTTTTATTACTTCATAATTACATTATTAATCAATTACTATCATAGCTAAGAACCGGTTAAACCGGCTTTCTAATAAATAATCGCATCCAAATCGGTCCATCGGTTTGGGAGCTACGTTGCGACAGACAGAAACACAGACAGAAGTAGGCGTCAAACTTATAACAGCCCTCTTTTTGCGTCGGGTGTTAACAATAGCGCTAGGGACAGAAAGCAAACACTCCGAGTCAAATGAACAAACACACATACCTAATTACGAAACAAACTCTTGGATCGATAGGAGCGAAAATGATAATTTATTAATGTTCATATTTGGGGGAGGGGGGAAGGGGGGGGGGGGGGGAAAGACATCCAGCACACTCGTGTACACACTTGAGCTTCGTCTAATTCAACCAAAATTATTGATTAGTCTACAAATAACGTTACCGTTTGAACGAGACACTTTTTAGGTTTTCGTATCCCGTACGGAAGCTTATTACGCCGTCTGTCTGTCTGTCTGTCGTACTGCTGTATCTTTGGAACCGTAATAGGTATCCGTTTCAAATTTTCACAGAACATATTACGGTGGATATATCGAATTATAAAATATAGAAAAGGTAAAAAATTAGACCCCCTTTAATTTTTTACCATACAAGAATAGTGTTTTTTTTTGTGGTGCTGAAACCTAGGTGTGCACTACAAGGTGCACACCTAGGTTAGTGTAGCCGACATGAAATGAAGGGAAGCACTGACATGGCACCTAGTTGACCCTGTGTTATGGGCTGACATCACGGATGTTGTAGGTGACGTAGCCAACCGTGTCAGGTTCCATAAAAAAAAAAAAAAAGGGTGTTTAGGTTTCCGTATCCCGAATAACCGAAACAAAAAAACTTGCTTGGTAAGTGTAATTTTTGTTCAAATCTGAAACCGGTATTCCTTCTTCCTTTCGCTTGCACTACCCTTAACTTCTTTCTCTATATTTTATTCCTCATCAATCACCCAAAGGTTGACTGGAAGAAGTCGCCTTCAGTGATAAGTCCGCATTTGCACGCTCCTGTATTTCTTGTTTCTTGTCGTGTACTGTTCTTCTTTGACTTGTGTGCAATAAAGAGTTTCTATTCTATTCTATTAAACGTCCACCTTGACGTCCGTTGTCTCTGTCTACCCCATTGAGAAGCAGGCATGAATGACTCTATGATTGTATTTCCGCCCATTTGCCATCACTTTGTCAACTCAACTATCTCCAACTGTGTTTTCCTTCTCCTAACTTTTCTCACATCTATTCCAGTCGGTAAATTGGTAGGTACCAAAGAGGACAGACGTCTGATGATGAGCGAGGCCAAAAAGTCCGATAAGTCTTAATGAGTTGCGAATGTAAAAACTAAACTTTCCTTGTATACGGCCTTGTGCAGAAAATGTGCTTATCGTCTATACAAGAATGCGACATTTTTAGACACAGAGGGAGCATAAACTTATTTTATACTATTTTTTTTTCTTTTTCTCTATATGTTATAAAAAATCACCAATTAAAAAAAACCGACATATCAACAACCCTTAAAAAGTTAAAAATTATTTCTGCTATTTCGCGGAGAGGACTGGCGACCGTCGTTCCAAAGCATTCCTTAAACGGCGGATTAGTATTGAGATTCAGAGGGGTAACGCGGCGAGCGTACTGGGTACACTTGGCGTCGGCAGAGACGGGGCTTCGGCGGACTTTACAGAAATTTATTTTTTGTAGGTTTTCTGGATATTAATTTTAGATTAGTTTTAGTTTTAGTGTATTAGTGTACTTATAGTTGTATTTTGTAGGCTGTTGTGTATTGTGTATATTTTAGTCAAATAAATTTATTAGGAAATTTCTGCTTAATTAAAAGGCGGACCGAGTTTACTTTTTTTACTTAACGGTCCCCCGACGCCTCTAATTAACGAAGAATTGTTTTAGTGTTTTTTTTTATTTTTTTTATTTTTATTTTTATGGAAAATGACACGGTTGGCTACATCACCTACAACATCCGTGATGTCAGCCCATAACACCGGGTGAACTTGGTGCCACGTCAGTGCTTCCCTTCGGTCGTGCCGGCTACACTGAACTGGACGGAAAACACAAACTATTTACATAGCCGTTTCGACCGACCTTTCATTCAGTGCGGTGGTACCAACCCGGGCGGGTTAAACCCTACCACCTAGTAATATAAGAAGGGAGTCATATCCCTTAGTCGCCTTTTACGACATACGCGGGGAGAGATGCAGTGGGGCTATTCTTTTAAAGTACCGGCCCCACACGGTGCAAATTTTTTTGATTTGCAAATTTGATTTGCAATCAAATTTTTGTTTTAAAGTATTTTAAGAGAGGTAATTTGACTTGTAATATTTTATTTTAGGTTAGTTAAGGTTAGGTTAAGTTAGGTTAGGTTACAAGTCCATAAATTCGTTTTGTAATAATTTCAGTTTATTTACTTAAAGGCGACGAGTGAAAGTGTAATAAATTTCCATTTTACAGAGATCCCTTCACCATAATTAGGAAAAGTGTCGATTATCTTCGAATCGACAGCCCTGATTTTCATCAAACATGTTATGCTAATCATGCTAAGAACCATCCTGCCTGGTTAAACCAGCATTCTATAAAAAAAAAACTGCATCCAAATCGTTTGGGAGCTACGATGTCACAGACAGACACACAGACAGACGGAGGCGTCAAACTTAAAACATCCCTGCTTTTGCGTCGGGTGTTAAAAAGGTAGCCGGGAGTAAGATGGGTGAGAATAGCGGCGGTATGGTGGTGGCGTACCTTGGGAGAGGCCTATGCCCAGCAGTGGATCGATACGGGCTCGAGACGTAACTGTATTACTATAGCACAACTTATATTTATCGTCGATCGAAATACATCCAGGGGTTATTGCTTAAAATTTTTAACTAAAAAATCGAATAGGTACGAAAAGATTGGCTCATAGACCCTTTTCCCTTCACTTATACCATGGCTGAGAGGGTACACGCACTTGTTCTTATCTAGCAACAATATTACGCAATTGGGAAATCGTATTAGATCAAGAGTGGGTATGGACTGATGCCTAATACATCGTTCTCAAATTCTACTTCATGATAATATTTTACCGTCAAATATATATTTTGTTATCTAAAAATACGAGTAAGTTCTTCAGATGAATCCCACGCCGAGATGAGATTGTTAAGGCTATTATACACAAAGCATAAAATTCAACGATGATTTAGAAATGTTATTTCCAGCCCATTATTATTAATTCAACCTTAATGGTATTAGATGGTAGGACAGATATTGGTTTATTAGTTTTATTAAAGCCCAACATAATAATAATGAATAGAAACTTTAAGCATAGCAACGGTTGCCTATTGGATGACGAATAACATGAAACATCATACATACATACACACATAGCGTCACGCCTGTTTCCTAGTGGTGTAAGCAGAGAGAACGAATCTCCACGTGCCACGATCCTGACACAACTCTGCCGCCTATTCCACTATAATATATCCTTTACCTTTAATAAAATCCAACGTCTGCTTTCTGCCTGTATGTCTGTCTGTCCGCTTATAACTTGAGAACCGCTCAACCGATTTTATACAGTTTCTGCTTCTACGGATAGCTTGGTTCTTCCCATCAAATATAGGCTACTTTTCATTACGTTAAATGCCTTATCAGGTTAGAAGAGAAGTCAAATATGAGAGCGGGTGGAGCCGCGGGCACAGCTAGTTCTTCATACAACTACTACGCACTTGACCCTTTTTGAGCTCTTTCCAGATCCGGTCCAAGTACCTTCAGGCGACACTTCCCGACTATTCCACTCACATTCGCTCCATAAATTTATTTTGTTAGCCTCATCATCCATTCTTCGAACATGACCGAACCACCGAAGCATTCCTTTCCCCATCCTGTCACTGTGTATTCTTTCAGGCCACAGCGCTCTTGCATTACCCTATTTCTCAATCCATCTTTCATTGTAGATAAACGTCGTACAAGTATAGCTACAGTCTCATGGACAGACAAAAAATACCGGTGATGGAATATTGCAGGCATCTTTCGAATGGTATCCCGTGAGTTTTTGACATGAACCCATTTATATGTCTTACAAAAGCTTCAAGTACTAGAGGGATTCATAGCGCAATTTATCGACATAATATGTAAAACGTGTTCCGCAGAAACGCTTCCTGCTCAGTAGACGTTCGGCCGTCCAGCAAAACACACATACCGCTTTGGCCGATAAGGTGCACCTTTCTGTCGGTGGGATAATATTTGGGACAGATCGATTACGTAATCCGTGATGGACTGACTCATCGAAGTTGATCTTTTAGGGTTTCGTATCCGGTACTATGCCTACGCCGTCTGTCTGTCTGTCCGAGGTCTGTATCTCTTGAACCGTAATAGGTAGCTTACGTTTACGTTACGCTTAGCCCGTTGAAATTTTCACAGAATATGTCTTATTGTTGCCGATAAAACAACAAATAATAAAAATAAGAAAAAGTGGAAAATTTACGGGGTTTCCATTGAAGAAACTAAAAAGTGTATGCGCGCCATCTACCGAAAACACTATGAAACATTTTAACTAATCATGAAATTTAACTAATATGAAGCATTTCATAAACACGCCATAGATGGCGTGAGTGGCGCAAGCCATGACATGGCGATACGGAACCCTCGGTCCGCGATCACCGCTTTCATTAACCTTCCATAGGCGTTGAGTTGCGACATTTTTGCAATTCGAACACAACACAAGCGCCACCGTCTGTGCGGCTATGTCTCGGACTGTGGCGCGCCGCCCCGCGACGAATACACGACCCAATTAGTCTCGGGAAACTGTGCAAAAGTCGAACCCGTGATTAATTGGACGAGGCATTTTCTCGAGAAAAACGTCGCGAAAATGGCGTCGGTGTTTTGGACGCGGGAAAATACGTGGAGATTAGTCGGGTCCCTCATTGCCTAGGGATAGGCGGGGAAAAGTTTTATTATTATAGTTGGTATTGCTTCTGCTATTCAGAACAAGTCTTTTGGATTATTCTGGTTCTTTTTGGAAATTACCTTTAATTATAGTTTATTAGGTGGGGTGTTACAGAAATATCTATACGATTCGTATTTTAATGAATGTCGAAAAACATTTTGAAATTATCAATGCGGATAATCACTGATGAAAATTATAACAGGGGTTACCAACCTTTCTTAAACTATGACTCCATCAATATGTTTGACATTTTTGCGTCTCCCTTGAGATTTACAGTAATTTCTAAGAACATATACTTATACATAACACACTTGAGCGGCGGGTGGCCGAGTGGTTTGGGCATAGGCTTCTCATGCGGGAGGTCCGAGGTTCGAATCCGTCGGCGTGTACCAATGAGTTTTTTCTGACGAAAAAATTTACGTGCATACCTACTCCCGCTGCTTCACCGTTCGGAACCAGTGTAAAACTGTAGGTCCCTTCCCTTGCCCCTTACTAGGTGGTAGGCTCAAATTGTAGCCGACTGGGTTGGTACCACCGTACTGGATGTAAGATGGCCGCATAGCAACCTCGGTTGTGTTCTCCTCTAGTCCAGTATTGCCAGCAATCCAGGGAAGTCTCCGGTATGGCACCTACCTTCTCGGAGGTGATATTGTCTAGTCAGAGCATGTGCTTTGGCCCCTCTGACTCAGACACCCATACCGGATTACATAAAAAAAACACGCTGCAGACAATCGAGGTAAGCAGAGCAATCAGTGTTGCGCTGCAAGGACTTTGGCTAAATTTCATAACAACACCGACCACCACGTTTTGCAAAGTATTCAGACAAGACAACGATCAAGCAGCAGCTAGGCACGAAGGCCCACCTGCTTTATGACTCGGTGGAAGGACCGTGCCACGGTGAGAGGTGGCTAGCCTGGCACCCTTTAGCACTTAGCACAGCACCTTGTCCTTATCCCTTAGTCGCCTTTTACAACATGCACGGAGAGAGATGCTGTGGGGCTCTCCCTCCCTCCCTCGCTCCCTCCTTCCCTTCCTCCCTCCCCGTCCTTCCCTCCCTCGCCTCCTCCTCTTCCACCCCCTGCCCTCCGTCCTTCTCTCCCCTCTCCAACCGGCAATACCATACAACACTAAATTCCGATCATACCAACTTTCTTTGATACTGCTCAGTGCCATTACGATTTAGCGTGGTGGTATATAGCCTACAGTGAGCCTCAAGAACTACTCTTTACATTGGTGCAAATGGCATCGTAATCTGTTCAGTGGTTCCGGAGTTTACCTCAAATATACATACATACAGACGTCCCGTGTTTATTATAAGAATAGAGATTACCTAATTTGTGTATTTTACACTTTCGTGAAGTCTCGTATTGTTTGGGCGTGTAGGAGGAAAATTGTTGGAGAAAATGAGAATAAAAGATAAAGTAAGTAAGTATAATAACCAAAATAAGATAATAAAGCTACGGTCTAGCGCGCGGAATATCGAATTCCATTTATTTTCGTCGAGATTGACACTTGTTTATTTCAATACTGAATATTCACAAATAGATACACATTTTAATCGTATTTACTATAAACTCTTCAACTTTCGTCTGGCCTTACAGTTGAATTGAATTTATGTAATGGATTCCCAAATTGTACATAGCTTTGATGTCGTACATCAGACGGGCAGCATATTATGTAACTAACTGTATGCGACTGTAAAATGTGAGTAACATCGTGTCAGTTGCTTCTAGATGCTGCATGATGTAGGCGCAACAACGCAGATTATTGGGTTCGAAAATTAAGTAACTAATAGCAATGAGTCTAACAAGAATGAATATGTCTCACGACGCGGAAAGCAGTTCTTTAATTTTCACTGCGCTGCAAGGACTTTGGCAGAGTCCGCGCCGTCGTCGTGAGTGCGCGCGCGCTAATACGCTTGCCTTGTTCCACATCGGCAAAGTTAAGAGTGCGCGATCTTACCGATAAAGTCGCATCGACGCACTTCAAACTTGTCGCACGCCGATACATCCGTAATATACGAGCCAGACACGAGAGCTAAATGAACGTGAAAGACCAACTTTCATTGGCACTGGAAAGTTAGCGCCAGTTCGGTCGGAAATTTATTCATCTATGAGTTCTGAAATTAAAGTTTTTAGTCAAATAATACCTCGCATCATGTGAGTTTCACTATACAGGTTCGTTTGACTTGGCTTTTTAAACTTTTGGGGAAAATTATTAATTTCCAACAATAATATTCTGGGAATTTGTATACAATATGTATAAATTCTTTATTGAAACACCAATTCCTTAAAATTAGATACGATAGTTGAGCTTAGCCGTCAGACCAGACACTCTATTCAAATTAACCTTTGGGATATGGAAGAAGTACTTGCAGGCGAACAAGAATATTTTGTGGATATGTAGGTAATAAACTGTAAAGGAATATGATAAACTACTCATACATGCTAATTATACTACATAAATATCTGAATTTATGTTAAAGTCTTTCTTTTTTCAGCAAATAGGCCTAGCCATTCAAAGGGGCAACGCAGCCAGCGTATTGGGTACTGTGGCGGAGTCGGAGGAATTGGACGAAGTTTTTTACTTACAGTAATCTTAAATGTTAGTATTTAGTTTTTCTTTATTTATTTATTAGGTTAATTTTATCAATGTTATACATTTGTTAGTTAGGTTTTAATTATTTAGTTATTAGTATTTATTTTTAATATTTCATGAAACATAATATTAATTTATGTAGTTACCTACATGTATATTATATTATTCACTGAAACAAAATTAAATTTAAATTTTTAAATTCAAATTCAAATTCTTTATTTAACGTTTTTGCCAAGCAGAGATAGCATAGTAAACATGTGAATCAAAATTATAGAAAAAATTAGTGAGTATAGATAAGTTATAACGACACATTTCCACTTTATAGCCGTCCTACATTGTGTATATTGCATTATAGGTATAATTTTGAATCTCTTTTTTAACCAATATAGCTGATATTATCTACTATATTGGCATTCGGTTGTACCTGTCTTGAAACTCAAAATAAAGTTTAAATTGATTATTATTACATTCATCTCGATTTCAAGTTCAAGTGTTTTTCTATGGTAGGAGTTTTTGTGTTGGATTTTAATTTTAAAAAGTTTAAATTTTTTATGTAATTCGGTATGTGGCTGAGTGGAAGAGGCCAAAGCACAAGCTCCGGCGAGCCAATATCACCTCCGAGAAATAGGTGCCATACCCTTTGGATTCTGGTTATACTGGACTAGAGGAGAAGACAACCGAGGCTGCTATGCGGCCATTTTACATTCAATACAGAAACCAACCCAGTCGGCTACAATTTGAGGCTACCACCTAGTAAGGTAAGAGGCAAGGCAGAAATTTTCGGCATAGTTGTAATTTTTTTAGAAATATTTTATCCTTGAATTATTTGCATTAGCTTACCCCAGTTAAGGGTTACGTTTAGTGGAGTCTCTTTTATAGAATTTTACTACTCTGAACTTTGTAGACACGACCATGGAGCCTGTAGCTATCGGGAAATTATTGACAAGAAACCGGCCAATTGCGAGTCGAACTCGTACACCGAGGGTTCCGTATCGCCATGTCATGGTCAACGCCACTCACACCATCTATGGCGTGTTTATGAAATTCTTCATATTATAAAATTCATTCTCTTTTCGGTAAATGGCGCGCAAACCCTTTTTAGTTTCTTCTATGGGAACCCCCGTGATTTTTTTACTTTTTCTTATTTTTATTATTTGTTGTTATATCGGCCATAATAACACATACATATTCTGTGAAAATTTCAACGGGCTACCTATTACGGTTCAAGAGATACCGCCCTCAGACAGACAGACAGCCAGGCAGACGGCGCAGGCTTAGTAATAGGGTTCCGTACCGGAAACGGAACCCTAAAAAATGCCTACGTCTGAACCGATATCGAATTGGTCCGGCTATCGGTGTATATTCAAATATTTTCAGAGTACGCCGAACATCTTTCGAGCCAGTCATCGCCTCTGGCAATTTTCCAATCATTACGGAGTTTGTTTTTTAAACCAATTAAAATCGTTCTTTCGACAACGACGAGACGGTCGCTTCCAACTTTTTGGAAAGAGATTTTTTTTTCGCTCCAGTGATCATTAAAGAAAAGCATCCGCTTGTTTAATTACCAATATTTGGTTTTCATTTATTTCTTTTATTTGTGAGCATTGGAGGCAATATTAGATACTTATCCTTGGGAAAACATAAAATGGCCACTGAATGAAAACGGGAGAGTGAGAGAGAGGAGAAGAAAGAACATGGTTGTCCTGTCGACGTTCAAGCTATTTTATTCTCATGAGATGTAATAGGTACGTAGTAGACATTGTCTAATTATCTTGCTCGCGGCTTCGCTCGCGTGAAATTCGTATTTCAAAAGAATAAAGTAAGTAAGCCTTTACCTTTATTTCGGCGCGCGGTACAATTAGGTTTGTATGAGAGCCACACCTTAGCTGAGTTTTATTCCCGTATAGCTAAATGTGCCTGTACTAAGTTTAACCGAATTCGGATAATCGGTTTAAGAGTTATGGAGGAACATACATACATACAGAAAATATTTCTAAAAGTTGTCAATTCAGTTACACAGTTATGCACAGAGTCTACAAACGAAATAACTCATAAAACAAAGTAACTTACTCCATGACCATCCCTTACAGATGTATTATTAGTATTGATATGATTGATTGATTTTAAAATTCAAATGGTATGTCTGCCTTCCGTATGTTTGTTAAACTTATAGATACGACCATCTAGGTAACTACATACATACCACACGCTGTATTTAAACAAACGTGGTAAGCCGAGTAGTCGGTGTTGTGCTGCAAGTACTCTTGTAAATTACAGCACAACACCAACCACCACATTTAGCAAACTATTAGGACAAGATAACTATCAAGCATCTAGTAAGGCACGAAGACTCACCTGCTACAAGACTCAGTGGAAGGGCCGTACCAAGTTGACAGGTGGCTATTCTGTCGCCCTTATGCACAGCATCCTGTCCTTATCCCTCAGTCGCCTTTTACGAAATGCATGGGGAGAAATACGTTAGGTTTACGTTGATACGTTACGTGATGCAATAATTTTTTTTTTATTTCAAAGTCGTCCCCCAAAATTGACCCTCAAAATCTAAATTCGTTCATTTACTCTATACGTCCGCGATCGATCATCATCAAACTCAATATACAACGTGTCCCAAAACTCAACGTCTAGCGGGAACCAGGGAGTAGGCCAGCTTATGACTACCCAGGGAAAAATAAGAAAAAAAAATCTGAGTCATTAATTTTTTTAGAAAAAATTTAACTGAATATTTTTTAGTAAAACTACAGGCATTTTGGTTTTATTAGGATGGTTATCAATGGCAGAGTTATTTAGGTTTACAATATAAACATTTGAATAATTATATTTGCAAATTTGTAGTCGTAGTACCTAAAATGTAAATTTTCAACGTTTTTCAAAAAATGCTCACTTATCATAAGAACAAATTACTCCGATTTTTTTTTCTTATTTTTCCCTGGGTAGTCATAAACTGGCCTACTCTCTGGTTCCCGCTTGACTTGAGTTTTGGGACACGTTGTATGTTCTAAAGTTCAACTTTTTACGTCCAGTAGATTCGGAGAAAATAAGGTGTAACAGACAGACCAGAGTGATAAGGTTTGCGTTGTATCCTCTTTTGAGTTACGGAACCCTAAAACGTCAAGCCGAAATGCAATAAACCAACACACACTCAATATTTGCTTTAAGTTTCCCACTTTAAGACTCGTGTAGTATATGTATATGTATGTAAGTACTCATAATTTGTTACTTATGTATTTTCATACAAGTACATAGCTCATGGTAGTTTTAATACTCTTCACCTAAGGCCTTCTTCAAAGTTCCGTCTGAACTATCAATTTCGTGTTCTAAACCAAGCTATCAATTTCTCGTTTTAAACAAGACCCACCCACAGGTGTGTACCCTTATATTATACGTTTATATTTAGGGAGCTTACCACAGAGCACGGAACGCCCCCCGCCCGCGCCCCCTACTAGAGGCGCCCTAAGCGATAATATTTGAAACCCAATAACTGGACGCAGTGCTACTAGCGCTTCGTATGTGTGTGTGTGTGTTAGTATCGACACTACACACAAAGAGGAGCAAGTTAGGCACACGCACAAAACAAATGCACACGCACAACACACATATGAAAGTAATAGGCCACGCCTACAGGCTTCAACGCCGTTGTACGGAAATCGCGCTCAGGGCGCCTCTAGTAGGGGGCGCGGGCGGGGGCGTTCCGTGCTCTGTGGAGCTTACAAACAAAATATAGTATCAAGTGTACACACGCATTCCTAATTGCATTGCCATTCTCTAGAACTGTGTCATAGTCGCCAACTGGCCGCCGCGTGCGGTGATTTAGCGAGGCTCGTTATTTTTCACAGATTTTCTTAAATGTATCGAAAATGAAATGATTTATTGAAAAATTACTCGTTAAAGAATTTAATAAATTAAAATATATTTTTCATTTAGTGCAACAATATTATAGTTCTAACTAAAAATTCTGAGGTCTTGGAAGTGTAAGATTTTTTTTCTAAAGCTTTATTTACGATTTTATTTCTGTTTTCCTAGAGGTTATCATATTAATATAATTTAATGGAGTAGAATACTCCAACCTCTCAAGCCAGACCGACGACGACGAAACTTTGTATGTATTAAGGGTATGCTGTGCGCCTTGGTTTCCCGTTCTTAATCACACGATCACTTTAAAGCACATTGTATCTACTTTTCTACTCAAGAGCTGTGCTGTGTCTCTGTAAGAAAATTTTTCATTAAATATGGTTACATAAAAAAATTAAATTAATTTAATATTAATTAAATGTGTTCCTGCAAAGATACAGATATTTAGTAGAAGTGAACATTCAAATTAAAATATTATTACCTTAAGTAAAATAGTTTACAGTCATCTTTCCATTATCTTAGTATGAGAAGAGAAGCCTCTTAAGAAAAGTTCGCAGTAACCTCATAAATATCCACGCTCCTCACGGGGACAGGCTCATAATTTTTCCTTTCTCACCCCGAATATGTCTCATTCTAAAATTTTACGCACTGGATTTATGCCTTCGGGCTTATACTGAAACACTTTATTAAAGTTTCCTTGCGTGCTGAAAATTCTATTTTAAAAAAATCTGCTTCTTTAGAGGACTATTCTTTTTGTTATTTTGAATTATGGTTTAAACATAACAAACAATTAAAAAGTATTAAACTAATATTATTATGTATTGCATAAAATGTATAACCTTATCTATAAGCTCAAATTTGTGTTCCTTATATGTATTTGGGCCACAACTTTTAGGAACTTCTAGATAAACGTATGTGCTTTACTGTCTGTATTCCAACAATCGGGGTAACCAGAGTAAACGGTTTTGTGCTGCAAGAACTTACAACACCGACCAACACAGTTTAGCAAAGCACTAGGACACAAATAACTGTCAATGCCATTAAGGTAGAGCCTTTAAAAACGCGTACTTAATATTTATATCTAACATTGTTAGCTTCGATAGCTCAGTGGAGCGATCGGGCGATCCCCGTTCGTGACATTAATGTACACAGAACTCTATAAAAATAGGATTATCATATAAAAATCAGCATAATCAAAATAGAAGGTCTTCAATTCGACCAGTAGGTACATATTTAAATTAATATAAAAAAATAAAATATTGCCGAAATAAGTAAAATATGGAATTACATTCCTTAGCTTTTAAATATATTTTGAAAAAAAAAATTATCGATTAAAACTTATCCAATTAATTAAGTTAAATTCTAAATAAACTATTTAAAATGAGCAGTTACGTAAGTAAACATAAAATGCATACCGAAAAGTTGATATCTGGAAAAGTCTTCTTAAACGTTATTAAAAGAGCGACCATCTTCTCCAGTTCTTTTATTAAGTTTTATTGTATTTTTGCTTGCGCCTGCTTCTCAGTTAATATTTTAATATTCGCAACTCATATCAGAATTTTAAATCGACCATCTTTATTTTTCTAGGCTTCCTCGCAAAGCAGGATCTAATTAAAACACTGGCTAACTTCGATTTAAAAATAAACCGTACCATCAACATGGCAATAGAAGCATCTAGATTGTAGAATCTAGAATCTAGATAAACGAAAAAGTATGCTATTAGTAAGTTTTTTTTTATATAAACTAGCATGGGTGGCTGTGCCGAGAGACCAATGGTGCAGTCGACAGAGCCAAAATCACCTCTCCTCGCGAAACCACGCTCACTTAGGTGCCATGCCAGCAGATTTGCGGACTGTTGCTAGGCTGTCTAGCCCGTTAATACGACGCTTGAAGACACCCAGGTTAAAGGATTCAGGAAATACACTCGCCGGAAGACAGTTCCACACTCTAGCGGTGCGACAAAGAAACGATTTAGAGAACCGATGGGTTCTCAAAACCCCATGTCAACAACAAAAGGGTGCTGAGTCTCTCTGCGACGAGTCATGCGGAGGTAGGACGGGTGGCAGGGAATAAGGGATGCTAGTTCCACAGAGCAGCGTCCGTGATAGTATCTGTAAAACAGACTAAGCGAACCCACAAATCGTCTGTGACTCAGAGACTCCAGACCATCGTAAGTTTCGGGTCACCAACAAGACGGATGGCTCGGCGCTGTATCGAGTCCAAGGACGCAAGCAGATAATGCGGACTACCCTCCCAGATATGACTGCAGTACTCCATCACCGGCCTAATCTGTGTTTTGTACAACAGGAATAGTTGTGCCGGTGAGAAGAACCGCCGATTGCGGAAAAGTATTCCCAATTTTCTGGATGCAGTTTTGGCCTTAGACTCGATTAGTTGCCGGAAACCCACGTCTTTGGATATAGTGGTGCCCAGGAGGTCCAGGTGCTCCGAGACAGGTACGACGCTACCTTGGAAACTAGCTTGGAAAGGAAAGGGATCGACCTTAGCAGATAATGCGCAGCACTGAGTCTTACTAACGTTGAAGGCGACAAGGTTCTCCTGGCCCCATAGAGCTACTTTTCCGAGAACGTTATCTACCTTATCAACAACTGAACGTTGAGCCTCCCTGTGCCAAGAATCTCTACTCTTTCTCTTTGTAATTATTAATTCTTATTTTTAGGGTTCCGTAGCCATACAGAAGCTTACGCCAACTGCCTGTCTGTCAGTCTGTCTATCTGTCCATCTGACCGTGGGCTGTATCTTTTGATCCGTCATAGGTAGCCGGTTGAGATTTTTACAGAATATGTGGTATGATAGCGGATATGCCAAAAAATTATAAAAAAAGCTAATTGTAAAAAATTAAGGGCCGTCGCCATACAATTAACATAATAGATCGGTGTATATCGGATTCGATAGAACGGCGCCATCTACCGAATGATCATTTAACTGACGATTTAACTACAAGCGTCAACGGTGACAGATAGATGGCGTGAGGGATACGAACGACTAAATATATCAAAACAAGCTGTGCCGAACACGAGATACGTGCGAGTGGCGACAAGAAGTAATGCTCGCAATACATGAAGTAAGATGGAACATACGGCTAAGAAACCCTCTGTGTATGAACAACGTTCTCATTTAACAGGTTTTTTTTATTCCACTCTAGCACCACCTTACCTACAATCCCTACCTACAATCCACCTACAAAACACCTTGCCTACAATCCCAGGCACGACTGGTAGATAATGGTTTTACGCTGTCAGTACGTAGGTATATAGTCACATTTTAATTTATAATGAGTGGAATTTATAATTCCCCGTGCTGTGGGTGCCGATGCCTGAGCCACAACTTGAGAACGACAATCCGCCATTCCGCAAATAGATGGCGTAATGATACAATATTAAACGACACGAGCATTATCACTCGTATGGCATAATCAATTCCAAGTTCATAGATAACATAATATAAAATTAAATAAGTAGTTTATTGTATCCTGTGTGTGTGTGTTTGTACCTATATTGCCCTTGTTTCATTTTATCGACTATCATGTTGCAGTACTGAAATAAATTCGTCGTTGCAAGAGTGCAATAACATTGTTTCTATCCAGTATTCAGTATTGGAGTTGCAACAGCTGGTACAAGTTACCGAGCACGTGTTGTACATTTTTTGGCAGCTTTGCACCTAAAATAAATGAAGGAAGGAGCGATGTTCATTGTATATAGGTTGTACCACTCCGCAGCTGGCGTGGCTATAGTTAGGTATTGCCTGAAGTTTTGTACTTTGAACGTTCTGTAAATAATGTCGTATAAAACGTATGCTAATGAGATGCACGCGTCAAACTGTAGAGCTGTTTTAGTTGCACCGCCATCTAGCGGAGATAGTTTTATTCGTTAGAAATATACGTTACTATAAAAGGTAAGCTTTTTAAATTGATGTCTAATTATTTTGTACTTAATGTTATTAATATCTTTTTAAGTAAATGAGGTGTTGATTGTTATTTTTAAAGCGAAGCATTTTAACGCACGTTTGGGATGGAGACCTAACTAAAAAAAAGTGAGACGTTTCAACGCTCCTCGTTGGCTGGGAATAGCTTAGCCTTGCCTGAGCGCCATCTATGAGAGTCTTTTGAAGTTGACCCATTGTATAAGTTGAAAGGAATATCGCATAAATAATTAATTGCTATCCTATAGAAATTAAATTAATGATTGGGTTTTAAATACAAAGCATACGAAGGTTCGTTTCTGTCGGGTTTCCCACGACACCTCACCTTTTTATGTAATCCGGAAAGGGTGGATGAATCAAAGAGGCCTGAGCACATTTTTTTTATGGAAACTGACACGGTTTGCTACATCACCTACAACATCCGTGATTTCAGCCTATAACACAGGCGAGCTAGGTGCCATATCAGTGCTATTCCCTTCGGTCGTGCCGGCTACACTGAACTGGACGGAAAACACAAACTATCTACATCGCCGTTTCGACCGACGACGTTTCATTCAGTGCGGTGGTACCAACCCGGGCGGGTTGAACCCTACCACCTAGTAAGGTAAGAAGGAAAGGTACCTACAGTTTTACGTGGAATCCGAACCACGGTCAGCCTCCAACGGTGAAGCAGTCACCCATCCAATTACTGACCGGCCCAGCGTTGCTTAAAAATCAATAGCGACAGTCGACTGTCTGCACCACTGAGCTATCGAGGCCGACATGCTTGTCATATCCCACATGACATGGACATGTCATCTTCGTCGACTAGCCAATATCACCTCCGCCACACCCGCTGACTCGCTCGGAACATCCATATTTGTTGACACCCAACTTCTTAGAACACATCGTTTTTCGAAATATTTCCTGTGTCGTACGGCGAAAATATGGAACGGTCTTCCGGTGACTGTGTTGACGATCTTCAACAGGCGTGTCAATAAATTTAGACGACGACCTTTTTGTCCACTTCATAGCCGGCATGACGACGCCCCTCTAAGCGTAGTTTAAAGAGTGGTGTTATTGGCTGTGTCTGATCTTCCGTTGAAGTGTTGGGCAGACACCCGCGGCACCGTTTTTAAACAAAATTGAATGCTCTTACAGGAAACCTCTTCCTTATTATTTTCACTAGCACATTTTGGTGTTTCGCAACTCGTAATCCAATACGGTGTATCTGTGTTCCCTGGCGGGGGGAGTGTCTCGGACCGCTGTGGATCCGCAAAGTCGCATTTTTTTGCGGTTTTCGCCAAGTCATTAATTACTTTAAAAACTTCGTCTTCATGTTTTTCCAGTCCGGGGAAGCTTTTGTTTTCATTTGTGTTCGCAGCGAGTTAAACTTGAATGAGGGTAACTTTTCATTGTTCCTCGTGATATATTTGTTCGCCGGGGCAGTGTCACTGTTGCACTGCGTTGCCGGCAAAACGGTGCATCTTGCTCTAAATGGTAGAACGTCTCGCCTTTGAAAATACGTGGCGTTTTTTGGGTTAATTCAGACTTATTTTAGCTCTGCGGGTCGCAAAGTCTGAACGGTGCCTTTCTCTTTGTGTGTTTAGTCTTGGCTCTCCCTAGGCGTGGTTGTCGACGTTCAAATTGTGTGTGAGCGTAGTCTCTCCTCTAATTTACCCTCCAGACATTTTCTATTTTGTATGATTTTGCAGCAGTGACTCCCAATTGTGAGAAGTGATTTTGAGGCTCAATATGAACTTTGGTCTTCGTAATTGAACCAAAAAAAAATCAACATCTCCTGATTCTTTAGAACTTACCGCCACAAAATTTTATGGGGTTCATGTTTCGAGGAAAAAATGCGCGGTCACATAAAAAAAATCACAAAAGTGTCGCACGAAATGTTTGCCAATTACATACAAAACTGACGTATGGAGCATGAAATTGGTAACACGTTTTGTACCGTGTGGGTTCGGTACTTAAAAAGAATAGCCCCACTGCATCTCTCCCCGTCGCATGTCGTAAAAGTCGACTAAGGGATAAGAAAATTCGTCAGCCTTGGTAGCTCAGTGGCGCGGTTGGTTAGTCAACTGTTATTAAGCAACGCTGAGCGCGGTCAGTCATTGGATGGGTGACCGCTCGACCGTTGGAGGCTGACCGTGGTTCGGATTCCACGTTAAACTGTAGGTCCCTTCCCTTCTTACCTTACTAGGTGGTAGGGTTTATCCCGGCCGGGTTGGTACCACCGCACTGAACGAAACGTCGGTCGAAGCGGCTATGTAAATAGTTCGTGTTTCCGTCCAGTTTAGTGTAGCCGACATGAAATGAAGGGAAGCACTGACATGGCACCCAGTTCACCCTGTGTTATGGGCTGACATCACGGATGTTGTAGGTGATGTAGCCAACCGTGTCAGGTTCCATAAAAAAAAAAAAAACGTTTGTGGGACAAATTTGATACCCTGGCTGCACGTCTATTTATTTTTATTTAATGGAACAGTTCATGCTTTTTTTTTATTAGAAAAAAATACACAGGGTTGTTTATTATGAGATTCAGAATTTCCCTTTTAAATTTGTGGAGTTATTGCTGGATCAATCCGTATACGTAGGTTGGGTACCTAGTTATTATGTATATCTTAATTTATTTATTCGGTACCTATTTTATTTGAGCTCTGTAGATGTTTTTATTAAATTTGTAGGAAATATTTAAAGTTGGTGAATTTAAGTTTTAAAATTATTATTAGGTAACTACATAGAATATTTAACGTATTAATGTATTACTAAATATCTACCTATCTACTTTCTATATGCATATACTAGGTATTGAGTAACCTAGTTTTTTTTTCAATATTTATGTGATAATTTTGATCTTTGCTGTAATAAATAAATATAATCGTAGGCGTACAGCGAGGATAAAAAATGCCGATGCATTTCTGAATATCGCCCACGATTTCAGTTTGGCAAAATTGACTGCGAAAAATAGTTCCCCGAATAAATATGCGCACAGTAAGAGAGCGCCGACTCTTCACGCTGGAGGTCGCTTCAGTCGAGTTCTGCTCGGACGAGCGCAGTGTGTGCGCCCTAACTTACACATCACACTGTGCGCTTTTACGGATCTGAACAACGTTTTTCCCGGACTTGTTATTATATTATATTTTATTTAAAAAAAAATATTTTTTTTTATTAGGAAACTAACAGCTATTTAAAAAAAATAGACATCTTAATAAAAATTAAAAATACATTACTTAACCAATAAAGGTCCACGTCAATTAGGTAAATACACTTAATAAATATATGTAATAAAAAAAAATACAAAACATAAAATATAACACCTTAGGCAGAAGATCAGCCTAGCCATTCAGAGGGGAAACGCTGCCTCCGTCATCGGCACAATGCCAATTTCGCCGACGATGGAGGAATATTTTTATTTATAGTTATTTTATTTTTTGTACCTATTAGCTTAAATTATTGTATATTCATATTTAAATAAAGTATTTTCAATCGACACAAACATCCTTACCTATAATAAAATCCAACGTCTGCTTTCTGTATGTCTGAGTGTCTGTCTGTCCGCTTATAACTCGAGAACCACTGGACCGATTTTAATAAAACAAAATTCTACGGATAGCTTGATTCTTCCCATCAACTATAGGCTACTTACTATCACGCTAAATAGCTTATGAGGTTAGCAGTGAAGTGAAATATGAGAGCACTTGGCAATATTTGTATGTAGCGGACACGAAATCATTCACCCGAGTAAGAACCGATGACATTACAATATCCTGAAGGGGGGAGGGGGGGGGGGATAAGTAGAGGCATATAGGGAGGGGGGTGAGGGAGGGGCGGGAGGGGAGGTGGAGGTAGAGCGATGGAATCCCCCTTATCCTTATCCTTTCCTTTCTTCCTTACCTCTAATAATATCCAACGTCTGCTTTCTGTCTGTCTGTATGTATGTCTGTATGTCTGTCTGTTTACCATCTTTGGGGTTGCCATATTTACTCCAAGTATCGATGATGGCGAGACTCAACGGAAGGGAGGGAGAGGCAGGGAGATGGAGGGAGAGGGAGAGGGAGAGGGAGAGGGAGAGGGAGAGGGAGAGGGAGAGGGAGAGGGAGAGGGAGAGCGAGAGGGAGAGGGAGAGGGAGAGGGAGAGGGAGAGGGAGAGGGAGAGGGAGAGGGAGAGGGAGAGGGAGAGGGAGAGGGAGAGGGAGAGGGAGAGGGAGAGGGAGAGGGAGAGGGAGAGGGAGAGGGAGAGGGAGAGGGAGAGGGAGAGGGAGAGGGAGATTAAAATAGGGAATGATTTCAAAATTAGATTTTAGGAGTTTATAAAATTTTGTACAGAGATGAATTGCATCCTGAGGAAGGACATAGTCTCAAAAAACAACCCTTAAGGGGGTGAAATAGGAGATGCGAAAGTTTGTATATGAGTATCGGTTTCTTAAAGGTAGGTACTTGAAACTCATAAGTATAGCTATTCATCATATATAAAATAACGAAGTGGTCCAGGATTGTTGGATTTTCACATATAAGGGAAGGAAACGGAGTGTTAAAGATTGTATGCGAATATCGTTTTTTTTTTTAAAGGAAAATCATAATTATAGCTACTCAAAACAAATAATCCTTACCTATAATAAAATCCAACGTCTGCTTTCTGTATGTCTGAGTGTCTGTCTGTCCGCTTATAACTCGAGAACCACTGGACCGATTTTAATAAAACAAAATTCTACGGATAGCTTGATTCTTCCCATCAACTATAGGCTACTTACTATCACGCTAAATAGCTTATGAGGTTAGCAGTGAAGTGAAATATGAGAGCACTTGGCAATATTTGTATGTAGCGGACACGAAATCATTCACCCGAGTAAGAACCGATGACATTACAATATCCTGAAGGGGGGAGGGGGGGGGGGATAAGTAGAGGCATATAGGGAGGGGGGTGAGGGAGGGGCGGGAGGGGAGGTGGAGGTAGAGCGATGGAATCCCCCTTATCCTTATCCTTTCCTTTCTTCCTTACCTCTAATAATATCCAACGTCTGCTTTCTGTCTGTCTGTATGTATGTCTGTATGTCTGTCTGTTTACCATCTTTGGGGTTGCCATATTTACTCCAAGTATCGATGATGGCGAGACTCAACGGAAGGGAGGGAGAGGCAGGGAGATGGAGGGAGAGGGAGAGGGAGAGGGAGAGGGAGAGGGAGAGGGAGAGGGAGAGGGAGAGGGAGAGGGAGAGCGAGAGGGAGAGGGAGAGGGAGAGGGAGAGGGAGAGGGAGAGGGAGAGGGAGAGGGAGAGGGAGAGGGAGAGGGAGAGGGAGAGGGAGAGGGAGAGGGAGAGGGAGAGGGAGAGGGAGAGGGAGAGGGAGAGGGAGAGGGAGAGGGAGAGGGAGAGGGAGATTAAAATAGGGAATGATTTCAAAATTAGATTTTAGGAGTTTATAAAATTTTGTACAGAGATGAATTGCATCCTGAGGAAGGACATAGTCTCAAAAAACAACCCTTAAGGGGGTGAAATAGGAGATGCGAAAGTTTGTATATGAGTATCGGTTTCTTAAAGGTAGGTACTTGAAACTCATAAGTATAGCTATTCATCATATATAAAATAACGAAGTGGTCCAGGATTGTTGGATTTTCACATATAAGGGAAGGAAACGGAGTGTTAAAGATTGTATGCGAATATCGTTTTTTTTTTTAAAGGAAAATCATAATTATAGCTACTCAAAACAAATAAATGGGGGGGGGGGGGGGGGGGGAGAGGGGATGGGTGTGACGGTGGCCTCGCCCTTAGTTACTTACTTTCTTCGTGGAGGTTTATTGTATTCCAGAATGCAGCTTAGCCTGAAGCCTCGCCGTTAGTTACTTACTTTATTTAAGAAGTTTTATCGTTTATCTACACGCCATTACTTTCATCGAGAAATCGAGAAGGTTTATCGTCTTCCAGAATACAGCTCGGCCTTCGGCCTCGCCCATAGTTACTTACTTACATCAAGAAGGTTAATCCTCTTCCTTAACGCAGCTCGGCCTTCGGCCTGACCCATGGTTTATCCTCTTCCTAAACGGAGCTCGGCCTTCGGCCTCGCCCTCAGTTACTTACTTTCTTCGAGAAGGTTTATAGTCTTCCTAAAGGCAGCTCGGCCTTCGGCCTCGCTCTTTGTTACTTACTTTCATCGAAAAAGTTTATCCTCTTCCTGAACGCAGCTCGGCCTTCGGCCTCGCCCTTAATTACTTTCTTTCTTAGAGATGGTTTATCGTCTTCCTGAACACAGCTCGGCCTTCGGCCTCGCCCTCAGTTACTTACTTTCTTCGAGAAGGTTTATGGTCTTCCTGAACGCAGCTCGGCCTTGGGCCTCGCCCTCAGTTACTTACTTTCTTCGAGAAGGTTTATCCTCTTCCTGAACGCAGCTCGGCCTTCGGCTTCGCCCATAGTTACTTACTGTCTTCGAGAATGTTTATCGTCTTCCTGAACGCAGCTCGGCTTTCGGCCTCGCCCTTTGTTTCTTACTTTCTTCAAGAAGGTTTATAGTCTTCTTGAACGAAGCTCGGCCTTCGGCCTCGCTCTTTGTTACTTACTTTCTTCGGGAAGGTTTATAGTTTTCCTGAACGCAGCTCGGCCTTCGGCCTCGCCCTTAATTACTTACTTTCTTAGATAAGGTTTATCGTCTTCCTGAACGCAGCTCGGCCTTCGGCCTCGCCCTTAGTTACTTACTTTCTTCGAGAAGGTTTATAGTCTTCCTGAACGCAGCTCGGCCTTCGGCCTCGCCCTTAATTACTTACTTTCTTCGAGAAGGTTTATAGTCTTCCTGAACGCAGCTCGGCCTTCGGCCTCGCCCTTAGTTACTTACTTTCTTCGAGAAGGTTTATAGTCTTCCTGAACGCAGCTCGGCCTTCGGCCTCGCCCTTAATTACTTACTTTCTTCGAGAAGGTTTATAGTCTTCCTGAACGCAGCTCGGCTTTCGGCCTCGCCCTCAGTTACTTAATGTCTTCTTTGAAATACGAATTTCACGCGAGCGGAGCCGCGGGCTCAGCTAGTATGGTATAAAACTTTAATAGTGTAGTATGTGTGTGTATGAAATTTACCATTTTCGATCCACGGTGTGTTCTTTTTTTTTTAATTCAGGGCGCGACATAATGGCATCGTTCTTACGAAATTTCACCAAAATTTAAGTGTCTATTAAGTTTAATTCACGAAATCTGTGAAAACTGAATCCGTTCCGGGTTATAACGATTTTATACTTACCATATAGGTAAGTATGTATGGACATTTTTTTTAATTTATGATTGGATTTATGCCGCCATACAATGAAAATTTTCGTGTCTTTTTCAGCGTTTTTTTTTTCTTTAGACTTTTAACCCAGGTAACATGTAGGTATGTGGTTGCAATAGTATTTACCACCTAGCTAATGTAAAAGTTCAGTGGTTTTCTTTGTTGATTTTATGAATACAATAATTTAAATTAAAACAAACTTACAATACATTTATGCATATGTACCTATGTAAGGACGGTGCGGTACTCATGTGTCAAATGACACCGTAAAATCGAGTAGTATGCGCGTTCCTCTAACCGTAAGTTCGGTGCATGGTTGCACTGATTTATGGCATCCGAACGCGCTCCGGATACCGAACGTGTTCACTCAAACGGAGCCAGCTGCCGAGTAAAAAAACTCACTCGACAGAAGATGAATGGAATCGAAACTTCTAGTTGTAACCTGTTCGAGTTAATGCAATTATTTTTCTGTGGCTTTCTCCCATACCTGCATTTCCAGATTCTGCTACCAGTATACTCTGTAGACAGTGCTACGAGCATATTCTGTGCATTAGGATTTGTTATCACCAGAGAAATCTTTTCGAAGCGAAGCTTTTAACGCACGTTTAGGATGGGGACTTAACTCAGGAATAGTGAAACGTCACGAAAGTACGAACGGAAGTTGCAACGCTCCTCATGGGCTGGACAGCGCGGACATCTTTGATAGTATTTTGAAGTCAAACCATTGCGTATAAGGTTTTTTTTTATTGACAGCGCGACCTATGGTGCCTATGGCGCCGAGCCACCCTTATGTTGTCTACCGACGCCCATGGATATTCGGTCGCATGCAGGGGGTTGAGAATGCCATGCCGGCCTGACAAGTACCTATTTACGCACCTCTTCAAGAACCCGAAACAGTACTTGGGAGGAAATATGAAGGGAGAGCGTTCCAGAGTTTACCAGTTCTGTGGGGGAAATATCTGCAGAACCAATTGGTACGCATCCGCAATAAGTCCAATAACCTATACGTGCCAATTTTAGGTATGATCTATATCATACCTAAAATTGGCATATCTATATCATACCGAAAAATAACATGGCTGGCATTCTTAAAAAAACTAAGGGACTAAACTAACTAAGGGTTGTGTTCTCCTCTAGTCCAGTATAGCCAGCAATCCGGGGAAATCTCCGGTATGGCACCTACCTTCTCGGAGGTGATATTGGCTGGTCGGAGCATACCCATATCGGATTACATAAAAAAAAAAAGAAAAACGTGACTTTTAAACTTAGGTACTGAGAGAATATTCGCGATCATATAAAAGAATTTGTAGCACGTTTTTGTTTCACGCATCGCTGGATATAGTTTGGTTGAATGAATCCGGATTGATACCAATCGAATAGTAGGTCCTCGATTTCGTGCAAAGTATTTAGCAACGTACAGAGTACCTACGTACCTATCTAATTTTTATTTTTTAATGCTTCCGAACTGGGTGGCTGTGCCCGAGGTCTGAATATAAATTAGGTGATAGATAAAGCCAAGAACATAAAGCTTTGTTATACGTCAATAGCCTACCACCTAGTAAGGAGCAAGGGAAGGGACCTACAGTTTTACACCGGTTCCGAATGGTGAAGCAGCAGGTGTAGGTATGCACGTAAATTGTTTCGTCAGAAAAAAACTCATTGGTACACGCCGATTGGTACCGTTTCGAACCTCGGACTTCTCGCATGAGAAGCCGATGCCGAAACCACTCGGCCACCCGCCACTTGTACGGAGTCCTGAAAATACGAATTGGTCGCTTGGAGAAGACTTGGCGTAACGTATTTTAGTGTGATCAATCACATTATAATTCTCAGCACAGCAGCTACCGTTTTTTTGACGTGATAACGTCTTATAAACTGATGAACACGGGCAGCACGTACGAAAGAGTGTCACGTTGATAGTCACGTTGATATTCACGTTGATATTCAAAGTTACCATGGAAACGTCCTCGGCCCAAGCGGCAGTGTTGCCAAACGTACGGTAATTGCCGTATCGTACGGTAATCGAGGCTAGAAATCGACCAATGTACGATTGTACAATTCTTATAGATGTGTTTCTTTATGACGTTATCACGTAAAACTATCGTCCGTAAACCGACTTTACAGACAACCAATTGTTTTTTCTCAAATGTAAGACTAGCAAACGCTGTGTCTACGGAACCATAAAATATCAGTCAGGTGTCTGACTGTCCGTCAGTCTTCTTTTTATGTGAACCAGCATGTGTGGCTGTGCCGGAGAGACCAATGGTGCAGTCGACAGAGCCAAAATCACCTCTCCTCGCGAAACCACGCTCAGTTAGGTGCCATGCCAGCAGATTTGCGGACTGCTGCTAGGCTGTCTAGCCCGTTAATACGACTGTATGTCTGTTTGTCACAGCCTATAGCTTCCAAAAGGTTCGAGCTGTCTTCCTGAAACTTGAAATTTTTATAGATTTCCGAGATGTAACGAAATTATATGCATAAACAATGCCAGGGGTCGTCAACTTTAATTAATAGCGCCGCAAAAACTAACTCTAAAATAATAAAAAATTAACACATCGTGTAGTCCTTACATATATTCCATAAAAAAATCGATGAAAAGTTCTTTCATAGGCTAGATTTACTGAAGAGATTAGTATTTTCTGAAAATAAAAATATATTTTTAAATTACCAATGGCAATAACGAAATAATTTTTTTCACTATTCACTATGCATCTCAACATAATTTATATTCTTCCGTTCCGTTCCTCATCTATCATTAATTTCATTCAGTTTCAATAGGTTAAATTCTGTCCAGTTCCGTTCCTTTAAGTTCCATTCGGATTGAATTTGGTTTAATTTAGTTTAGTTTCATTCCATTCAGTTCCGTTATATTCCATTCACTTCCATCAAGTTCCGTTTCTATTCCTACAATCTAACTAAACCATTCCACACAAATCTGTCTCACGCATTAGAGGTAGGTATTTCGTGAGTGTGAGTGGGACACGTCTTGAGAGTAGCTATAAACAATTTACCCCGTTAGGCAAATGGAGTTTGCGTGTCGCCTCTGCAACGATAGACACCTACAAATCAACGGTCGCGATCATTGTGCAACGAAAATTGAATTGGACAAACAAAGCGAACGGACGCGAGTCGACGATACGCAAAAAATGTTTTCGTTTCGCGCACCGTTTGGTAACGTTTGACAGAGTAGGCTCACGGAAGTCAATAGCCAGAAAAGACACTGTTCACAAATTTGCATACATTTCCTTTAAGACGAGACGGAAGTTAACTTTCTCCAAACAAAATCGTCTTTCAGCATTTATATTTTTTACCTCCCTAAACCTAATCCGATTTTTATAATTCTTGTTTTGTGTACACGCCCCTGTACGTAACTTAACCTCTGTGTGAGAGGGACGGCGTTATACGCATGCGATCGTTGGTATAACGCTGTTCCGCTCGCACAGAGGCCAAGTTACGTGCCGGGGCGTATAATAAGGACAGTCGAATCTACGTTCTTTTTTTTTTCTCTTTTTAATATTCCTAAGGTGATGACTCAATAAAGCTTAATGAAGTTCATGACATCAAAAAATAAAAAATTCTAATATTTTCGGTCGAAACACAAATTGTTCCGGTTTTGTAGGTATATTTCATCTAAACAAAAAAATTACAGGAACGTAAATTGGACTCTCCTTAAAACAAGAATACAAAATTGTAAAAATCGGATAAGGTTTAGGGGGCTAGAAAACATAAATGCCGAAAGACGATGTTGTATGCAGAAAATTAACTTGCGTCTCGTCTTAAGGTAAGGACAATATACCGTGCTAAAGGGTGACAGGCAACCTGTAAATAAAAAAAATAGGTTTCTGGACCACCACATTGGTCGGGTCTTATTATTTCTTGTTTTACTTTAGAGTTTGCTCGATAATCACAACAAGTCTGACGCTTATATTTTTACGATTGAGCAAAAACAAAAATATCTTTGAAAAAAACACGTGTCTTGTATGGGGACCGCCCTTAATTTTTTTTATTTTTTATTATTATTTGTTAGTATCTCCGCCTAAGTAACACACATTCTGTGAACATTTCAACTGACTAGCTAAATTTACGGTTTCAAAGATAAAGCCCCCGGACAGACAGACAGACAGACGGCGGCGTAGGCTAAGTAATAAGCTTCAGTGCGGATACGGAAGCCTAAAAATTACCACATAATGTGTAAAACCGTGCATATCAGCTGTCTGTAATTTTTATATTTGTGCACTTTTCGTTCTTCTTCTTGGCACCGTATGCCTCTTCTAAATAGTTATTTATTTGTACGGAGTACGCGGGCAACGGGTAACGAACGCCTGCGGCGCCGAACTGTGACTGTTTCATTCGATTTGCCCCTTTCATATTCCTGCTCCGCTGCGGAAATATACAATTTCATAGCCGCCGCGCGGTGAAAAGAAAGGTCTGAATTTGTTCAAGTAAATTGATAATATTCATACGTATTTGTATATATTGTGGTGATATTATTTATATATAGGAGCTTCCTCTGAGAATATGAAAGGAATAAGTGAGGCCTTAAATTCAGAAGTGGAAGAAATGCTAAACAATATTTCAGCAATTTTTTCTTGACTGTTTGTTGGTGGTGTAGCGAGAATGACCTTAAAAAGAATGCAAGGGCTATAAATGCTGTAAATTTTTCTATATAGTTGCCTTGCTATTTATATACTTAGGTAGGTAGGGACTTATGGTTTGTCTTCTTAGAAAGTGTTACAAACAAGGTTGTAACACTTTGAGGGTTTGCCTTTAAATTTATACATTAAAAATTAATTTAGAGTCAAATAAATGTTGATGAGATATTTTGGTTAAAGGAGTTATCTTTGAAATTAAAAAAAAAACAACTAAACTAAAACAATTTAACCGCTTCCATTTGTAAAATGTCACATTTGGTAAAATATTTTTAAATATTTATAGCAATGGAAAATGTGTTAATTATTAAGAGTCCGTAATACCTTAGCTCGAATTCTTGTTCCGCAACAACTTCTCCGCGCCACTTCACTCTCTATCCCGCTAGCACACTATTTTCTTAGTGTGAACTACACTATTGTCGGACGGGTACTCTAAGCAATAATATTGTGTGCAAAATTCAGCAGTGCAACGCCCGATAGTTTATGTAACTGTTTTTACTGTGAATTTATTTTTTATTTTTTAATGTAATAAAAAACCTACGACCTTCTTTATATTGACATCAAGTTATTATGCAAAGTTTCATGATCTAATTTGACGCCTTGTAGCTGGCATGGCGCCTCTCTGGGCGTGGTTTCGCGAGGAGTGGTGCCATTGGCTGTGTCATAAATAATCGTCCTTTGAACTTTTGGGCACAGACACCCGTGCCGCTAGTATATAAAAAAAATAATTTAAAGTACCTATTTATTTAATACTAGCGGTTTCATTGTACCATTTGGAGGTTTGCAATTTTTTTTTTCGAGACAATTTAATGGAATCATGTTATCGCCAAACATAATACCTAGCATTAGTACTCAACTTTACCATATATTTATTACAGAGTGATTGTTGCAGTATTGTTTATACAACAGAGGATCATGCGAAACCATGTGAGGTATTACAGACTCTTAAAATAATGATGTAATAAGGCACCAACACTGAAGGCAGCATTATGTCTATCCCACACGCTTTCACGTGAGTTAATCACGTACGAACTACATTCCGGCCTTAGTTAACCTGCCTAAAACCAATTTGCACGGTGAAACGGTGCCGTACGTAAGTCACGTTTCTTGTGACAACGGCAGCCAATACGTTGATAATTACCGATTCCTTTGTACCAGCCAAGCCATCGTCGGAGGAGACATTATAAATTAAAACCAGACTCCGAAAAAAGTCAGTTATTCAAAATGTGTAACTCAAAAGTAAAAAATTATGTTTCCGCATAATTGATCAGATATAGCACTAGTCAGAGTGACCTTTTTATGAAACTCAATCATAACAAATAAATAATATAATTTAACTACCTTCAATTTGATACGAAATACATTTAGATTTTTTTTTACGCCGCCGCCGTGCCTCCGCCATGTTGAATTTAGAAATTACTTATAATATATCCTGATACTCTCGTGAGTGAGGCGAATCTAATGACAAGTGAATTATTCAATTCGATCAAGTATAGCCTGTAAAGTGGAACATAGTCAAATACATACATTAATACATACATACATACACGCCAAACTCATAACCCTTCCTTTTTTGGCTAAGCCGTAGTCGGGTGAAAATATACGTACCTACCTTAATGTCATATAGGTATGCCGGCTTTCCATTAGGCGCGAACAAAACCTTGGTTGGAGCGTCAGCAGAACAACGGGTAGACGATTGGGGTAGAAGATTTTTGGAGCCGAGTAGGTTTGTCGTATTCGAATTTAACGATGGGCACTGTATTTGTGTCTCTCTTATATATTACTATGCCTGTCAAAGTGTTATGCTATAAATGAAAATAACATTTAATTGGTCCAAAAAATCATGCATTTGAAAACACCACACTCTATGGCGTTTTCACCCAGCTTTGAAATATCGCAAAGTGTAAAGTGGCCTTATAACTTAATTTTATATATAAAGGCATTGACATTACTTACGTAAATACATGCCCATACTAACTCAATAAAATATATCCTCACAAAAGAGGTGGCCAAACCATAGTAAGAACGCCTAAAATGACCGAACACTATTTTTAAATTAACATCGCATACTATAATTACATTATGTTTTATTTCGATTATTTTTATTTAGAAAATTAGTTAATTTGAGACTAGTTTGAATGAATAATTTTATAAAATATTTTTAACGCCACTTTAGTGAGGATGTTATTGAGTTCGTATTACTATCATAAATGGGCATGACTTTATTCTTTATTCAAGGCAAGAAACTTGCTGAAGACTTTTTTTACGTCCATTTAGTCTTTTTTTTTAAATGTATCACAAATACAACACTTTTTTTCCATAAGCGTAAACCATTCATACATGTTGTATGATGTTGGAGCCAATTGGAGCAAGACAGTCTCCACAAGCAGCACCCGTTCACGAACATCACGCCAGGACCAGTCATAATGTTCATGCATAAAACAATTGCACGGATAATAACTTCAAATGAAATTTTCTTTGAGATGAAAAATTTAACGCCATCAGCAACTTAGTTAGCATTTTCGCCGATTTTGAACGATAAAATAGAACAACCGACTCGCATATAATTGTAAACTCGTTTGCGATGTTACCTCTACCGAAAGCAGCTGACGCGCACGAGCTTTTGATGAGAAACGCTAAACCTATACGACGCAGCCTCTATGCAGCAGCTCGATTCCAAGTATTGCATGACGAAACATCTTATCTCACGAATACTACGCGTCAGTCAGTCAGTCAGCGTTTTTGCATCCACTTCTGATATACGCCACTCAAATTCTTCCAACCCGATCGTCGGCGTTCAGCGATATGGAGATGCTATTTGCCTCTGACGCACTTGATGTTGTTCCCTCCTGGCGGGTGGTTTTATCAGTTCCCTCACTCAATTTTCCTGTCCAGGATCGCCACGGTTACAGTGAAGGACACAGTTACTTCAACAATCGTTGTGTCGTCGGCTGCCATGTCCAATCAACCACCACTTGGGCCGTGCAGTGTCTAATACCCATTACTTCGGTATTATGAATAATATTTCGGTATTATGAGTAATATTATGAGTAATCTATTTTAGCAAAATAACCGTGACGTATGCGTAATGTTTTGTGCCTGTGTACGGCGATGAAGCGACCTGATCCAACCAATGGTCGATGATCCCAATGTTTGTATTCGTCACGCGGTTGAGCCGTGCAATCCAACGAGTTTTGGGAAAACATTGAAACCTTTGCTATTTATAGATATATTATGTCACTGTTTTTACCCGACCGTGCGAAGCAAAAAGGAGGGTAATGTTTTAGACATTGAAAATGCCTCATCGATTTCTTCAGTATAGTCCCCGATTTCCAGCGTGAGTACGAATTCGCCCTGGTTTCATTAGTTTTGTTGAGTTCGCGTGAATATTTAGGGTGTCAAATGACGCGTATCGACGAGGGCAAGAAAATCGCAAAAAAACCGCTTAAAATAGCCGTTTTTAGGGGGTTTGAAAAGGCCAATTTTAAACATATTTATAAATATATATTTTAAACTTTTATATTGTAGAATGTTAAATTTTCAAAATTGACATATTATTTCAGTATGAAATAATATACCGTTTATATTAAAAGTCATTTTTAATGTACCCGAAGGTCATGTAATGCATGAGATCTGAATCTGAATTTTTTGTATAATGTAATGTGTATCAGTCACACACAATGTCTTAATAAACTTGGAATCTAGCAAAAGGCTTGATGTACGAACTGCCACTCCCCGCCCTCGTCTTGCATCGGTACAGTACAACACGATAGAACGTCTGAAACGACAGCCCATCCCAGTGGCAATGGCTACACAGCTTTAACCTCACCACCGCCATGCGCTCTCTTTGTGCGCCATGCGCTATATAAGCCATATACACGTATAACCTCTTAATTATACGAATAGACTAGATGATAATAATAAACTATACGAAAGAATTAATTAAATCCATACGAACACTTTAAGGAGAAGTGAATTTTTACACAAATACACACGATGAGATACACATGTAAGTACACCTGCACACAATATATCACACACAACCCTCGCTGCAAACAAATATCGACGACAGATTCAAGAGTCGTAACAATTCAGTGAAGGATATTTTTTTCATGTAAACCAACATGGGTGATTGTGCCGAGAGACCAATGGTGAAGTTGACAGAGCCAAAATTCCTCTCTTCGCGAAACCACGCTCAGGTGCTATGCCAGCAGATTTGTGGACTTGTGCTAGGCTGTCTAGCCTATTAATACGACGTGTGAAGACACCCAGGTTAAAGGATTCGGGAAACACACTCGCCGGAAGACAATTCCACCACACCCTAGCGGTGCGACAAAGATACGACTTATAGAACCGATGATGGGTTCTCAAAAGACCAATGTCAACAAAAGGGGTGCTGATTCTCTCTGCGACGAGTCACGTGGAGATAGGACGCGTGACACGGAATAAGTGATGCCAGTTCCACAGAGCAGCAGCGTCCGTGATAGTATCTCGTAAACCGACTAAGCGATCCTACAAATCGCTTGTGACTCAGAAACTCCAGACCATCTTGATCTTACGTTATATTTTAATGACGTTAATAACGTCTTCGTCACCTTTATTACTACGCGAGCCGTCCATAACAACTCATTAGTTATAGTAAACGAGCAAATCGCATTTCCTACCAAAGATAATTCACTATTATGGCTGGAAATTAATTTAGCCAGTATATCAATAAATTAAATCCTCGAGCCTTAGCTCGTGCACACCACGCTGCCTGCATGGCACACCACCAAACTAATTTTGCTTCTGAACACAGATCATTGTGTCTGGCATTGTACCGCATCATGTGATCGAGTAATTACAAGTCGAGTAAACTGCAAATGACTTGTTATTTTTAGGGTTCCGTATACGGTACGGGACCCTATTACTAAGCCTACGCCGTCTGTCTGTCTGTCTGTCTGTGCTCTGTACGTCTGTCCGTCTGTCTGTCCGAGGGCTGTATCTCTTGAACAGTAATAGGTAGCCCGTTGAAATTTTCACAGAATATTATTATGGCCGATATAAAAACAAATAATAAAAATAAGAAAAAGTAAAAAATGTTCCCATAGAAGAAACCAAAAAAGTGTATGCGCGCGCGCCATATATTTCACAAAACACGCCATAGATGGCGTGAGTGGCGCTAACCATGACATAGCGATAAGGAACCCTCGGTGCGCGAGTTCGACTCGCACTTGTTATATTATCAGCATTATTGTATCATAGGAAATGATAGATTAAAAATAATTTATTTGCTCCAAGAAACATTTTACAGAAGCATTAGAACATTTAAATGAGGTACAAAGACGGACTTATCCCTTACGGAGATTTCTTCAGTCAACCTTTGGTAGTTTGATAGTCGATTAATCTAGTGAAATGTAAGTAGGTATTTGTACAAGACATGAGTACGATAATTTTGAAGAGCCTCGTTCACCGACTGCTTAAGGTGTTGACCGTGGGGATTTTGGGTGCGAGAGAGACACCTATACGAGCTAGAAGAAGACGCGAAACAGCTCTCCTTCTCTACTACTACTTTTATTACTATTTATTTATTGGGAAACTTAACAGCTAACTTATGATGACCTATTACATACACATTAAAGAAAAAAATTGATAGCCAATAATAAAGTTTCACGTTTTACTAATTATAATATAGATACGTCCTGCTACCTAAATAAAAGAAGAAGAAAATAAAATCAAAATAACTAAAAATAAAGAACTGAGAACTAAGAGAAAAACTATATTAGGATAAACATTAAATATACAGTAAGTGATTTTAAATTATATTTTGGATTAAATACGTAGTAACTATTAAGTGCTTTTACATACAACAGCAAAAAGAGCATTGGCACCAGGGGGAGTAATAAATAAGAGCCGAAGTCACCATAATCTAAAGCTGCGCGCGCGCTCGATGCTTTGCAAAAACGTGCGACGTGATTCGCGTCGCGCAATCTTGCGATGTGATGTCACAATAGTTGACTAAATTTTAGTTCTTTCATGCACAGAGTGTAGGCAAGTCGTTTTCGAGAAAAATAGTGTCCGTCTGGAAGTACGGTTCCGAGGGAACTGTATGAATCCAAAATCACTGCATAATCACTTCTTAATAATAAGAGAAATGCAACACGCTTTTAAGACGAGACGGAATTTAACTTTCTCCATACAAAATCGTCTATCGGCATTTATGTTTTCTAGCCCCCTAAACCTTATCCGACTTAAATTTTTTTTCTTGTCTTAAAAACAGTCCAATCTACGTTCCTAAAACGTAAATGCCAAAAGACGATATTGTATGGAGAAATTAAACTTTCACTAGTACACAGATCATCAATAACAAAACAATACCCCGAGTTTACGATTCTCGAATGAATTTAATAGGGTTACCCGAGCAACGTATGGCAGCAAGACGCTCTTGCGACGCGAAATCGCGTGAAACACGATGCGGAACCTTACTGAATATGCATATTTTATGTATCGATGAAATATTGTTACCGTTGTGTATTCTTTATGGCGAAATAAATATCGCAATCGGAATATGATAGTTACCGATTCCTGAATTGCGATTGAACTATCCGCGAGACGCGGTACTATTAGGTCTGACTGAATCTAAATCACTCAAATTCTAATTAACAGAACGTCAGATAAACATGACCCGGCCTCGGGTATGGCACTTCGCCTTGCATTAACCTGTATGCATACGATCGGAAGTACCTCATTTAATGAAGTGAAATAGAACAAAAGGGAAGAGAATCTGAACGAAACGATACGTAAGTGTAAATGAATGGAACAGAAATGAACGGATGAACTTTTAAATTAAATTAGTCCAGTATTTTGGATTATCCTAACGTATTTAGTAGTATTTCACAATGGCTCTCTTTAAAAAATTACGATGAAACAGAAAGTTTACTCGGTGTTTTAAGCTGATGTCAAATCATAAATCCCACACATCCACATACACCCTCACACACACCCTCTCTCACACCTTCTTCATACACACACAATCCCCCCCCCCGCCCCCCCCAACTTTATTATATTTTTATTTTTTTATTTTACAGGCAGTATACCCAAGCATGCACAAAAGGCGCGGTCACAACGGCCAGTTTAGGTGGCAGGGTACGTTGAAATACAAAACAAATTGTTCAAAATTTTAATAACTTTGTAAAAGTGTGACATTGTTTATAATTTTGTGCGTGCAATAAAAATTTTGAATTTGAATTTTGAATTTACTTGATGACTAATCGACATGATCTCTATCTCTCTCTCTCTTTCTCTCTCTCTCTCCTTCCGTTCCTCCCTCATTACCTCCCCCCCCCGCCCCTCTCTCACTCCCTCTCTCTCGTGCGCTATATACTACGTGTGACCCCACGTCTAGAAAATTACTTGTTTATCTTGTCTGCTATTTAGGTATAGCTTAAGTTTTATATTTAGAGAAGCTTAATTTGTTTACGACATAAATTGTATGAAATATTATCAAACATTAACAAGAATCTACTTGGGTCCCAACAGGTAAACATTTATTATGTAATATATATATAAATCCAATGTTATTCGTAACCTGTTGTCAGTCTCGGTAGCTCAGTGGTGCGGTCGGTCGACTGTTGTTAAGCAACGCTGAGCGGGGTCAGTTCTTGGAGGGGTGACCGCTCGACTGTTGGAAGCTGAGAAGCTGACCGTGGTTCGGATTCCACGTTAAACTGTAGGTCTCTTCCCTTCTTACGTTACTAGGTGGTAGGGTTTATCCCGGCCGGTTTGATACCACCCCACTGAGCTAAACGTCGGTCGAAACGGCTATGTAAATATGTAGTTCAGTGTAGCCAGCCGACGTGAAATGAAGGGAAGCACTGACCCGGTGTTATGGGCTGACATCACGGATGTTGTAGGTGATGTAGCTAATAACCGTGTCAGTTTCCATAAAAAAAGTAAGGCTAAAAAAATAACATAAGACGATCTATACGACGCATGCGTCAAGATCAGACGTTGATATTCCATTGCCATCCTCGTCTGTGTTCCATCAAATCTTTCTGTAGACATCGAGCGAGATACAGGCAAGAACCAAGTTTCAAAGAAATCAAGTCACTATAACTTAGGTATGAGAAAAGTAGAGGGGGCGCAGGCGCGGGAGCAGCGCTCACCCTGTTTTCCGTACCACCACGTATTTTTTTAATTTATTTATTTTTATTATTCAACTATGTATTTCATAGCTGTTTCGACCGACGTTTCATTCTGGGTATACCCTACCACCTGTTAAGGTAAGAAGGGAAGGGACCTTCAGGTTTACGTGAAATCCGAACCACGGTCAGCCTCGAACGGTCACCCATCCAGTGAAATTTTATTTAAAATTATCTGCTGTTGGATATCTAAAATATTTCAGTTCCTATTCATACCTAAGAATGGCCAAAAATAAAACTGTATTTAATATTTTTTACCGTATCAATATTATTTTACTTCTTTTTCCAGGGTTCCGTAGGCAGCGACGCTGACCTTTATGAAATCGGTCCGTCCGTCCGTTCGCCCGTCTGTCCGTCCGTCCGTTCATCTGTTTATCTGTCTGTCGCATTCTCTTACTACTCGATCGACTTTACACGTTCCTGGGAGGCCACAAAATTAATTTCCCAATACAATCAGTGTCACCGTACTTATTAACCCTCCGAAGACATCTCTAATTTGAAACAAATTAGAAAAGATTGGAGCCCGCCAGAAGCTTCTAATGACAGATGGCTAATTATCTTCGGCTTTCAGCGTTGCTGTTAATCGCCCTCCCAAATTCTGCGCGCGTCCGTTCCTTTATATTCAATTAGTATGAGAACATTTCCGCGCAGTCCACTCGGCCTTCTTCTCTAATTACCCACCCCTGACAAATGACGAACATTCGTCTTGATGGGATTCCTACGATACGCCGATAAATGTGAGTGCGACGAGGTCACCGAGGAGTGCGACAGGTTAATGTGTTTTATATAAGTATTTATTTTGCTTATTTATTTTTGTGACCTGACTGGACACTTAATTATATTGATTTTTTTGGTAGGCCTTTTTGTATTTTTGTTTAGTGTAACGTTTTATTTCCAGTTCGTTTTATTTTCAGTTTCAGTATTTATTTTGACGTTCCTGTAAATGAAATTCTTGAATGAATGCCTTGTTTAAAATTTTATTTTATAATACAAGTAAAATAAAAGTACATTCGGTATGTACAAATTATTAAAAGAAATTGTCATAAAAACATTTTAAATGCCATAATATGCGTATATTGATATATTGGTGAGTATGTCCTGCGATCCGTCACATTTATAACTATCATTCTAGTACAAAAAGATGATTCCTTCTCTGTGCTACATGAACGTTGTTTGTTTATTTACATTAAGTCAGTGTTTCTTCTTATAATGAACAATATATTGATGTTGTAATCGTAAAATGCAGCCATCAGGATAATAATAAGAAAAGAGCGCAAACCAAATATTCCGAACAAAATTAATGCAATCTGCAATAGTGTTTGAACTAATGTATTAATCCCATCGCAGGAATGTTGCGGGAAAAATCTCGTTACTTTTGCAAAATTAGAAAAAAAGCCGAAAGGTGTTTCATTTTATCTCAAGGAAATACAATCACTGTGTCGAGTTAGTTATATACGAATTTAAACATCTCTCTAGCTAGAGATAAAATTACGACATAAAAGCTATAAATTAATATGAACTCAAAGCTATAATATAATTGGTTGCGACTCATGACACTCCCGGCTTTGGCCATGAAATACCAGGATAGCACTTACTATTTCATGGCCAAATACCTGCGGGGCTATTCCTTAGCAATTTTATTAATCTATAAACAACATTATACAAAGTTAGCAATTTATCGCTACTAGCGATTTCTCATGATCCATCTCACTCGCTCCAACGGGCTTCTCAATGCTTCTAGTGAGACACAGCTGCGGCTGCAAGAGCGGCTAAAAGAGAGTCGGCTGGAACACTTATAAGAATGTCCAACGATGTAGCTCAAAGTGTGCGCTGGTGTGGTGCCTCCTACCTTGATGATGATGTAGTCTCCGCCCGCAGCCGCACCTTCGATAGCTCAGTCCGTAAGGTAGTGGTCGTCGGCACATCCGGTGTCCGAGGATCCGCTAGGCCCAGCTTTGCACACACTTCGGAACTACACTCAATACTGTGCCGTAATAGGTCAACCAGCCCTGAGATCCCACGCCGCGCTCGATCAGGTGGATAGCGTCTTTTTTTGAGAAAATGTACGCAACAAACCGCCCGCTTGTGCTCCGCTCGTATTTTTCGGACAAGACAGTGGTCTTGTGAACTGTCTTCCGGCAAGTGCGTGCAATTGTCTTCAAACGCCGTATTACACCTGATGCTTCACCGTTCGGTACCGGTGTAAAACTGTAGGTACCTTCCCTTGCCCCTAACTAGGTGGCAGGCTCAAATTGTAGCCGACTGGGTTGGTACCACCATACTGGATGTAAGATGGCCACACAGCAACCTCGGTTGTGTTCTCCTCTAGTCCAGTATAGCCAGTAATCCAGGGAAGTCTCCGGTATGGCACCTGCCTTCTCGGAGGTGAGATTGGCTGGTCGGAGCATGCGCTTTGACTCCTCCGACTCAGCCACCAATACCGGATTACATAAAAAAACAGACTAGACAGCCTAGCAACAGACCGCAAATCTGCTGACATGGCACTTATCTGAGCGTGGTTCCGCGAGGAGAGGTGTTTCTGGCACTGTCGACTGCACCATTGGTCCCTCGGCACAGCCACCCATGTTGGTTTACATAAATTTGCGTCATTCCTTTCGCTCGGCTCAAAGGCTGGACATTTTTAATTAAAGCTTCGGGGTTAATACCTATTTTCTTTCTCGGCGAGATCGGTTGCCCGCTGACGAGGAGAGAGGCTTCAAAGTGTACAAGTGGTTAAAGGCGAGGCTTAAACATTTACAAGTGGCTCTAGCTAGTTGGTGGAAGATAATTTATACGAAAATATTATTTACTAGCTGTTGCCCGCGGCTTCGCTCCCGTGAAATTCGTATTGCAAAGAAGTATGTAAGTAAGTAACTAAGGGCAAGGCCAAAGGCTGACCTGCGTTCAGGTAAACGGTAAACCTACTCAAATAAAGTAAGTAACTAACGGCGAGGCTGAAGGCCCAGCCATGGCCCAGCTACATCCTAGAATACAATAAACCTTCTCGAAGAAAGTAAGTAACTAAGGGCGAGACCGAAGGCCGAGCTCCGTTCAGGAAGACGATAGACATTCTCGAAGAAATTAAGTAACTAAGGGCGAGGCCGAAGGCCGAGTTGTATTCTGTAAGACGATAAACGTTCTCAAAGAAAGTCAGTAACCATGGGCGAGGCCGAAGACCGAGCTGCGTTCAGGTAAACATAATAAACCCTCTTCCGCCTTCGGGGATTATATTTATTTGTCTAATTTGTGTGTTACATTTCAGTCCGACCGGTTGTGTCCGTGTCGGATGAGTCAGCTAACTTACGAACTAAGATACATGCTTTAGCATTCTGAAGTGTATCTTTGTGAGCTGGAAGAAACAAGTCGTTTTATGAGCACCTATCTTACTCGCGGCCTTTTTTAGATAGATAGAAAATTATTTATTGCTCCACAAATATTTCACAAATATAACACAATGGATACAGGTACATGAGGTGCAAAGGTGGACTTATCCCTTGAAGAGAATTCTTACAACCAACCTTTCGGTGTGTGAAATGTGTAAATAAAGGAATGTAGGTAGTAGCAAAGATAAGATGTGACGATTATAAACATAAACATTTAAATAATACAGCGAAAAAATAAAATTACAAAAATACATTTAGAAATACGTTGACTGCAGAGCATGTTATAAATTGCCTAATGCTGTCATATGAATTATATAGAAGATTTTGTAAATTTGTCTGAAAATCAAAATAGCCAGATATTCCATTAAAATTTAGAGGTAAACGTCATACATAGGAACTGTCTCTACATGAAGGTGCCCGCTGGGGTTGACAGAAATATGGCCTTTTGGACACCACTGATTTTTTTTTCAAATTCAAATTATTTATTGTACACCATAATAACATATAAATAAACAGTTTCTTAATTATTTGACAAACATAAAAGTAATTATTCACTTCCGTCTAAACTAACCTAACGGTTGTCCTATATACGGTTGTTTCGTATACATGTCGGTCATTTAAAACATTCAATTTGCTGGGTCCTTTAAAAAGGTCATAACAGATTATAGATAATTCAAAGTGCTATAAATAGTATTGGGACTGATTAATCCAACACAAACTTAAATATATTATCTAAAGGTTCGTTAACTAACGGTAGCTTAAATCCGTTATTCAATAAGGTCTTCTCTATCGAAGTGTCTTCTCTATCTTTCAACGTTAAGGAGAAATAGATGGCACTACTTTGTATAAAATAACGCTATAATACCATAGTAGTCCCTAAAACAAAATGTTCTGACGCTGTTCATGCGATCTGCACGGCAGATGTCAATTTTGCTTTTCTAAAGTATCTGTTAGATAGTTAAATAGCCGATTAATAAGTGTGGTGGACTTACTGGTTACATAAATACATACTTACTTATATAAGTCTGTGTTGGTGCAATCGGTCCTTATAGCAAATTTATCTATCTCTACTCTTCTTCTCAATCTTCTTCTTCTCTATCTCTATCTCTATCTCTTCTCTACTTTTTATAAAAGGGAACGTCTGTCTGTATGTATGTATGTTTGAGGTAAACTGCGGAACCACTGAACAGATTTTGATGCGGTTGGCACCAATATAAAGAGTAGTTCTTGAGGCTCACTATAAGCTATATACCATCACGATAAATAGCAATAGGGCTGAGCAGTATCAAAGAAAGTATAGTATGAACGGAATTTTTTTGTGTCGAATGGTAGTGTCGGATGGAGAGGGCTGAGAAGGAGGGAGGGGAGGGGGCAGCGAGGGAAGGAGAGAGAGAGAGAGAATATAAGAGAAGCGATAGATCATTATCATATTTGCGTTTAAATCGAATTTGCTATTAAACCGAATCTACCGCGAGCGAAGCCGCGGGCAAAAGCCAGTCTACAATATAAACTTCACATATTACAGCTTGCTACCCTACTACATCTTCATACATACGCGCGCGCTCCCAAACGCGCACTTTACTTAATATTTTCAAGGTCATACGCAGATGAAATCCAAAGTCCCCTGTTATTCCAGGCTGTCAGGCGCTTCAGCCGAAATCTTCTTACGTCGTAAAGAGGCTGTAGGCTTCGCAGGTATTTACCCGCCTTCTAAGGTTCAACTCGGCGAGGCTAATATGCATTGGAGTCGCGTGGAGTAGAAATGGATCGGGGAGACTTCAATATTCGTAGCGATATTGAACTTCTGATTATTGTGATGACACCATCGAGTCCAATAATCTGTAAGGAAAGACGAACCTTTTATTAAAGTCTAGATATGGGGTCGGTACTTAAAAAGAATATCCCCACTGCATCTCTTCCCGTGCATATCGTAAAAAGGCGACTAATGGATAAGGACAAAATGCCGTGCATAAGGGCGACAGGCTAACCACCTCTCACCTTGGCATGTTCCTTTCACCGAGTCGTACAGCAGGTGGATCTTTGTGCCTTACTTGCTGCTTGATAGTTGCATTGTCCTAATACTTTGCTAAATGTGGTGGTCGGTGTTGTGCTGTAATTTACAAGACATCTTGCAACACAACACCAATTGTTGGAATACAGCGTGTGGTATGTACGTATAATTTAGGTTAATGGCACTTGATGGTTTTTATGTGGAGATTATTCCAAGCGAAGGTTAGCAAAATAATTGAAACTAGGGAGTTTTCAATCATTTAATCAAATCTATTAACTCTCAGTTATCCGATTACATACATACTTACATAGATACCACAGATAGAGGTAGTAGATTCCACAGCCGAGCTGCGTGCACAGAAAATGAGTTGAGTTGAAATCCAGTTTTATGCCTGGAAATGCCTAAGATATATCATCACTTGACCGAAGCGTTACACCGTGGGAAGATAAGTACTGAAAACGCGAAGATAGGTACTCGGGAGCAGAAGGGTTGTTGATACAAGAATAAAGGAGGCCAAGGATGTGGGAATTTCTGCGGAGACGGATTGGGAGCCACTTGAGACGTTTGCGGTATTCTGAAACATAGTCGTACTTACCGTTGACCGAAAATGAAGCGTATACACATGTTATGCAGACGCTCAAGCTTGTCCAGGAGTTCCTCAGTAACATTACTGTTACAGGCAACACACATCCGCATAATCAAGAATGGGGAGAAGTAGCGATTGTGCTAGAATTGTCTTTGTGGAGGTCGGAAGAAGGTTTTGCAGCCGCCTCAGGGAGTGCGCCGCAGCATAGACTTATCGACTGACCTCATTGACCTGAGCCTGCCAAGATAGCGTATCATCCATGATTCCCAGGTTTTTTACAACCCTAGTGTATGGTATGGCACACAGATCAGGTATGGCAGCACCACAGAAATCCTAAGTACTTCTCTGATCTGTGGGCAGCACCGTTGTACATAATCTCAGGAAACGAGGCACCATCAATCCTCGATAGTAGTCGAGGACTTCCGGCAATCATTGCCTGAGACTTATTTGGAGTCACGATGATTCCAAAGGATCTGGTCCAGCCAAAAATGGTTGACAGATCAGCATTGATCACATCAATGATTCCATCAATGCCGTCAATACTACCTGCCAGATATAGTTGTAAGTCATCGGCATACAAGTGATAGAGAGAAACTAAGAGTTTGGTTAACTAAAAATTTATAAAAATTGCGAAGAGTATAGGAGATAAGTCATTGTTAATTCTAACACGTTACTGGCGACGACGAAGGTATAAGTCAAGGCAATCTATTAGCTTCGGAGATAAGTTCAGATAAGACCTCAGCATTTCCACCATGATGTCAAAGTCAACTGCATTGAAGGCGTTACTAAAATCAAGTAACACGATAATAGTGAGATCTTTGTTTTCCATACTTAGACGGATATCGTTTGTGACTTTGACAAGTGCAGTAACAGTACTGTGAGAAGGTCGAAATCCAGATTGCATTGGATTCAAAAGGTTGTTTTGAGAAAGAAAGGAGCATAGGCTTCAATGACGAGATCTTACGAACGACAAACTAACCGCTTCTTAACCGCCACAGCCATATTCACAAAGCTTTGAAATATACCTAGCTATTTATGAAATCTCTCTCCTCTTTTTACAAGCGTTTTTCTCTTCATACTTCAACATCAATAGCAATATTCCATTGAAAGGGATTTTCTCCCATTATTCTCGGCGCTCAGCGGATTTAAAACCATCGGACTGCATAATATGCGCGCATATCCATCGAGCAATCAGTAGACTAGATGTGATGTCATAGTAAGCAGTTTATATTTTATGCACCAATAGGTACTATTAAGTTTTTTGATACTATGTAATTACATTTCACTACATGCGAATTTCAAACATTCAAAAGTCCACTCGGGTCCTGCAAGAGGAATAAGCACCTGTCAGGCCGATATGGCAATCGCAACCCCCGCATACGACTGAATGTCCATGGGCGTCATTAGGCACCTTATGGGTGGGTCGGCGCCACATGTCGCGCTTTCAATAAAAAAAAAATATGGATGAAAAACTCGAGTCGTCCTTTTGGAAGAATGAGACACACAATACAACGATCCTGTGTGCGAGCGGAATAAACGTACGTTGATATAGGACAAGTCGTCCCACTTCATGTGAGTTATATTTACGCCTCTATAGCAAATCTAGTGTTGTTGTTGATCGATGCGCATACCTACACTTTTAAACATACACCCCTCAGTATGAGGGAGGACATGAAACATACATACATACCACACACGCTGTATACCGACAACCAGGGTAAGCAACTCTGCTTGTGAGATCGTTTCTCATACTCACATCGGCGAGTGAGTAACGCATGTACAGGGGCTGTTCAGTGTAGACGACACGGCCATGGGCAGCACTGGCATGGTAGCTTAGTCATAAATCTATGACTATAATGCGCACCCAATGTTATGCTAGCCTTTTCGTGAGTAGATACTCTCACATTTGCTTTGCTTTGTTTCGTACCGTTCACTGTATAGGCACAGCCTATAAATCATTCGAATTTTCAGTTCCGCAGATAAGCGAAAAGAGCCCGCTAAGCCTCGAGTTAAGCTAGTACAAATACAAGCCGCGCGCTGAGTTACGATAGAACGAATTCAAATTGGGAGAAATGCTTTAGTCATATACATACAGGAGTGTTGCTTCAGACTCTAATTGAACTGATTCGTGGGATCAATAGGAAGTCGCAATCGACTGTGTTGGTACCACCGTACTGGATGTTAGATGACCGCATAGCAGCCTCCGCTGTGTTCTCCTAACAAAAAAAATCGTAACCACAATAAGAGCCTCGTAACCGTGAAACTAAAGTGTAATCTCGCTAAAATATCGGCACACTGCGGCCATCATGATTCATGAGTTAAAGGCGCTGGGGTCGAGGGCCCTCTTGCCCAGCTAGGAACAGCTGCGTTCCTTCCTTCTTTAACTACGAAAATTTGGTACGATTGGCAATGTTAATTGTGTTGAGATCTCCAGATACCAACTGAATCATTATAAACAAACGCTGTTAATTTAAATTTTATTTCCAGCTTTAAAAAAAAAACCACATGCAAATCGGTCCATCCGTTTGGGAGCTACAATGCCACAGCCAGATACACCCTGTACACATATGTACACACAAACGTTAAACTTATAACACCCCTCTTTTTGCGTCGCGGGTTAATAACATATAAAGGAAATTATCTAGACTAAATTAAAATATAAATTGTATGTACAACACGTTTCAAGAACGCAAGCGCTAATTCCCTTATAGAAAAAATACTTAAATTTAATGCCCCGTCCATTCGTTTGAATTATTCGGTTACGACGAGCATTCCTCCGCCCTTTGGCTGCTGCCTCGAAGCGTACAGCAAAATACTCGATAGAACAAAGGCCCCACTAACACTCATATGAATCTCATAAAAATCAAAGGAATATTTAAATAAACCAAATTTTCCCGACCCGATTGACTTCACCCGGGCGGCGCGGCCGACGCGACGCAACCAACCGTTTCCCCCTTTTATAGCCGTCACATACGTCTTATGGCGTAAGTAATAAGGTTGAAAATTGAACGGCGCATATTTATTTATATGAGCCATTTGATGGGTCGGAGTCGCGTGAATCGTTTCCGCAGCCCGCCGGACGGACCCGTCAGAGATGATTTGAATGTGACGAGCGACTTTATTCGACTTTTTTCGAATTTATTCTTTTTCAATTTTATTTCAATCTCAGTAAGCGAAGTTTGTGTAGCTAAGCTTTCAACTGGTGTTGTTTACTAAGTGTAGCATTGTAGTAATAATTTTCATTTGACAATATACGAAGTAACTATTAAGTAAGTATCTGTGACAATATGTCGTCTTGAAAGAAAGTAAACGATCAAAAGAAAAAAAAAAAAATACGCCCTGACCAGGATGCTGGTCGGAAAGTATTTTTCTCTTCATTTTTGCTTTTGCATTTATCTAATGAAGAAATATAAAAAAGCGGGTATATAAAAGTATAATATTAAAGCTAAACATTATCTAAATGTAAATAAAACATATAAAATTAGAAAGCTAATTATTTTAAAAAACGTATTAGGTTTACTCTAACCTCGATAATTACCAAATAATTTAGACTATTTTTAAATCCTAAAAACACTAATATATGTACTTACCTATATTCTGAAAAAACTGGTATTTAAACACATGTCCACAAAGAGAGGCAAACAAGCTAGATTATAAAATGTACAAAATTTTTACAAAAATCTTCAACCACCTATGAAAATGTTATATTTCGTTTGTTGTAGATACTAAAATGGCTGCATATAGTCGGAATTGTATAGGTACCAATTTTGTCTCCTGAAAAAAATTGCTCACCTAACCTGCAGTCTTGTGCAAATTGCAAAATGGGAGCAAAGAAATAACAGGTTTTTCTCAAACTGAATATTCTAGTTCCTATTCACATGATATTGAGTTTGCCGAAATAGAGGATTCCAATATTGGGCTCAGCCACAGCATAAAAATTCCATAAAACGCACACGCGATCTCATAATATAGTTGTAGGTACGATTACATTGTACAATACACTGTTGCACCTAACTATGTTACAAACTGGAAAGGAAATATTTAGTAAGGGAAAAAACACGTCTTTATACTGACAAGACAAGAAGATACTTCATAAGGAATAACCGGCCAAGTGCGAGTCGGACTCGCGCACCGGGGGTTCCGTACCAACACACACAATATATTTGTGTTATGTATGAAAAATCTACACAATTCACAAGAATATCTACTTTCAATTCCTTTCAGATACGTTTATTATACGTCAGATACATAGATACGTATACAGACCCACGTAAAACTGTAGGTCCCTTCCCTTCTTACCGTACTAGGTGGTAAGGTTTATCCCGTTTGGGTTGATATGCACTGAATGAAACGTCGGACAAAACGGCTGTGTAAATAGTTCGTGTTTTCCGTCCAGTTCAGTGTAGCCGACATGAAATGAAGGGACGCACTGACATGGCACCTAGTTCACCCGATATTATGGGCTGACATCACGTACTATGTTGTAGGTGATGTAGCCAACTGAGTCAGTTTCCATAAAAAAAAAATAAAACGTTTCAAAATTAGTTACAATTATAATTTCATTTTCAGTTTCCAGTTTCTGTACTCAAAATAGTTTCAGCCTGGGTTATTTCTGAAGCTGTTTCAAATTAAATTAATTTCAATATAATACGAAGGTTTCCTTATTGACAAAGAACCGACAACCTCGCTGTAAGCTCTTGGCAGCTGAAGCATGTTTAGTATGAACGAACAATAAGCCCAGATGCACACCTAGGAATATGTTACACGAGTCGTAAAATTCTTCTTTATCTGGTTTCTTAGAAAATAATATATTGTCAATTCCTAACCATCGATTAAAAACAGATAATTCCATGTACCTAACAAATAAATCGGAACATCTGTAACGGCTCTTCGAAGGACCGACACGCATCGGCGTTGATTCTGCGTTCGCTTATTTAATTCGAGAACATACATACATACATACATATCACACACGCTAAATCCCGACAATCGGGGTAAGCAGAGTAATCGGTGTTGTGCTGCAAGAACTCTGGTCAATTACAGCACAACACCAACCACCACGTTTCGCAAAGCATTCGAACAAGATTCAATCGATCAAGCAGCAAGTAAGGCACGAAGACCCACCTGCTGCATGACTCGGTGGAAGTACCGTGCCAAGGTGAGAGGTGGCGAGCCTGTCGCCCTTTAGCACGGCATCTTGTCCTTATCCCTTAGTCGCCTTTTACGACATGCATGGGGAGAGATGCAGTGGGGATATTCTTTTTAAGTACCGGCCTCACACGGTTATTAACTCATTTCGAGATTCAAATTCGAGAACTACTCAGTAAATTGTCATACAGACTTCATTGACGATTTATCGCATATCTAAGGATGTTACAGTTATTACTGCAATAAATTGACCTATCAAACTACATTAAATAAAAAAACCGGCCAAGTGCGAGCCAGACTCGCGCACCGTGGTTTCCGTACCATCACGTAAATAGTCGGTTTTCATTATTAATTTTAAAGTAATTTTCTTCAGAGTGGCACTCGCACGTATCGCCATCTATCGGTGAAGGTTCATACTTTTGCTGTAATAGCGCTCTTTTCTGAACGTTAAGATATGTTTATGGAACCCCACAATTTTTTAATTTTTCAAGGTTTTTTTTGTGGTGCGGAAACCTCGGTGCGCGAGTTCGACTCGCACTTGGCCGGTTTTTAGGTTTCCGTATCCCGCCTACGCCCCGCCTGTCTGTCTGTCCTACTTCTGTATCTTGGGAACCGTAATAGGTAGCCGGTTGAAATTTTCACAGAAAATGTGTTATTATGGTGGATATAACAACAAATAATAAAGTATAGAAATGGTCAAAAATTAAGCGGGGGTCCCCATACAAGAAACGTATTATTTTTTCAAAGTTCGTTTTTGTGGTGCGGAAACCTAGGTGCGCGAGTCCAACTCGCACTTGACCGGTTTTTTATCTTTCCCCACAAGGATTAATGATGCACAACCCTATAATGTTTACATCTTCATGAGTAGACCATCCGACGACGTTGGACGGTACCTAATTCCGACATCGCAGCTTCCCAGGATTAAGGAGTTTTCTTCTGGAAAGTAAGCTCCTTTGAAGAAAAAAAAACTCGGGAAAAAACAACCTTTGTTATGGCGACGAAGCCACCGTAATCTGCGGATGACCGGTGGAACAAAAACCTAGCTTTTGTATCTTAGATATATTTTTTTCTATTTTTTCCGGAATCCGTTTTATAGCGTCGGCCTAGTTACTTCGCTATTGTGTGTGAGAAAGTTATAATATTGTTAATTTCTCCGAAAATAACACTATTTGTACCGTATACGTTGTACCGTGTATGTAGGGTTGGTACTTAAATGTGTAATCTGTGCTTAAGTACCTTGTGGGGTCGGTACTTAAAAATAATAGCCCCACTGCATCTCTCCCCATCTATGTCGTCTAAGGCGACTAAGGGATTAGCCACCTCTAACATTGGCACGGTCCTTCCACCGAGTCATGTAGCAAGCAGGTGAGTCATCGTGTCTTACTTACTTGCTGCTTCATAGTTATTTTCTGTGCTGTGCTAAATGTAGCGATCGGTGTTGTCCTGTAATTTACAAGAGCACTTGCAGCACAACATCGACTACTCTGCTTACCCCCATTGTGGGGATACAGCGTGTGACATGTATGTATATACTTGAACAATGTAGAAAACTATAGTTTCTCAAACTGCTCTAATTATCATACTTTGTAAGGGATACAATTACAAAGGATATTTCGAAAATAATTAAGCACGCACAACATTAATACGTGCAAGTACAACAGTTTTAAAGTTAACTTAAGGCCACACCATCGCATCACGAAACTAGTATAAGGATAGCTTAATTAACTGTGCTGTTATCCTAGAGTTAATTCGGTTAAGTATGCAATTTAAACCCTACAACAGAAATGTAGTCGGCCATCTTGTCTATTTATTACTAAAAGGCAACATCTGTCTGTTTGTAATAGCTAAACTCAAAAACAGTTAAAACGATTTACGTTGAATTGTCACTAAAAGAATCTGGTATATGGTTATAAACGGCATTGAAAAAAATATAACAATCTGTCTTCTACTAAAAATATATTTACCCTAAGTAGAAAATTAATTAGTAAGGAATTAGTAGAATTACGAAATTGAACGTTTGGTTTTTTTTTTACTAAAACTAAGAGTTTGACGTCATAATTGTTGACTAAGATGACAATATATTATGTTTAAAAGAGGTGAATATGTTGTTCGAGCTCCTCAAGTGGCACTTTAAAACTAGGGCAAATGCCCCGCCCAAACATAATATACTCGTCTCTTTTTTACTCTCAACAACAGACATGCCGTCCTACTTCCTCTTTTAATATTGCGACGTTCATTTTAGTTCGAATAGCATTGGTTGACTGCATGAGTAAGTTAGTTCTATAAATGTATTAGATTTTATAAAGATTCCTGCCATCCATGCCTCTGTAGCTCAGTGATGCAACGACACGGGCGCGATCCGAACTTGAATGGGTCGTCGACCGATCGTTTAGGCTGATCGTGGTTCGGATTCCATGTAAACCTGTAGGCCCCTTCCTTTACCTTACTAGGTGGTATAGGGTTTAACCCGACCGGATTGATACACTGCACTGAATCGGTTGAAGCGGCAAAGTAATTAGTTCGCTTTTTCCATTCACTTCAGTGTAGCCGCTACGACCAAAATCACTGCCATGGCACTTAGTTCACGAAGGTGACATTACGAGTCTAGCAAGTGACGAAGCCAAACATATTAGTTTCCTGAACGCCTTCAGGACTGGCTACGAAACCCTAAACGTTTCTAAACAGCCTAACTACTAAGCACAGTTTAGAAACTTTCACGCGAACCCAACGTAGCCGCGAGCGGAGCTCTGACCAGAAGTCCTGGATAATGACGAAGCAAGCAGGAAGGGTCATTCGTTTATGAGCTCCCCGCCTTTGATTTATTGCGCAAAGGGTTTGTGTACTGAGGACTATATTGTGGGGCCAAACATTAACTCAGAATGACGTCATTTAGTTAATGCATGGAAGCGTTCAATGTTTCTATCCAGTGTAAGGAAAGCACGCCTTTGACATTGTCCATTATGCTAGAGGGCATGTTGATTTCGATGAACACTCGATTTCTCGCACTCCAACGTCCATGTACAAAAGTTTTGTTAGTTCTGTTTGCATTGGATTTACATGGAGATTAAGGAGGAATAGGAAAATGACAACATTTTTCTTCTTTTTCGCCTGTCTTTGTTTTTTTGTGTATGTTACATTTTTTTTTATGGAAAATGACACTACGGTTCGCTACAACATCTGTAATGTTGGAACATCGGCACAGCCACCTATGTTTGTTTACATACAAAAGTTGCTATGGGATGACATCGCGGATTTAGTAGGTGATGTAGCCAACCGTGTCAGTTTCCATAAAACAATATGCATGACAATATGCTTAGCGAATTTTCAGATTATGCAAGTTGAACCTTATAGTTTTACTATGGTGATCTCTTACCTTTACGCTGGCTGAGTTTGTTTTTGGCAGCCATTTTCTAATAATACCTATTCGTAGGTACAATGTAATTATTATTACATTTGAAAACTATTTCTCACGTAAGAAAATATCTTAAATATTCCCTTGAGAAAATTAAAACTTTATAAACCGAATGAATGGAAAAAATTACAATCTGTTTAGAATAAAGTTGCTTTATAAAAGTCCTCCAACCAAATCTGCTATAACATATAATAGGTAATTGAACTATTATAAGATAACAACTATAGTAAATCTAAGTACATACTTCTTAGTAAAATTTTAAGCCTCCTTTAGCAAAAGTACAGAAAACTAATCTAAAAGTTCGAAACAGAATGCTAGAAATTACAACTTTCTAATTAACTAAGTGCTTTCAATCTTGCTCACTGCCACTTTTAGTTCACAATAGTACATTTTATGTCGTCACACTTGAGAGTTTACCAACCTATTGTACGTATATTTGGCTTCTGCCACGGTGGAGCGAAGGAAAACCCGGGAGGCGTGGGCGGCGCAGTTGGTGAGTTAAGGTAAGCGTCCGCAGTCGCAGGGATCAATCGGAATTTATATTTCTATTTCTTTATTGCACACAACTGAAAAAAAAACCTACACGAACAGAAAATAAAATACCAGACCGCGCAAAGGTGGACTACTCACTGGACGTGATTTCTTCCAGGCAAGCTTTTGAAGTAGAGTTGAGTAGAATCAATTGATCGAACCGTCTATATGACAGACCACCTCATAGGTTAGTTCAGACGGAAGTGACTACTGTAACACTATTTTGTGAAATTTAATTTCTTAATTGAAATTTAATTGTTCGTGTGTTATGTATATTTGTGTATTTTGGTGTATTTTTTTTATGGCAACAGAAACGGTTGGCTACATCACCTACAACATCCGTGATGTCAGTCCATAACACCGGGTAAACTAAATGTCATGTCAGTGCTTCCCTTCATGTCACGTCGGCTACACAGAACTGGAGGGAAAACACGAACTATTTACATAGCCGCTTCGACTGACGTTTCATTCAGTGCGGTTGTACCAATCCGGGCGCGATAAACCCTACCACCTAGTAAGGTAAGAAGGGAATGAACCTAAAGATTATCTACAGTTTTACGTGGTATCCGCACCACGGTCAGCCTCCAGGTCACGGTCAGGTCAAGGGTTGAGTGGTCACCCATCCAAGTACTGGCCGCGTTCAGGTGTGCTTAACAACAGTCAACCGACCGCACCTCTGAGCTACCGAGGCTGACTGTTTCTTTGTTTAAAATTCACATAGGGTTTTCGCTGCTGACGCTTTCTGGCACATCTAAGGATGTTATAGAATATTTTGCTGCGAAACAGCTAGAATTTTACACACACTCGAACAACAAACGGCTCACCGTTGTTGGGTCTTCCGGATACGTAGTAGTAGTAGTAGAGTTGAGTAGAATCAATTCACATATGATTTTAGCTGCTGACGCTTTCTGGCACATGTAAGGATAGGTTATAGGATATTTTGCTGCGAAACGGATATGCGAAACAGTTAGAATTTTACACGCACTCGACCAACGAACGCATCACCGTTGTTGGGTCTTCGGGATACGTAGTAGTAGTGGTAGAGTTGAGTAGAATCAATTCACATAGGGTTTTCGCTGCTGACGCTTTCTGGCACATGTAAGGATAGTTATACAATATTTTGCTGCGAAACGGATATGCGAAACAGTTAGAATTTTACACGCACTCGACCAACGAACGCATCACCATTGTTGGGTCTTCGGGATACGTAGTAGTAGTGGTAGAGTTGAGTAGAATCAATTCACATAGGGTTTTCGCTGCTGACGCTTTCTGGCACATCTAAGGATAGGTTATAGATTATTTTGCTGCGAAACAGTTAGAATTTTACCCACACTCCACCAACGAACGACTCACCGTTGTTGGGTCTTCCGGATACGTAATAGTAGTAGTAGTAGTAGAGTTGAGTAGAATCAATTCACATATGATTTTAGCTACTGACGCTTTCTGGCACATCTAAGGATAGTTATATAATATTTTGCTGCGAAACGGATATGTGAAACAGTTAGAATTTTACACACAATCGACCAACAAACGCATCACCGTTGTTGGGTCTTCCGGATACGTAGCCAGTGAACCACCCGTCAGTCCGCACCGTAAACATCCACAATGTATCTGTATTTTTATTACAGCACCCGTTTATCATCTTCAGCCCTATCTCGGCCACCGGGGCGATTGCACAGATTCAATCGCAGTATTTATAGTCGCAAAGCTAGCGGACACCGATGCAATCGGAGTGTTTATGAGTGCATAAAACGTCGTGTCCTATCAAACTGTTCGTTTCATTGTGCTCGCTATGTGAGAGGAGACACGCCAACAACAACGCCGACGTCGTCGCATAGAGACCCAGGCCTGGCCCCACACTGAGCGTAATTTCTACGGCGGCGTAATTTGCGTGTAGCGTTACTTATTTATTTACTAGCTTTTGCCCGTGGCTTCGCTCGCGTGAAATTCGTATAAAAAAATAAGTTAGCGCGCTACCGTACCTTTATTTCGGCTCTCGGAACAATTCGGTTTTCGGGCCACATATTAGCGTAACCGAAACTGAAATTTATAATATTTTTTTTTTTTTTTATGGAACCTGACACGGTTGGCTACATCACCTACAACATCCGTGATGTCAGCCCATAACACAGGGTGAACTAGGTGCCATGTCAGTGCTACCCTTCATTTCATGTCGGCTACACTAAACTGGACGGAAAACACGAACTATTTACATAGCCGTTTCGACCGACGACGTTTCGTTCAGTGCGGTGGTACCAACCCGGCCGGGATAAACCCTACCACCTAGTAAGGTAAGAAGGGAAGGGACCTACAGTTTAACGTGGAATCCGAACCACGGTCAGCCTCCAACGGTCGAGCGGTCACCCATCCAATCACTGACCGCGCTCAGCGTTGCTTAATAACAGTTGACTAACCAACCGCGCCACTGAGCTACCTAGGCTGACGAATTTTCATATCCCTTAGTCGACTTTTACGACATGCGACGGGGAGAGATGCAGTGGGGCTATTCTTTTTAAGTACCGACCCCACACGGTACATAGTACCGACCCCACACGGTACAATATTATGTTTTATTAGCCTATCCTGTTTCCACGTATAGTTAAATGTGCTTGTACTAAGTTTCATCGAATTCAGATGATCGGCTTAAGAGTTATGGACGAATATACATACATACCGAAAATATTCTATAATAATCGTCAATTTAGTTTTAGATCACACATAGAGCCTACAAACGCAATATCACATAAAAAAAAGTTACTTACTCCGTGACCATCCCTTACAGATTTATTATTAGTATTGATTAGGAAACTTAACAGCTTAACAGTACCGTGTGGGGCCGGTACTTAAAAAGAATAGCCCCACTGCATATTTCCCCGTGCATGTCGTAAAAGGCGACTAAGGGATAATGACAAGATGTCGCGCTAAAGGGCGAAAGGCTAGCCACCTCTCACCTTGGCGCGGTCCTTCCACCTTGTCATGCAGCAGGTGGGTCTTCGTGCCTCACTTGCTGCTTGATAGTTATCTTGGCCGTATACTGTGCTAAACGTGGTGGTCGGTGTTGTGCTTTAATTTACCAGAGTACTTATGGGAGTGAAAGTTGGGTATGGCAGGCGAAGCATGAGAGCAGGATAAATGATGTTGAAATGCGCGCGTTGAGAGGAGTATGTGTGGAATAGGAGGAGTATGTGTGTCTGTAGAATGGATGATAGGAAACTAATGAAAGAAATCTATGGAGCGAATGTTAGTGGAAGACTCGGGAAGGGTCGCCCTAGACGCACGTACCTGGACCAGATCGGGCATGTGCTCGAAAAGGGTCAGGTGCGTAGGACCCGTAACCGACGAGCATGTATGAAGAACATTATGAGAGTGGAAGAGGCGGCAAAAGTGTGTCAGGATCGTGGCGCTTGGAGGTTGGGTTGTTTGCGTGGGTTGGGTCTGTTGTCTTTGCCTGCCCCACTGGGAGGCAGGCAGGCGTGACGTTATGTATGTGTATGTATGTATGAACTTATAGCACTACACCGATTACTCTGCTTACCCTGATTGTCGTGATACAAAAGCGTGAGTTATGTATGTATGTATGTATGTACTTAACAGCTATCATAAAAAGAAAAAAATTACAGAGCCAGTAATATAGTTACACAATTTGCAAAGTATAATACATAGAGATATATACGTCCTGGTAACTATTCAAAAGAACAAGAAAAATAAAACAAAAATTACTAAAAATAAACTAAGAGAAAAAAAAAACATAAGATTAAACAGGGTTCTGGTTTTAGCTACGGAAACCTATATTGATGGACTTGGTTTAATATTGCAATACCTACTATAAAACTTTGAAGTATTTTAAAATTTAGTTTTTTATAAAAAAAAACTGCTGAGTGCGAACGTTGTTTTACACACAGAGGGTTCCGTCGCTATTTCCTTCTTGCGCGCATTGTCATTGCGCGCAGCGATCACGCGGTCGCACCATGTCTCGCAATCCACTGGAATGTTATTTTCTCAATAACCATTTAAAATTTTAAATGGTTTTCATGCTATGAGAACTAAATTAAACACTTTAATAATGATTTATATTTACACATACATACATACATACATACATACATACATACATACATCATCAGTATCACACACGCTGAATCCCGACAATCGGGGTAAACAGAGTAATCCGTGTTGTGCTGCAAGAACTTTGGTAAATTACAGCGCAAAACCGACCACCAAGTATTCGCAAAGTATTCGAACAAGATTAAATCGATCAATCTTATTTATAAGCGTTGTTGGCTACGAAACCTTAAAAACAATATTTTTAGCACTATCCTATCTCAGTTATGTGGTCTGTGCTACACTCAGTCAAATACCTACTCGTTAGTACCAAAATCTATAGGTGCGTACACAAACATTACAGTTGCAATGCTCGCAAAAAAAAAACAAAGAAAGGAGATCAAAGCACTTGAGGAAGTTACATACAGGCTTCAACACTTTTGCATAGCCTACCGCGAGATGGTAAAAGAAAGCAAAATAGAAAGTAAAATGAATATTACATAAGAATCTTGACAAATGGAATGGCGTCACTGAACTGAAAAATTAATAAGAATTGCAGCAGTCGAGCTGAATACAAAGCGACTATGAAAATGTGAGAGACACTTAAGTTTTTATGTTTGCAACAATGAAGTTAAGGCGACTAGATACTGTGTTGCCAGGTACTTTATCTCTACATACATACATAGCGCACGCTTTATCCCGACTATCGGGGATAGCAGAGTAATCGGTGTTGTGCTGCAAGTACTCTTGTCAATTACAGCACAACCCCGACCAACACGTTTAGCAAAGTATTCGGACAAGATAACTATATCAAGCAGCAAGTAAGACACGAAGACCCACCTGCTCAGAGAGTCGGCGGAAGGACCGTGCCAAGGTGAGAGGTGGCTATCCTGTCGCCCTTTAGCATGGCATCGTGTACTTATCCCTTAGTCGCCTTTTACGACATGCACGGCTAGTTTAGTTTACGCACGGGGAGAATAATGAAAACTTGTAAAATGAATGATTAAATGACCAACTGACAGACGATGTCAGGAAAGCATTCTCTCAGCGGCCGGGTTGCATATTTCCAAAGTCTAGTATGCGAGTTGCTCTTATTGGTGGATAGACGAGTCTGGCTCCGCCTCGGGCACCCCCGGCGAACCTACCGAATCCGATATTCGTTTGGTCGCATATGTACTTTGGTGGCTCAGTGGTAGAGTGTAGTTAGGGTGTTAAAATTAGGTTATGGTTATTTTTTTTTATAACCAACTAAGAAAACTTTATTTTCAGAAATACTTCCGAAATTTATATTTCCCACCAAAGTTGAGAACGACCAATCAGAGCAACTCGCATACTAGACTTTGGAAATATGCGGCCGGGTAACCGCCGGTAAATATCCGGCGGTAAACAAGATAAGGTAATAAGGTAAAGGGAAGTTAAATATATACCTACCAAATGTCCTTCATGAGTTTATAATTTCACACATTTTCTAAGAGATAAACCAGCATAACGTTCATTTTATTTTATATAGTGGCTTCGTATTAACAGCTCGCCTCCTTAGCGAGTGCGAGCATATAAATAAGTGTAATTTATTTGTTTCTAACCTCACTCGCACGAGCGAAGTCACAGCCAAAAGCATACATAAAACGACTTTTTGTATGTTGAAGCGTCTGAGTGGCTCATTCAACGATTTATCTACATTTTCCCCAGCCAACACAGCGAGCGGGGAGCCGCTTGCCAAATAAATATATCGGTGCCTAGAGAGGGCATCGCAGTCGAGGAGTGGAAAAATGCCCTGGCAGTCGTGGGACTACCGGTAGACATAGACATCTGCAAATCGCCTGACGTGGCGCTGACGGGATTTCGTCAATATTCAAATGGTTGCCATTTTCTAAGTTCTAGGCCGATTTCTTTTCGAGGCATATAAATTTTTTTAGCTCAAAAAAATTTATAAGAGAAAAATATATAAAAAAAACCTATAAAAAATACTATAAAATTTTTTTTAATTAAAAATAAACTCTCGTCGAGCGAGACCTATCATTTCCTCCAGCGGATGAGTGAGTAGTCTGGGATCAGTAGTTTCTGTGATTTTATGATGACTTTTCTAAAAAAAATGTATTAAAAGAAAACTCTCGCCGAGACCTATCATTTCCTCCACCAAATGAGTACTGGGATCAGTAGTTTCAGAGATATGCCCTAAAAAAAGTTGTATCTCGTCGAGACGTATCATTTTCCATAAGGAATGAGTAGGCTGGGATCAGTAGTTTCCGAGATATGCCCTATTAAAGTATTTTTTCTTTTTTTTTTCAAAACGGTTGAACCGATTTGGAAAAAAAAACATTATTTCATAAAGAGAAAAATATATTTTCGGAAGGAAACAAATTTCAAGTCCATCCGACCAGAAGTTTAGGAGTTATAGGCATTTATTAATTTTCGAAGCCTTTTTTGAATAGACGTCATCAATAAAATTGTTCATATTATTCATTGACGTGGTCATAGGTGGAAGTCGGCCGAGTGATCACCTGACACCTGGGTTGCTGGGATTGGGCTTAAATTTTGCACACAATTTTGTTGCTGGTGACAATACAATCTTATATACTATTGTAAAAGAAACAAAATAAAACTAAAAAGCACAACATTAAATAATGAATAAAGAACCTTTCTTCGAAATAAGCTTTTTTTTAAGTCATGTACGAAAATTTTCGCGAAATGTTCAAAAAACTATGTACCGATTCATAGTATTTTACAGTTATTGGATGATAAGCAATTACTTGCCAACGCATGGTATTTTCTTTACAATTCGCGCGACAAGCTTTTTGACACAAATCGAAAACTTCAATTTATTTTATTCGTTTTATTACACGACTTAAGTAAAAGCTTGTTTTTAAAAAGGTTTATTGTTTATTAAATTAAATTTTGTGTTAATAAAGAAAGACAACTTTAAAATCTAAAGCTTACTCACATCACCGACATGGTACCTATTTCACCAACGTGTTATCGGCTGACCACATTGGTGTCATAACTGATGTAACTAACCAAATAAGTTAAAACGAAAACCGGCCAAGTGCGAGTCGTACTCGCGCATCCAGGTTTCCGCAGCAAAAAAAAAACGTTGAAAAAACACGTTTCTTTTATGGAGCAGGGATATGACTCCCCCTTCTTATATTACTAGTTGGTAGGGTTTAACCCGGCCGGATTGGTACCACCGCACTGAATGAAAGGTCGGTCGAAACGGCTATGTAAATAGTTTGTGCTTTTCGTCCAGTTCAGTGTAGCCGGCACGACCGAAGGGAAGCACTGACGTGGCACCACGTTCACCCGGTGGTATGGGCTGACATCACGGATGTTGCAGGTGATGTAGCCAACCGTGTCAGTTTCCATAAAAAAAAAAGGAGACCCCCCCCCCTTAATATTTTTAAATTATATTCACCATAATAACACACATTCTGTGAAAATTTCAACCGGCTAGCTATTACAAACAGACGGCGTAGGATTAGTACCTAATAGGCTTTCGTATGGATACGAAACCCTAAAAAACCGGCCAAGTGCGAGTCGAACTCGCGCACCGAGGGTTCCGTTTCGCCATGTCATGGTCAGCGCCACTCACGCCATCTATGTATTAGTTAAAATGCTAACGTACTCTTTTCGGTAGATGGCGCGGATACACTTTTTAGGTTGTGAATTTGTGATTGAAACCCGTGAATTTTTTACTTTTTCTTATTTTTATTATTTTATTCATTTATTAGCACACTAGCTGAGCCCGCGGCTCCGCTCGCGTGAAATTCGTATTTCAAAGAAGACAGTAAGTAACTATGGGCGAGGCCGAAGGCCGAGCTGCGTTCAGGAAGTCGATAAACCATATCTAAGAAAGTAAGTACGAGTAAGGGCGAGGCCGAAGGCAAGCTGCGTTAAGGTAAACGATAAACCTTGTAAAAAGTAAAGTAAGTAACTAACGGCGAGGCTTCAGGCTGAACTGTATTCTAGAAAGAAAATAAACCTTCTCGAAGAAAGTAAGTAACTGAGGGCGAGGCCGAAGGCCGAGCTGCGTTCAGGAAGACGATAAACCTTCTCGAAAAAGTAAGTAACTGAGGGCGAGGCCGAAGGCCGAGCTGCGTTCAGGAAGACTATAAGCCTTATCGAAGAAAGTAAGTAACTAAGGGCGAGGCCGAAGGCCGAGCTGCGTTCAGAAAGACCATGAACCTTCACGAAGACAGTAAGTAACTGAGGGCGAGGCCGAAGGCCGAGCTGCGTTCAGGAAGACTATAAACCTTATCGAAGAAAGTAAGTAACTAAGGGCGAGGCCGAAGGCCGAGCTGCGTTCAGAAAGACCATGAACCTTCACGAAGACAGTAAGTAACTGAGGGCGAGGCCGAAGGCCGAGCTGCGTTCAGGAAGACTATAAACCTTATCGAAGAAAGTATGTAACTAAGGGCGAGGCCGAAGGCCGAGCTGCATTCAGAAAGACTATAAACCTCGAAGAAAGTAAGTAACTGAAAGCGAGGCCGAAGGCCGAGCTGCGTTCAGAAAGACCATGAACCTTCACGAAGACAGTAAGTAACTGAGGGCGAGGCCGAAGGCCGAGCTGCGTTCAGGAAGACTATAAACCTTCTCAAAGAAAGTAAGTAACTAAGGGCAAGGCCGAAGGCCGAGCTGCGTTCAGGAAGACTATTAACTTTCTCAAAGAAAGTAAGTAATTAAGGGCGAGGCCGAAGGCCGAGCTGCGTTCAGGAAGACTATAAACCTTATCGAAGAAAGTATGTAACTAAGGGCGAGGCCGAAGGCCGAGCTGCATTCAGAAAGACTATAAACCTCGAAGAAAGTAAGTAACTGAAAGCGAGGCCGAAGGCCGAGCTGCGTTCAGAAAGACCATGAACCTTCACGAAGACAGTAAGTAACTGAGGGCGAGGCCGAAGGCCGAGCTGCGTTCAGGAAGACTATAAACCTTATCGAAGAAAGTAAGTAACTAAGGGCGAGGCCGAAGGCCGAGCTGCGTTCAGAAAGACCATGAACCTTCACGAAGACAGTAAGTAACTGAGGGCGAGGCCGAAGGCCGAGCTGCGTTCAGGAAGGCGATAAACCTTATCTAAGAAAGTATGTAACTAAGGGCGAGGCCGAAGGCCGAGCTGCGTTCAGAAAAACTATAAACCCTCTCGAAGAAAGTAAGTAACTGAAACCGAGACCGAAGGCCGAGCTACGTTCAGGAATACCATAAACCTTCTCAAAGAAAGTAAGTAACTAAGGGCAAGGCCGAAGGCCGAGCTGCGTTCAGGAAGACTATTAACTTTCTCAAAGAAAGTAAGTAATTAAGGGCCAGGCCGAAGGCCGAGCTGCGTTCAGGAAGACTATAAACCTTATCGAAGAAAGTATGTAACTAAGGGCGAGGCCGAAGGCCGAGCTGCATTCAGAAAGACTATAAACCTCGAAGAAAGTAAGTAACTGAAAGCGAGGCCGAAGGCCGAGCTACGTTCAGGAAGACCATAAACCTTCTCAAAGAAACTAAGTAACAAAGGGCGAGGCCGAAGGCCGAGCTGCGTTCAGGAAGACGATAAACCTTATCTAAGAAAGTAAGTAATTAAGGGCGAGGCCGAAGGCAGAGCTATGTTCAGGAAGACCATAAACCTTCTCGAAGAAAGTAAGTAACTGAGGGCGAGGCCGAAGGCCGAGCTGCGTTCAGGAAGACTATAAACCTTCTCGAAGAAAGTAAGTAATTAAGGGCGAGGCCGAAGGCCGAGCTGCGTTCGGGAAGGCGCTAAACCTTATCTAAGAAAGTATGTAACTAAGGGCGAGGCCGAAGGCCGAGCTGCCTTCAGAAAAACTATACACCTTCTCGAAGAAAGTAAGTAACTGAAAGCGAGGCCGAAGGCCGAGCTACGTTCAGGAATACCATAAACCTTCTCAAAGAAAGTAAGTAACTAAGGGCAAGGCCGAAGGCCGAGCTGCGTTCAGGAAGACGATAAACCTTATCTATAAACTTTCTATAAACTTATCTATAAACTATAAACTTTCTCAAAGAAAGTAAGTAATTAAGGGCGAGGCCGAAGGCCGAGCTGCGTTCAGGAAGACTATAAACCTTATCGAAGATTGTAACTAAGGGCGAGGCCGAAGGCCGAGCTGCATTCAGAAAGACTATAAACCTTCTCGATGAAAGTAAGTAACTGAAAGCGAGGCCGAAGGCCGAGCTACGTTCAGGAAGACCATAAATCTTCACAAAGAAAGTAAGTAACAAAGGGCGAGGCCGAAGGCCGAGCTGCGTTCAGGAAGACGATAAACCTTATCTAAGAAAGTAAGTAATTAAGGGCGAGGCCGAAGGCCGAGCTACGTTCAGGAAGACCATAAACCTTCTCGAAGAAATTAAGTAACTGAGGGCGAGGCCGAAGGCCGAGCTGCGTTCAGGAAGACGATTAACCTTCTCGAAAAAGTAAGTAACTGAGGGCGAGGCAGAATACCGACCTGCGTTCAGAAAGATAAATCTTATCTAAGAAAGTAAGTAATTAAGGGCGAGGCCGAAGGCCGAGCTACGTTCAGGAAGACCATAACACCATAATATTACATAAAAAAAAACAAAAACTTTCATACAAAGTCGTCGTCCCCATTTCTCCCCTTAAAGTTGTAATTTCCAAAAAATCCTTAACGGATTTTTACGTTATGAAATAAACCTATGTTCCAAATTTCAGCTTTCTAGACTTAGGCCCACTTGCACCAACACGAATTTAACTATAAACCAGTTTAACTCGTTAAACTAGCACCCGTTGTATGTGGGAACCGCGTTTGAACCGCGTTTAAATCCATAACTCGGTATTTAACTCTAAACTCGTGTTGGTGCAAGTGGGCATTAGTAGTTTCGGCTGTGCGTTAATAGATCAGTCAGTCAGGACAAACAATTTTATAAGTATAGATATCTACTCTTTATTCTACTCGTATCTTCTACCAAAAGCATCTATCTACACTACACCAACGCAACGCAACAGAACTGCTAACGCCATATATTACGACCATTCGACACTAAATTCCGTTTTCTTTGATACTGCTCAACCCTAAGGCTATTTAACTTTATGGTATATAGCCTACTATAGTGAGCCTGAAGAACTACTCTTTACATTGGTGTAAACCGCATAAAAATCTGTTAAGTGGTTCCGAGTTTACCTCAAACATACATACATACATGCAAACAGACGTTTCCTTTTATAAGAAGTAGAGATAGAGAAAAGAAGATAGAGATTAAATTATCCTCCCTTCCCCTCTCCCCGCGGACTCCTCCCCCGTAACTCAACCCCACTCTTCAAAACTACCCCCAGTATGGATAAAATTATTTAAAATCATTTAAAATCCTAAAACCTAATTATGAAATCATCCCCTATTTTAATTTAAGGGTTTATTTAGCAAAAACGCTGAAACACGTAATTCTTTATTTTATACCAAAAGCCTAAATATGAATTTTCATATCCCTAACTTGAGAAATGCTGAGTTCCCCATACAAACTTTCATCCCCTATTTCACCCCCTTAAGGGTTGTTTTTTGAGACAAAAAGTAGCCTATGTCCGTCCTCGGGATGCAATTCATCTCCGTGCAATATTTTATCGAAATCTGTTCAGCGGTTTAGGCGTGAAAAGGTAACAGACAGACAGACAGACAGACAACAGAGTTACTTTCGAATTTATAATATTAGTATGGAAGTATGGATAGTATGGATGGATTCGCATATTTACATTAATTTTAAATATACAGATTATAAAAATACACCACATATACTTAAAATTAATATAAAAATACTCTTTCTATTCTTTATTATTTATTTTTATATCGGCTATAATAAAATAACACATATTCTGTGAAAATTTTAACGGGCTACCTATTACGGTTCAAGAGATACAGCCCTCGAACAGACGGACAGACAGACAGACAGACAGACAGACTTCGTAGGCTTAATAGGGTACCGTAAGACGAATACGGAACTCTTAAAAACAATCACGGAAGACCATCCATATTAATTAATGCAATGCGTGACAATGTCGCTTCTACATATTAACTTCCACGAGGCAGCCGCTGCGAAATGGGACGATCATCGCTGCTCTGCCGAGATTGATGGCGACTCTTTATTGCAAAACATAAAGTTACAGACGTTGGTATGTTCTGGTGCAAAAGGAAGGCGGAAAGTTAGCTGTGATTTCTTACTGCTAACGTTTTTAGAGTTTTAGTATTACCTACTAATCTTGTTCGAATACTTTGCGAAACGTGGTGGTCGGTGTTGTGCTGTAATTTACTAGAGTACTTGCAGCACAACACCGATTACTCTGCTTACCCCGATGGTCGGGATTCAGCGTGTGTGATATGTATGTATATGTAGTATTACCTACGCTGTACAAAACCGTGTTGGGTCGGTACTTAAAAAGAATATCCCCACTGCATATCTCCCCATGCATGCCGTAAAAGGCGACTAAGAGATAAGGACAAGATGCCGCGCTAAAGGGTGACAGGCTCGCCACCTCTCACCTTGGCACGATACTTTCGCCGAGTCATGCAGCAGGTGGGTCTTCGTGCCTTACGAGTACTTGCTGCTTGATCGATTGAATCTTGTTCGAATACTTTGCGAAACGCGGTGGTCGGTGTTGTGCTGTAATTTATCAGAGTTCTTGCAGCACAACAGCGATTACTCTGCTTACCCCGATTGTCGAGTTTCAACGTGTGTGATATGTATATACAAATCAACTCTATCTGCGTGTCATGTAATTTGTAAACAGTTTTATGGATGGTTTTCAATGCCATACTTTGAATGTATTCGTGATGACAAATTTGCATGTGAAGGCACACACAATTATTGTCTACAGACAGGTAACATGTTTTATCGAGTTTTGCCTCGTCTAGTATTTATTTCGGTGTCTACAAAGGCACACCTAGAATGAAGTGTACCGTGTGGGGCCGGTACTTTAAAAGAATAGCCCCACTGCATCTCACCCCGTGTATGTCGTAAAAGGCGACTAAGGGATGTGACTCCCTGGCTTATATTACTAGGTGGTAGGGTTTAACCCGCCCGGGTTTGTACCACCGACTGAATGAAAGGTCGGTCGAAACGGCTATGTAAATAGTTAGTGTTTTCCGTCCAGTTCAGTGTAGCCGACACGACCGAAGGGAAGCACTGACGTGGCACCAAGTTCACCCGGTGTTATGGGCTGACATCACGGATGTTGTAGGTGATGTAGCCAACCGTGTCAAAATCCAAAAAAATCGTTTGAATGTATTCGTGATGACAAAATTTGTCATCACGAATACAAATGCAATTTAATTGCATTTGAAGGCACACACAATTATTGTCTACAGACAGGTAACATGTTTTATCGCGTTTTGCCTCTTCTAGTATTTATTTCGGTGCCCACAAAGTCAAACCTAGAATGAAGAGTGAAATTTCCAAAGAGTTTGTACCTACGTAAATTTCAAAGATGGAATGCTGCACGACGAGACGCGACCGCTGTGTATCGCAGGTAACTTCGCACGGTTCTTCGTATAAGTGAACGCGTCTGTTATTCATCTTTACTGTTCCACTTACAGCTTCCGTTAGCTGTTCCGTCTCCGCTTACCGCTGCGGCCGACGCGCCGCCGCCGTCTCGACTAGTTTATTTTATTTTTTATATTAGGAAAATTCAGCGGAAACTCCCACCGCGGTGGCTCCATAGGCTGCGCCTAAAAAGCTTTTAGGGCCTAGGGACGGAAAATATTAGAGATTTCGTTGAAAATCTAACGTAAATATTATTTCTTTGCAGACTTATAGATAGACGCTGATGGGCAGGTTGAAAGAGCCGATTGCGCCAACATAGCCTTAACAATGAAGTTCACTTATGTGCTCCTTTCAAACACACTTAAAATAAAAGTAAATTGAGCCAAAACGGTGAAATTATCTCATTAGAAACATAAGTTTACTTAAAGTTAAGTCTGGGTGTTCGGCCATTTCATTTCCTAACACGCACTTAAAAAAGTCAAAGGAGACGGGGATGTTTGGGCCCGATTGAAATAAAATGAGGTATTGTTAAAACAATTTTTATATTTTTCTTTATCAAACTGTAAAATATCAACCCAATTCTTAATCTAGAAAACGAGAAATCTTAAAAAAAGTGTTAAAAAAAACGATTACGATTAAACTAAAAATCTACATCTAAAAAGATACATGAATTTAATTATTTAAAAATACAAACGCTAGCACCAAATGAACAACTCAATTAAAGTAATTAAATCCATTATAAATTAACATTATACTATTTAAAAAAAATTAACATTCGCAATAATAAAAGGGCGCTAGTATCCATACATAATCTGTGATAAAAGGAAATAATTTATAAAGGAGAAGAGCTGTCATAGCTGTCAGTTGTATTTTCATTTCATAATATTTACAAAACATAAATAACTAGAATTCTGAAAAAGTTTCGACATATTGCATTATTTTTTATTATTTTGAAGCAAACATCAACAGCAGATCTATAGAAGTGGATTTTGAGTGAGTAATAAGCGGTGGGTCTGGTTACTGCGCCTATGTTATATCTATAATAGTTAACCTAACTTTTACTAAATCTCTAAAAACTCTGCTCTCAGATTGCCAAAATGTGTTGAATTTTCAGTGAAGATTTAATAATATTTAGGCTATTAATTGACACTATTTTCATCTTTCCACAATCGGGCCCAAGATTGTATGAAAGCGTATCCGTCTCCTTTACATATCTGCCATGGTCAGCTGTCTTTAAGTTTGTTTTTAAGGTTTTATTATACAAAAGGTAGTGCCATCTCTATGTTTTTAAAGTTTAAAGAAAGAGATGACACTAAATAATTGCTCATTGATTGTTATAATATAATGCTGCAAGAGAGTAGAGATTTACTATTTTATGGAAAAAAAAACGTACTCTCAAACATTACAACCATTTAACTAAAGACTAGCCATTTTCTTTGTGCAAGTCGTGGTTTCACTTATCCAGATGTCATTAGGTCTTTAGGCATACTTTAAGTCCGTGTTGGCAAGATCGGCCATTGTACTTAACCTAATCTAATTTATATTTTCTTTGTCGAAGGGAATAATGTTTGATTCTTTTTCGTAGATTTGAAAGCTTCGTGAAGGCAAGTCAAGGACGCTACACAGTCAAGTAACGGAGCAAGTGATTAAGGAACAATGAAATTTCTGGAGTTTGTCATTTGTCTGCAACATACGCGTGTTTCCCAGTGGGGTAGACAGAAACAACGGATGTCCACGTGCCACGAACCTGACACATCTCTGCCGCTTCTTACACTCTCATAATGTTGTTCACACATGTTCTTATGTAACGGATTTTTGAGCACATGCCCGATCTGGTCTAGGTACTTGCGTCTGGGGGACTTATTCCGACTATTCTCGACTCTACCAATAAAATCCGCTCCATAAATTCCATTAGTGTCGACCGAAGGTAAGCACTTACATGGCACCTAGTTCACCCGGTGTTATGGGCTGACATCACGGATGTTGTATAGGTATGTAGACAACCGTGTCATCAGTTTCCATAAAAATAATAGTGTCATATCATCCATTCTTTCAACGTGGCCGAACCAGCGAAGCATTCCTTACTTAATACTAAACTTGTCACTAAATATTTTTTCAAGCCACAACGCTCTTGCACTGAACTGTTTCTCGCACTACACTCGCACTAAACTGTCTGAAATCCTATTGATAATCAGAAACTACCAGTATAAACATTTAAGTAATAATTTATGATTTTATCGAACGATATAAGTTAGGATAAGATAAGACATTTCTAAAAAAATCGTAGCTCTGTAGCCCTGATCAAGTATTGACAAAAAAAACAGCCAAGCGTGAGTCGAACTCGCGCAGCGAGGGTACCGTACCACCATGAAATTGTCCGGTTTGAAGACCCGTATACATGACCAGGTCGTCCTCCCGCTTATGACGTACGGGTGTGAAACGTGCACTCTGACGGTCGTGTTTGTGCAAAGGTGGTAAGTTGCCCAGCGAGCAATGGAGCGAGCCATGGGAATATCGCTACGTGACATGGTGCGTAACGAGGCAATCTCCCGACGCACCAAATTGGTCGATATTGGACACCGGGTGGCTAAGCTCAAGTGGCAGTGGGCTGGGCACGTTAGCTGAAGAGACGACGACCGTTGGTGTAGCTGTGTCCTGCACTGGCGGCCATGGACATCCTTTACTATCATTTTATTGATTTACGTTTTGTTTATAGACATCCAGAGATACCAACCTTCCGGTCACAAAATCCAGACGTCTACAACCTGCACTCTTGCGAGTACAGTGATCATGTATGCCAGATCGAGGCCCCATAGCTGCTCTGTCGAACATCCGTTCTTCCGAAAAAATCCCATGGGAAACACAGGCTGCGACCTTTCCCCAGCCGATCCGAGCCACAACCCGTCCACCCGAAGGAACCCCCGACCGGAGTCGAGAGCCGGGGGTGAAGCCTTCACTGCCACTGGGGTCCGCACCCTATCCAACCACAACCTGTGCCCAGGGCCTCAGCGTTTTGTACTAGCCAAATGGCTTTTGTTTTCACCAGCTATGTATATGCGTGGAAGTGCATATGACCACCACCTAATGTGTACCGGGGATCCACCGGTCTCGAATGGCAGACTTACGTCAGCGTCATTAGCTCGTGAGAAATCCATCCCACATCCACATATAAGTGTGTGTTGCACCGACATACCGATCTACATTATTCGCATGTCTACCAATTCTTCACATTGGTTACGGAGCTCTAAGTAGCTCAACACTCGCAGCTTTCGCTACTTATTCCCGTGTTAGGTGCTTTGACTACACAAGTACAGAAGCACCAGGGAATCAACGCTAAACCACAACCCCTGCGAGACCAACTCCAGTGTTCCGTGTAGAAGCACGAAGCATTCTGGGGCTTTTAACGGAACCCCGCAGTACTCAACCCAGCGTTTAGGATAGTATCTCATTTGACCCACCGACCTGAGTGGAGTCAGCAGCGTGAGCTAAGAGGAAGCCGAAACCCCAGACTTAGTACTCATGTTAGACTAGCAACGTTTAATGAGTAATCGTCAAGAACAAGTTCTCTACCACACATTATTTCTAACAGTGACGCCCGTTACACCGCCCAGTTGCGGGATAGGGTAGCCAACTTCTAGTTTTAAGGGTAGCCACCGTGTGGTCTGCATAGGGAAGCGTCACGGATACTAGTACCCAACTCCGACACCTTGGACGACTGAACGCCTCTGCGATCCCGTACAAGGGTCACTAATACGGGTCTATGGATCCTGGTGGCCGGGCCCGACACTTTGGGTAGACCGAAGTCTACCACTGCGATCGCTCCCCATTGACTACCCGTCATGGCGGCCATGGACAGGAAAACGGAGTGTGGGTCGACCAACCGCCAGGTGGAACGACCTCGGATCTCTCGCAGGAGAAGCCGAAACGCCCAGACGACTCGGCCATCCACCTTTCCGCCGTCCGTAAAAACACGAACTATTCTATATAATATCGATGTTTTCTTCCCGCGTCGTTCCCAACCCTAGAAGAAAGAATACAGACAGCAAGCAAACAGTGTTACTTCGCGTCGTTTGTCATACACATTTGTGGCGCCACACCGCGGCGTCTAGCGGTACTAACGTGAGAACACGGCAGGAAGCTTTACTTGTACGTCGCAATAAAACTGAATGTAAGAAGATAGACGAATTCGCCGATATAATAGACGTTATGTCTTAGAGAGAGGAAAAAATAAAGAAAATTCTGAAGGACACATATTTTTCCGTCATAGGAAATGTAGTAATAAATGTAAAAAAAAATGCACAAAGAAGCCCATCTCTATCTCCTGAGTGTAGAATAACTGCCAGCGCGCTGGCTACGGAACCATCTAAAGCACAGATGTATCGTTGGGTCATTGAGCCTGCTTTATCAGTACTACTATTGCCGCTGCTCTGACGAACTTGCTTCCCGTTTTTTAGGGTTCCGTACCTCAAAGGAGAAAAAACGGAACCCTTATAGGATCACTTTGTTGTCCGTCTGGCTGGCTGGCTGGCTGGCTGTCTGTCGGTCTGTCAAGACCCTTTTTCTCAGGAACGGATAGAGGTATCAAGTTGAAATTAATATCAAATACTAAGGTCTACGTTTCCTCAGAGGTGTAAAAAATTTAAGCTTCTAAGTCATCGAAGCCGGCGTCTTGCGGTACTAACGTGAGAACACGGCAGGAAGCTTACTTTTACGTCGCAGTAAAACTGAATGTAAGAAGATAGACGAATTCGCCGATATAATAGACGTTATGTTTAAGAGAGAAGAAAAAATAAAGAAAATTCTGAAGCACACTTATTTTTCCGTCATAGGAAATGTAGTATTAAATCTAAAAAAAAAAATGTCGGCACAAAGAAGCCCATCTCTATCTAGACATAGGTAGGGCTTAGTATAAAAACTTCCGACTGAGTGTAGAATAACTGCCAGCGCGCTGGTTACGGAACCCTCTACAGCACAGACATATCGTTGGGTCATTGAGCCTGTTTTATCGGTACTACTATGGCCGCTGCTCTGACGAACTTGCTTTTTCTTTTTTTTTTTTATGGAAACTGACACGGTTGGCTACATCACCTACAACATCCATGATGTCAGCCCAAAACACCTATGGTATCAACACCTAGTAATATAAAAAGGGAGTCTTATCCCTTAGTCGCCTTTTACGACATACACGGGGAGAGATGCAGTGGGGCTATTCTTTGAAAGTACCGGCCCCACACGGCACGAATCCCTTGCTTCCCTTTTTCTTTTTTTTTATGTAAGCCAACATGGGTGGCTGTGTCTAGGGAGCAATGGTACAGTCGACAGAGCCAAAAACCCCCTTCTCGCGAAACCACGCTCAGTGAGGCGCCGTGCCAGCACATTTTAAGACTGTTCCTAGGCTGTCTAACCCGTTGATACGACTTTTGAAGACACCCAGGTTAGAGGATTCCGGAAATACACTCGCCGGGAGACAGTTCCACACCCTAGCCGTGCCTTATCCCTCCTCCTCCTGTTCGCCGTCGCCAAACCCGCCATACTCTCGCGGAACACCCCTTTGTAGTCGACAGAAGAGTTCTTCGAACTGCACGATTCTCTAAATCGTTCTTGTGCCGCACTGCAAAGGTGTGGAACGGGCTTCTGGGTAATATCTTTCCCCACTCCTACAATCCACGGAACTTCAAATCGCGGGTTAATACCCTTTCCCCAGCGACATTAATCCATCTCCAAGCCGGACTGGCACCTCCTCGGGGGTGAAATTGGTTGCGCCTGAGGTTTCGACCTCGGGCACGTTTGGGCAGTCGGGCAGTTTAGTTTTTTATAGAAACTGTCACGGTTCGCTACATCACCTACAACATCGATGATGTCAGCCCATAACACATAACAAGGGAAGCACTGACATGGTGTTTATGGGCATAACACCATGTCAACCTTCATTTCATGTCGGCTACACTGAACTGAACGGAAAACACGAACTATTTACATAGCCGTTTCGACGGACGTTTCATTAAGTGCGGCGGTACCAACCCGGGCGGGATAAACCCTACCACCTAGTAAGGCATGTAATAAGGGAAGGGACCTACAGTTTAACGTGGAATCCGAAACACGGTCAGCCTCCAACGGTCGAATATAAATCTATCAAAATATTGTATGCGATTTTACTATAAAATAAGGTGCAAAAAAGTCGGCTTAATCCAGATCTGCATTATAACCAAGCAAACCTTTTGGATGTGCGTATACGGGTAACGTTTTTTTTTATAGTAAGCGCGACATGTGGTGCCGAGTCACATGCCATGCCGGCCTGACACGTGCCCATTCACGCCTCTCTTGAAGGACCCGAGACTATACTTGGAAGGAAATATGTGAGCAGGGAGAGCGTTCCATCCAGAGTTTACCGGTTCTGTGGAGGAAGGATCTGCAGAACCGATTAGTACGCATCCGCGGTAAGTCCAGCGTATAGGGATGCAATCCCTGCCCAGCGCGCGTTGTACGGAGGTGGAAAGGGGACGGCGGAATCGCGTTAAGCAGCTCCTCCGAGCACTCCCCGTGGAATACGCGATAGAACACACTTAGGGCGCCGACATCCCTCCGAAGTTGCAGTGGTTCTAGATCGCGGGACACGTCGGGGTCATCCACTAGTCGCACGGCTCGACGCTGGATCGAGTCCAAAGGGGCATGCTGGTATTTGGCTGAGCCATCCCACAAGTGCGAGCAGTACTCCAAGCAGGACCTAATCTGCGATTTTGCAATGTGAGAGAATAGTAATAAATTCATTTTGCCAAATTCCATATTCATAAATAATATAGTAAAGAGTGTTAGCGTAGCGTGCGTGCATTATTATTATTACGAAGACATTTTCAAAAGAGATTTTAATGTATCTCTCACTCTCTCCGGCACAATCGCGCCTCCTTACGACTTCAAAACAACCTCTAAACTGCTTAAACACCAAAATTAAATTACGTGTTCTGAAATTAAATAATTCGCCATGTCAGAAAGTCGCTCCGCGACCAAGATTATAAAATTAATGATTAAAAGATGGGAATTAATGAGAAAAGTAATAAAAAATAAACAGTACACTTTTGCGGTGTTCCAAATTTAATATTCGCTGAGTCAAAGAGACTTTAATAATTACTGAGATTCACTGAGTGCCCTTCCCATTCCTTCCCGCCTCCGCGAAGTGCTTCATTGCCCTCGAAACGAGTTTTTAGAGCCGACGTACATATTATGTTTATTAAACATATTATAGGATCTGAAGCTTATTATCTGAGGGCTCTCGAGCAGGGTTTACCTCAGGCTGGATGAGGTTCCTTTGGATTTGCTGCGTGAACGCGTTTCCCTTTGTTCCTGGGCTTAAATATGTGCCTAGATACACACACAGACACACCCTCTCAATTTACATTCCACTTTACGTAGAAGGCACATTTTCCGGTGAAATATTTTTGCAAGAACAAACCTCTATCAAATGTAATCTTCCGAAGTAGTCCGATGGATGATGAAATTATGAAAATGAAAACTAAAATGAATGTTTTTGTTTTTTATGGAAACTGATACGGTTGGCTACATCACCTACAACATCGATGATGTCATCCATAACACCGGGTGAACTAGGTGCCAGGTCTTTGCACGCCAAATTCTAGCTTAATGATGGCCGGGTATCCGTCTATCAGGTCAAGGCCGGATACCCGCTATACAGTCTCCAATATCCGATTTCCTGTATCCGTCATCCGGTACCCGGCCAATATTAAATTAATACCTTTTCATACCACTTTTTAATTAATCATTTCCTTTTTTCATTCTCTCTCAAATATTCTGAAAATTAAGAAGCATCATCGTAAAACTTCTTTAATTTGCTAACACTCACGATTTACACCGTGTGTTGAAATTGCTTCTCGTAGTTAATTTCGACCTATTCTATTCGACCTCGTATCCTATAGTATAAATTTTGAATGTATAGTAAAGTTATTGTACTAGCTAGTGTACATTGTATACGTGTACATTGTATTACATTCATAACTTGTTTATAATTTCCTGCGCCTCCAACGTGTACTTTGAAGTTAGAATACATAGCACTAGAAGCGTTGTTTTGAAGACAAATTGGTCACGAGTTTTCAGTAGAGGTTGTAAAAATGTTTGCAATACTTCTTTTTCATTCTAGTTTTAATATTAAACCGGCAGTTGTGATTAGACCCTTTGAAAAAATCATAGATGTATGATTTTATAATAATTATTAACATAAATTCATAATGTGTTGTGTAATGTCTGAGTTTTATTTTGTATATGTTTATATATGTTTATTATTTATTATGAATTACCTATACCTATAATAAAATCCAACGTCTGCTTTCTGTCTGAGTGTCTGAGTGTCTGTCTGTCCGCTTATAACTCGAGAACCACTGAACCGATTTTAATAAAACAAAATTCTACGGATAGCTTGATTCTTCCCATCAACTATAGGCTACTTACTATCACGCTAAATGGCTTATGAGGTTAGCAGTGAAGTGAAATATGAGAGCGGGCGGAGCCGCGGCCACAGCTAGTGAATAATATATGTGTATTATATGCATTATATATATAGATATATACTATTTGTCCTTCTATTTTCTATTTTATAAGACTTTGTTTTGTTTACCTTGTCTTGTTGCACCTACCCTGGTTCTATATGTAAATAAGGGTAGGCTGGTGGAAAATGCCATAGGCATTAAGTGCTACCTTCTGTACAACAATTATGTGCAATAAACGTTTTTTGATTTGATTTGAAATTAAGATTAATATGAATTTAATATGATATGATGGTCAAGTCTCAGGTAGTCAAATTAGATAACAAAAAAACATAGTTTTTGATTGCAACTTTTCGTATTAACAATAGGACCTTTTACAGTAGTTTTGTCAGCCTCGGTAGCTCAGTGGTGCAGTCGGTCGACTGTTATTAAGCAACCCTGAGCGCGGTCAGTACTTTGATGACCGCTTGACCGTCTGAGGCTGACCGTGGTTCGCATTCCACGTAAAACTGTAGGTCCCTTCCCTTCTTACCTTACTAGGTGGTAGAGCTTATCCCGGCGGTTGGTACCACCGCGCTGAATGAAACGTCGGTCGAAAGGGCTATGTAAATAGTTCGTGTTTTCCGTCCAGTTCAATGTAGCCGACATGAAATGAAGGGAAGCACTGACATGGCACTTAGTTCACGTGGTGTTATGGGCTGACATCGCGGATGTTGTAGGTGATGTAGCAGATGTAGCCATCTGGGTCTATTGGTGCTCTGAGTGAGTGTTCGTTATTATCTTCAGTACATATTTGCATAGCCAATAATCATCGCAGATAGCAGAGGCATCTATTTACCTTATGTAATCCATCTCGCTGGATACGCCTGGATCTGCCGCTTGAGTGGACATGGCGATGAAGATCATATCCTAATTAACTAGAGGAGGGTTGTCTAATAAACCTATAGGTAACTGAATTACGCAGGTCTAGGCAGAAGACGATAGCAGAGTCGCTAGATTCGTCTGTAAACAAGAAGAGAGAGTTAGGAGTTAGTGTTTAATTTTCTGTTTTAGCTGTGAATTCGAATATAATATTGTATTTTCGATAAAATGTAGGCGGTGGTGGTGTAAGCAGAGCAAGAAATCGCGTCGCGCCCCCAGCCGGGTGAAGAAGACCGCCGGTCACTGCTCTGTGGCTGTGTATATCATGTAATAAATAGTGACAAAAATAACATTAATTTAAAAAAACCGGCCAAGTGCGAGTCAGACTCGCGCACCGAGGTTTCCGCACCAAAATCGTAGAAAAATCACTTTTGTTGTATTGGGACCCCTCTTAATTTTTAACTTTTTAAATTTATTATTACTTTTTGTTATTATATCCGCCATAGTAACATATATTATGTGAACTGTCAACCGGGTAGCAATTACGGTTCTAAAGATATAGCCATCAGACCGACGGACAGACAGACAGTACGGGTTACGAAAACCTAAAAAGGTTAGGTTCGGTAAGGGACAGAAGCGAAGCTTTTTACGTTTTGTATTAAAACACAAAATATTAATTTTTCGGTAGCGCCATCTATGCGATATTCCATTCAACTTGTACAATTGTTTAACTTCAAAATACTCTCACAGATGGCACTAGGCAGCGGAATCGACGATTCCAGCGCTCCTAGGAGCGTTGCAACTTCCGGTCGTACTTTCGTGACGTTTCACTTTTTCTGAGTTAGCTCCTCATCCCAAACGTGCGTCAAAAAGCTAAGCTTTAAAAAACTGCGAAGATCTTGCCGGCTTTTCGTAGTGCGCGGTCCAGGCGCACGATGACTCACTCACTACACCTGCCTTGAGTGTTGTCTGTGTCGGTGGACCTAGATTTGGCCATGGTATGAGACACACGTAGATTTTACACACAATATATTTGAGACAGGTAAAAGTAATTTAGGTTTGTTTGGCCCCGTTGGCACATTTCAAATTACCCAAAATGTTGTATGGCTATTGCATATTTTTTTTCACTTCATGTTAACCATATAAGTTTCTAACTATCCCACTGGCGAATTTATAATAATATACTGCCGGGTGTGCTGCTAATACCGTATTTTTATAGCGGTTCATACGCACGTACGTACGAGTACCGAATCATAGATCTCCTGGTTTTCATAACGACTTTTTTATGTGAACTAACATGGGTGGCTGTGCCGAAGGTCCAATGGCACAGTCGACAGAGTCAAAATCACCTCTCCTCGCGAAATCACGCTCAGTGAGGTGCGATGCCAGCAGATTTGTTGACTGCTGTCAGACCATCTAGATACTGTTAGTTAATAAGACGTTTGAACACACCTAGGGTACATAATTGGAGAAACACACTCACCGGAAGACAGTTCCACACCTTAGCGGTGCGACAAACAAACGATTTTGAAAATTCACAAGCTCAATGACAAAGGATGCTGAGTCTCTCTGTCACGAGTTCTGCGGAGACAGGACGGGTGGCAGGGAATAAGTGATTTTTTTTTATGTAATCCGGTATGGGTGGCTGAGTCGGAGGGGCCAAAGCACATGCTCAGACTAGCCAATATCACCTCCGAGAAGGTAGGTGCCATACCGGAGACTTCCCTAGATTGCTGGCTATACTGGACTAGAGGAGAACACAACCGAGGCTGCTATGCGGCCATCTTACATCCAGTACGGTGGTACCAACCCAGTCGGCTACAATTTGAGCCTACCACCTAGTAAGGGGCAAGGGAAGGGACCTACAGTTTTACACCGGTTCCGAACGGTGAAGCAGCAGGTGTAGGTATGGACGTAATTTTTTTCGTCAGAAAAAACCCATTGGTACACGCCGACCGGATTCGAACCGCGGACCTCTCGCATGAGAAGCCGATGCCCAAACCACTCGGCCACCCGCCGCTTGCACTCGGCCACCCGCCGCTTGATGCTACTTCCCCAGAGCGGCTCCTGTGATGACCTGTAAAACAGGCTAAGCGAACCTACACATCGTCTGTGACTCAGATACGCAGTGCAGACTATCTGTATGTAAATGCACCTTACATATTCTACAGAAATCTATTCATATTGAGCTATCGACAACGCAAAGTCCTAACCGCCAGGCGAAGTTCGGTACACAATACCTACACCTAGCCAAAAATATAAATAATGCATTTCACATTTGCACATTATATACGTACTTATACAATGCTTGCCTCACACGGTAGACAGTCGAAGAAGTTAAAAGGTTAGAAAGTGTGTGAATTGGTGAAAGTTATTATATCCCTTGCCCCTTACTAGGTGGTAGGCTCGAATAATTGTAGCCTACTGGGTTGGTACCACCGTACTGGATTTAAGATGGCCGCATAGCAGCCTCGGCTGTGTTCTCCTCTAGTCTAGCATTGCCAGAAATCCAAGGAAGTCTCCGGTATGGCACCTACCTTCTCGGAGGTGATATTGGCTGGTTGGAGCATGTGCTTTGGCACCTCCGACTGAGCCACCCATACCGGATTACATAATAAAATACAAAAGGTGTACTTCAATACGAGCAATTTATATCGATTTCTTAACGTAATTTCTAGTAATATATCTCGATGGATTTTGGACCGCTGCTTCACGCGTTACCGATGAGTCGGAGGGAGACCTCTATGCAAAATTCAAGGTCCAGCAGACTGGTCGTAAGAAGCGTGTTGATCAAGTTTAATTTTTGACATTGCATTAAACTCGCCTTTTGTGTTCCATGTTTTTATGGTGTTCAATAAATTATATTTGATTTAATTTGATTTGATAAAGATCTGTCAAATTTTGAGGATTGGTAATGAGGTGAAATGTATGCAATGCCTGAAAATGGCAGTTCTATCGATTTTAGTTCTCCGGCAGAGTGTTGGAGGAGAGAGGGAGGTCTACGCCCAGCAATAAACACTCACTGAATATTTAGCACCGGTCTCGACTTGCACTGCATCCGCGGTTTGGACTGCGCCGTGTCTATTGTGCCTATGCGTGTCTCTGGCCAGACCATCACTCCATTATTAATGCAATTAATTGTGTTTTTCCAGGCTCTGCCTTCAGTCAGAATATTTTTGTCCTTTTAATTGACCGCACATGACCATGAATCTTCACTAACTTGACACTGGCCAAAATTTCTAAAAAAAAATACTCGCCAAAATAAAAAAAAAACAAAACAAAAATAATAATAATTTTAATTACTAAAGGTACTTGTCTGTTAAATAACCTAATAGGGTCCCTAAAAAATTGGTCAAGTTTATGTCTGTCCGTCTGTCTATTACGGGCCCCTCCCGGGCTAGTACCACTGCACTGAATAAAAGGTCGGTCAAAACGGCTATGTAAATAAGATATTTAATAATATTTTTTCCGTCTAGTTCAGTGTAGCCGGCGCGACCAAAAGGAAACATTGACCTGGCACCTATTCACCAAGGTGTTATGGGCTGACATCACGGGTGCAGTCTATAAGTAGGCGATGCAGCTGAATTGTCAGTTTCCATTAAAAAGTAAAAGCTAATTTGAAAGCTGAGTTTTGAGTTTTCAGCTTCAGTGATGGCACACTACATTTCTTCATTCTAAAAGCTTCTGAGTTTCATAACTTGAAAACCGAATTTCAACTGTCCCATGAATTTCTTATATTTAACAGGTTGAATGCCGACCGTCACATATATGTGAAATACGGTTCTCGCCACGGACCGGACGTCACAAGGGAGTTACGTTATGTCTGTACATGAATTTTATATGCAACTAAAATCGGTTTCCTGCAAGATAATTTTAAACTGTACGTCGGTTTCAGCTAATTTTTTCAGTTTTCTGGGGGTAATTTCGGTTTCGGGATCGGGCGACCCAAACTGGCGAATCTATTTTTTTTTAGGCAATTTTTCTATTGCCTTTTGTATGGGCGGTTTAGGGTGAAATCACCAAAAACAACCGGCGCTCAACCTGTTAAGTGTTTGTTAAAATATACTTCGAAACTAAACGCAGTTCACTCCCAAGTACTGCCAAGCTGCTCTACAGTTGGCACACACATAAATATTAAAGTGTAAAAATTAATAATTAATAATAAAAAAGATTTACCGCTCAATACGGTCGTGCGCGGCAGGGTAACCGGCACGACAAAAGGGAAGCACTGAGACGGCACTTAGTTCACCAAGTTGCTGACATCACGAGAGTAGTGTAGAAGGTGGTGTATTCAACCATGTCATGATTCATAAAAAAATGTGTACTTAATCTTAATTATACTATAAAATTTAATTAAAAAACCTAAATAATTTAAAGGGTCTCTTCTCAATTCGCTTTATGAACATTTTTATTACAATTTCTTGGTAGTTGTGCTAGATTTACAAACACGATAATAGGTAGGAACGAAACCAGTCTTGTGACTGGGACTTTCTGCATCAATTCATTACGTTATATAAATTCACCTACGTACTAACTGCAAGCAGACAGACATACAAACATACATTATTAGTTCTATTGACCAAATTAACCCAGCAATGGCCGTATTTACCGCCTTCGCTTAAGTTTCGTTCATTAATTATTTGACAGTTATAGTAGCATTTCTCGCACATTTGAAATAGGCCGTATGTAAATACTTCGGACAGTAACCTCACCTATTGGCCGAGCAAATAACGCCCTCTCAATTCAAATCAAATCAAAATATATCGCTAGTGCTATATTTTGATTTGATGTGATACTAGCGCTGTGCCCACAGCTCCGCTCGCGGTAAAGTCCGCTTAGTAGCATAAAATTATAACGCAGATCCTATAAGTCCTTACAGCATGAAAATTATTTTGAAGTTTATATCACAAACGGCTGTACCGTGTGGGGTAATCTGTGGTATGGGGCCGGTACTTAAATAATAGCCGCACTGCATCTCTCCCCGTGCATGCCGTAAAAGGCGACTAAGGGATAAGGACAAGGTGCCGTGCTCAAGGGCGACAGGCTAACCGCCTCTCATCCTGACATGGTCCTTCCACAGTGTCATGCAGCAGGTGGGTCTTCGTGCCTTATTTGCTGCTTGATAGTTATCTTATCCTAATACATTGCTAAACGTGGTGGCCGGTGTTGTGCTGTAATTGACAAGAGTCCTTGCAGCACAACACCGATTACCCTGCTTCTCCTGCTTTGTCGGGATACAGCGTGTGGTATGTATGTATGTATCTTAAAAGTTTATAGAGAAAATGTAATTCTTGTGTACTTGCAAAGACGGTGGGACCGCGCGATCGCTGCGCTATGCGTGCAAGAAGCATGTAGCTGCGGAACCCCCAGTCTTTGAACGTCCGTAATTATCTTTTATTGATTAGCAAACACCACTATTGAAAGCAGAACCCCACAGGGATAGGACGACCGCACAAATGGTTCGACCGCCCGTTGATTTCATCGAGTGCCGACAGTTTTCAGTCGAAAAAGCAGAAACCGTTGGCCGAAATGGAATCGATCAGAGAATTCGAAAGGACAGACCAAGCATCCGCTCAATGAGCTGGTGAAAAGTTATAAATGATGCGACACAAAGGCGACATCCCAAGGAGCTTTGGACCAGACCAGTCTTGGCGCGCGGGCGCGGGCGGTATGGCCCGATCACAGAGCATCTAGGTATTTGATGCTCTGTGGGCCCGATCGTTGTTCTGTGGCGACATCCTAATAAATAAAGCGATGTTTCTACGGGCGACGGCAATGTAGCGTACGCCAATATACATATTCATATAACTCGAGAACCACTTTATCGAATTACATATTACGGTTTCACTGTTACATTCTGTCACTTCTAAAATTTTTTTTAGGATAGAAATCATAACTCTACCTCATCGGCGGCCTGAGCTGTGAGTAAAAAGTTACGCGAAAAAAGACGCGCGCAAAAGCTAGCTAAAAAAAACAAAAACAAAAAATACAGTCGAATTGAGAACCTCTTATTTTTTTTTTTATGAAGTCGGTTAAAAATAGAGGTTGTCTCTGTCATATGCACACTCCGTTTTCCTGTCAACGACCGCCAGAGTAGGACAAGGTCACTCCAACGGTCGTCGTCGTCTTCAATACATAGTCAAAAGTATGGCGACAGCGGTTCCATACTTTCGAATCCATTGCGCTCGATTCTAGGGTTGCCAGATGATAATTTTAATAAAAGGAGGGCTGATGGGTCTAAAATGGAGAATTAAAAAAAAAAGGAAGATTTCCACAATCAAAGAAGTTTCATTATAATTTACATACTATAATTTACATACTTTAAGCCATATTTTACTGAACTGCTAATATCCGGAAAAAGTTCTTCGCTTCTTAACGAAGACGTCGCACGCACCTTTAGACACTGCACAGTGAACAAGGCTTTATCAGCATACATTAAATATGCATAGCAAAAGGACAACACAGTACAGTAGGTAAGAGAGGACGGGAGGACAAGTTATAGAAAAGGAGGACATGGTTTATTGTTTATTTATCGTCTCTTGTCAGTACACTGCGCTCACATTTGTTATATATGATGGATTCGGCTGGCCGCCGTCGTCAGAATTATCCATGGCAGCTATCTCTTAATGGGTGTATCGCAGGTAATGTTAGGTCGGATGAAAGTAAATCACCAACCTCGTAATACAGAATGTAATTCTTATTGAAAAAAAGGTACTTCACAATACAAGGTAGGCAAAAATCTCAGAGGGTAGGTATGAATACGGAACGCGAGTGATTTCTACGTCCGTGCGCTGCGACCGCCACCAATGTCACTATGTAGGACGGTCTCCTTCCCGCTGCGCCGTAGACTCCACCCAGCACCGCTACGTTGCGCTTGCGTTCCAATCCGAGAGATTCTATCGAGCACCACTAGACGGCGCGCATCCCGATCCGACATATATACATTGTAGATGTAGATCATCCGCCAGTTCGATTATCATAGCGAAGAAGAACTGACAAGAAACTTCACTGGAAATTTTTTCAATGTGCACTTAGTCTACTTTACAAAAATGTTTGCCACTACCTAAACGTGCATGTGCTATTTAGGAGATGTCCTATTTAGAATACCATCTGGCAACCCTACTCGATACGGGCTTATCTGCACGCCGCACGAACATACAAGCCACATCACACGCTGTCCTGCTAATACCGCAGGAAGACGGGAACAAAAACGGCGCAAGTCGCGTAAGCTGAGTTCAAACGCTAGTTGACAAGGCTGATTGGGGTATGTGGGCTAAATTGAACCAGCATTTCGTTTTTCTTTGATTGATTGGAATTGGAACGAATGGCAAAATCTTACTCCTAGCAAGTCCGTCTTTGCGAATTACTGTGTTCATTATCATACTTTTGATTTCTTACGTATTTCTGGATTTGTTTTATTGAAAGCGCGAAATTTGACCCCGAGCCCGGCCATTCCCAGTAGTCTTACCGAGCAGTCTTACCAGTTGTACTACTGTGAATTTTCGGCCGTTGCCAGTAGTTTTACCAAGACGGGAGTTGCAAATGCCATGCCGGCCTGACAGGTGCCTATTAACGCCCCTCTTGAAGGACCCATCGAGACTTTACTTGTGGGGAAATATATGGGCAGAGACAGCGTTCCACAGTTTACCGGTTCTGTTGAGGAAATATCTGCAGTGCAGAACCGGTCGGTACGCATCCGCGGTAAGTCCAGCGTGTAGAGATGCAGTTCCTGCCCGGTGCTCGTGGTGCGGAGAATAGGTTCTGTTCTATTATAATTTTATGCAAGCGGGGAGAGTGGAAGCATGGTTTGAGTGCGTGCGGACCTCACGATTCTACGTGTGACTGACAGATGGAACTAAAAATAAGCCGTGTGCCTAGAATATTGCGTCAGACAATAAACCATTTTTAAACCTGGTGTTTTGGTACCGCCATATGTTGTCCTTACCCTTTAGCTTCGGCTATTTGTCGCTTGTTAAGAAATAATTCAAAGAAATGTGCGGCCGTGGAGAAAAATAGCGAATTTCTATCGCCAAACCGACCAAACACCGCTTCTGTTCGGCCTGTGCCACCCCAAATATAATATATATAGAGAAACAAATAGTCGGCACGTACACACATAGCTCATAAATATAGCGCTCTAGCTTTTCGGGGTCGGTCGGGGTCTTAGAGTGGAACCTTCTTCGACGTTGCGGTTTCGTGAGGCCGAAAGCCGAGTTACTCGAGAATCGCTGCTCTTGACAGGGCTGTATCGATTTTGGCGGTCACTAGCCGCAGATCCGTGTTGGGGAAGCACAACTGGATTAGAGTGAATTAGCGCTTAAAGTTAAACATGGCTCTTGAGTTTTGAAATTTACTAGAAAAAAGTTTGAAATTACATAATTTGATCGAATTATTTTTCTAGGTGGCGTTACGATTATGATTTAATTTAAAGTCAGTCATTCAGTCAGTCAGTCGGCGTTTATGCGTTACTGCTGGACACATAACTCTCTTTAAAAACATAAATATTATTAACATTAAATTATGCACATATATTTAAATAACGAAGCACATAGATATATTCGACTAATTCGACTGATTTCAGCCAATGGCCGAGTCCTAGTCCTAGTAGGTTCACCAAGCTGCTGTCCCCGAAATAAGCCATTGGCCGTCGATCTCCGCATACACAAATTCGACAAACAAACTCTCGGAAATGGTCACCGAGAGATAAAGTCGCACAGGCTAAGCCCCCGACGCTCACTATTTCAATTTGCCGAGCGGCAGCGAGAAACCGTTTGACCGAAATATATTACGCCTGTATTGTCGAAAGTTTTACGGGACTAGATTCATAAACGCAAGTCAATTATATAATTTAGTTTATAGTTCAGGCGGCGGACGCGGCGGCGGGCGGCGGCGCCGAGGCGACGCGAGACCGTAAAGTGGGTTAGAATTTAACCACTCGACTGAAGTGGTCGATTTGGAGTTTGCAAATTGATGGCCCTGGTGGCTATAAATTCAGGATACTCACTCGCATGCGATGGAAATCGGAAATACCTATTGTGGTTATCGTCAGCGGGAATTTCAGTTATAAAATTAAAATTTATGCACGTTTTACAAAATTGGCGTTTTGTATGGTTGAAATAAGAAAAAAACTACTCTCTCTCGCATCATACTCCCTACACATTATGTGTGTTCGTCAGATCGTTCGTGTATGTATAAATATATATCAGATTGTGTTTTATATAAAATAAGGGAAATAGTTATTATAGACCACAAATTGTTCCGTGGCCTGTTTTGGAAATAAAGTAGGTAGGTACTGATCAATTTTTAAAATACTGTCAAAGAATAAAGTCAAATAGGTATGTTCGTGATGTTCGTGATTCAATGTTTCGTTGTCGAACCGCGCTGCAGAGTTTGTACTTGGCAAGTAGTAGATACGACTTTTTTTTTTTATGGAAACTGACACGGTTGGCTACATCACCTACAACGTCCGTGATGTCAGCCCATAACACCGGGTGAACTAGGTGCCATGTCAGTGCTTCCCCCTTTGATCGTGCCGGCTACACTGAACTGGTCGGAAAACACAAACTATTTACATAGCCGTTTTGACCGACGTTTCATTCAGTGCGGTGGTACCAACCCGGGCGGGTTGATAATACTAGTAGTAGAAAAAATCATGTTTTTTTTCGATGGGTGAATGTACCGAGGGAGCAATGGTGCATTCGATAGAAACCAAATTCACTTTCTTTAAATGGACAATGACAATATTGTTACAAGAACCAAAAGGGCAAGAACTGATTTGACAAGGGAAGTTAATTAAAAGCTTGTAGAAAAAGATAAAACATGTATAATTTAATTATTTAATACAAATTGTCCTTCGTGGAAACAATTCATGTAAACAATATAGCCAGGAAAGCCAGTTGATAGAATTATTTTCACTTTGAAATAAACAATTCGTAAATACGCAAACAAGACACTCGAAGTTTCCTTATCACGTTTCTACAGGTGCTTTATTTAGATCAATGGCTAATAAATTTACCGCACAAAATGACACGATTGCGGCCGAGGGGCTCTTCTGAATTGGATTTCAAACACTGTGCGCGATTGGAGGTGTCATGGCGATACGGAACCCTCGGTGCGAGAGTTCGACTCGCACTTGTTAAGCAGGTTGTGTATGACAATGTTTGTCTATAAATAATTCCTTGTTCTGCGAAATTTAATATTTCTTACCAGCTCGAGGCGAGTGCGATTGCTTCAAAGGTATCTAACATTTCTGATGGTTAAACCTCCCCGAGAGGCACAGCAGCGTGAGGACTTACGTTTGGGGGATTTAACAGCATGATTAAATATATCTGTACATAGCGCACTAGGTAGCTAAGTAAATTAATGATATAATATTATATGTATGTAGGTGGAAATAAATTATTAATTATCTCCTCTTTTCCACCAACGCGTATCATCAATTTTATCACCTGGTCCATGTATCCATACCAGGTCATCCATACTAGTATGGAAGAAAGTAATATGAGTAAAATAATTCGTAGTATCATCATAATTAACATTATGTTATGTTACGGAACCCTATAAGTTTAACTGTTTACAATGTAGTACCTGGGCGACCGAGCTTCCCTCTGCGTCTACCTATCTAGATAAACTTGAAAAAAATAACATTATCTAAATACAAAATTTCATCCAAATCGTTAGAGCCGTTTCCGAGAAACCAATTATATATATATATATATATATATATATATATACAGGGTGTCCCAAAAACCGACGATAATCCTTTGACTGGAGATAGGGCTGCTAATTACCTCTCAGAATATCTAATTTTAGGTTTAGTAAAATTGGCTTAGTTTTTGAGATATTGTCATTTTTGTAAAAATCCAAAATTTTCTCCCTCAGTTCATTTTTTTAAATGCCACAAGTACAAATGTAAGATTTTCTTAAATCTAGTTTTTGTCAAATATTCCTGAAAAGTAAGGCTTTCACACGGTATAATTAATTTTTTCATGTTTAATCCTGTTTCGCTGAAAAACGACTTAAGAGCCACATGTTAAAATTTTTTCAGCCTCATCCCTTGAGTTTGGCCCTTCGCGGTGAAAAAAAAATTACTAAACTAATGTGGCATTATGCAACAAAATACGCCCATCTAATGTAGTTTTTAAAATGGTACATCACTTACCCATTTGCCCAATAATTTATGAGATATTATTATTTAACTGCAAAGAGACCTCAGAATTTGATAACTGTTCTACCAACTACGAATTGGAATAAAATAAACACTTGAAGTAATTGGTCTTTATTAACCTGTTAAAGTAGGTCCGGTCTATCTGTGGGGATGCAAGTGGCTAGGAGGCCACAAGACGTCCGTTGAATTGTAGAGACTTTAAACGGGCGAATTATCTTGAGTTTCTGCAACAGGAGCTTCAGAGCCTTTGAGAAGTTGTACCATTGGCCATACGGAGGTGGTTGCAAAATGATGGCTGCCCAGCCCATTACGCTAGAGAAGTGCGTAATTTTTTAGACCAAGCATATCCCCACAGATGGATCGGACGTCTAGGTCACCGGATTTAAATCGTAGATTAGATTTTTATTATTGGGGCTATTTAAAAGAAAAAGTTTACGGGAAACCGGTGGAAAACTTGATAGAGCTCAAAGAAAGAATTACGGCAGTAGCTCAGGTTTTTTTTTTATGTAAACTGACATGGTTGGCTACATCACCTACAACATCCGTGATGTCAGCCCATAACACCGGGTGAACTTGGTGCCACGTCAGTGCTTCCCTTCGGTCGTGCCGACTATAGTCAACTGAACGGAAAACACAAACTATTTATATAGCATAGGTGGACGTATCTGCACTTGCATCGAGTACTTGCTCGACGTATCAACCGGGCATTTGTGAGAAGATGTCGAACTAGCATTTGTGCAGGTTGTAAACAATTTGAACATCTTTTTTTTTTTATGGAAACTGACACGGTTAGCTACATCACCTACAACATCCGTGATGTCAGCCCATAACACCGGGTAAACTTGGTACCACGTCAGTGCTTCCCTTCGGTCGTGCCGGCTACACTGAACTGGACGGAAAACACAAACTATTTACATAGCCGTTTCGAACGACCTTTCATTCAGTGCGGTGGTATCAACCCGGGCGGGTTAAACCCTACCACCTAGTAATATAAGAAGGGAGTCATATCCCTTAGTCGCCTTTTACGACATACACGAGGAGAGATGCAGTGGGGCTATTCTTTTAAAGTACCGGCCCCACACGGTACATCTGCTTTAACAGGTTAGTAAAGACCAATTTACTTCAAGTGTTTATTTTATTCCAACTCGTATTTGGTAGAACAGTTATCAAATTCCGAGGTCCTTTTACAGTTAAATAACAATATCTCATAAATTATTGGGCAAATCGGTAAGTGATGTACCATTTTAAAAACTACATTAGTTGGGCGTATTTTTGTTGCATAATGCCACTTTAGTGTAGAAATTTTTTTTTTCACCGCGATGGGCCAAACTCAAGGGATGAGGCTGAAAATTTTTTAACATGTGGCTCTTAAGTCGTTTTTCAGCTAAACAGGATTAAATATGAAAAAATAAATTATACCGTGTGAAAGCCTTACTTTTCAGGAATATTTGACAAAAACTAGATTTAAGAAAATCTTACATTTGTACTTGTGGCATTTAAAAAAATTAACTGAGGGAGAAAATTTTGGATTTTTACAAAAATGACAATATCTCAAAAACTAAGCCATTTTTACTAAACCTAAAATTAGATATCTCGAGAGGTAATTAGCAGCCCTATCTCCTGTTAAAGGATTATCGTCGGTTTCTGGGACACCCTGTATATACCAGTTTAGCTCACTTAAAGTAATAGGATAAGGGAGCGTTCATAAACCACGTGACGCATTTTAGGCAAATTTTGGACCCCCCCCCCCCCTAAAGTGACAAAATCCAAAGGGAGGGAGGGATAGAGAGAGAGAGAGAGACACACACAGAGAAAGAGAGGGGGGGGGGGGGAAATAAGAGAAACGATAGTTTATTATCATATTTGCGTTTAAATCGGATTTGCTGTTAAATCGAGTCTACAGCGAGCGAAGCCGCGGGCAAAAGCTATTCTACATACATACATAGCGTCACACCTGTTTCCCGGTGGGGTAGGCAGAGACAACGGATCTCCACGTGCCACGATCTACATATACCAAGCATATACCCGTGACAGAGCTTTTCTCTTGCTTTTCTAGACAATAGCAAATTACACCATTATTTTCCAAGTTTCTATCCAAGCTATGAACTCTGTCTGTGACATCGTAGCTCCAAAAAGCTGGTTGATACGGGCTGGTTCTTCTTGGTGGTAAATTTAAAACTGAATTTTCAGAATTCGCTCTAGAACCACTCCATTTCGTTTTCTGTAAGTCTTCGATATTCTCACTCAACATTCCTATCTAATTATTATGTAATGCAAATAAATGAATTTTTTGGTAGTCCCTTAGAATCTGAATGACTGGACAAATTTTTTTCTGTTCAACCTGTTAAGCTTTATGTCTGCAATTGGCTTAACGCGGCGCCCATTTAGGCACAGGTACCAAAATAATTTGCATAATACTCCGACTCCATTAGTAAAGCCTCCCTGTTTCACATGTGAAAATAAAATGTATGCAGAGGCGCCGCCGCCGCCGCCGCCGCCGCCGGTCCATTATGCGAAAATTATTAACATTTTGACTCTTTAAAATATTGATACTGGTCATCAGATTAAAACGTTTACGCAAATGGCTTCCACTGTTTTCGTATTAAAATATATTGCGGTCGGTAGTTTTTGGACTTCTGTTTTTTTTTATGAATTGGATTTGGTTGCTTCTATGGATGGCTACGCCCGTGATGTCACTCAACATTGTTTCTGTCTGAACTAAGGGCCACGTCAGTGATTCCATTTTCCCTGTTGTGATGTGACGTGATGTCATTTGACGTGCGGTGACTTGACGTGACGTGACGTGACGTGACGTGACGTGACGTGACGTGACGTGAAGTGACGTGACGTGACGTGACGTGACGTGACGTGACGTGACGTGACGTAACGTGACGTGACGTGACGTGACGTGACGTGACGTGACGTGACGTGACGTGACGTGAAGTGACGTGCTGTAATGTAATGTAATGTACCGTGGTTCGGATTCCACGCAAAACTGTAGGTCCCATCCCTTCTAACTTACTAGGTGGTAGGGTTCAACCCGCCCGGGCTCACACTGAATAAAACGTCGGTCGAAACAGCTATCTAAAACGTTTATGTTGTCCGTCCAGTTCAGTGTAGCCGGCACGATCGAAGGGAAGTACTGACATGGCACCTAGTTCACCCGGTGTTATGGGCTGACATCACGGATGTTGTAGGTGTTATAGCCAACCGTGTCAGTTTTCATAAAAAAAAAAAAAAAAATTGTTGTCTGTAAAGTCGGTTTAAGGACGATAGTTTTACGTGATGTGATGACGCTTGGGCCGATTGTGCCTCTCTATCGCTTGTTACGCGCTCTCGCTTGCACACACAGGCTCAGATGGAACGTGACACTTTTTCGTGTGTGCGCCGGTGTTCATCAATTTATAAGACGTGACGTCATCACGTCAAAAAGTTCGTGCTACAATTTCGATACGCTATGTTTTCCTCGAAGGGCACACCGGTAAGTATAGGTATTGAGGATGTTGAGGACTCAACAGCTCAACAGAGTTGTCTCGCTCAAAAACATTTCAATTTCGTTACCTCCGAATAAATTGTCGCCAGTACTGAAATATTAATACGGCTGTCCTACATTTCCAACGGGCCGTGAGCCAAATGAGGAAAAGTCCACATCACGATAATGCTCGGCGTTTTCCAGGAGACAACTTTTCATATCGCATGACACCTCTGGCTGAATAAGTTATGAGCCAGAGAATGTAGGAAGCGCAGTGGAGGCGGACTCATTTTAGTTTTTTTTTTTTTATGTAAGCTGTGTCGAGAGACCAATGGTACAGTCGAAAGAGCCAAAAACCCCTCTCCTTGCGAAACCACGCTCAGTGAGGCGCCATGCCAGCAGATTTGCGGACTGTTGCTAGGCTGTCTAGCCCGTTGATACAACGTTTGAAGACACCCAGGTTAAAGGATTCGGGAAACACACTCGCCGCGAGACAGTTCCACATCCTAGCGGTGCGACAAAGAAACGATTTTGAGAACCGATGGGTTCTCAAAAGCCCAAAGTACAGTATTAATTTATTATTATTTAGTCAGCATCGTTAGCTCAGTGGTGCGATCTGTCGACTGTCGTGTCGTTTGTGACCAACTGCACACCTGCACGTGGTCAGAACTTGGATGGGTGACCGTTCGACCGTTGACGTCGACGTTAAAACTGTAGGTCCCTTCCCTTGCCCGACACGAAGATGCGCGCATTATCCGCCAGGGCCAAATCACAATCAAAGATACAGCTTAACGCTGTACCTTAACGCAATATGTATTCTTTTCCGGCCAACCTTTTGGTCATAATGAAAGAATGATTGAAGAGAGAGAGACACATGAATTAAGGAGTCGTTACTATTTAGATCAGTGGTGCCTAACCTTTTTAATCTTGTTACCCCTATGACTTAGGGAAACATATTCCCCCCCTTTAAAATGTTATCAAATAAAACAATGTGTACAATGTGTACACTGCAGTATAGTGTACACGCAGCGCGAGAGAGCGCAAGCCACGTGGCCCTGATATGTCATTTTATAATTATTATAAAATTTATTTTATAACCCCGCAGAATAACTGTGTTACCCCCGCGCGGGGGTAATTACCCCCAGGTTCGGAACCCAGGATGGAAATATAAAAAAATTCAACACATAATAAAACCGAGCGTTCCAGAGGTCACCAGTGTTTGTTGGTTGAGCAGCATTCCACTTTAGAAATTACGTTCAATGTGGCATACTTTATTTAGCATACAAGGCGGCGTGTGGCCGAGTGGCATAGGCGTCAGTTTCTCTTACGAGAGGTCCGAGGTTCGAATCCAACCGGCGAGTACAATCAGTTTTTTCTGATTTAAAAAAAAAATACGTGCATACTTTCACCCACTGCCCCATAGTCGAATTTAATGTAAAAATGTAGGTCCACCGGGTTGACGGGAAGAAATTCCCTCATGCAATAATCCCGCCCTTGTCACGCTTTAAGTGGCATAAAGTGTTAAAATTATTACAGTACAATAAGTACAAAATTATTTTAGTTCCAGACACGTAAATAGAGCTCTCGCCGCAATATGAAATACATATAATATGATGACGAGAGCTCTATTAATTATGTGTCTCGAACTATACCGGCATTACTTTGAACTTATAATTTTATTATTTTCTTTCGTACACCGTTTGCACCTACGAATAAGAGCATGCAAGATGTTTAAAATTATGTTTCCGTAATCTCAGCCATATTTTCATATTTATGGAATAGTAATTTTGAGAAATATACGGTAACTCTTATTTAAAATTATGCAATTTCCTAATTGGAAGTACATGTTTATACACGAGTAAATTATATTGCTTTTCGCTGCAAATCATTGCAGTATTAAATATTTATGCCTTTCTAATAAAGCAGGCATGTCCCTTTAGTTCATTTCTTCATGACTTTGACGGCGAGCTTCATGATAAAATACTTGATGTGAGTCGAGTTCTCTTTCAACATTATTGAGAAGTTTCCGAGTTCATTCGTGTCATATTATTCGTACAAACATCTCGCAGGGTTCCCATATTTTTTTCTGTCGCGCGTCGCCGTTAGCAGGTAGCTAGTGTATTGATTGGGAAATCTGGTTATTATAATATTATTCACTGATATTTTATTATCAGTTTTGCTAACTAAGGAGACTATAAGGAACGATTTCGATTTTGGCAACTTGTGTTTGCCTGCGGCGCGCGCCATATATGTAACGTCGTGTATTATAATAGTATATTATATTATTTAGTACGAAAATCCAAAAACCCCGAAAAAAAACGTTATTATTTATTTATGCTCAGTAGCTGTAATTCAAATTTTCATGTTTCCAACTTCAAAGAACAAAGACTTTCATACAAAGTCCCCTCCCCCATTAAAATCATCATCATCAAAAACATTTTTTGTCGTTACTGTATCCGGTATAAGCAGCTGCGAATTGCAGAAACGAATTGCGATATTTTAGTAAACAAATTTGTATTAAGTTTCCATATAGATTCTGACATTTGTTTAAAGAAAGTGGTTGAACTATTTAGAGTAAATGCCAGAATTTGTATGGAAATTAATGCGTTATATCCATTCAGTTATATGTTACATACATATAACGCAATGGTTATATCTATCGATCCAATTCTTTTGAAAGTTCGATTTTGTGTATAGTGCCAAATATAATTTTTTGTTTTGTTTTTGTATAATAAACTAGCTGTGCCCGCGGCTCCGCCCGCTCTCATATTTCACTTCACTGCTAACCTCATAAGCCATTTAGCGTGATAGTAAGTAGTGTATAGTTGATGGGAAGAATCAAGCTATCTGTAGAATTTTTTTTTATTAAAATCAGTTCAGTGGTTCTCGAGTTATAAGCGGACAGACAGACATACATACAGAAAGCAGACGTTGGATTTTATTAAAGGTAAAGGAAGTGGCATAATCAGGCATACCCGCCACTTGCCTCTGAAGTTAAACCAGCTTCACCTCGTTTGCTAATAGAGAATGGAGTGAAAAGCGCACACGAAGGCTTCGCCTGTGCTAGCAGCGCAATGTTGTCGTGTCGGAGGCCTCATATTGTCAGTTTTGGCACAGACAAGAGACGATTCTGGCACAGGTGCGCCGCCATGAGGAAAATTGAAAATATGCAAACTTCATCGGATTACAGAATACATTTGGGTGTATGGAAATATTTGACGTCATCGGCCGTTGATCTGATGTTAACACGAGTTTGTTTATTGTATTGTTTTGGAGATATTTGATAGTAGGTTACATATTTTTATAGTAGATACATATTTATAGTTATTTCTCTATATTTTTATTTTTCATGAAGCATAAAGAGGTTCATTGGAAGAAATAACTTGCAGTGATAAGTCCGCCTTTGCGCATTGCTGTATTTGTTATTTCTTTTCGTGTACTGTTTTGACATTGAAAATGTCTTTTCGTTCGTTCCAGTATAGGCCCCGATTTCACGAAAAAGTGCGATCCCCTTATAACTCAGAGAGTTGTGAAGATATGATATCCAAAAAAGCTCAAAAGACGCGTATTCATGAGAGCTGTAAGGTGCAAAAACAATTATTCGAGAAAGTAAAAAACAAAAAGTTATGGCCGAAATAGTGAAAAAAAAAACATTTTTTTCCGATTTTTTTATTTTGGCGCTCGATATTTTGGAAACGAAGAATGATATCAAAAATTTGAGAAACACTCCTCTGGACAATTTAGTCAGCTACAATTTGAGCTTAAAACAAAGACGATCGGGTTAAGGGTTTGCCCTGTAGCTCAACCTTTTTGAACAAATAAATTCATCGATTTCGTCCCTCACACGACTACCGAGCACATTGGAAATGAATCTACGGAATTCGAAAAGATATTGTCGCTGAACGACACGAGAAAAACGGGATAAGGAAAAGGTTAGTTGGGATCTGATGATGGAGCCGGAAGGAAGCCATAGGAACACCTAAACTACACATGATAGGCCCATCGTGTTTGGGCCCGTTGGATTTGTCTTCGCAAGTACTCTTGTCATAATATGTTATTTCCAGGGTCCTGGTGATGGAGCCGGAAGGAAGCCATAGGAACTCCTAAGCTACACATGATAAATCCACCATATTTGGGCTCGTTGGATATAGGAATATAGTAATATAGGTTAGGTTAGAACATGCAAGTTGAGAATGTTTTAAAACAAATCTTAAAACTAAGTATATCAAACAACTTAACCTACATAAGAAAACTATTTTGTCCGAAGTTAAAAATATAAGTATGTTCACTCTTTCAAAAGGAGATTTCTCGTTAAAACATGTTTATTTTTACATATTATTAACCTTATTAACCCGTAGTCGTTGGAAGCGAGACGTAGTCGCGATCAAGGAGTCTGCCGCCTTTGGAATAACTATATTTTTTTTCTTAAAACCTACTTCTTCATAGTTTTTATATCTCTATAATATATTTTAATAACAGTAGCTATATCAATAAACGTACGAGTATTTACTTCTTTTAGTTACATTTATTTAACACATTTTCAAAATATATTACTTAACAATTAAAATTAACACCTATTAAATAAAAAAAAATTCATCCATCTCCGCCGACTCACATTGAAGATTTTTTTTTTTTCACTTATTCTTAGTACCGGAAGGTCATAAATACCATTACGAAATAATATTCAAAAAGTAAAACTATCGAAATTAAAACTAACTACATACATAATTACAAAATTAAATAACTATATGTTTAAAACCAACCTGTGATGAAAAAGAGATCCGGGAAAATGTTAGAAGCCAACAATACAATGTTGACGAAAAACACGCTGTAAAGCAAGTATAAAAAACATTAGCGTGGAAAAGGAGTCATAGGTGTAGCAGGACCATTTAATCTGCCTACCCCATTGAGAAACAGGCGTGATGTAACGTTATATGCATATTCGTTTTTGGAATAAAGTCGATAAATAGGTATGAATATTTTAAATCTTTCAATTTGAAAATTTCTTACATACATACAGACATACATACCACACGCTGTATCCCCACAATCGGAGTAAGCTGAGTAATCGGTGTTGTGCTGCAAGTACACTTGTAAATTACGGCACAACATCGATCACCACGTTTAGCAAAGTTATTAGGACAAGATAACTAACTAGGCACGAAGACTGCACGACTCGGCGGAAGGATCGTAAAGAAAATGTCTTATGCATCAAAATGCTGATTCCACAGAGCGCCTAGTTCGTGGGTCACAGTATTAATGTGGACCGGAAGTAATTCGTAAAGTGGAAGAAATGCACGCTGAAAGTCGACCTCGGAGATGCTTATCTCCGCTTCAGGACGCGTTTTTCAGCGAAAAAAAAAGGAAAAATACACCAACTATACGCCTGAGTAAATAATAACAAGAAAACCTATACGTACAGTATACTATCGTTGTATTAACTTGAATGGCTCTTGCTACATTTTCACCTAGCTACAGTTGTACAATATTATAATGTTTTTTATATGTTAGTACTAAGCATGTACTCGCCTTATGTTTCTTCACTAGATATTATATTGCAAAGCCGAAAATGAAGAGAAAACCCGGCCAAGTGCGAGTTGAACTCGCGCATCGAGGGTTCCGTATCGCCATGTCATGGTCAGCGCCACTCAGGCCATCTATGGCGTGTTTATGAAAAGCTTCATATTAGTTAAAATTCACGATTCGTTAAAATGATTCATACTCTTTTCGGTACATAGCGCACATACACTTTTTACTTTCTTCTATAGGAGCCCCGTGATTTTTTTTTTCTTATTTTTATTATTTGTTGTTATATCGGCCATAATAACACATATTCTGTGAAAATTTCAACGGGCTACTACGATTCAAGAGATACAGCCCTCGGACAGACAGACAGTCAGACAAACAGACAGGCAGACGGACGGCGTAGGTTTAGTAATAGGGTCCCGTACCGGATACGGAACCCTAAAAATATACGTACCGACCAGGATTCGAACCTGGAACTCCGGCATGAGCCGCCAAGTGCGTTACCAATCCCCCATTGCGTCGATGACGTATTTTCATAATTTTTTAACAGTTGCGTGGTACCTATTAATAGAAGATGCAAGTGTTGGTATTTGGCTTACCATGGTTTGAATTCGCGGTCACTTTAGCCGCCGACTTTTCGGACTGGCGAGTGCAGTCCATCTTCGAAACGTCGACGTCGACGCCCAAAGTGATCGCGAATTCGAACCATGGTGAGCCAAATACCCACAATATTAATATCCATGGTAGACTAAAAGTATGCGCCAGCAAAAATGACAAAAATATTAGTACATATTCACGCTAGTGAATAATAGATGGCGCAACAGGTATTTATATGTTGCATTATAGAAAGACAAAATATAGACGAATATGGTTTTTTGACGGGTATAAAATTCGCAATTCGCACCGTGCGCGAATAAAATTCGCACTTGACCGATGTTTAGTAACACCAGTCTAGTTTTCAAAGTCAAAACTATAAACGTGTCCACCGAAATGGCTTACAAGTCACGCTGTGAGCCAAATTAATCGCGCATCGCGCTAGCCAAATCATGCTAAAAGCCTCATTACGTCCTTTTAGTCCTTTTAACCGTAACACCGGTAAGTTTTCGTGACTACAGCAATTACGAAGCCAGTAATTTTGCATTTAACGGTAACGCCGCGGCCACGCCCGCGCCTGAAACTCAGCTTAGGGCCGGGTGTCGCGTTGGCTTTTATTATAATGACAGTGTTTGAGAGCATTTTACACGCTCTGACGAAGCAGACATTTAAATGTTCTACTTCGAGTGTGAAATTAAGCTAGATACTACTTAACGTACGCGCATATTGTTCGGAATGTGGCGGTGCTAAGTATTGCAGTCTTTTGATTTTTATATTTTTTTTATGGAAACCAACATGGGTGGCTTGGCCGATAGACCAATGGTGCAGTCGACAGAGTCAAAATCACCTCGCCTCGCGAAACAAGGCTCAGTTAGGTGCCATGCCAGCAGATTTGCGGACAGTTGCTAGGCTGTCTAGCCTGTAACATACACTCGCCGAAAGACAGTTCCACACCCTAGCGGTGCGACAAAGTAACGATTTAGAGAACCGATGGGATCTCAAAAGCCCAAATTCAACAACAAAAGGGTGCTGAGTCTCTCTGCTACGAGTCATGCGGAGATAGGACGGGTGGCAGGGAATAAGGGATACTAGTTCCACAGAATCAGCGTGTACATTATAATAGGCGTACGTATATAATGTCGCCTGATTCGAAATGGGATAGGCAGAGACAATGAATATCCATATACCTGATACACCGCACCTGATGCCTCTGAAGTTTTATTGTTTTGAGTCACCGTTTTAGTGTGAACCCTATACACTTCTCCACGACCCAGAATTAGACGTAGGTCGACGCACCACTGAGCTACCGAGGCTGACAGTCATGCAGACAGTTTTTCAATATTTTGACAGTTTGCAAAAAAAAAAGAAACAGTAGCCGGCAGAAAATAATGAACATCGAGCTTTAGAAAAAGACGATCCGGTTGTAGAGCGTCGTCCCTGTCGCACAGAGAAGTGCGAGCTCGTGCGACAAGACGCCCTACAGCCGAATTTTCATTATTGACTGCCGGGTCCTGCACTTACTCATAAATAAGGTCGGTCGAGATCTTTTATTGCGCACCAAAAAGTACTAAAGCATAAAATTCAAATAAAGAATGCAAAAGCTTATATCACTAATACTCATAGCGATTGCCAGTAAAGTGAGTTTTCAAATTCACAAACCCGACCATAATCCCTTTTATTTCAAATGCAAACTGCATTCGCTTCAACACTGTGCGGATTTCTATTGTCATTGCAAAATTGAACTTATAGCTATCGTAATAAGAGCTAACGCGCTGTCTGGTCGTGTGGCACACAGTGCGCGAGTTTAAATTGGCCAGCGACAAAATTAAATTAGGGCCATAAATCTATTGGCCGTGACTTTCAAATCTAGGGATTTGAATCTGTAATAGATGCGTGTGGATGATGCTATCCGGTGCGCGGTGCACATTGTGTCGATACTATTTTTATCTGTATAACCTACCTATGTATAGTATACGTATGTAGTTTATCATACATATTTCTTTACAGTCTAACACATTGCCACAAACTATTCTTGTTCGCCTGCATGTACTTCTCCCACATCCCAAAGGTTAGTTAAAATAGAATGCCTCGCGGCATTAAGCTCGCCTGTTGTACCTAATTTTTTTAATTGGTGTTCAATAAAGAATATATACATACATATACATACATACATGTATTTTATTTCGTTATTTACACATAGTTACATTTAATTACAATATTCCGATGTAGGTACGGTTTTTATCAAAGATTTTAGAAGGAGAGTAGATACGAAGGACGCATATGCGCGTGAGCGCACGTGGATGCAACGTTTTGGATTGGCCAAAAATCGCTAGTGCGAATGTGGTCGTGCGTTCGTGTGTGTGAATTGTGATTGTGTGCAATCGGAAACTGGCGACAGCGGTTCCGATACGAGTGGGTGTTCGTTCATGGCACATGTTCTCTCCTTCCAAAATCTTTGGTCTATCTATCCGTAATGTCGTCGTTTTTCATCGTGGTGACGAAATAAAGAAAAGTTAGGACACATTGCTGTCCTTCTAATGTCCAATCTCATTACATTATATCAATCAATCCTACGCCAACATGGCCAAGTATGGCCAAAACATTAACCGATTCCTCTCAGACATTATGTGAGCACTTTATGCACGTTATCTGAACATTTTATGGAACCCGACATGATTGTGAAATCACACCACTGATGTCACACCCGTCATGTCAAACCCGAGATGTCACAACCATGCTGTCACACCCGTGATGTCACACCCGTGATGTCACACCCGTGATGTCAAACCCGTGATGTCAAACCCGTGATGTCACACACGTTATGTCACACCCGTTATGTCACACCCGTAACGTCACACCAATGATGTCAAACCCGTGATGTAAAACCCGTGATGTCAAACCCGTGATGTCAAACCCGTGATGTCACACCCGTGGTGTCACACCCGTGATGTCACACCCGTGGTGTCATACCTGTGATGTTACACCCCTAATATCAAACCCATGATTTCAGCGCTCTTCAACTTGTTCCTATTTGAACTAGGAAATATAGGTGTATCGAACGAATTTCTTATTTAGAAACTTGTGAGAAAACTTGATTATCAAAGAACAATCAATAAAATTGTATGGCTGGTTACCGGAAAGCTCAGACAGGAATGTGAAATCAAAAATGTTTGCATATTTTGAGTAAGAATAAAATACTTGATATTGGAAAAATTGATGATGGGGACCACATGGGGACTAACAAAAGGGATTTATGGAGCTAGTGTGAGTGGAAGAGGCGGGAGGGGTCGGCCTGGACGCACGTACCTGGACCAGATCGGACATGTGTTCAAAAAGGCTCAAGTGGCCGTAATCGAAAAGCAAGGCCCTAATGTCTTTGCCGGCGAGTTGGTATGAAGAACATTATGAGAGTGGAAGAGACGGCAGTGGTGTCGAGATCGTGGCACGTGGAGATCCATTGTCACTGCCTAACCCGCTGGGAAATAGGCGTGACGCTACGCATGTACGAATGTGTTCTAGGACCTAAGTAATACTGAAGGGAAAATAAGACAGATTGCCCTTAGCCGGTCCCGCAAAAATTCCAGCATAAAGATATTGTCTCTAGAGAGATTTCTCTCCAATAAGTCTAAGAATTACCTTACTCACCTGTCGACCTCGATTTGATTCAGACGTAAGGCTCAACCTTGTCCGACGCACGCCTTTTACATCTTACAGGACGACGGAATAAAATAAAATACGATTAAACGTATCTATGTGGAAATTCGAATAGCCGCGAGCACAGAACAGCGATCGGCGGCTGTCGACGGACGCGACTAATGATTTATTACTTTCTTAAAGTTGACATGTTTTTCGACTTAGGACTGCGTAGACTTCACTAAAAAAGGGGGCGAGATAGAGCGATAGAGAATCGGTGATAGAACGAAAAGAAGATCCGTACTCAATAATTTCATTGTAAGTATTTTGTTTTTACGGCGAAAATAATGGTTATTTTTAACCGACTTCCAAAAAAGGAGGAGGTTCTCAATTCGTCTGTATGTTTTTTTTTTTTATTTTTTTTTTTATTTTTATTTTTTTGTATGTTTGTAACACGATTTCTCCGTCAATTGAGGGCCGATTTAGAAAATTCTTTTTTTGTTAGTTAGGTCATACTTCCGAGGTGGTCCCATTTCAATTTTATCGAAATTGGTTCAGTGGTTTTCGAAAAATCAGCATAATACTATGGTGTGTGGTTACCTTCAGCAAAACTTGTGATGTGGTCGTTTTCGGCAATTTTCAGTTTGATAAATTAGTATGGTGTGTGGTTACCTTCAGCAAAACATTTGTGATGTGGACTTATTCAGCAATTTGCAGTCTGACACATATGGCGAATAATTCTGTACCACTTCAATCGATTTCGATTATTCGATTTCGATTATTCTTTTTTATGTAATATTACTAAAAAGAATGAAATAAAAACTGTTTTAAAAAATATTAAACCGATTTCCAAAAAACAAAAAAAAAAAAAACTACAAAGTATTAAATACCTAATATTTTGAAATTTTCTCTGTCCTGTTGAAATACATGAATCGATATACTAGTGATACATATTCGGACCCTTGTTTCATGAATATTCTAAATTTGAAATTTTTTTATCTTTTCCGACCGGCGCTTAATTTATTATGGTACCTGGCCAGTACCTACTGTACCGAGTACCATCGAGCTGGTTTGATGATGGAGACAGAAGGTGGCCATAGGAACTCCTAAACTACACATGATAAACCCATCGTGTTTGGGCTCGTTGCATTTGTCTTCACGAGAAATTTACTTTAGACCTAAAAGATTCTCAATTCGACGGTATGTTTTCTTTTTTTTTTGGATGTTTGTTACGCGATTACTCCGTCAATTGTGGGCCGATTTTGAAAATTCTTTTTTTTTTTATTTGAAAGGGGATAACCCTGAGGTTTTTGAAGTGAAAACTTCTTTAGCGGCTCTTGGCACTTTTTTAGGTGGGTAAAAATGTATAACTCGCGACATCGCGTCAGCGTCATTTTTAAAATGAAACCTTAAGTCATTGCGTTAAGGGTTAAGTTAGAGTGGCACGGGATCTGCCGGCACTCCCGGAGTGCAACTGTTAAGTAGGGTTCCGTAACACGTTTATGTCTGTCCATTCTACTAAGTTCTGCAAAATGAATGTAGGGTTCCGTAACATATGCATGTCTATCCGTTCTACTAAATTTTACAATTTTCAACCAAGGTCCTCCGACGGTTATTTTATAATAAAAGTAGGCTTCCGTAACACGTTTATGTCTGTCCATTCTACTAAGTTCTGCAACATCACCTACAACGTCCGTGATGTCAGCCCATAACACCAGTGCCATGTCAGTGCTTCCCCCTTTGATCGTGCTGACTACACTGAACTGGTAGGAAAACACAAACTATTTACATAGCCGTTTCGACCGACGTTTAATTCAGTGCGGTGGTACCAACCCGGGAAGGTTAAACCCTACCACCAAGTAAAATTACGAGGGAAGGGACTTACAGTTTTACGAGGAATCCGAACCTTGGTCAGCCTCCAACGGTCAGCGGTCACCCATCTAAGCACTGACCGCACCCAGCGTTGCTTAAAATTCAATAGCGACAGTTGACTGTCTGCACCACTGAGCTATCGAAGCTGACGTGGTCCTATTTTAATTGGGTCAAGATCGGATTGGAAAGCGAGTACATCAATAGCAAAAAATAACTAAAAAAAAACTGTGAAATAAAAAAAAAAGTTTTAAAAAACATAAAACCGACTTCCTAAAAAAAGTAAAACTAAAAAACTATTTAAAATAAAAATATAAAAACCGCCTTCAAAAATATATGAAATAAAAACCTAAAAAAAAAAACGAACCCTAGAGTTGAAGGCGGTGCTAAAGCAAGCAAAATGATGCATGAAAGAAAACATGAGCGGATGATAATATCCTTTGTGATTTGTGTAGCCTTTTTAGCACCGCCTTCAACTCTAGGGTTCGTTTTTTTTTTTAGGTTTTTATTTCATATATTTTTGAAGGCGGTTTTTATATTTTTATTTTAAATAGTTTTTTAGTTTTACTTTTTTTAGGAAGTCGGTTTTATGTTTTTTAAAACTTTTTTTTTTTCAAATGTAAAAACATAGGACCCGCTTTATCGCCTGGTAGGTGCTCAAAACTGAGGGTTCCGGCGTCTTCCCTGTTGAGGTCTCGAAGGCCCTTCTCGCCTCCGGTTAGTGTCCACTTTTCGAAAACATACTTAATTTGGCCGCTCCGCTATGCTTAGATCAGGTACCCCTGAAAGTGACCGTAAAGGGAGCCGCTTCTGAGCGGTAGTTCGAAACCCAAATTTAAAATCGTTTTTAGCGGCCAGCTCAATTTGAATAAATGTCACCGCTCCACCCGCGAGTTACCGCTGTTCGAAATGTTGAATATAATTTCTGCTGGAGTGGATGATTTATTCAACAACAGTTTTACAGCATTAAATCTTATATAGAGCGGCGCCAAAATTGCGGCTCCCTTTACGGTCACATTCAGGGATACCTCAGTTAAGCATAGCGGCCATTTATAATGAGATCAGTTATTGTGCAAAGTTTCATGGCCTAATTAAAGTATTTATTGAATACTGGTTGAATGTGGTTATATAGTACGGTTTGGAGATCATGTTTTGGCAAAATATAATACCTAGTTTTAGTACTCAAATTTATATATTTATTACAGATCGATTTTTGCAGTATTGTTGATAGAAAAGAGGATCATGCGAAGCAATGTGAGGTATTACATACTCTTCAGTTCCAGCCATCCCCATATCGGATGCTTTACTTCTATAGTCTGTTTATTTTTTTCTTTTGGAAAACGGAGGAAAGCGATGTTTGGAGTGTTGCCAGTTTCCGACAAACTTTAAATAGTCATGTAGTTGCTATCGATAATTTTAATTGTGGATTAACTAATGAAATGTTATAAACTGAAATATTTACCGAATTGTGGATTTGACAGACAAAATCTTCACCTAAATCTAGCTAGAAAAAAGTAAAGTTGGCAGCACTAGAGCGTGGTTTCGCGAGAATAAAATTATATTTACATAATAGCGCATATCAGACTCCTTAGCTCGTTGGATGCATCGGCGTTCGATGTCGAAAGCACATCGGGAGCTGTCTGGCTTTGAATGGGTGACCATCTGACCGTGAATGCTGGCCATTGGTTCGAGTTCCACTTAAAAACTGTAGGTCTCTTACCTTACATTACTAGGTTAATACCACCGTACTGCATAATGTTCGATCGAAACTAATATGAAAATAGTTCGTGTAGTTCAGTGTAGCCAGCACGATCAAAGGGATTATTTTTTTTTTTAAATTCTGCACTTCACTACTAAAACATATTTGTTCTCTAAATAGTGAAATAAATAACTATTACGAAACATATTTTCGCCAAAAATTTTAACGGCAACAGTCAGGCAGTAAAAGAAAAGGCAATTCTGAGATCATTTACGAAGAATGCTCCCGCAATAAAATAAATATCTCTATATACATTTGGCCGTAAAAAGGGGGCAAATGGTGACATTTCGTGTCTGGTGCCATCGCCGAAGCTAATCCTAGCCACGGAAGAATCTTCGACAAATTGCCAATACAAGTTTCCAGCGAAATTACAGGGTTTTTGGCTGGAAACTGTAATGGACCATCGGGTGATCAATGGGTCTAACTGTGTACGCTGCTGGTCGTTGCAAAACATCGTGAGGATAATTTTTTAAATCTGTGTTTAAAAAAACCCGTCAAGTGCGAGTTGAACCCCTCCGGGGGTTCCGTACCACCGCGTAATGGGTCGGGTTTTTTTTGGTTGTTTTACTTTCGATTTTGCACTATAATTACCTACCTACACCAAGCTTGACGCGTGTATGTATTAAGTACCGTTTTTTCAATAATGTAAAAATATTTAATCCTTCGTATCCCTCACGCCATCTATCGGTGACCATTTTCATAACATTCGGTTTATAATTTTCCAGTTAAAATGTTAGTATATTGAACTTACTTATTCAACAGCAAAAATAGGTACTAAATAGACAATTAACAATTAATGTTAGTAAATGATCATACGGTAGATGGCGCTCTTCCACTTATTATGATAAGAAAAGGTGGAAGAATTTTTTTTTTTTTACTTTTTGCTTTTTTCATTATTTCTTAGCATATCCGCCATAATCATTTTATTTCTATAGCCATAATAACATATATTCTGTGAACATTTCAACCGGCTACGTATTACGGTTCAATACACGATACACCCTCGGATGGAAGGATACGATACAGCCCTCAGATGGAAGGACAGACAGACAGACAGACAGATAGACAGATAGACAGACGGGGCAGGCATTTGTCAGTAGATGAATTCGTGGGTAGGTGAGTATGGAGTCAGAAGTCTTGCATGGGTGGGTATTGCTCAGTAGCAACAATATTTAGGGTTCCGTAGACAGCGCTGCTGGCAGAGACCCTTAAACCTGTAGCACTTAAGCAGTTTGGACGATCTTCTTTAAACTTGTAAGGTCTGGGACACGGCAGTGCCCCCGCCAAGTCAAGCAAACACGGCCGTACCACCCTTTTCTCGATTTATATATTTCCAGAAGGCAATACAATTTTAGGAGTAAACAAAGTCAGTTGTCCTCAACTATACGTAATTCTGAGAGCAAAAATATAGATTTATATTATCGTTAGAAAGGACTTATTTATTAGTTTAGTAAGATTATTGTTATTTAAAAAATAATAATTGAATTAAAGTTGTAGGTTAAACGAAATGTATGAAATTTTCTCTAGCCGAGGCGATTATATAAAAACAATAACAAAAGTAAAAATGTTTTTAAATTTGTTTATTTAGTGCTTAGGGCATTAAAACGATTTAGTAGTTTGTATCTCTCTAACATAGAGAAAGTCGAATTCTTCTAAGCGCAGAAAAGCGTTCCACGGGCGCGCGGCGCGGGGTGCTAGATGCGGCACGACGGGGGATGTTATTAGATTTTGAGAAGCTCTTCAGTCTGATGAAGCTCTTTTCAGTTGACATCAGTCAGTTCATTTCAATGTTTGCCGATTATCTTTCTGTATGTTATCCAGTGCTGCTTTAATTTGCTACGACGACGGGTAGGCATATTTAGGTTTTAGTAGAATTGTGATAATGTTGAACTTCAAACTTGTATCAATGAGATTTGCAATTTTATTCCAAGCATTTGTCTATTTAAATTATTACTTTGGCTCGATGTTTTTTGCCCCCATAGTCTTCAACACTTCAACAGCCGATGCGGTTGGCTGTACCCAAAGTTACTAACTACTAAAATATACTTTATTGTTCACCATTATGTAGAAGGATCATAAAAGGCGAGTTTACTGCCTTACGGCGTTCTTCAAAAACTAACCTCTGTGATATGGAAAACGCTTAGGGGCGGACATTGCCGCACTGAAGAAAGGGCAATAGTAAGAAATATAAATACATAATTTACACGAACAAATTGTACATAGATAAATATAACCAATATAGAGGTTGTTGTAACGGCCACTACATAAAATTTAGGAAATGATTATTGGGATCAATAGTAACCAAAGAGATAAACTTTTTTCTGAATTCCCTTTAAATAAAAAGTTACAGTTTTCACACAAACCAATTGATTAATTAAGTGTGAAAAGGATCTAATGTTCCGCACCAACGTGGGAATGAAAGGCTCGCGGTGAGTGAGCGAGCAGGAACGAGTGCGCAGAGAGAGGAGATGCGCGGCGGCGGAGCGGCGTGAGTTTTTCGACCCTTGCCGTTCCCGCGCCAGCACCATCCCCCTGCGAGCGTCAAATTACACTTGACAAAAACATAAATTTCAAAAATTAATATCTCGAAAACTAGACACTAGAGAAAAACTTTATTTACTTTTTGTCTCGGAAAAACATGAGGATTGCGCTGGCGAAATTAATGTACTGGCCGTTACAACACCCCTGTACCTCATTACATAATTTTATTTATGTTTTCGTTAATTTGTGTAATAAATAAAATGTATTAAATAAACAGAAAGAACTTACAAGAATAGGAAAAATAGAAATTTTAAGTTCAATGGAAGATCAGATTTTAAATATGATCTTTATTTATTCTTGCTTGTCCACAATAGAAAGAAAGAAAGAAATTTATTGCTCATGGAAATCGTACATAATGCTTATATATAATACACAGGTACAGTACAGTCTTGGTTGCATACTATTGTGCAGTATTTCAAATGGTAGTCGCTATTTACATTTATGAAGCAAATGTATGTAAATATGCTTTACATGCTAAACCATAATCACGTGGAGTAGAAATATTAAATGAAATAATATACGTACTGGTTTCACATAATTCTCATTTCAAAGATAAACTAGAGCCGGCAATATTTACTCAGTAAATATTAAGTTTGTTTGAAACGCTCCTTACCTCCATTGAAGAAGTTGGTACCTGTCATAAACTTATTTCTCTTTAGAAATTAATAAAGTCTCCAGACAGGCATCGGCCAAAGATGGAGCATAAAAGTGATTATGACGTTCGCGACTGGATGACGAACTAAATTGACCTGTGCAAGGATAAAATAAATTTCTGCAATACAATTCAAGGAATATCGTCCATCTGTCTGTTTCTCATTGGTCTGTTTGATTATATCTATGTTCAAAACGGTTAGCACAGGGATTTCAAATCATATATCATAATAAGCATCCTACCAGAGGAAAAGAAGATTTAATTAGTGTTGCCGGTTTAGTCCGACTTTTGGAACAAGGGAACATATTAGGAAATTAAACAGGGGCCCGGCTTAAACATTAAAATCTTAAATAGGCAATCATTAATGCTTAGAATCTGGCTATTTGTACATTTCAGTATTTGTAATACTTAATCAACGATCTACTGCTTGCAACATGTATTATAGTTTAATGTAAAGTATCTGGGCGACCGAGCTTCGCTCGGCGTCTACACCTATCTAGATAAACTTAAAAAAAATTATATTATCTAAATACTAAATTTCATTCAAATCGTTAGAGCCGTTTCCGAGAAACCAATTTTATACATATATAGGTATATATATACAAGTTTAGCTCACTTAAAGTAATAGGATAAACCATTTACAAAACCATAAGATACATTCGGAAAGCGTTGCAAGCTTAACGTTACAGAAAATAACGGCACAGAAAGGGTGACCAGACGAGAAAATATATTTGTTAGTATTTCATTATCCGTTATGATCGCAGTATTCGCAGTGCTTATCGAGAGGCTCGTGGTCTAGAGGTAAAGGCTCTTTACCCTTTTTTTAAGTGCGACATGTGGCGCCGAGCCACCCATAAAGAGTAAAACGACACCCATGGACATTCGGTCTTATCCGGGGGTTGTTGCGGCCGACCTGATATTTACTTATTGACGTCCCTCTTGAAGGACGCGAGACTGTACTTGGAGGGAAATATATGGGCAGGGAGAGCGTTCCAGAGTTTATTCGTTCTGGGGAGGAAAGATCTGCAGTACTTATTGGTACGCATCCGCGGTAAGTCCAGCGTGTAGCGATGCAATCCCTGCCGAGTTTGGTGTGTATAGCAATCCATGTCGAGTTTGCCTGTCCGAGTTTGGTAAGAGAATTTCTTTCATGAACATTGCTTTGGTTCGCATTATATTTTTTGTATAGTACCTCCATGGGTGGCTGCGCCCAACGGTCAGTCGAATGAAGATACTCAGAACCTTTCCTCTCGAAACCATGCAGGCGCAATGTTAGATATGGGCGCTATGAGGCGGGCAAAAAGGTCCCCGGGCAATTTGTTCACGCGACTTTTGAAGAAACCCAGGCTGTAGGACTAAATCTCTAAAACTCTCGCTGTAGGTTCTTTCTCTTACCTTACTAAATGGTATGGCTAAATACGTCAGGATTAATACCACTGCATAGAGTGAAGAGTCCGCCGAACGACGCCCATGGAGATTCAGTCGCATGCTTTATGGGCTGACATCACGGTCGTTGTAGGTGATGTAGCCAGCCGTGTCAGTTTCCATAAAAAAAAAAATGCAGGGGTTGCGAATGCCATGCCGGCCTGACAGGTGCCCATTCGCGCCCCTCTTGCGAAGAAACCTTAATATCCAGTTTAGGCTGGCACGACCAAGAAGAAAACTGTTATGGCACTGGGTGCGACAGAAGCAAAGCGTAATGGGCTGACATCAGAGGCGTAGAAAAAAATGTTAGCAACCATGTCGGGTTTCATTAAAACGTATATGGTCGCCGTAGAAGCGGGCACCTTGCTAGAATTTGTGACCATTATTTCCTGTTTACCTCGCCAGCTTACGAGCTGAAAACGACTCCGAGGCGGAGGACTGGCGCGCTAGACACGAAGGAATTACTTGTGAGAAATTACCGATATTCTTTATCTGAGTGAGTTTAAAATGTAGAGTTTGAACGAAGAATTGTACCTACGTGCTCTAAGTACATTGGAATAATCTCGTCTTATCTTCTCTACTATTGTGAAATGTAAGTATGACTGTGGCGATGGTGTGTGTTTTTTTATGTAATCCGATATGGGTGGCAGAATCGAAGGGGCCAAAGTACATGCTCCGACCACAGCCAATATCATCTCCGAGAAGGTAGGTGCCATACCGGAGACTTCCCTGGATTTCTGGCTATACTGAACTAGAGGAGAAAGCAGCCGAGGCTGCTATGCGAATATCTCACATCCATTACGGTGGTGCCAACCCAGTCGGCTACAATTTGAGCCTACCACCTAGTAAGGGGCAAGGGAAGGGACCTACAGTTTTAAACCGGTTCCCACGGGGAAATAGGAGGTGGAAAAAACCCGTCTCGTCTTAATACGGAACCCTAAAACCACCAAATTCCCGAACAGAGTAATGCAGCTAGCTAAACATTACAATTAAAATATCACATTCAAATTGGTGCCCCTGCCTTGATTTAAAATTGGGGTATTACTGTGGCATAAAATAAATTTAAAATTAACTACCTACCTCGTGTAATCAAGCGGATCTGGACCACGGGCGTACTTTAAATCACACATATCGCATAATGTCGGAATAAATCCAGTGGGCTACGTGCCTAACGTGCGCAACGGAGATAATGAGATTTATTTTGTAATAATTTTAATAATTTCCTAAAATAATGAAAAGAATCTTATTAAGTGTTAATTAAATTTGGAGCTTTCATTATGAAAACTTCGAGATTTGAGCTCACGGTCGAACGTAGATTTAAATTAATAAGTAGAATAGAATAAAATTCTTTATTACATAGTCCGAGGGAAAAATCAATAGGGCGGGTTTAGAGTATCAAAATTATTAAATTATTGTCAAAAACGAAGTTGCCTATTTCCATGCTCTATACGTCATTTTGCATGTATGTAACTGGTATAGCCCCGTTTTTGTAATTGCACTTCGGGGACGGAAAACCCGAAGTGTTATGGGCTGACATCGCGGATGTTGTAGGTGATGTAGCCCACCGTGTCAGTTTCCATAAAAAAAGCCTAAGGTTGCACTCCGGGAGTGCCGGCAGAAGGGAAAACTTAAACATCAACGTTGTGCATTTTTGAATATTTTGGAATGGTTAGGGAATAATTTCGCACGAATTGTTTTATTTGTCAGTATAAAAGTACTATCATTTATGTGGTAAAATACAATATTCATTTATTGCGCTATCGTAGACAAACATGACAATTTATATTACATAAAAAATTTAACACTACAGAACTATTATAATTATTTTACATCAAAAAGTTTATTTCTCAGAAAAATAAACTTTCATCCATAATTTCAACGAATCTTACGCTTTTTCGATCAGGCTAAGGATCTGACGCGAGTTTAACATTTTTTACCCATCTAAAAAAAGTGCCAAGCGCCGCTAAAGAAGTTTCGAATCTTACGCTTTTTCGATCATGCTACGGATCTGACGCGAGATCTGACGCGAGTTTAACATTTTTTACCCATCTAAAAAAATGCCAAGCGCCGCTAAAGAAGTTTTCACTTAAAAAAAAAATTACATGTTCGCCGCTTCAATCTTCGGTGGCGATATCAATTCGGTTGGGTTAAACCCTACCACCTTACTAGTAAAGCAAAGTGAAGGTACCTATACAGTTTTAAGTGGAAGCCAAACCACGGTCAGCCTCAACTGTCAAAAGGTCATCCATCAAAGTTCTGACCGCGCCCGGTGTGTTTAATGTTCACTATCGCACGTCGATCCATCCCACCACCGAGCTACCGAGGTGAGGCTGATAATTTCTCAAATATTTTTTTTATGTGATCCGGTATGGATGGCTGAGTCAGAGGGGCCAAAGCACATGCTCTGACTAGCCAATATCACCTCCGAGAAGATAGGTGCCATACCGGAGACTTCCCTGGATTGCTGGCTATGCTTAACTAGAGAAGAACACAACCGAGGTTGCGGCCATCTTACATTCATAAACTCACCCTTAAATTTCATTCAAATAAAACCGCCTACAAGTCTATCAAAACGGCCAGAGTAAACGGCTTGATCCTAAAGGGTAAGAAGGGTTATTCCGGACACAATTTGTCAAAGAGGCACCCCTCAATCTGCCGCCATGGTTCCGCCCCGTTCTGATTACTCACGCTCCGATTGGGGCAACCGTCTCACTCAGAATGGGGCCACTATTATTTTCACATCATCACATCAACATATTATTATAATACATACCTACTGTACTGATTACCACCTTACCACTGGCCATCAGTATAATTAAATGGTTAAAAAGAATATTTTTCAAATTTATTCCAAAACAGAATGCGGTTCATTTTTCCTGTCTTCGTTCGCGAGTCTCGGCATATATTCGGTGTCTCGGCCAAGAGACAAGTGTTTGATATTTTTACATATTTTCAATAAAAGCTTGGACTTCCTTTCTGAGTTTGATTTTTAGTAAATAGTACAACAAGACGTCAGGCAAATGCCAAAGGAGAATATAGATAAGAAAAGTAACTGAAGCCAGAGTCTTCAGTGCAATACATACATATATATAACTACACACTGTATCCCAAAAATCGGGGTAATTAGAGTAATCGGTGTTGTGCTGCAAGCACTCTTGTAAATTACAGCATAACACCGAGCACCGCGCTTAGGAAATCATTAGAACAAGATAAATATCAAGCAGCAAGTGAGGCACGAAGACCCACCTGCTGCATGACTCGGCGGAAGGACCGTGCCAAGGTGAGAGGTGGCTATCCTGTCGCCCTTTAGCGGCCGCTTGTCCTTGTCCCTTAGTCGCCTTTAACGACATGCACGGGTAGAGATGCAGTGAGGCTATTATTTTTAAGTGAGGGCTCAACACAAAAAGTCTGATATAATAATATTTATTTATTTCATTCATCCATCAGGGTACAATATATTACATTGTTTTATTTTGCTTTGTTATTAATGAATTGTCTGTTTACATTAGGAAGATCCTTAATTCCTGTCCCTATCCGACCCTTGTCCCGTCGCACTGGTGTGAGTGTTCAAAAGGACAGCCTGCGTATTCAATTGAATCTCAAATTCCAATTACATCGCTTTCGCAGCACACCTCCATCTAAAGCGGGACATTTCCTTGTGAAAGGTCCCAACAAATTGACCATCGTAAATTTAGCGGGGACAAATTACTGGCCTAACTAATTTAACTAGGTTTAGTCCATTCGATTTATCTAAGTCTAGAGTAAATGCGCTACGGGCGAAATTAAGTGGAACTCGATAATGAAACGCGGACTCGTGTTATTGTAAAAAAATCTGTTAAGTGCGAGTTTTACTCGCGCACGGAGGTTTCCGTATCTATCCGCTATCAATAACCGCTCAATCGGAGAGAAGCCTCAATGAGGTCGATCGCAATTTACGGTGCGGTGCGGAAATGACAGCACCTCACATTGCAATGTATAAAAGCCTATGGCGCCATCTGTTATTCAATTGTGTGACTAAACAATTTTGTTTTACGTTTCTTGTTTGGGACCCTCCTTAATTTTTACCATTTTCTTATTTTCTTATTTTTTATTATATTTCTTATATCCGCTATAGCAACACATATTCTGTGAAAATTTCAACGGGCTACCTATTAAGGTTCAAGAGATACAGACGGACGGACGGATGGACGAACGGACGGACAGACAGACGGCGGAGGCTTAGTAATAGGCTTCCGTACGGGATACGCAAACCTAAAAACCGGACAAGTTCGAGTCGCAATAGCGCACCGACGACGGTTCCGTATCGCCAGCCGTATGGTCAGCGCCACTCACGCCATCTATGGCTGTTTTAGGAAATGCTTCATATTAGTTAAAATTCATGATTAGTTAAAAATCTTCACACTGTTTTCAGTAGATGGCGCGCATACACACTTTAGTTCTTCTATAGGGAACCCCGTGAATTTTTTGCTTTTTCTTATTTTTATTACTTGTTGTTATATCGGCCATAATAAATAACAGATATTCTGTGAAAATTACAACGGGCTACCTATTACGGTTCAACAGATACAGCCCTCGGCCAGACAGACGGATAGACGGCGTAGAAGTCCCGTACGACGGATACGGAACCCTAAAAACACGTTATTGTATGGGGATCTTAATTTTTCACTTTTTACATTTTTGTTGTTACCTATATCCGCCAAAATAACACATAGGTATTCTGTGAAAATTTCAACCGGCTAGCTATTACGGTTCCAAAGATACAGCCATCGGACGGACGGACGGACGGACAGACAGACAGACAGACGTTGTAGGCTTAGTAATAGGCTTCAGTACGGGGTACAGAAACCTAAATTAAAAAATGCGTAATGTTTAATTGGAATTATTTATTGGTACAAGTACTAATATTATACTAGTCAGGTTTACAATAATGCGAAACGTGGTGGTCCGTGTTGTGCTGTCATTTGCCAGAGCCCTTCATTATTTTTTTTTATTTTAAACTTTTAAAGAAACAACAAACAGTTACAAAATAAGTACATAGAAAATTAACTCTAGTCTAACACCTATACCAGTAAAGTTTCTACAATTTAATTTTAATCCTACAATTAATGTTATCAACAAAACTTGTAGAAAAATTATGTGCAGCACAACACCGATTACTCCGCTTACCCCCAATAGTCGGGATACAGCGTGTTGTGGTATATATATTTACAATAATGCACAAGCACCAACGCACCCGAACTGGCGGTGACATTGCTCCAGGTCGAAGTCTCAGGAACAGCCAATTTCACCCCTGGGGAGGTGACATTCCGGCTTGTAGGCGCACCAGAGTCTCTGTGGAATTATCTCTCTGTTATCTCTATCCCTACTTCTTATAAAACGTCTGTCCGTATGTATGTATGTTTGAGGTAAACTCCGAAACCACTCAACAGATTTTGATGGGGTTTCCACCAATGGAGAGAGTAGTTGTTGCGGCTCACTAACAGGCTATATACCATCAAGCTAAATAGCCTTAGAGCTGAGCAGTATCAAAGAAAGTAAAGTATGGACGAGAGAGAGAGGAGAGAAAGAGAGAATAAAAAGAAGCGATCGCGTATTATCATATTTGCATTTAAATCATATATATATATATTTTATTTTTTTTTTGAAACTGACACGGTTGGCTAAATCACATACAACATCCGTGATGTCAGCCCATAACACCGGGTTGAACTTGGTGCCACGTCAGTGCTTCCCTTCGGTCGTGCCGGCTACACTGAACTGGACGGAAAACACAAACTATTTACATAGCCGTTTCGACCGACCTTTCATTCAGTGCGGTGGTACCAACCCGGGCGGGTTAAACCCTACCACCTAGTTATATAAGAAGGGAGTCACATCCCTTATTTACTGTTGTTCACATATTGACTGTTAAACCGAGTATAACGTTCCCATCACATATTTACTGTTAAACCGAGTCTATCGCGAGCGAATCCGCAGTCAAAAGCTAGTATATTAGCTCTTAGAAATTAACATCACACCAATAGTTTCACAATGCACAACGCAGCCGCATAATATAAAAGACCTACGTATCGTGTCCGACAATAAAACTGAAAATGTTCTAGATAGTTTTCTACCTGTAAAAGTATATTTCCCCGCCAGATAACTATCTCTGTTCCTACATGAAAAACAAACAAACTTTCCCTGAACATTCGAACTGCAGAATTCTATCTCGCATTGTCGTAGAAAATTGTATCTAGAAATGGCATTGATCGAGCTTTAGAAAGATAGAATCCAGTTGTAGAGCGTCATCCCTGTCGCACATACATAGATGGGCGAGTTCGTGCGAGAGTAATGACGCTCTACGGATTCTATCTAAAGCTCGAAGATCGGAGCATGTGCTTTGGCCCCTCTGACTCATTATGTTTTCATGCAAACTAACACGGTTGGCTACATCACCTACAATATCTTTGATGTCAGCCAATAACACCTTGGTGAACTAGGTGCCGTGTCAGTGCTTCCCTTCATTTCATGTCGGCTACACTGAACTGGACGGAAAATACGAACTATTTACATATCCGTTTCGACCGACGACGTTTCATTTTCATTCACTGCGGTGGTTCCAACCCGGGCGAGATAAACCCTACCACCTAATAAGGTAAGGGGAAGGAACCTACAGTTTTACGTGGAATCCGAACCACGGTCAGCTTCCAACGGTCGAGCGGCCACCCATCCAAGTCCTGACCGCGCCCAGGTGTGCTTAACAACAGCCGACCGACCGCACCACTGAGCTACCGAGGCTGACAATTGTAATTTGGTCGTTGTGCACTATCATTCACCACCTCGACCTTGGTGTTACCTTCTAGGTGTGTTATGTCCAGGCGTGTTGGCCATTGTTTCCAGTTGTCGGGCTCGAAGTTTCAACCCGACCGCGGCGGTGGGTAAGGGAGGGACTGCGGGGTAAGGGGAGAGATGCCTGCGAACTATTACGTTCCTCAAAACACATCGTGTTAGGAGGCTTCCGGGAACCTGGGGCTATTTACTAGCGTGTACACAAATGTTGCATTCAGTTCGTGCATGTTACATAATGATGGTGTATGTTTATTGTGTATATTATGTGTATTGATGGTATTTCACAACTCTATATAGGTATGTACCAAATTTCAACTTTTTTCGTTTTTTTTTTTATTGACAGCGCGACCTATGGCGCCTAGCCACCCATAAGGTGTCTAACGACGCCCATGGACATTCGCCCGTATGCGGGGGTTGCGAATACCATGCCGGCTTGACAGGTGCCCATTCACGCCCCTCTTGAAGGACCCGAGACTGTACTTGGGGGGAAATATATGCGCAGGGAGAGCGTTCCAGAGTTTACCGGTTTTGTAGAGGAAAGAGCATCCGCGGTAAGTCCAGCGTGTAGGGATGCAATCCCTGCCCAGTGCGCGTGGTGCGAAGGTGGAAAGGGGACGGCGGGATCGCATTAAACAGCTCCTCCCCATGGAATAACCAATGGGGATCACTCCGCATGGAATAAGCGATAGAACACACTTAGGGAGCCGACATCCCTACGGTGTTGCAGTGGTTCTAGATCGCAGGACACTTCGGGGTCACCAACTAGTCGCACGGCTCGACGCACGGTTCAGTAGATTCGGAGAAATCATTCTGTGACGTCTGTCAGACACAAAAAAACCGGCCAAGTGCGAGTCGAACTCGCGCACCGAGGGTTCCGTATCGCCATGTCATGGTGAGCGCCACACACGCCATCCATGGCGTGTTTATGAACTGCTTCATATTAGTTCAAATTCATGATTAGTCAAAATCACAGAGCAAATCTGTGGTCAAAATGCTTCATAGTCTTTTCGGTAGATGGCGCGCACACACTTTTTAGTTAGTTCTATGGGAACCCCCGTGAATTTTTAACTTTTTCTTATTTTTATTTGTTGTTATATCGGCAATAATAACACATGTTCTGTGAAAATTTCAACGGGCCACCTATTACGGTTCAAGAGATACAGCCCTCGGACAGACAGACAGACAGACGGCGTAGGCTTAGTAATAGGGTCCCGTGCCGGATACGGAACCCTAAAAAAGATCCCATAAGGGTTCTTTTTTCATCTTTTAAGGTACGGAGCCCTTGAATGTTATATCAGGGTTATGTCAAATTCGTGTTTTAAAAATCACATTTACAAAAAAAGTTCAACAGCCCTTTCAACTCCGTTCATTCATACAGTTTGAGAACCAACTTTCTCGGAACGATAGTCGCTTGGCCTTTGTAAAAATCTCTTTAAAAAAAAATCCCACTAATTGAAAGACTATCGTTCTGATCGAACAACGAACGATGCCGGTCAATGGAACAGACAATTTGTCAATGAATCGCTGCAGCAGCTTGCAGCTGACCTGGCGCTGTCAATAGTGTCATCAATCAGCTTCTAAAGCGGCTGTACATAGCGCACTACTGAACGCTTCTGCAGTTGATAAAGGTTCGCCTGAACACGACACCCGTTTATTGGTCCTTTTTTTGCATACGAAGCGCAAAAATGCGAAATTGTTTGTAATTTCCATTTCGAAATTACACACAACACAAAATTCGCATTCGTTACTAAATGCATACTTATCCATGCTAGTGGTGTCGTTGGTTCCATTTTTGAATTATTGCTCTGAGGAACCAAAGCTGCCCGGATTTTTTTTTTTATGGAAACTGACACGGTTGGCTTACATCACCTACAACATCCATGATGTCAGCCCATAACACCGGGTGAACCTGGTGCCACGCCAGTGCCTACATCTGTGATGTGAGCCCATAACAGTTCTTCCCTTCCATCGTGCCGGCTACACTGAACTGGACGGAAAACACAAACTATTTACATAGCCGTTTCGACCGACCTTTCATTCAGTGCGGTGGTACCAACCCGGGCGGGTTAAACCCTACCACCTAGTAATATAAGAAGGGAGTCATATCCCTTAGTCGCCTTTTACGACATACACGGGAAGACATGCAGTGGGGCTATTCTTTTAAAGTACCGGCCCCACACGGTACTGCAAAACCCACCGTCAACTCGCGAAACCATGCAAAGCGAAGTACCATACCAGCAAACTGTGTTCCCTACCATAATCTGGCGATCTTCAAAAGGCGTTTTAATATAAATTAAACGAAGACCTTTTCGCCCGTCTTATAGCTGACATGGCGCCTAGTAAGGTAAGAAGGAAAGGAAGGAACCTACAGTTTTACGTGTAATCCGAACCACGGTCATCCTCCAACGGTTGAGCGGTCACCCATCCAAGTACTGACCGCGCTCTGGTGTGCTTATAATCACGACACGACTGACAGTCGATCGAACGCTCCACTGAGCTACCGAGCCTGACTGTTATGCTGTCAGTAGGCCTACCTGGCTGTGTTTCACCAGATTTTTTGCAGCACAACACCGCTTACTCTGCTTACCACATTGTCGGGTACAGCCTGTTGGTATGTACATATTATTATCTATGCAGTTATGCGGCATTAGCCCTCACACAGTTACGAAGGGTCGTGACCCTAACTGTCAATAGAATGTCCTCCCACTCCATCGTCCGACATCAGTGGCTCATCAATCGTCTCCAGCGGATGGCGAGTCGGGGCTACACTGCAGCGCTCATTTGTCAGCACTAAAGACTTTGACGATGGCTCGTGTCTAAATTTACCGCTTGCTTTGCTCTAGATGCGACTGTCCCATCTGTGAGGTTGAGAACGCATTTTGCAGGAGCTTGGTCTCATTTGGTGAAATTATTTGCATATTTACCCGACTGGGCGAAGCAAAAAGAAGGGCAATGTTTTTCGATTGTATGTATGTGTATAATATGAGAGTATGTATGTATATTTCTTTAGCACGCTCTGTAGCCTAAACGGCTTGAAACACACATTATTGGGGGACACAGTCAGTCAGTCAGTCAGCGTGTAAGCGTCCACTGCTGGACATACGCCTCTCCAATTTTCCTCCAGTCCTCCTGGCCTTCAGCGATACGGAACCACTGATTTCCGCCGGCGTACTTGATGTCGTCGTCCCACCTGGCGGGTGGTCTTCCCACACTCCGTTTTCCTGTCCACGGCCGCCAGTGTAGGACACGGTTACTCCAACGGTCATCGTCTCTTCGGCTAACGTGCCCAGCCCACTGCCACTTGAGCTTAGCCACCCGGTGTCCAATATCGACTACTTTGGTGCGTCGGCGGATTGCCTCGTTACGCACCGTATCACGTAGCGATATTCCCAGCATGGCTCGCTCCATTGCTCGCTGGACAACTTTCAACCTTTGGACAACAGCGACCGTCAGAGTCCACGTTTCACACCCGTACGTCATAACCGGGAGGACACACTGGTCATATATACGGGTCTTTAAATTATTTAAATAATTTTTTTTTTTAACACTACTACATCTGTGATGTGAGCCCATAACAGTTCTTCCCTTCCATCGTGCCGGTTACACCGAACTGGACGGAAAACACGAACTATTTACATAGCCATTTCAACCGACCATTCATTCAGTGCGGTGGTATCAACCCGGGCGGGATAAATCCTACCGCCTAGTAAGGTAAGAATGGAAGGGACCTACAGTTTTACGTGGAATCCGAACCACGTTCAGCGTCCAACGGTCGAGCACCACTGAGCTACCGAGGAAGCTGACATCTTGCCGTTTCGCCCGAGCACTTTATGTTGCTTTCACGATAAAATATATACGCACTCCTGAAATTGTCGCAAAGAATGTGTTCCACCAAGTAATCGCTCGATCGGGCTCGGTGCCTGCGCTGAGAATTGCGATCACGTAAGGTTGAAAATGTGAGCATAGAACGGAACTGTTCGTGCGGTGTGATTGTCTCTGTCGCGTCACGTCAATGTGAACTTCTTTCTTTCGTAGCGTTTGAAAGCGCTGTTTATTTGACTTGTAGAAAGATTCGGGAAACATTTTAAAACCTGACCCTAAACCAGACTAGGTTTATACTGCAAGAAATTTTGTTTTTTTTTTTGTGGAAACTGCCACGATTGGCTACATCGCCTACTACAATCGTGATGCCAGCCCATAAAACCTTGGTGAACTAGGTGCCATGTCAGTGCTTCCCTTCGGTCGTGCCGGCTACACTGAACTAGACCGAAAAAATTAACTATTTAAATAGCCATTTAACCAACCCTTGTAATCCGGTATGGGTGGCTGAGTCAGAGGAGCCAAAGCACATGCTCCGATCAGTCAATATCACCTCCGAGAAGGTAAGGTCGAAGACTTCCCTTTGGATTGCTGGCTATACTGAACTAGAGGAGAACACAACCGAGGCTGCTATGCGGCCATCTTACATCCAGCACGGTGGTATCAACCCAGTCGGCTACAATTTGAGCCTACCACCTAGTAAGGCGCAAGGGGAGGAACCTACAGGTTTACACCGGTTCCTAACGGTGAAGCAGCGGGTGTAGGTATGTACGTAAATTTTTACATCAGAAAAAACTCATTGCTACACGCCGAACGGATTCGAACCTCGGACCTCTCGCAAGAGAAACCGACTCCCAGACCACTCGGTCATGCGCCGCTTAAATTTCCTTATCTTTCTCTTTCTTGTTCACTTCCCATTTCGGACCTTTCTCCTTCCTATTAGGTGGAAATTGGTTGAAAAAAAAAATAACTGCACTCTCATAAAGTTCAACTAAACAAGCGATCTAATCCGAATCGCTTCCGACTGAGCTAGCGCAACGCAAAAGAGCAAAGTCTCAACAAAAAAGTATTATCTGCCTTAATTGAGTGCAAAATTCTACAAAAGTTAAATGCAAATAAACGTGCCGACTCCGAGCGGTCCCTTCGTTTGCATAATCGTGTATAACTTATGGAAGAGCTGGATTATTCCGTGCTTCCTAGCAGAATTTATTTAATCGGATTAAATAAGTTAATTTATTATTCGAGTGTGCGACGCGCGGTGCGTATGCTCGAGGGCTAATTCGAACATGATTTTAATATAGTTTTGTTTCGGGCCTATTGGGCCGTGTGGGTTATCCCTCGTGGGCACTTGTCGGCCTGGCTTCTGCGTTATCCAGCGCCTGGCGGTCTAGGTAATTTTGTTCAGTTCCCGTATTATTAAACGCCAAATTGAATACAGAAATGAATGGCTTCTGGAGGTTAATTATATTCTAACTAACTTTTGCCCGCAGCTTTGCTCGCGTTAGACTCGGTTTAATAGTTAATCCGATTTCAACGCAAATATGATAGTAAACGATCGCTTCTCTTTATAATCTCTCCCTCGTCCATACTATTCTTTGATATTGCTCAGCCCTAAGACTATTTAGCGTGATGGTATATAGCCTCATGTTCTTTCTTTTTATTTTTTGGGTGATGTGATTGAGCATGGTCTACAGCCCCTTAATCTTCCTGAACTCAGATCAATCCACATCTCACTCTCTCTCTCTCTCTCTTCACAATCTTATTTTTTTTCACGTGACAAATAGATTTTTGCTCTTGAATTCGTCATCTTACATTCCGAATAGCAACTATATAGCAACAACAATGATCTAATAAACAATGACAAACAATTAAAACAATGACAAGGGCTGTACAGAACAAAGAGAAAAGAAAAAAAATCATTCAACCGTCTTATGAATATATAGATAATAAATAGCTTTAATTTTATTTTACCGTGTGGGACCGGTACTTAAAAAGAATAGCCCCACTGCATCTCTCCCCGTGCATGTCGTAAGAGACGACTAAGGGATAAGGACAAGATACTGCGCTAAAGGGCGACAGGCTAGCCATTTCTCACCTTGGCGCAGTCCTTCCACCTAGTCATGCAGCAGGTGGGTTCTTCGTGCCTTACTTGCTGCTTGATAGTTGTCTTGTCCGTATACTGTGCTAAACGTGGTGGTCGGTGTTGTGCTGTAATTTACCAGAGTCCTTATAGCACAACACCGATTACTCTGCTTACCCTGATTGTCGGGATACAGCGTGTGTTATGAGAATGAATGAATGAATGAATTTCATTTTACTTTTACTGTTCCATATATTTATACAAGCAAACATATTTTTCATTCGCCCATCCTCGACGAGAAATAGCGAGCAATAAACCGCCCGCAGTAATTTTTTCTTCAAGTTTCAGAACATTAAATATACTCTTACAACATCTGTTTGACAATTTCATGTTTGAGAAATTTTTGGGCATTTGAATTTTACTTAAGTCAAATGCTACTGCCATAGTTGCTGCATATTGATAGTCACATTTTAAGAGAAAACACTTGACGGGAAATAGGCGGACATCACGCGGCGACATACAGTCGTATGTATGTATATCCCTAAGTTGACTCTATTTCCAAAACCGTATCACGTGCCAGACACTCAAAATATGAGTAAACATTCACGCTTTATTCATTGTGCAGAGAAAGAACTGAATGTTTTTCCTTATAAAGGGAATATTTCTGAGGGAAAACGTGGAGGTAAGCTTTGCGAATTCAGAATGTACCAATATATGAGCCTGACCATAAACTTATTAGGGTTCCGTGCCTTGAAAGGTGAAAGTGGAAATCTTATAAGATCACTCCCGTGTCCGTCCGTCTGTCAGAGAGGTTTTTTTCTCAAAAACTAAGTAACGTAGAAACATGAAATTTGGTACAATGATAGAACTTGATAACGCGAACATTATCGCTCATCAATAACTAAAAAAATTTTTTTTTTATTATGTATATGTACCTACATATATTCTTTATTGAACACAAATTTATACAAAATAGGCACAATAGGTGAACTTAATGCCGTGAGGCATTCTATTCTAACTAACCTTTGGGAAGTGGGAGAAGTATATGCAGGCGAACAAGAATAGTTTGTGGCGATGTATTAGGAAGAAAAGCAATATAATAAACTACAAACGAATACTACATAAATACTTTAATATACGCATATATATGTATGTAATATGTCTATGTCCAGCAGTGGACCGATACAGGCTGATGATGATGACGATGATGATGATGATGTATGTAATAGACTTACATATTATGTACTTAAATCAGTGGTACTGTTGTTCAACACCATCAACTGAATTGATTAATATGGGACGTCAGAAAATTTTACTGTGAAGGGATTCTAAAAATATTTATTTTACCATTTTAAGTTCAATGGTCTTAATGACCTAGCTAAAAACCTGCAAAAAATAACTCTACACAGACACTAGTCCTGAAGACGGACTGAACAGTGAACAGGCCAGTCGTGTATGTCTAAGAAAGTCCCACAGTCTACCAAAAAAGTACTTAAATGGTAGACTTGTGTTTAAACTTCTTGCACCCTCTCTTCACAGAAGTTTTCACACAACAGCCCATGCCCAAACGAGATTATTCGCCGCTCGAAGAGGGACATCTAATCTCTTTGAAAGGGGAGCCGCTTGCTCATGGATGGGATAGGAGGTGAATTAATGGACAGGCCTCAATTTCAGTCAGCAGCCAATATTAGAATATTAGGATAGACGGAAGGGTTGCGGCTGGGCGTTGATGGATGTCGAAGGCCGACCTGCGCTGAATTAACTTAACTTGCTATAGGTTCAGGTTTGATTGTCCAATCTGTAGTAATTGACCGAAGATCCAAGTTAGGAAGTAATTACAGCATTTCGACTGTATTTACTACAAATTAGAATGAAATTAATTGATTAATATGTAGGTTTTGATTAAACAGAAAAAAACAGGTACTGTTTGAGGCAGATACTTAAAAAGAATAGCTCCACTGCGTCTCTCTGCGTGCATGTCGTTAAGGCAACTAAGGGATAAGGACGAGTTGCCGTGCTAAAGGGCGACAGGCTTGCCACCTCTTACCTTAGCACGGTCCTTTCACAGAGTCGTGCTGCAGGTGGGTCTTTGTGCCTTACTTGCTGCTTGATACTCGTAGTTATCTTGTCTGAATACTTTGCTAAACGTGGTGATCGATGTTGTGTTGCAATTTTTCAGAGTTCTTGCAGCACAACACCGATTACTCTGCTTACCCTGATTGTCGGGATACAGCATGTGTGGTATGTATGTATGTAAACAGGTAGTAATAATCCCCAAAGGAAGTGTATAGTTTAAGACCCCCAGATTTATAACTCACTGAGTGTGACTAAATTGTAAGTGAGAAGACACTTCTCTAAACTTTAAATATGTTTGGGACCTAGTTCGCCAAGGTGTTACGTACTGACATCGCGGATGTAGTAGGTGATGTAGCCAACCGTGTCAGTTCCCATAAAAAATAAAATAAAATGTTTACATATTTTCTTTCATTCGCTCATCTGGCGTACATCAATGGAGTAGTACATCAATGCAATATTTTGTGTTTAAACCGGTTTTTAAATAATTTGGTTAGCTATCTTAGGTTCAAAGGATGAAAATACGAAGGAGGTTTCCATTTTGAATTAATCGCCTTAGGGAGGTTTTCATTCAGGCAGCTGATTACTTTAACATTAACTCGAGGCGAACGAAAGTCTCAAAATGTCTCAAAGAGAACATTAAATGTGTGTCAGCCGCTTTGCAGCGCGCGGGAAAAATTCCAGACGACAGCTCAGCAATTATTCATAGCATTTGGGAGGCTTAAATTTTGTTGAAATAACGCTACCTTCGAGGGACGTTTTTTGGAAACTCTTTGAAAATTGTCGGAGACCGTGTATGTATATTGAATATAAATTAATTAAAATCGGATTGGTTTTTTTTTATGGTGACTAACACGGTTGGCTACCTCACCTACAACATCCGTGATGTCAGCCCATAACACCGGGTGAAATTGGTGCTAGGTCAGCGCTTCCCTTCGGTCGTGCCGGCTACACTGAACTGGACGGAAAACACAAACTATTTACATAGCCGTTTCGACCGACCTTTCATTCTGTGCGGTGGTATCCACCCGGGCGGGTTACACCCTACCACCTAGTAATATAAGAACGGAATCATATCCCCTTAGTTGCATTTTACGACATACACGGGGAGAGATGCAGTGGGGCTAGTCTTTTAAAGTAGCGGCCCCACACGGTACAAACACTATTTCAGATTGTTATTTCTTTTTTCATCAAATTTTTTAGGATCCGGTCGCAAAATTGTGAAAAAAAGAAACCTAATGGGGTCACTCTGAAGTGTGTCTGTCTGTTGGTCACACGCGGATAGCTCGGGAATCAGAACTGTCAGTCCTAAGTCCGAACTTAGTATAGCCAACTAAATCAAGAATAGATCTTGATGCTAAGCTCAAAATCGAACTGCCGTCAGCCAGTCTGCAGACTTACTAGTTCCTAGTTCTCGTACTATTTAGATTAATTACTAGTGTGGGTAAATTAGGTCGGGCGGCGAACGAAGATGCAGTTCAAAAGTGACGAAAATGTGACATTATTTCGGTACTGCATTCGATTCGATTTCTAAATATTTGTGACTAGTGTTCCCGGGGCTTCGCTTTGCGGCAAAAAGATCCCATAACTATCCATAGATGTTTCAGAAAACGTTAGTGAAAACCCCATGTGAATTCATTAAGTAGTTTTCGTCTTATAAGCTAACATAGGTCGTTACAGATTTTCCGTCTTTTTGACGTGAATACGTTTTTAAATTCGCTTCCATAGTGGGAACCAATCCAGAAAACTGATAATAACAAAATCGGGCGATACGGTTTGGTGTTGTAGCTTCATATCTATAGAATAGAATAAAATAGAAACTCTGTATTGCACACAAATTGAAGGAAGAACAGTACACGTCAAGAAACAAGAAATACAGGAGTGCGCAAAGGCGGACTTACACAACAAGTGATTTCTTCCAGTCAACCTTTCGGTGATGAGGAATAAAATACAGAGAAATAAATATGGGTAGTGCAAGCGAAAGGGAGGAGGATCTATCATCTACATCAAAAATTTAATTACGCCACTCGATAGATAAAGGATCACAGAATACGTACACGTATTCACGTAAAACAAACGGCCGTGTCCACGACACAGCCACACCCCGATTTTTTTTTGTAATCTGGTATGGGTGACTGAGTCGAAGGGGCCAAAGCACATGCTCCGACCAGCCAATACCGGAGACTTCCTGGATTGCTGGCTATACTGGACTAGACGAAAACACAACCGAGGCTTCTATGCGGCCATCTTACATCCAGTACGGTGGTACCAACCCAGTCGGCTACAATTTGAGCCTACCGGGCCAAGGGGATCTAGCTTTACTAGGTTGAACGCATTTGGGATAAAAAATCAATAGTGCTAAGATGTGTTTTCCGCCCAATTCAGCGAAGCCGGCACGATTGAAGGGAAGTATTGAAATAAATCCACCATAAAAAAATACTTCGGTCTAAGATGATATCCGGCCAATTCACAGAGCATCGAATACCGCGCGCGCCTCTCCTAGAGACGCCCTGAGCGCGATTTCCCTACAACGCCGTTGAAGCCTGTGGGCGTGGCCTATGACTTACATATGTGTGTTGTGCGTGTGCATTTGTTTTGTGCGTGTGCCTAACTTGCTCCTCTTTGTGTGTAGTGTCGATACTAACACACACACACACATATACGAAGCGCTAGCGGCACTGCGTCCAGTTATTGGGTTTCAAATATTATCGCTTAGGGCGTCTCTAGGAGGGGGCGCGCGCGGTATTCGATGCTCTGTGGGCCAATTCCTTCAGAATTGAAGATGCAGCAAAATATATTTAACGTTCGTGCAACTTTTTCCGATAGAAATAGCGTGTTGTAGCGCTGACATCGCTATTCCAGCAAAAGTGATTTGTTCTGATTTGTCAATACTAATAATAAATCTGTAAGGGATGGTCTTTAGACTCTATCTCCTACTTCTTATAAAAGGGAACCTGTCTGTATGTATGTTTACTGTATGCAGGTAAACTCCGAAACGACTGAGCAACTTTTAAAGTAATCAATGTAAAGTAGTTCTTGAGGCTCACTAAAGGCTATATACCATCACGCTAAATAGTCTTAGGGCTGAGCAGTATCAAATAAAGTATAGTATGAACGGAATTTAGTGTCGAATGGTATTGCCGGATGGAGAGGGGGAGAAAGACGGAGGGGGGGGGGGGGGGGGTGGACCGGGAGGAGTCGACGGAGGGAAGGAGGGGGATGGAGAGAGAGAGAATATAAACGATAGTTTATTATCATATTTGCCTTAAAATATGATTTTCTACTAAACCGAGTTTTAAAAGCTAGTATTATAATTATATGGAGAAATTAACTAGACACTGAAATTTAAATTATTCCAGCACTTCTAACGCTTATTTACTTCTGTGGTGTCTGTTAAATCATTCCTTATAAATAGGAGGCGTGATTAAGACGAACTGTGCAAGTGGAATACCGTGTTAGGAGTCAATACTACCTAAGTACTTGGAGCTGTGTCGTATGCTGCTGCTAATTAGTCAATTCTACTATCACCCTCGGTAGCTTGGTGGTGCGATGCTTCGGCGTTTCATCGCCAAAAGTAAGCAACGTCTCGGGCGCAGTCGGACTTTATTATGATGTCATTAATTTAAGAATCCGTAATACCTCGAATTCTAATTTCACCCCCACTTGTTGTTCGCCTGCATGTACTTCTCCCAAATCCCAAAGGTTACATAGAATAGAATGCATCACGGCATTTGTATAAAATACAAGCTGTGCCCGCGGCTCCGCCCGCTCTCATATTTCACTTCACTGCTAACCTCATAAGCCATTTAGCGTGATAGTAAGTAGCCTAAAGTTGATGGGAAGAATCAAGCTATCCGTAGATTTTTTTTTTATTAAAATCGGTTCAGTGGTTCTCGAGTTATAAGCGGACAGACATACATACACTCAGACACTCAGACACTCAGACACTCAGACAGAAAGCAGACGTTGGATTTTATTATAGGTAAGGATAAGGAAGGATAAGTACATACTTACTCTCTACTCTATCCCGCTCGAACAGCGCGAGCGGGAGAAGGTAAGCGGTGTCTGAGACGAGTGGTGCGCGTGGACTGCGCGTGTAGCGACTCAAGGTGAGGCTGGTTGGCTTCAACTCGGCGGAATTAACGAGCTGTCCGCGTGCACTCTGTATTGAGAAGTACATATATCAGTGAAGGTATCGATGTCGAAAATTAATACGGGGCCGTTTCAGGATAGGCTTGAGAAACTTCAAGAATAGAAAGTAGTCATTATTAGAAGAAAAAAATGCTTATAACTTAAATCGAAATTCCGTAAATTTTTTTTGTCCATAAATTTAAAATTAGAATAAATAAAAAAACTCGACGGACAGTGAGTTTGGGAAGATTTGGCAAAAGTGCTGTTTAGGTCTAGGGAGTGCAATAACCTAGTCCAGTCCCATTTTTATTTTCTTTTGATGTCATTCAAATTTAAGTTTTTGGAATATACCTACATGCAGTTCAATTCTACTAGTTAAGCACGTAAGTTAGTCATTTTATTTTTACTTAACAAAGGTGGACGTTAACCGTCCACCAAATCTCGATTAAACTATTTTCACCAAAAGTACTACAAAATGATCAAATCTAGGAAAACGTTTCAGAGCTTTTCGTCTTCAAATATGGACCCCTTTCGAATCCTGAAGTTACGAAACGCTACCCAAAGAGTTTGTATTACGTCGCTGCTAATTACAAACTCTTTGACGCTACCATGAATCAGCCTGTATAAAATGTGTCGTGTATTTGGGACATTCTGGCTAATAAAAAAGTTTGATTGGATTTTGATTTGATATCTCGTAGCCCTAGCAATCCTAGCATGATACTTTTCTCCGACAGGCACACAGCGTAATTAACCCATTATAATTCCACACGGTGATGTAGGTAGTCGTCCGTGTGTGTGAACGTAAAAGAGATATACGCTATCGTTCCTTTGTCCATATCGACAGCAAACATGCAACACTAAGTACAACTTGCACCAAAGTTGTAAATACACATAATCGGCATTGTTGGGTAATTTCATATAATATACAAGGTGTCCCAAAACTCAACGCCAAGCTGGAACCAGGGAGTAGGCTAGTTTCCGACTAGCCAGGGAAAGATAAGGAAAAAAAATCGGAGTCAATGTTTTTATGATGTGAGCATTTTTTGGAAAACGTTGAAAATTTACATTTTTAGGTACTACGACTACAAATTTGCAAATATAATTGTAAATTTTTTTTTATTGGTATACATACATCTGCTATTGATCAGTATCCCAAATAAAACCAGAATGCCTATAGTTTCACCAAAAAAAAAATCAGTTCAATTTTTTTCTAAAAAAATAAATGACTCAGATTTTTTTTTCTTATTTTTCCCTGGGTAGTCATAAACTGGCCTACTCCCTGGTTTCCGCTTGACGTAGAGTTTTGGGACACGTTGTATATTTTTTTTTATAGAAAGCGTGGTATGTGGCCCCGAGCCACCCATGAGGTGTCTAACCTCATGCGGGGGTTGCGAATGCAATGCCGGCCTGACAGGTGCCTATTCACGCCCTTCTTGAAGGACCCGAGACTGTACTTGGGGGAAAATATGCACTCCATTTGCACAAGACACATCCGGTGGAGGTTGTTGCGTAGGATTGCGAAAGAGCCAATCACAACACGCGGACCCTTTTGGACGTCCGAGCTGATATTGCCTTGCAGTAAAGTCACGTTTGTACTTCTATGAAAAGAAAATGCGACATGTTCAAAACAATTTTCAAACTACGTTACAAGGTTACTTTTTCGTTTCCGCCTTTATTCTTGCGAATAGTATAGCATTCCTTATTACTTGCCATCCTGTATCCGCGCAGAGAGACTCAGAACGCTTTTGTTGTTGACATTCATGGACTTTTGATTAGCCATCGTTTCTCAAAACCGTTCCTTTGTTGCACCGCTAGAGTGTGGAACTGTCTTCCGAGGAGAACTGTTTTCAAGCGTCGTATTAACTAGAACGCCCAACAACCGTCCGCAAATCTGCTGGCATGGCATCTCAATGGACGTGGTTTTGGACGTGGACCATTGGGCCCTCGGCACAGCCACCCATGCTGGTTTTCATAAAAAATTCAGTTGTGTTAATTAATTATTGTTAAAATTCTGTTATGATCTCTATGGCAATATAACTAACTGAAATTTAATAGATAATAATTTATTTGTAATGTGTTTATTTTCATGCACTTTTTTAACGTAAGTGTAAAATTTAAGTGTACGCCTCTTCTAGGGATATATTTCTTTGGCTTGCACCGAAAGCTGTAATAAATAATAGTCTATCGATTTTACATTAAGATCTGATCTTCAGTGCGCACTAATTACGCGCAGCTAGCGCACGAATGCTTGTTAGTACTCATAAACAGAGTTGCCACTCTCATATGGGGGCAATAAATTAGACACACCAGTCATTTTCCTAGTGCCCCTAATGGCAGTGTTTGAAGACGCATTCATATTGCCGAGCAAGCGAACGTATGTACGGTGAATGCATTTTTATTTTTATTTCATTTTTACTAGCGTGCAGCTTCGCTTGCGTAAGATTGAGTTTAAGCTAGATGGCACTCTTCTGAAAATTAAGATATTTGCTTTAGACCCCCTTAATTTTTTACTTTTTACCAACACGGGCGGCTTACATCCTATCGCCTAGTAAGGTAAGAAGGGAAGGGACCTACAGATTTCCAATACTTTTTTTTTTTTTTTTTTTTTTTTTTTTATAGGCAGCCGGCGCGGGTGTCTGTGCCCAATACTTCAACGGAAGATCAGACACAGCCAATAACACCATTCCTCGCGAAACCACGCTCAGAGAGGCGCCATGCCGGCTATGAGGCGGACAAAAAGGTTGTCGTCTAATTTATTGACACGCCTTTTGAAGATTCCCAGGTTATAGGTGGTGGGGAACACACTCACCGGAAGACCGTTCCATATTTTCGCCGTTCGACACAGGAAAGATTTCGAAAAACGATGTGTTCTTAGTAGTTGGGTGTCAACAACATATGGATGTTCCGAGCGAGTCCGGCGGGTGTGGCGGAGACGGATGGGGGCTGGAGGGATGAGAAAGGCCAATTCATCAGAGCAACGTCCATGGTAGTACCTATAGAACAGGCTAAGAGAACCGATTGTTCGCCTGTGGCCCAATGATTCAAGTCTCTCCGTGAGCTTGGGATCACCAATTAGACGGATAGCACGGCGCTGGATAGAGTCCAAGGACGCCAATAAGTAAAGAGGGCATCCACCCCACAGATGGCTACAGTACTCCATCACCGGGCGAACTTGCGCTTTATATAGCATAAGGAGCTGCGCCGGTGAGAAGAACCGTCTGCTGCGGTAGAGGACGCCTAATTTCCTAGAGGCAAGTGTGGCTTTAGACTCTATGAAACCCCTAAAACCCACATCCTTGGTCAATTCCACGCCCAGGAGGTCCAATTTGTCATTGTTAGGTATGGCCGTACCCTGGAACGTAGCTTGGAAGGGAAACCGGTCGGCCTTGGTAGAGAAGGCGCATGCTTGAGTTTTGCTGACGTTGAAATCAACAAGGTTCTCGCGGCCCCAGGAGGCTACCTTAACGAGAACATCGTCGACTCTATTAACTGTTTGACGTCGAGCATCATCAATGCGCACCTCTCTAGCAGTCCAGTCTTTAGCGTAACCCTCGTCGGCGGTGCTGTCGTCTGCATAACTGTGAATGTTACCTAGGCACAGTAGGTCGTTAATAAATAACAGGAATAATGTAGGCGACAGCACCGAGCCCTGTGGAACGCCAGCGTTTATTGGGAAATCTACCGATTTTGCACCGTCAATGGTTACAAATATGGATCGGTCTCCCAAGAAGCTGGCGATCCAATTGCAGAGGGATGAGGGAATACCGTAGGCCGGAAGCTTGCTGAGGAGACCACGGTGCCAAACGCGATCAAAAGCCTTAGATATGTCTAAGGCAACTGCCAGCGACTCTCCAAAGTTGTCTAATCTCTCAGCCCACACATGCGTGACACATGCTAGAATATCTCCTGATGATCGCTGTTTACGGAAACCGTACTGCTTGTCATCAAGGAGTTTACAAGTTTCTAGATATGTCAGAAGCTGGGTGTTAATAACCCGCTCCATAACCTTGCAGAGGAGAGAGGTTATCGCAATAGGCCGATAGTTTTTGGGGTCAGCAGAGTTGCCTTTTTTGGGCACTGGTTGGACCGCAGCCTTTCTCCAGCAAGCAGGCACGATACCGGAGGAAAAAGAGCGCCTAAAGAGACGAGTGAGGATAGGTGTCAATTCAAGTGCACACATTTTAAGCACACGCGCAGGAACGCCGTCAGGACCACTACTCTTGGAGGCGTCCAACTGACGTAGACTTTTGAAGACCGCCCTGTTATGGAATCGTACCTCACGCATCGATTTATCGCATTGAGGTAACGACGGAGGGGTAGCGCCTTGGTCATCTAAGGTCGAGTTGGAAGCAAAAAGGCGAGCGAATATATTCGCCTTCTCCTTGGCAAGGATAGCGAGTGTTCCATCGGGACGTTCTAGCGGGGGGGTTGCAGCTCGGCAGAAGTTACGACCGATAGAGTTCGCCAGGGACCAAAACGCACGACTCCCGGTAGGACAGCGTGCGAGTTTTTGGCTTACTCCTTGGTCGTGCTTAAACTTGGCCAAATCAAGCACACGCTTGCTGGACTTGACAGAAGCATTATAGGCACGCCTCGACTCCACGGACCGATCGCACAGCCACCGCTTGAAGGCCTGGTTCTTCGCCTCGACAGCCAAGCGGCATTGACGGTTGAACCAGGGCTTCTGCGTGCCACCGATGGGAACCACAGAACTTGGAATAAAGTATTCCATGCCCTGTAGTATCACCTCGGCGACAGCTTCGGCGCTCTGAGACGGGTCCGCGGACCGAAAGCATGTCTCCTGCCAAGGATAACCTCCGAAAAAAGTGCGGAGGTCGTCCCATTGTGCGGACTTGTAGTGCCAGACAGTGCGAGTACTACTCTCGCGTGTATCCGCATAGTACGCAGTTGGCACTGTTGTGGATACAAGGCAGTGATCTGAATTCCCCAGTGGGGCTTTCACAACAGCCTTGTACCCCTTTGGCTCCGAAGTCAACACAAGGTCCAGCAAGTTTGCCCTATGCGACGGGTTCCTAGGGACTCTAGTTATACCAGACACAAGCTGTGTCAACCCGTGCGCCATGGCCAAGTTATATGCATCCTTACCAGCAGCATCCGTGGTGCAGGAGCCAAGCCAATCTCCATGTTTGGCGTTAAAGTCTCCCAACATCACAATTTCTGCTGTAGGTAGTTGGCATAGCACTCTATCGGCCGAGCTGCTGAGATACTCAAATAGTGCGGCACTTTCCTTGGCACCTAAGTTGGGAGAGCGGTATACACCCGCGTAAACTCTTACCACGTGGGGAAGGTTGACGCGGATCCATACGACTGGAAACTGAGGATCTTCGAAAAGTGTGAGCCGTTTAACAGAAACGTCAGACCGACCATACACACATACACCACTCTTGGCTACAAATCTTTCGAAAAGACTGTATCCAGGGATGTCCAGGTTTGTAGTGTGTTGGGCGACCTGAGTCTCTGTTAAAAACAAAAGATGTGGTTTTGCTGTCTGCAGATGTTGGGCGACAGCATTAAAGTTAGCTCGTAGACCGCATATATTACACATGTCTACTTTAAAGTGTTTGGGAGACGTGGGAGTCGCACTTAAAGCGGTGAATTTCCTTTTGTTTCTTGGCATGAGGTTAGTTTTGAGGGAAATGAAAAAATGGAGCAAGCAAGACGAGATTTGGGGAGCGGTAATATTGAAGACAGCTCAAGTGGGCTCTCCAAGAACACTGTCACAAGGGACGAGAGGACCCCCAGGCCCCCCCTGACGAGGATGCACCCCGGTCTCCCCAGGTCACCATGCCTCAAGGTGCACCTCCGTCAGGATTTTTCGCTGGCTGATAGGGCAGCCCCCGACGCAGGCTGGTGCGACCGCACGCGGCGGGCCCCTGTACTATCCGCGGGCAGGTAGCGACATAACTCCTGTTGCACCTGGCTCTCCCTGGCCCGAGAGACAGTGCAATTGGGTAGTGAGCCCTCATTGTTGGCTGAAATAATATCCACTCCCCTCCTCTCCTCCGCTTGCTCGGTCCACCGACCCGGCTGACTCGTCTGCTGGCCTCCAAGTGCAGCAAGCTGCATCAGGAGGTTGCGCCTACGAGCTGTGGTACCTACCCGGACGACACGGTGGAAGACCTGTCTACCACAAGTATACAGGTCTTAAGGCTTAATGGCTGTTAAATTTCCTAATAATATGGGCCCGCCTCGCCGCCGGTGTTGAAAACTCCATTTGTTTTATAATAATTTTATGTATAATTTTTGTAAATTTTAGGTATAGTTAGTTAAGTGTAAAATTATTGTAAATAGATGTGTAAATAAATGAAAAAAATAAATAAATAAAAATTACAGAGCCGATAATAAATATTCACGTTTTACAAAGTATAATATAGTATCCGCATATTCAAACGCTCCTATTCCTCCGGATCAATGCCTTCTTGCTGGAAGAGAGCTTCCGTCCAGCCGGTCCCCAAGAAGGGGGACCCAGCGAACCCATCGAACTATCGCCCTATTGCGATAACCTCACTTTTGTGTAAGGTTATGGAGCGTATTCAACTCAGCGCTCCTGACGTACCTAGAAGACTCTAAACTCCTCGACGACAAACAATACGGCTTTCGCAAGCAAAGGTCGACTAGAGATCTTCTAGCGTACGTCACGCATTTATGGGCTGAAAGGCTCGATGGACGCAAGCTTGTGCCTTCTCTACTAAGGCTGATCCGTTTCCTCTCCAAGCCACTTTTCAGGGCAGCCAAGTCCCCAACGATGGTAGTCTGGGCGTCCTGGGTATGGAGGTGTCCAGGGACGTTGGGTTTCGATCGTTCATAGAGGCGAAACTAGCGTCTCGAAAATTAGGGATCCTTTACCGATGTCGGCGATTTTTCACGCCGGCCCAACTGCTTACACTCTACAAAGCACAAGTAAGACCGGTGATGGAATATTGCAGTCATCTTTGGGAGGGTTCCCCTGAGTACCTTCTTTCAGCCTTGGATTCTATTCAGCGACGAGCCATTCGCCTGATTGGTGACTCTGTACTCACAAAGGACCTTCAACCTCTAAAGCACAGACGTATCGTTGGGTCATTGAGCCTGTTTTATCGGTACTACTATGGCCGCTGCTCTGACGAACTTGCTTCCCTTATCCCTCCTCCTCCTGTTCGCCTACGCCAAACCCGCCATACTCTCGCGGAACACCCTTTTGTAGTCGACAGAAGAGTTCTTCGAACTGCACGATTCTCTAAATCGTTCTTGTGCCGCACTGCAAAGGTGTGGAACGGGCTCCCAGGGAATATCTTCCCCCACTCCTACAATCCACGGATCTTCAAATCGCGGGTTAATAGCCTTTCCCCAGCAACATTAGTCCACCTCCAAGCCGGACTGGCACCTCCTCGGGGGTGAAATTGGCTGCGCCTGAGCGCAACCTCAGGCGCGGACACCGGCCTCGGACAGAGCCAACCAGTTCGGTAGCAATAAAAAAAATACAGTTTTATTGTTTGTAGTTATATCCGCCATAATAACACATATCTTAGCGTATATAGGGTTCCGTTGCCATTTCCTTCTTACGTGTATAGAGATTGCTCGCAGCGATCGAGCGGTCACACACAAGGACTAAATGGAATACTTCATAATTTTTTTTTATTTTTATTGAGTAATCACCTGTGACAGCGCCTGTGACAGACGAATGGACGGATGGATGGACGGACAGGCACCTGACAGCTTCGCTGGCGACGGAACCCTAAAAATTAGGACAAATTCCAGACTGGCATTCATATAATCACCATTATATGAATGCTCATTAAACATATACAATCCCCACTAATTATAAAATAATAAGCGTGTGTGACGTCTGTAATAACAAAATTTAAAAAAAATCTTCTTTGGTATTTTACATCAATGAAACTAAGTACAAATTTCAGCTCAGCTGAGCTCGGCCTTAGGCCTCACCCTTAGTGACTTATTTTCTTCAAGAGAGCAAGTATATCGTTTACGTGAACGCATCTCGGCCTTCGATCTCACCCTCAGTAAAACTGAAGCGGCGCGACGGGCAATCGATACAGAAGCGATCGATTATCGGCATCGCGGTCACAGCTAGTATACAATATATTCATTGGTTTTCGAGTTCTAAGCGAATATACGCACGTACAGATAAAATATCTCGTAGTCATCCGTTACCACATCTGGTATTAAAGAATACTCGTATAGATGACAAAATTAAATGTATGTACATAAAATTAATTTAATTGTATTAATGCACTTTAATATGCAAATTCGACAGGCATTTTGTTTAAATTGCAATAATGTATATTTTATTTGACCACCAGACCGCAAGCTGATTAAACGTTTGTGTATATTTTTGGACGTAGTACAATCCGCTCTAAAATCATTTAAACAAATGTAGAACCTTTCCACATACACTACATTGTAGGGAATCCACCTAATTCGAATAATTTACTCAACTGTATTTCTATTTTTGGAATTAACTGTACCTGCAGGTCTCCTCAGATATCATCTAACTAGATTTTGCCCGTGGCTTCGCTCACATAGCCTATGTCCATCCTGAAGGTTCATTCTAAATATTGGTCAAAGAATTTTTAAAATCGGATAAGTATTTTCGGAGTTTACATACCTCCTACATCCAAACTTACAACCTTACAAACAAACAAAAAACCGGCCAAGTGTGAGTCTAACTCGCGCACCGAGGGTTCCGTATCGCCATGTAATGGTCAGCGCCATTCACGCCATCTATGGCGTGTTTTATGAAATGCTTCATATTAGTTAAAATTTATGATTAGTTAAAATGTTTGATACTCTTTTCGGTAGATGGCGCGCATACACTTTTTAGTTTCTTGTATGGAGACAGGTGATTTTTTTTTTACTTTTTTTTATTTTATTATTTGTTATATCGGCTATAATAACGTAAATTCTGTGCAAAATTTCAACGGGCTACCTATTACGGTTCAAGAGATACAGACCTCGGATAGACAGACAGACAGACGACGTAGGCTTAGTAATAGGGTCCCGTACGACGGATACGAAACCGTAAAAAGTGTAGATAGCTATACCTCTGCATATTATAAAATGCAACGTCCGCCGTCAGTGTGTATGTTCATTTTTAATTGGAAAAAATTCAATAAAATTTTGTTCGTTTCTCACCTACATACGTAAATATTTTGCCAACCATGTCAGTTTCCATTAAATAAAAAAGTAACAATTAAGTATAGCACACAAAACTCAGAACGCCTAAAGCTGTTGCCCACAACCACAATCGATAATGCCTGGATAATTATGCCTGACAAAATAAAATAAATAAACAGTGACAATATGCTCTAGAGTGAGCTCAAAATGCTTCTCATTGCTCATACCTTTACAAATTAAACAAATTTTTAACTCATTGTAAAATTAAATATCAAATAACAATAGAATAGAATAGAATAGAAATCCTTTATTGCACACAAAAACACAGAGATACACAAGACAGAAGATAACATACAGAAGAAGAATGGAATAACATTTCTTATCCGGTTCTTTCAGACTGCATTGCTGAACGGGACAAACCGAAATATTATGACGAACCATAGTGTACTATATACGAACCATAGTGTTAATGAAATATGGTTAAAACTGTGTGTATAGCAAAATAAATATCTGAATATAAATCTGAAGATTAGAGTTAGATTTCGACTAAGTCAAACTTACCGCCGCCGGTGGCGGAATGCTAGGCTTCAAGCACGCCGGCGGGTGCAGGCCGTGGCTACGGAGCTCTCCGAGACGACCTACCTTACTTTATCTATACATATAATAAAATCGTAAAATTAATAATATCTGTTTATTTGTGCGCGCATCACGGAAAAACCACTCAACAGAATTTGACGAAACTTTGTATAGTGACAGTGTATATCCCGGATTAACATAATAAACAAAAAAATATAATACAAATTAAATTTATTATAAATTATTATTGCGCACTTAAAATCACGTAATCCAAAGTAAAGGTAAACAATTTTAAATGTCAAGTTGACAACGGACAACTGTCATCTCGACGTGAGCTGGTCGGTGACAAAATGTTTAACAAATAAAAAAAAATTGAAGTCGAACTTACGTCGCTGTCATTGGTGCAATTTATATTTCTGTTGCCCGCAGCTTCGCTCGCGTGAAATTCGTATTAAAAAAAGAAAGTAAGTAACTAAAGGCGCTCACGTAAGCGATATTCTTTCTCGATGAAAGTAACTAAGGGCGAGGTGGAAGTCGGAGCTGAGTTCAGGAAGAAGAAAAACATTCTTGAATAAAGTAAGTAACTATGGGCAAGGCCGCAGGCCGAGCTGCGTTCAGGAAGAACCTAAACCATCTTGAAGAGAGTAAGTAACTAAGGGCGAGGCCGAAGGCCGAGCTACATTCTGATAAATAATAAACCATATCGAAGAAAGCAAGTAACTAAGGGCGAGGCCAAAGGCCGAGCTGCGTTCAGTAAGAATTTAAACCATATTGAAGAAAGTAAGTAACTGAGGCGAAGCCGAAGGCCGAGCTTCGTTCTGATAAATAATAAACAATATCGAAGAAAGCAAGTAACTAAGGGCGAGGCCGAAGGCCGAGCTGCGTTCAGGAAGAAGCTAAACCATCTTGAAGAAAGTAAGTAACTAAGGCGAGGCCGAAGGCCGAGCTACGTTCTGATAAATAATAAACCATCTCGAAGAAAGCAAGTAACTAAGGCGAGGCCGGAGACCGAGCTTCGTTCTGATAAATAATAAACCATCTCGAAGAAAGCAAGTATCTAAGGGCGAGGCCGAAGGCCGAGCTGCGTTCAGGAAGAAACTAAACCATCTCGCATAAAGTAGGTAACTAAGCGATATTAAGATTGAGTTAATTTAATTTAAATTTTATTATAAAGTCCACTCTTCTGACGGCAAACATACCGTGCATCCTAAAACCTTGCGGTTATTCCCGGTAAGAGGCCCGATGGTATCACCTTAGTTCCATGGGCTAAGGGTAGGTCTTTGATGTGGGATGCCATTTGTGTTCTCACATTGGCTTATTATTTAATATTACTTTTTTATATTTTATGAAATAAATAGATGGAGTAAACGATATTATATTCTATCGAAGAAAGGAAGTCATTAAGGGCGAGGCCCGAAGGCGGAAGAGGGTTTTTGGTTTACCTGAACGCAGCTCGGCCTTCGGCCTCGCCGTTAGTTGCTTAGATTCTTCTTTGAAATACGAATTTCACGCGAGCGAAGCCGCGGGCAACAGCTAGTCTTATAATATACTTATCCACAATCCCAGGCATGACTGGTAGAGAATGTCTTTGAACTTTAAATCCGCTCTTTTATCACTTCTTTTTTTACAATTAATTATATTTTCATTTCATTTCACACAAAAATTTTTTTTACCAAAAAACCCTTTTATAGTCAGCCAGCTATTTGCCAATATTCATAACAACGAAGTTACTAAAAAAATATATAGGTACCTATTCCATCGTCCTATATTTTCACAGCGTAAGCACATGATACGTCATTGGCGTAAGCCCATACCTTTAAACGGGTCACGGGACGATTCTCTAGCGGAATTTCCAAAAAAATACCAAGCGAGCCCCCGGCTGTATTTTCGAGGTGTGGTTTGAATTTTCGTGAATCGGCCTCCTGTCTGGATCAGTGAGTCGAGCAGTCGTGAGTCGTGAGTCGTGACACGCTGACGTTTCAATAAAGAGAGCGGGCTTCCATGAAAACATCGCGATTTAAAAAAAAATATTATAGGTCCCGTTCTGAGTAACTACGGAGATATTGAAGAAACCTCTGCTTCAGGTAGGCCGTTTTTAGGTTTTCGTATCCCGTACGGAAGCCTATTACTAAGCCTACGCGCGCCGTCTGTCTGTCTGTCCGAGGCCTGTATCTCTTGAACCTTAATAGGTAGCCAGTTGAAATTTTCACAGACTATGTGTTATTATTGCCGATTTATCAACAAATAATAAAAATAAGAAAAAGTAAAAATTTCACGGAGGTTCTCATAGAAGAAAGTATATGCGCGCTATCTACCGAAAAGGCTATGAAGTATTTAACTAATCATGAATTTTAACTAATATACCACACTAATAGTTTGGAACTAAAGTGAATGAAATAAAAAGAAATTATAAACCTAAAAATTTGAAAAATTAATGAAACAAGGAATGATCTGTAGAAAATTTAACGGGCGTGTAGAAGGATTCGAATAGACAGATAGCCCAACTACAGCATTTTCTACTGATCTTTCCTTGTTTCCTTAATTTTTTTAGCAGTCGGGTTTTATTATTTTTAATTTTTATGTTTGTAGATATTTTTTTCGACTAGGTACTCCATTATTATATCGTTATTATTATATTGAAACACAATTTTTAAAATATTAGTCCTGTTTTGAGTATGAAAGATTGCAAACCGCTCCGATTCATGTAGACTATTTTTATAATTTATTCTTTAGATATTTATTTTACTACCCCCTTCGAAGACTACTCCCTTATATCCATATCCATACTTCCATACTAATATTATAAATTCGAAAGTAACTCTGTTGTCTGTCTGTCTGTCTGTCTGTTACCTTTTCACGCCTAAACCGCTGAACAGATTTCGATAAAATAATGCACAGAGATGAATTGGATCCTGAGGACGGACATAGGCTACCTTTTGTCTCAAAAAACAACCCTTAAGGGGGTGAAATAGGGGATGAAAGTTTGTATGGGGAACCTAGAATTTTTCAAGTTAGGGATATGACAATTCATATTTAGGCTTTTGGTGTGAAATCAATAATTACGTGTTTCAGCGTTTTTGCTAAATCAACCCTTAAATAAAATAGGGGATGATTTCAAAATTAGATTTTAGGATTTTATAAAATTTTGTACGAAGATGAATTGCATCCTGAGGAAGGACATAGGCTACCTTTTGTCTCAAAAAACAACCCTTAAGGGGGTGAAATAGGGGATGAACGTTTGTATGGGGTGCCCATCATTTCTCAAGTTAGGGATATGACGATTCATATTTAGGCTTTTGGTATGAAATAAAGAATTAGGTACGTGTTTCAGCATTTTCGTTAAATCAACCCTTAAATTAAAATAGGGGTGATTACAAAATTAGATTTTAGGAATTTATAAAATTTTGTACGGAGATGAATTGCATCCTGAGGAAGGGCATAGGCTACCTTTTGTCTCAAAAATCAACCCTTAAGGGGGTGAAATAGGGGATGAACGTTTGTATGGGGAACCCATCATTTCTCAAGTTAGGGATATAAGGATTCATATTTAGGCTCTTGGTATGAAATAAAGAATTACGTGTTTCAGCGTTTTCGTTAAATCAACCCTTAACTCAAAATAGGGGTGATTTCAAAATTATATTTTAGGATTTTAAATAATTTTATCCATCATGGGGGTGGCTATGAAGAGGGGGGTTGAGGTAGGGGGGGGAGGTGTCTGCGGGGAGAGGAGAAGGGAGGATAATTTAATCTCTATCTTCTTTTTAACCGACTTCAAAAAAAGGAGGAGGTTCTCAATTGGACTGTTTTTTTTTCCTTTCGACGACTGGGTGAACCGATTTTGATGATTCTTTTTTTAATTAAAAGCTGGTGCTTCCCGTGTGGTCGCATTTCAATTTGGTCCAGTTTCGACAATGGCTTTCATGAGAAAACTATATAAGTCTTAAATTTGCATTGTGCGCCTTAATGTGCGCGACAAATGGACGAATAACTCAATATCTCGCCAGCCGATTTCGATAATTCCTATATTACTGGAAAGGATGCCCTTCAAGGGTAGTTTGATGAGAGTTTGGTTAGGTTCTGATTATGGGATACATGACAAAGTAACGGAACGCGCTTACGTTCGTACCGATTTCGATGAAAATGACGCCAAATTACGTGTGATTTTTGCCGCTAGATATATTATAGATAAGTTTATCTAATAGTAGTACCCCAAAAATTCATTCGGCCTCGCCCTTAATAGTCTTCCTGAACGCAGCTCGGCCTTCGGCCTCGCCCTTTGTTACTTACTTTCTTCGAGAAGGTTTATAGTCTTTCTGAACGCAGCTCGGCCTTCGGCCTCGCCCTCAGTTACTTAATTTCTTCGAGAAAGTGTATCGTCTTCCTGCACGCAGCTCGGCCTTCGGTCTCGGCCTTTGTTACTTACTTTCTTCGAGAAGGTTTATAGTCTTCCTGAACGCAGCTGGGCCTTCGGCCTCGCCCTCAGTTACTTACTTTCTTCGAGAAGGTTTATCGTCATCCTGAACGCAGTTCGGCCTTCGGCCTCGCCTTTTGTTACTTACTTTCATCGAGAAGGTTTATAGTCTTCCTGAACGCAGCTCGGCCTTCGGCCTCGCCCTCAGTTACTTACTTTCTTCGAGAAGGTTTATAGTCCTCCTGAACGCAGCTCGAACTTCGGCCTCGCCCTCAGTTACGTACTTTCTTCGAGAAAGTTTATCGTCTTCCTGAACGCAGCTCGGCCTTCGGCCTCGCCCTTTGTTACTGACTTTCTTCGAGAAGGTTTATAGTCTTCTTGAACGCAGCTCGGCCTTCGGCCTCGCCCTCAGTTACTTACTTTCTTCGAGAAGGTTTATGGTCTTTGTGAACGCAGCTCGGCCTTCGGCCTCGCCCTCAGTTACTTAATTTATTCGAGAAAGTTTATCGTCTTGCTGAACGCAGCTCGGCCTTCGGCCTCGCCCTCAGTTATTTACTTTCTTCGAGAAGGTTTATTGTCTTCTTGAACGCAGCTCGGCCGTCGGCCTCGCCCTTTGTTACTTACTTTCTTCGAGAAGGTTTATAGTCTTCCTGAACGCAGCTCGGCCTTCGGCCTCGCCCTCAGTTACTTAATTTCTTCGAGAAAGTGTATCGTCTTCCTGAACGCAGCTCGGCCTTCGGTCTCGCTTTTTGTTACTTACTTTCTTCGAGAAGGTTTATAGTCTTCCTGAACGCAGCTCGGCCTTTGGCCTCGCCCTCAGTTGCTTACTTTCTTCGAGAAGGTTTATAGTCTTCCTGAACGCAGCTCGGCCTTCGACCTCGCCCTCAGTTACTTACTTTCTTCGAGAAGGTTTATAGTCTTCCTGAACGCAGCTCGGCCTTTGGCCTCGCCCTCAGTTACTTACTTTCTTCTTTAAAATAAAAATTTCACGCGAGCGGAGCCGCGGGCTCAGCTAGTTGTAACATAATCCTACGATTTATTCATAAACCAAAATAATTTCAAAAAGACGCACACAATGTAGTTTAAAGTTCAACCAATAAAAATAAAACTGTACTCAGGATGTTTAATTATAGACGATCTAAAATTAAGTAGACCCGCGTGCTAAAAATCGTTCGACCTTTCAGGAATTCCTCGGCCTTTAGCAATTTATATTCGCAGAAATCTCATTTTAGAGCTACTGGCCGCACCTCCCCTAAATTATAGAATGACACCTCCAACAAAACAAATTGACAATTTTTTATTTATAGATCATCGTCTTATTACAAGACATAGTTGTGCTCGCGTCTGTTATAAAGTTTATGACCAAGTTTTTTTTTTAAATCCGGATTTGGAGGGGTCAAAGCGCATGCTCCGACCAGCCAATATCACCTCCGAGGAGAACACAACCGAGACTGCTATGCGGCCATCTTACATCCAGTACGGTGGTACCAACCCCAGTCGGCTACAATTAGAGCCTACCACCTAGTAAGGGGCAAGGGAAGGGACCTACAGTTTTACACCGGTTCCGAACTCGAGTACATTATTACATATAGTCGCCAGACGTTGCGTTTTATATAACTCGTAAATATGTAGGTATAGCTCGATTAACTCTACTTTTCAAATATTCAACTCAATTTATTGAGCAATGCAATGCACGAAGGACCTAAACACGAAAGCAATCGCAGAAACAGTCCAAACATAATATATCGTATGAGAACCTCGCTTTCCTCGGTGGGTAATAACATTTTGACAAAGTCGATCTTCTGAGGTTTCACGTTTTTTTTTATATTTTCCATACCGACGACTTATCGACACAGTCAACGCTTTTCAAAATCTCACTTGATCCCGAATGCCTGGCGGGGTGGGAACATTTCGCATAGTCAAGGATTCACTATCATATTTTCGGATTTGAAAGCTTTACTTGCAAATCGGAGCAATAACTTTCCTATTTCGAGGACAGATATTTTCAAAATAAGCCCTAGAAAGCCTTCTCGAATTTCTTTGAAAACGTGTCCTCCTTCAGACGTAAGATAGTACGACAGCATAATAACTACACATCCGTCACTGTAGGAGACGTTCACTTCAACGGTCCTCGTCTCTTCGGCTGGCGTGCTCAGCCCACTGCAACTTGAGTTTAGCTAACCGGTTATCGATATTGACTACTTTGGTGCGTCGGCGGATTGCCTCGTTACGCACCATATCACGATATTCTCCGCATGGCTCGCTCCATTAGTCGCTGGTCAACTTTCAACCTTTGGACAACGGCGACCTTCAGAGTTCAAATTTCACACCCGTACGTCATAACCGGAGGGACGCACTAAGTAGTCATACATTTTCTTTTAATTTCTCTTCTTTCTCTTTGGTCTCTGGGTCTTTAAATTTTGCGGAAGTTGCTGACCTCTAATATATATGTATAACGTTTTTTGACGATTCGGACTTGGTGTGTAAAACTCTATATTAAAGTGATATAAAATATATTATATATATATATATATATATATATATATATATTTATGTAAACTGACACGGTTGGCTACATCACCTACAACATCCGTGATGTCAGCCCATAACACCGGGTGAACTTGGTGCCACGTCAGTGCTTCCCTTCGGTCGTGCCGGCTACACTAAACTGGACGGAAAACACAAACTATTTACACAGCCGTTTCGACCGACCTTTCATTCAGTGCGGTGGTACCAACCCGGGCGGGTTAAACCCTACCACCTAGTAAGATGAGAAGAGAGTCATATCCCTTAGTCGCCTTTATACTTATTTATACCTATATACCTATTTCTGATGAATAAATTAATTCTGCTCTGCTTTGCTCTGCTGGAAAACAGCACAAGGATTTTTTCTTGGAATCTGGTATGGTCTTTATTCAGAGGAGATTGGATGGCTGAGAATGGAAGGACCAGGATTGTAAAAAGTTCCGATATTCGAGAACATTTTCAGGCTCAACCGTCACACAATCAACTATACCTGAAACACATCCTAAAAGGTGAAAGGCCTAGCGACCCAGAACTCATCATTATAAAACGATCTGTAGGAATATCTGCCTCAACTGGTGGCCATAATGAGAATGCTGAGCCAACATTACCGTTTCAGTAACGACTACTGCAGTATTAGAGCAATGAAATAAAGCTCAGACCTCATTTCTTTAGGCTGGTTGGGCCTCAAAAGGCTCGTCTGAATAGGCCCGGTAGGGATAAAATACCGAACAGAGGGTATGTGATTTCTTTCCAAAGATTAGACCCCAAAATGGCGTCATTTGGGGACCATGATGATGAAAATTTAACTGTGTTATCTTTTCAAATTAGTATAGCATACCAAATACGTTTTTTAACTGGCCGTTTATGAAACTGCTTGACGTGTGGGAAGTGGGAAGGGTTGAAATCAACAAACTCCCCTACGACAATAATATATTATTTAGAGATATCTGAAATGTAAGGACAATATATATATTATCTAAAAGTTTGATTGTGAGTAATTCTTCTTCGCATTGAATTATAACTAGCGGAATTTTCGACATGTCCAAGCGTAGGTTAGCTACCTATGGAAAAAATTATTCAATAAGCAATAAAAAATTTACCATCATACTGTATCCCGACACTCGGGGTAAGTATAGTAGTTGATGTTGTGCTTCAAGAACTCGGATAAATTACCGCACAACACTAACCGACACATTTAACAAAGTATTAGTACAAGATGACTATCAAGCAACAAGTGAGGCACGAAGACCTGCGTGACGGGTAACTAGCCCGTCGCCCTTTAACACGGCATATGGTTCGCATTTTACAACATACATCAACGCGGAGAGATGCAGTTGGGCTATTCTTTTTAAGTACCCCACAGCATATAAGTAAGGATACTCAAATTGTATTGTCCTAATTTTTTTTTGTTATATAGACAGCCGGCGCGAGTTTCTGTGCCCAATACTTCAGTGGAAGATCAGACACAGCCAATAACACCATTCCTCGCGAAACCACGCTCAGAGAGGCACCATGCCGGCTATGAGGCGGACAAAAAGGTTGTCGTCTAATTTATTGACACGCCTTTTGAAGATTCTCAGGTTAAAGATGGTGGGGAACACACTCACCGGAAGACCATTCCATAATTTCGCCGTTCGACACAGGAGAGATTTCGAAAAACTATGCGTTCTTAGAAGTTGCGTGTCAACAACATATGGATGTTTCGAGCGAATCCGGCTGGTGTGACGGAGACGGATGGGGGCAGGAGGGATGAGGGAAGCCAATTCATCAGAGCAACGTCCATGGTAGTACCTATAAAACAGGCTAAGAGAACCGATTGTTCGCCTGTGGCCCAATGATTCCAGTCCCTCCGTGAGCTTGGGATCACCAATTAGACTAATAGCGCGGCGTTGGATTTTACATGGTTACAAAATTTTAACATGTACATACCTTCATAAATTATTGTGTTACGCCTATATCCTAATAGGGTATCCCTATTACCCCCATTAATCCCTATTAGGTTAGTCTACTACGGTATAGGGACGAACGTGACCACAGAACAAGAAAAATAGAAATAATTATGTGATTGTGACGAATCTTCTTGAATATAGAAAATCTTTTTGGATATATTGAGGAACTATGTAAAACCGGTGTAAAACTGTAGGTCCCTTCCCTTGCTCCTTACTAGGTGGTAGGATCAAATTGTAGCCGACTGGGATACCATACCGTACTGAATGTAAGATGGCCTCATAGCAACCTCGGTTGTGTTCTCCTCTAGTCCAGTATAGCCAGCAATCCAGGGTAGTCTCCGGTATGGCACCTACCTTCTGAGAGGTGATATTGGCTGGTCGGAGCATGCGCTTTGGCCCCTCCGACTCAGCCACCCATACATAAAAAAAAACTGAAAACCGAGTTTTACAAAATGAGTATGTTTTCCAAATTAGTTTTTTTTTATAAAACCTACAAAAACATTGATGTCAATTTTTTTTTTCATAAAGTTACAGTAAATAGCGCCTACATCCTATCTCGCAGATTTGTGCACGCATTGGCTTAAATGTTGCGGTAAAATCTGAGTGTTATGGCTATTGGATGCGTGGATGAAGTTCGATTCAGGATCGCCGATCGCTGAATCGTATGTTATTTTATGAATAGTTTTTTTTCCCCCTTTTTACGTTCCATTTATAGAAATTCCGGGACCCTTTGATGCAGAACTTTGAAAGGATGGCTGTTTTTTCAATACGTACGTAGGATATGAATGAACATTATGGAGAATAATCCTTGATTAATTTGTGAATGGGCTCAATTCTGACCAAAAATGGCAAAATATTACCATCTATAAATGCGAATATTTTTTTATAGAACCCAACATGTTTTTTTTTATGGGAACTGGCACGGTTGGCTACATCACCTACAACGTTCGTGATGTCAGCCCATAACACCGGGTGAACTAGGTGCCATGTCAGTGCTTCCCCCTTTGATCGTGCCGGCTACACTGAACTGGTCGGAAAACACTAACTATTTACATAGCCGTCTAGACCGACGTTTCAGTCAGTGCGGTGGTACCAACCCGGGCGGGTTAAACCCGTTTGTTTGGGAACATATCCAGCTAAATTATTATATTAGCCATTGGTTTTACGTAGATTGCATAAATAAATATTATTATCGTACAAGGAGTAAATAGAGCAAGAAATACCTACATCTTTTGATTATTTTGATTCTGATATCTACTTAAAAAATATACTTAAAGCGGCAGATGGCCGAGTCGTCTGGGCAATTTTTCTAAGCCTAACCACAGATTACTTAATAGTTACTTCGTAACAGATAAATCACTCCATAGAAAATGTTCCTACCTTCGGGCTTTAATAGCCTACTCTTTCACAACGCCAATCGCTGCGTGCGAAAATGTACCTTCACGATCGAGTGTAAAGTGGTTATTGCTTTGCAGCTGCGCGCACTTGCGTGGGCGAGCGTCTATGTATACTTCGCGCGGCAGACGAATTTCTACTGAAAAAGACCGCCGGTGGCCCGTCGGGCGGTAGGTAGTTAGCGCCGGCAAGTACATAGAGTGCGTGAGGCCTGGCCTAACCAAAGCACATTTTTGACATTTTACAAGGAAGCTGTAAAGGTATTTTGTATGTACAATATTACAGTTCAAATGTATAACGGTTGCATCCACATGTAATATGTAACTTCACCAGAGCATTCCCCATGACATATTGTGAGGTAAAATATCAAAATAGCATTTTCTTTCATCGAGGTTTTTTTTTTCATAATAAAGTCAAATCTAACTACAATATATCTTATATTTCATGCAATGTAAAAACTCTTTAGCAATTTTAATATCCACCATAATTATTGATCGAGTTTTAACAAAAATTTCATTTACTTTTTCCTCTCCGCATATGCTGGCGAACATACGAACGTCGCCATTTTCACGAAAGTCAATTTAATTAACTGAAAAGCTATATGTATTCAGCGACCACGTTTAAACCTTACCGCTGGCTGTCCAATGTCCAATCCCCACTCAGGTCTTTAGGTATATAATTGAGGCAACATTTGTAATTCCTGACCGCCTCAGCTCAGCGCTACCTTAACTATTTCAATCTCGGCTATTTTGTACGGCGACCACAGTTTGGAGGCATGCGGCCCAACCGTGAAGCTAGCAAGTGTAAGCGAAGTGGCCGATCTTATTAAATTGTAATGTTTGATTTTTAGGTTTCCGTATCCCGTACGGAAGCCTATTACTAAGCCTACGCCGCCTATATATCTGTCTTTCTGTCTGTCTTTGGAACCGTTATAGGTAGCCGGTTCAAATTTTCACAGAATACGTACCTATTATTATGGCGGATAAAAAATAGAAAAAGTAACAAATTAAGGGGGGTTCACATTCAAGAAACGTGTTTTTTTTTCAATGTTTTTTTTTGTGGTGCGGAAACCTCGTTGCGCGAGTCCGACTCGCCCTTGGCCGGATTTCATTTAAAGTAGGTAGGTTTCGCCATCGTACCTAAATCTATTTTTTTGTGTCTATGTCCCGTACCGGGTACGGAACCCTAAAAAACCTGTGACACACCTTATCACATTTTATTCCACAAATTAAATGCTCCGCGGCACACTGACACTTCCTAACCCTATTCTCCCCGAACAGAAATGTCAGCCCACATTAACCCTCCTCGTCGGAAACCGATGCCCCTTTGATCACTTTTGATACGTCTCACATTCGACCCTCACTTTCGCGTTATACCTACTGGCTGCTTGCACGGATCGGTGACCTAACGTTGTCCTCGCACCTATACGTTGTGGATTTGTGAAGTAGTGTCGAGTTGTTATCGGGGTCAGCAGGGCTATTGCCTAAAGAAAGTGTTATATGACCTTTATGTGTGCGCCAGAAATAGTACAAAGGAACATCGTGACATTCAACTGTCCGCGTTGTTCACTTCCACTTTTTAGGGTTTAGTTTGTACTAAACTCTAAAAAGTGGAATACATACAAAACGTTAGATACCTGTCTTCTAACAGGATAGGCAGACAGATATAAATAGGCTTCATAGTGTTCGCCTGTCTTTTACTTTCATCATATTTTCGACAAACTGAAATACCGTACGGGGGTACGGAACACCTTCCTTGTATCACAGCATTTATGACTTCACATTTTTTTATTTCACCCGAACTGCGTGGCTTGTTTACCTACAGTTTTACACCGGTTTCAAACGGTGAAGCAGCCAGGTGTACGTAAACTTTTTCGTTAGAAAAAACTCATTGGTACACGTCGACCGGATTCGAACCTCGGACCTCTTGCATGAGAAGCCGATGCCCAAACCACTCGGCCACCCGCCGCTCGAGCCAAAGAGGTATTATGTACTAGCGTACTAGAGTTATCTCTCCGAATAAATATACAGAGAAGCGGTGTCCCAGCGGCTGAGGTATGAGGTATAGTAGCGGGGAGGCAGAGCGCAGAGCCGAGCGGAATAGGGTAGCGCACGCGTGGCGAGAAGCGTGTGGGAGACGGGCTGGCGGCCGGTGTGGGGGCCTCGCGCGGGGCAGGAACCGTGCGGTAGAGAGGCAAGGGGAAAGAAGCAAGCCAGGGGGGCAGGGAGAACGATCGCACTCGTGCGTCGGTGTGCATATTGTCTTTTCATTCTAACACTTCATCTCCAGATTCGCCGTCGCACCTTCGACTAGCTAATAGTAGCTACATATCATTAACGTTTGCGTGAGCACACGGACGAAGATGTGTAAATGTATTAGTTTAAAGTAGGCGAGGCGCGATCGCAGCAGGCAGGCGACGACTGCGCGCTGCGGCCTCTCGCGCTCGACTAAGAGACTTGAGAACCGAGAACCGCAACTCGTTGGAACATGCTAGTTGGCCGAATGAGTTCTCTAGTACGCTAGTACATAATACCTCTTTGGCTCGAGCACGGAATCTCTGTAAATTTCACCCCCCGAAACGGCTTGTAGGCGGACTAAATTCGCTGGGGAAAGGCCATTAAACCGCGATTTGAAGATCCATGGATAGAAGGAGTAAGGAAAAATCTGTTACATCTTGTCTAGGTGCTAGTCGATCTCTCTTCTCTTCGTTTGAATTCTTTGGCCTTATGACGAATTAACTGCCGAAGCCCCAAATTATCCGAATTGGAACTTTATTGTTTAAAAGTTGGGATTGTGGGGCAGTGGAAAGTGTGAAGTTTGGTCGGAGCCGTTTATAAGTTGGTAGTTGGGTGTTTCGAGATGTTAAAATATTAATAAAATTGTCAGATCAATAAAAAAAATATATTTTTGATAATGGTAAAAAATTGGTGACGTTTTGTGGAAAGGTACTCGTACGTACTGTACACTACAGAATTTGTAATAAACACATTATTTGACAACGGATCTCAACGTTTTTTTTTTGTTTAATTGACACGGTTGGCTGCATCACCTACTGCATCCATGATTTCAGCCCATAACATCTTGGTGAACTAGGTGCCATGTGAGTGCGTCCCTTCGTTCGTGCCGGCTACACTGAACTGGTCGGAAAAAACGTGCGGTGGTACCAACCAGGACGGGTAAAACCTAGCAAGGTAAGAAGGGAAGCGACCTAGAGTTTTACGTGGAACCCGAACCACGGTCAGCCTCCAACGGTCGAGCGGTCACCCATCCATCCACTGACCGCGATCAGGTGTGCTTATGATAACGACCGGCAGTCGACCGATCCCACCACTGAGCTGAAGGCTGACATGTGTCACGGTTCAGACATACCTGCTTAATTTTTAGGGTTCCGTATCCGGTACGGAACCCTATTAATTACTAAGCCTAAGCCGTCTGTCTGTCTGTCTGTCCGTACGTACGTCCGTCCGTCCGTCCCTCTGTCCGAGGGCTGTATCTCTTGAACCGTAATAGGTAGCCCGTTGAAATTTTCACAGAATAATTGTTATTATGGCCGATATAACAACAAATTATAAAAATAAGAAAAAGTAACATATTCAGGAGGGTTCCCATAGTAGAAACCAAAAAGTGTATGCGCGCGTGCCATCTACCGAACCATTTAACTAATATGAAGCATTTCATAACACGCCATAGATGGCGTGAGTGGCGCTAACCATGACATGGCGATAAGGAACCCTCGGTGCGCGAGTTCGAATCGCACTTGGCTGGTTTTTTTTTTTTGTTTAAATGATTTACTTGTGCAAGACGTTGAAAGTTCCATAACATAATATGAATAAATTATTATATAACCCTTTAGCGACCACAAACCCCGATCGAGGTTCACGCGGCGCGCTACGGTCATGTCTCGCAATGAAAAACAATAAGTCGTACATAATAATATTCATGCTGTACCTATGTAGGTTAGAATATTCGTGCCTACTGAACGCGGTGGTCGGTGTTGTGCTGTAATTCGCCAAAGTGATTGCAGCAAAACGCCGATTACTTTGCTTACCCCGATTTTCAGGATATAGCATGATGGCATGTATGTATGTATGAAAACAATAAAAAATACCTAGATAAGTACGTACCTAATAATATTTTTGTTCTGAGATTTTTTTCTTTGAAGTATTCTTTGTTTTTAAGGTTTCGTACCTCAAAAGAGGAAAAAAACGGAATCCTACAAGGATAACTCTTGTGTGTGTCCGTCTGTCACAGTTGACCTCAATTACGGCTGTATAGCGCAAATGAACTAATTTTCATTTTGGGGTAAATACCTAAGTTTTGGGGGGAAAATTAGAAAGTAAAAAAAATAAAAAATAAATTTATGCATCATGTGGCATATCATTGAATAAGGCGCGTTATAAGTAAAACCCATATTTTTTATAATTTTAAAATGCACAGTTTAATCGCTGCGTACTGCTGTACTCTAAAATTTCGAATAAAATAGGGAATATAGGGCCTCTCTTATACTACCTCTTAAAGTTCTTACGGAAAACGGTATGCTACGGAACCCTCTCCACGCGAGTTCAACTCGCACTTGACCGCTTTTAGAGCTGGGGCCCATGTGAAAAACAAAAAAAAACATTGAAAAAAAAACACGTTTCTTGTATGGGAACCCCCCTTAATTTTTTAATTTTTCTATTTTTTATTATTTGTTGTTAAATCCGCCATAATACCACATATTCAGTGAAAATTTAAATGGCTTACCTATTACGGTTTAAGAGATACAGCCCTCGGACAGACAGACAAACGGACGGACGGACGGACGGATAGACGGCGGCGCGGCGTAGGCTTAGTAATACGGCTTAGTAGTACGGGATAAGGAAACCTAAATTTTTGATGATTTATATGTACATATATTTTTATTTAAATATTTAGATTATCTATTTATTAGTATTTTTTATGACAATTCTTTGTCTTTTGTTTTTCCTAATATGCAAATTCGATTAATCGTTTCCCATTCGCGCAGCGAACTTTCGCCGTCCCTCGAAGTAATTGTTCCAAAACCAGCGACACTTTGTACGCTCATTAATTAGGTATAAGTTGCTTCGAAAACTTGGCCAATATATGTCTCTCGTTCGCGTCCACGCTCGGGTTGAGAAGTCCTGACCCGCATGTACCAACTTCCTCCCAGCTTCCCGAAATGTTGCGAAATCATTATAAGAATGCGTTTTTCGATGCGCGCTCGTCGAGAACTCGCTCCTGAAATAACAATGTCAGTCATTCTGTTAGCGTTTACATCATGATCTAGAACCACTGGAACTTCGTAGAGGAGGGGTATAATAACAAACCTAACAATCTCCACAAATTGGTCGAGATAGACTGTGAATGCCAATATTCTAAGTGACATATTGCCTACCATTAAGTAAAATTAAATCGTATCTAAAACAGCAATATCCCTAGTAAAACTGACTCCAAAGTGTTCTCTCAGTGACAAAAACAACAATCTCCCATATATCCTTATACTGCAATACAAACACGTTTTTATTGTTTACCAAAAAAATTAAAAACTGGAGATTGTTAGTTTTGTTATTATACCCCTCAGATCGCTATCGCTTATCCCATGGCGAATGTTTGGAGGAGCTGTTTCCATCTCCGCACAACGAGCACTGGACAGGGATTTCATTCCTATTCGCTGGACCTAAGTATACTAAGATCAGAAAACGGTATACCTACAGAACTTAGTCGTAGGTTTTAGTAGATAATATGGCAGATAAATTCAAAGTATGCAAGGTTTATTATATCTTCACGAGATGGAAGTTCGTTTATATTTGTTTTTTCAGGATTTGTCTATACATACATACATACATACATATCACACACGATGAATCCCGACAATCGGGGTAAGCAGAGTAATCGGTGTTGTGCTGCAATAACTCTAATTATAATAATTGTTTTATCATTATTATAATGTATTTACAGTATTGAAAAATAATAAAGCAAACCTTGTAAATATTTTTTTCCATTTCTGCCGAGGCAACCATGGCTCCTAGGACGCTTATAGCGTTCCCTCTTGAATTTCCAGGCTCATGCGACGTATGAAGGAAGCCTTGGCACGCACTTCACCGGACTTATCCACTAGGAATTTGCCGATGGTTTCGGCAAAAGGAAGTGCGTCCGGTGAGCACGCACCATTCATGAGATTGATTAACTATACTTCAGTAATTCTCATCTAGTCGGTTGTCGAAACGCTGGAGAGTCGACTTGGACAATGAGATTAGTTCGAGAGACCTCAGACTTTGCGGTTTCGTTCGGATCGCTACGCTAGCCGGCTGTGCATTTGCTTTCTTCCAAACTACTCCAATTGTTATTGCTGCAATTTTAAACGAGATGGTTGCAAATCGTTTTGACGTCCCATAGCTGCACAAAAAAACCGGCCAAATGCGAGTCGAACTCGCGCACCGAGGGTTCCGTATATCGCCATGTCATGGTCAGCGCCACTTGCGCCATCTATGGCGTGTTTTATGAAATGCTTCATATTAGTTAAAATTCATGATTAGTTAAAATGCTTCATACTCTTTTCGGTAGATGGCGCGCATACACTTTTTATTTTCTTATATGGGGACCCCCGTGAATTTTTTACTTTTTCTTATTTTTATTATTATTTGTTTTTATATCGGCCATAATATCACATATTCTGTGAAAATTTCAACGGGCTAACTATTACGGTTCAAGAAATACAGCCCTCGGACAGATGGACAGACAGACAGGCAGACAGACGGCGTAGGCTTAGCAATAGGGTCCTGTACGACGGATACGGAAGTACGAAGAAAATGGAATAAATAAAACGTTCAGAATTTTAATTTGCATATAATTCAAATAATCAGTGCAGTATTTTTAATTATTTCAACGTTAGCATTAAAGATGAAATATATTGCGTCGTTTGCTTTAGCAATTTCACAATTACCGTAAGTTATAAACTCGTTATTTACCGTCCACATTATTATTAGCATTGTCGTAAATATGAACACACAAAACTGTCGAGTTATAATGAAGTCGTTTCGAGCAGTTAAATTTAAATTTAATTAAGACTCCCTAAGCGATGTAGACAATTCATCATACCTTTTTGGCCGATTACCAAATAATTATATTGCTTTATGTGTGTTCGCAGTTTACTTTCTTGAGTTGTTATTATTGTTTGTGAAATGGAAATTTTCTCATAAACTGAAACATTGTTTGGAACTGAACAAGAACCATGTTTCATTGTACCCAAAGATTTAAATCGATAGATAGAGCAAAGCGTTCAAGAGTTCGTCACCGATTCGTCATAACGGTGTGTGTGACTTCATGTACAGTAGTCATCAAGAATCGCATCAAAAGCTGCCTCATGTTAACATAACGCTAGCGCTTTGCACTCGCGCATCTGTTCCGTTTCGTTAAACGACACGCGCGTGGCGCTGCGACTGATGCGAAGTAGCCGCATGCGGCCCTTTCATTGGTGACATTGTCTGCAGTGTGCCATGTTAGACTTTGCTCTACCTATTGATTTAAATCTTTGATTGTACCATTAATGCACTTTTAAACTGCATTTGTTTTGTGGAAACCTATATTTCAGTTTTAAATGTTAAACTTCTAATTGGAGTTCTGGATTCATAGCATATTTATGTTAATGCTCTTGTAATGGCTCTATTTATAAATTAAAAATCAATAAGCATATCACATTTCTGCACAGAATGAAAGCCAGAGATAATTTTATCAGCCTCATTAGCTCAGTGGAGCTGGGCGCGGTCAGTGGATGGATGGGTGACCCTTGGAGTCTGACCGTAGTTCGGATTCCACGTAAAACTGTAGGTGCCTTCCCTTCTTACCTTTTTTTATGTAAACCAACATGGGTGGCTGTGCCGAAAGACCAATGGTGCATTCGACAGAGCCAAAAACACCTCTCCTCGCGAAACCACGCTTAGTTAGGTGCCATGCCAGCAGATTTGCGAACTGTTGCTAGGCTGTCTAGCCTGTTAATACGACGTTTGAAGCCAGCTTACTAGGTGGTAGGGATTAACCCGCCTGGGTTGGTACAACCGCACTAAATGAGAGGTCGGTTGAAACGGCTATGTAAATAGTTCGTGTTTTCCGCCGCCCAGTTTAGTGGAGCCGGCGCGTCCGAAGGCAATCACTGATATGGCACCTAGTTCACCAAGACACCAAGTTTTGTATGGAAAAAAGGGGTTGTACACAGGGTAACCAATATATTTTTTTTAATTACTCAAAATTCTTCGTGCAGCTTCTTTCATATTAATCAATTACTTATCTGAGAGTTGCTGTAACTATTAAAATAAGGTGAATTTATCAAGATAATATCCTGTTTTCAGACAGATACTAAAAACAAGAAAAATTTGATTTACCCATTTGCTGGCATATTCGCCTTAGTGAAAATAAATATTATGTGAATATTTCAACCGGCTACCTATTACGGTTCAAAATAAACAACCATCGGGTGGACAGACAGACAGATAGACAGACGACGACGATAAGTAATAGGCTTCCGTATGGATACGGAACCTTAAAACTGAAGGTGGCCAAACGTAGTCAGACCGACAGCCTTAAAGCTACCATCGTCGCTACCGAGGCGCAGCTGCAGTAAAAATCCGCAGGCAATCGTAGATTATTAAACCTGTGAACTCTCGCGAGTATGAATTTTGCAAAAATAGGCCTTTGTGAGCTGGTTTCATAAGTACCCACCAGGGGGTATATGTTCCAATTAACTCTGACTGGTTGGTGTACAAGATAATTAGGGTTCCGTATCCGGTACGGGACCCTATTACTAAGCCTACGTCGTCTGTCTGTCTGTCCGTCCGTCCGTCCATCTGTCTGTCCGTCCGTCCGTCTGTCTGTCCGAGGGCTGTATCTCTTGAGCCGTAATACATAGCCCGTTGAAATTTTCACAGAATACGTGTTATTATGGCCGATATAACTATCTATATATACATATATACATATAATAAAATCGTAAAGGTAAGAAAGTCTGTACATTGAATGTATTCGGAAAAAAACTAACCAGGGTGGCTTAAAATGAGATACTGAACATGTTAGAACAGTTTTTAAAATTTTTGTTTGTTTGTTTGTCTGTACGCGCATCACGCAAAAACCACTGAACGAAATTAGACGAAACTTTGTATAGTGGCAGTTTATATGCCGGAATAACATAATACACAAAAAAAATATCAAAAAATAAAAAAAATATATTATTATCATTAACATTTAGAATCACGTCAGCCAAAGTACAGGTTTCTTGACAGTTACATTGGCGACAGCTGGCCGGTGACGAATTATTTGATTCATAAAATGCAAAAAAATTCAAAATATCAAGTTGACAACGGAGAACTGTCATATCGACGTCTTAGAGCTGGCCGGTGAAAAAATATTTTATTAATAGAAAAAAAATAATTGAAAGTTCACGTTTTGTCGATGTAATTGGTACAATTTATACTTCTGTTGCCTGCGACTTCGCTCGCGTGAAATTCGAATTTCAAAAGAAGAAAGTATGTAACTGAAGGCCGGGACGAAGGCCGGGCTGCTTTCAGAAAGAAGAAAAACATTCTTGAAGAAAGTAAGTAACTAAAGCGAGGCCGAAGGCCGAGCTACGTTCAATAAATAATAAACCATTTCAAAGAAAATAAGTAATTAAGGGCGAGGCCGAAAGCCGAGCTGCGTTCAGGAAGAAGCTAAACCTTCTTCAAAAAACTAAGTAACTAAGGCGAGGCCGAAGGCCGAGCTTCATTCTGATAAATAATAAACCATCTCGAAGAAAGTGAGTAACTAAGGGCGAGGCCGAAGGCCGAGCTGTATCTATCCTGAACGACGGCAAAGCCGTCCAGGCCGAGCTGCGTTCAGAAAGAAGTCAAACATTCCTGAAGAAAGTAAGTAATTAAGGCGAGGCCGAAGGCTGAGCTCTGATCACGTAAACGATATTATTCACGAAGAAATTTACCTAATGACGACGCCGATGGAGGAGCTGCGTATAGCTAAACCATATACTTTCTCAAACAAAGTAACTAAGAGCGATGTCGAAGGCCGAACTACGTTAAAGTAAACAATAAACCTTCTCGAAAAAATTAAGTGACTAAGAGCGAGGCTAAAGGCCGAGCTTCGTTCGCGTAAATGATATTATATTATATCGAAGAAAGCAAGTCATTAAGGGCGAGACCCGAGGGCGGAAGAGGATTAATTGTTTACCTGAATGCAGCTCGACCTTGGGCCTCACCCAAAGTTACTGACTTTCTTCGAGAAGGTTCATCGTCTTCCTGAACGCAGCTCGGCCTTCGGCCTCGCACTTAGCTACTTACTTCTTCAAGAAGGTTTATCTTCTTCCGGACCGTAGCTCGGCCTTCGGCCTCGCCCTTAGTTACTTACATTCATCGAGAAGGTTTATTGTCTTCCAGGATGCAGCTGGGCCTTCGACCTCGCCGTTTGTTACTTACTTTATTTTAGAAAGTTTGCTAAACTTAAAAAGGTAAATTGAAAAAGGTAAACGACCTGAACGTAGCTCGGTCTTCGACCTCGCCCATAGTTACTGACTTTCTTTGAGAACGTTTATCGTCTTACAGAACACAGCTCGGCCTTCGACCTCGCCTTTAGTCACTTACTTTTTCAAGAAGGTTTATCTTCTTCCTGAACGCAGCTCGGCCTTCGGCCTGGCCCATAGTTAGACTTTCTTCGAGAAGGTTTATCGTCCTCCTGAACGAAGCTCGGCCTTCGGCCTCGCCCTTAGTTACTTTCTTCTTCAAGAAGGTTTATCTTCTTCCGGGACGCAGCTCGGCCTTCGGCCTCGCCCTTAGTTACTTACTTTCATCGAGAAGGTTTATTGTCTTCCAGGATGCAGCTGGGCCTTCGACCTCGCCGTTTGTTACTTACTTTATTTGAGAAAGTTTGTCGTTTACCTGAACGCAGCTCTGCCTTCGGCCTAGCCCTTAGTTATATACATTCTTCTTTGAAATACGAATTTCACGCGAGCGAAGTCGCGGGCAACAGCTAGTAAATAATAAAAATAAGAAAAAGTAATTCACGGGGGGTTCCCAAAGAAGGAACCAAAAAAGTGTATGCGCGCGCGCCATCGACCGAATAGAGCGTGAAGCAAACTAATCATGACATATTTTAACTAATTTGAAGCATTTTATAACACGCCATAGATGGCGTGAGTGGCGCTAACCATGAAATGGCGATAAGGAACCCTTGGTGCGCGAGTTCGACTCGCACTTGGCCAGTTTTTTTGACCCCCGACGAAAAAAGAGGGTGTTATACGTTTAACGTATGTGTGTATGGGTGTGTCTGTCTGTGGCATCGCAGCTCCCAAACGGATGGACTGATTCCGATGCTGTTTTTTTTTTATTAGAAAGCTGGTTTAATCGGAATGGTTCTTAGCTATATTTGTAATTACGTAATTGAGTGATCAAAAAATTTATTATCTTAAAATGTGGACCGATTTGCATGCAGTTATTTTTAAAAAAGCTTGAAATAAAAATTAAATTACAAATTTAAAAAAACCCGACCCAAAAAGTCAAACATAATAATTAATAAGTAAATAAAATATGAAAACTCACAGCTCGCTCGCGGGAATTTAATTAGCGGTCCGGTCCCCCGACTCCTTTAAGTGAGTAAACGGAAATTATGTTTGACTGTTTTAAGGTTCGGGGTTTTTTTTAAATTAGTAATTTAATCACGGGGATCACCATACAGGAAACTAAAAAGTGTATGCGCGCCATCTACCGAAAAAAGTATGAAGCATTTTAACTAAAAGGCATTTTAACTAATATGAACCATTTCATAAATGACGCCATAGATGGCGTGAGTGGCGCTGACCATGACGTGGCGATACGGAACCCTCGGTGCGCGAGTTCGACTCGAACTTGGCCGGTTTTTTTTTCTGCATATGCATGTTTATTACACAAATCAACTATAGTTCAAATCAAGATATCGCAACTGCGCCGCAGGTAGCAAGTTTACGATGCAGTGGCGAGCACTATGGACGGAATTAGTAGGCATTTAGCATTTTCATTGCCAACTTTCCACAATTCTACAATTTTACCTTCGTTAGCTGTTTGTTAGTAAATATCTTTTAATTTGCATTCGAGGCAAAGTTGAGCTATTTGCGTTACCTTCGGTGTACATAACTGTATGTGAGGTTTAGTAATTGAAATGTAAATATATTTTATTGTTCACCAGTATTTCTACAAGGGTAACAAAAGGCGAGTTTATTGCCTTGCGACATTCTTTGCCAACTAAGCTTATTGTATATTTATATTGTTCTCCTGTTTCTTCATGTATCACTGTTTGTAATTGTTTGGTGTGTATATACATCTTTACATATACGTAATCATGTATACATTATATCCCATCAAAAACATATAATGTAAAAAATATCGCGCGCAACCTTTTCACCGTAAAAAGTTGTGTGATCCCATGCAGAGCCAAGTCTTTTCATATCAATGAAGCGCCACTTCTACAACCCATGTATTTAATTTAAACAATGTATTTAATATATCTATAAAGGTAATTACAGAATAAAATTAAAACTACCTATCAAATTAAAATTACCTAAACTAAAACAAAACGTTTGTTTGAGTTTAATTAAACCTTGAAAATAATTAACCTCTCGAGAGATGCCGCGATCGGGGTTGACCTACCGCCAGAGTCATAGAGCAACTCCCTCGACAGCCTCAGTTCGCTAGATAAACAATTTCATCCAAAGAAGCCGACGAGGGAAAAGTTCACATGACACTATTCAACAATGTTGCAATAAATTATATTTTCTAATTAATAATAATCCATATTTAGTTCCTCTATGCATATTTAACATGTTTAAAAATATCTTGACTTGGCAATTACACAGCACAAAAGAATCGCTTCGTAAAGATTTCTTTTCAGTTTACTAACCAACGTGTATTAGGTACGTTCATATTATTGTTATAATATTTTACCTGTCCGATTTGGCTACTACTAACCTTAAAAATCAATTTCATTTTCTTCTCCAAATGGGCTGAAAAACAAGCTGGTGAAAGATCCAGATACGTCTTAAAATCCCGTATAACCTGAAGGTATCTTTAAAGTACCTATCCTATATCCTCCATCACTCGTTCATGCAGTATCAATCATATAGCTACACGTTCTATCCGGGTCGGATCGCGCTGTTGTCGGCTGATAACCGGGCAGGCATCATTCGGCCGGATCGGGCACCACTCATCCGAAAACAACACAAAGAGGACGAAGTTGGCCGAGCGTGGAGCCAGACTGCCGATGGGCGGGTTCGTTTGACAGGCTGCTGTCAATGAATTGAACACATTGTAAAAAAAATCATCTGTCAAGTTAGTTAAGGACTGAACAGTGAATACCTTTTAAAAGGCATTATCAAGCTAGCCTTGAACTGGATATCTTGCAAATCTCACTAAACAGCTAGCTAAGAACTGAACACATTGTAAAAACCTCTGTCAAGTTAGTTAAGGACAGAACAGTGAACGCCTTGTAAAAGGCACTATCAAGCTAGCTTTGAACTGGCTATCTTGCTAATGTCAATGAAAAGCTAGCTAAGGACTGAACACATTGCAAAAACCTCTGTCAAGTTAGTTACGGACAGAACTGTTAACACCTCGTAAAAGGCACTATCAAGCTGGCTTTGAACTGGATATCTTGCAAGTGTCACCGAAAAGCTCTAGCTAAGGACTCAACACATTGTAAAAATCTCTGTCTAGTTAGTTAAGGACAGAACAGTGAACACCTTGTAAAAGGCACTATCAAGCTAGCTTTGAACTGGATATCTTACTAATATCACTGACAAGCTAGCTAGGACTGACACATTTTATAAGCCTCTGTCAAGTTAGTTACGGACAGAACAATGAACACCTTGTAAAAGGTACTATCGAGCTACCTGTGGACTGGATACCTCGCAAAGGCCACTGTCGTGCTAGGTGTGAACTGAACGCCTTGTAAAAGATCATATCAATCTTAGCTATATTAACTGAATACTTTGCAAACTGAATACTCTTAAGCTAGCTATCGACTGAACAACTTTTGTTCCCCCCTACCCCCAGTACACAGTCTGGGTACTTCAAGAGGGGCCTGAATCATCCTGTCAGGCGGGCATGGATATCCGCAACCGCCGCATACGACTGATGTCCATGGGCGTCGTCAGACGGCTTATGTGTAGCTCTGCGCCACATGCCGCGCTTTTAATAAATACAATTATAAAGAAAATTTATATTTAAGGCAGTGTTGTATTTAATTGTTGTACATACATAATGGCAAACAAAATATGTTAATATGTAAAGTAATTGATAAAAACTCATGAATAACCCATCAAAAATATCTCATAGAAATGTTCGCTTAAAACCCCGAGCGTTTAATAGTCAGCATCGTAGGTGTAAAAGTTACAGCTGTTGTCAAATGTATTAGGAATCTGATACTTTGATAGATAATACACGATGTTAGCGCATACTATCAATCGAAATCCGACTTTCAATCGAGGGCTGTGTTATTTTTTATGTTTTAGTTATATCTTAGAAATATTGAGGACTATAAAAACACATAACCCTCCTTTTTGCTTCGCCGTAGTCGGGTAAAAAGCGTCCAATATTATTCTTTTTTTTTTTGGCAAAATGTGTCATATTCTCCCTAAAATGTAACGAAGATAATATATCAATTTTATAAAAGGGTATTTAATAATCTCGCACTATGCTAATAAACCACACGTTTAAAGCATAAAGGCATTATCTAGCTTTTATTGTGTTCCTATTATTTATTCATACATACATACCACACGCTGTATCCCGACAATCGGTGTGAGCGGAGTAATGGGGCTGTGCGGCAATTACTCTTGTAAATTACAGAACAACACCGACGACGTCCAAGTTTAGCAAAGAATTCGGACAAGATAACTGACCCACCTGCTGCATGACTCGGAGGAAGGACCGTGCCAAGAAGACGAGGTGGCTATCCTAGCGCTCTTTGAAATGAAATGAAATGAAATATGTTTATTTATCTTATTTACACGATTATACAATTGAATGAAAAACTTAACTTAACTTAAAAAAAAAACAATAAGATAAATGGGTGTCTGTCTCAGCTTATTGCTGCGACAGCGGGCGAGCCTTCAGCCGCAGCACAGATTTTCAGACAGAGCCCTCTTTTCATTATATATTATTAAAAAGAACATAACAAACACAATTTTATTGCGATAGGCATACAGATAAATACATTACAATATCTATATCTTTATCCTGTCGCTCTTTAGCACGGCATCTTGCCATTATCCTTTAGTCGCCTTTTACGACATGCACGGGGAGAGATGCAGTGGGGCTATTACTTTGAAGTACCTGCCCCACACGGTACGATTTATATTTATATTTCAGACAACTGACATAACTGTTAAGAAAATTATTCTGAAATCTACTGAAAAATTCGTAAAACTAAACGTCCATAAATCACTAATTCTCTTCTTGAAGTAAATACAACCACTTCAAAAGTATTTAAAGTATTCGGAAAGATAAAGCATTATCAGGAAACCTGAAAGCTCACTTTTGAATTCTTACTTCATAAATATTATTACTCCATAAAACTTTTGCCTACAAAAACATCTATTATATTCAGTCGTATTCATTACTACAATAATATGACTGGAGGTAAAATACAAAGGCTTCTATCAACAAAGGCCATTAAACCAGTCATGAAACTTCCGCAGACAAATTATCTGTAGATATGAATGTCGTGGAGAAACTGCAAGTTAGTATTTATCTCTCGTTTCTACCACTTTCTACTGTTTTTTTTTTCTTATAAAATGAAACGTCTGTCTGTATGTAACGGACATGCTTAGAAACGACTGAGCTGACTTACACTTAATTATATTTTTAGGGTTCCGTATCCGGTACGGGACCCTTTACTAAGCCTACGCCGTCTATCTGTCTGTCTGTCCGTCCGTCCGTCCGTCCGTCCGTCCGTTTGTCCGAAGGCTGTATCTCTTGAACCGTAATAGGTAGTCCGTTGAAATTTTCACAGAATATGTGATATTATGGCTGACATATCAACAATTAATAAAAATAAGAAAAAGTAAAAAAATAATGGGGGTTCCCATAGAAAAAACCAAAAAGTGTATGCGCGCACGCCATCTACCGAATAGGGTAAGAAGCATTTTAACTAATCATTAATTTTAACTAATATGAAGCATTTAATAACACGCCATAGATGGCGTGAGTGGCGCTAACCATGACATGGCGATACGGAACCCTCGGTGTGCGAGTTCGACTCGCAGTTGGCCGGTTTTATTTTTTCGGTCGTTTCTGAGCTATGCGACTCGACATTTCGGGCCAAACATAATATGTATGGCACATCCTCATGAGCTCTCTGCAACTGGTTTCTGCCAACCGTCGCACCAGGCAGAGGGCTCATTCGACCCTTGTCACAATTTGTTCTGTCCGGTCCTTGTTTCTATCTCTACCTACGGTGTTGTATAGTGTCCTAAATGTCTACCTACCTACCTACTAAGTCGGCATAATGCGACTTAGTTTGCCAGAATCTAACTTCTAAGCATATTGAAAGCATTCAGCCAGCATGTCTTCCCCCAGACCCGACCGCGCCGCGAGCGGAGCTGTGGTCTAACAGACTGAACAGAAGCTCTGAGTATAGTTTTCGCTGCGGCTGCAATCTGTCCCGGATTCTTGCCCGAGTCCGCTGACGTTGGTCAACACATTAAGTGAATTAGGGCTACTAGTTAGACAAGTGCAGCCAACACGCCCACTACAGTCCAATTTGGGGAAGCGGCATTAAAATATATCGATAGATTCATCATTAACAGCACAGCAATACCACAGAGTAAATTAGAGTAATTAATCGATAGTTATCTTGTCCGAATACTTTGCTAAACGTGGTGGTCGATGTTTTGTTGCAATTTACAAGAGTTCTTGCAGCACAACACCGATTACTCTGCTTACACTGATTGTGTGGATACAGCGTGTGTGGTATGTATGTATGTAAATTAGAGTAACGTAATAGACCGAAATGTCAAAACCATTTGACGTTAAAAGTTTTACTTTGACTCAACTTTTCTTCTCAATTTCTGTGGGAACAAGTTAATTTTAATAAAATATCTTTATTAACCATATTTTGATACACAGCAGATACACAGATCACACACCACACGCCGTATCCCGACAATCGGGTAAGCAGAGTAATCGGTTTTGTGCTGCAAGTACTCTGGTAAATTACAGCTTATAACCGACCACCACGTTTAGTAAAGTATTCGGACAAGATAACTATCAGGCCTAATAATATTCAGTTCCGGTTACGATAAGATGTGTCTCTCATACAAACCGAATAGTTCCGCGCACCGAAATAAAGGTACCGTAACGGGCTTACTTACTTTCTTCTTTTTAAATACGAATTTCACGTGAACGAGGCCGCGGGCAAAACTAGTAACTTAATAAATAACAAACAAAGTTAATGGTATTCCAACAAACATCATAAATGTGGTGCGGATGTACGTGAAATTTCATATTCATTTATTGCACCTTGTTTAGGATAAAACTTTCTGAGAAATTAAATATCATGATGGAAATTAATACATATTAATTAGGTAATTAATAGAAATTAAATAGCATCATACGCAACCTCAAGCAATCGTTCCTTTAAGAGCGTTCCGTGCAAAATGACAGGCGACGGTGCTGCCACTCAAGTAAATAATATATATCTCTTAAACAAAGCCATAACTGGAAAAAACAAGCCATGAAGCTGTAGTTGATTTTGATTCTGATATTCTAAGATACTGAAAACAGTTTTGTATTGCTCAGTTTATGCACAATAATTATAACGGATTTCGATGGCCGCCGTAATCCGTTATAATGATTGTGCATAAACTGAGCATAACTTGTACAAAACTGTTTCCAGTATCTTAGAATATCATAATCAAAATCAACTACAGCTTCGTGGCTTGTTTTTTCCACATATGGCTTTGTTTAGGAGATATATATTATTTACTTGAGTGGCAGCACCGTCGCTTGTCATTTTGCACGACACGCTCTTAATGTTATTCCAACAAAAATCATAAATGTGGTGCGGATGTACGTGAAATTTCATATTCATTCATTGCACCTGGCTTAGGTTAAAACTTTCTGAGAAATTAAACATAACCTAACGTCGTTTAGCATCATACGCAACCTCAAGCAATCGTTGTTCCTTTAAGTTAGTATGTGGGCCGAGCGAGACGCACAGCATGGACTTAAAATTTCATCGACATCGCAGCGCGGCAGCTGGCCGCACTAAGCAGAACGCCACAGATTACAGCTATGAACGTGCAGTATTGTCGGCACCGCCGCCGCCTTCTATTTCAACGCTGTAACGCTTTTCCGAAACAATGCTCCGTAGTTGCGCTAAGTAAACATTAATCTTTCAGCGGTTTGCCGTCCAATTGAATTTCTAATGCAGGTACTTGCGAAAGCTCTTTGTCTCACTTAATTCAACTCGAATCGTGCCCCAAACAATGTCGATTTCATTCTGATACAATATTTAAGTACGCAAGGAATTAAATTGTATTATCCACAAGTTTGGAAATGTGTATGGATTATTTTTAGGTAAATCGTATAGAAAAAAAGCTGTAGATAAAAATTTTTTATGGAAACTGACACGGTTGACTACATCACCACACATAATGTGCACACACTTCAGGTTTGAAGGAAACATTCTATCAAGCTTATAGAAACTTGTTATTAAGTTTCAATAAACTTACTCATCGCACAACGTGCATTGCATTGCGGTGTGTTGGTAGTCAGTGCTACTCGTGGGCTCCTCAGGGGGCATTTATACGTCAATTTGTATTTGAACAGTGCGGTCGCTTTGTTTGCACGGTTGCAGCTCTAAACGTGAAGTCATTAAACCTGCTGAGATGTAGTTACTATACGAATAGATGTCGATCTACTACGAAAAATCTAGCCCGCTTCGCAAATTTGTTATTTTAAAATCTGGAGATAGGCGGACAGGTGGATCCGTTTTATATTGGTTTTGAAAAAGCCTTCGATCGAGTGGATCATATAATTCTCCTTGCAAAACTACATTGAACTGTGATTCATGACCAGTTGTTGTGTTGGACGAAATCCTATCTCGCAAATCGCTCGCAATTAGTTGTAATATGTTACTACAGGTATAATTTAGCATACATACCATCAGGAGTACCACAAGGATGACTTTTGGGACCACTCCTCTACGCAATGCACCAATTCGGCCTGGGCTGCGTGCCGCACCTCCACCGAGGAGCAGAATGTACTGACAGTGTCCTCCAGCTGCTGCTGGTGCACACTGCCAGACCTGCCACTCTTCAGGGGGGCGAGCACGGGATGCCATAGCGGAGACAGCCTGTATGAGTCTTCCCTTTTGAAGTTGGCATGCTTCGAGGTCTCGATGGACTCACGGATGATGCGTCGAAAGAGTCGTTTTTCAGTGGCCAGAATTTTCACCTGATCGAATCTTATCCAGTGCTGCATTCCGGAGCCGACATGCTCAACTATGGCAGACTTGGTCCATCTTCTTGACTGCTCTGATGTGTTCGAAAATCCGTTCTGTGACGCTGCGCTTAGTTCGGCCGATGTATGATTTCCCACAGCTACACGGTATTTGGTAGACGCCTGGCGACTGTAGAGGATGTAAGGCGTCCTTCGCTGATCGTAGGAGTTGTGCGACCTTCTTCGGGGGTTGGAACACTGTTATGATGCTATATTTATTCAGTATTCTCCCTATACGATCCGTGACTCCTTTTATGTAAGGAAGGTACGCCTTCAGTCGCCAGCCAGGCACTCGCCCTGAGGATGGACTGCACGCGCCAGTCCGAAACGTCGGCCACAGTGACCGCGAATTTTAACTATGTTAAGCCAAATACCAACCATAATATTAATATTCATGGTAGACTAAAAGTATTTATAAAAATATTGCCATAGGTGTGCGCAGCGTACAGGATTGTGAAAACAGGGCGATCTCAACCGGATATCGGAGTACTATAAATGAAATAGAATTAATGTCAACTTTAAAACATATCAATTCAAAACCTTTCAAGGAAACTAATGAATGTGTAATTATAAATCTAATGCATATAATTAGGGTTCCGTATCAAAAATTATACTAAGGAATCCTTACGGTGTTACTCTGCTGTCGGTCTGTCCTTCTTCCTGTCGCATGCGTTTATTTTTCAATCCAACCAAGTTTAGATCAACTTCAAGCTTTGAATAACGGGGTTTTCTTATGCAGCCCTGCGTGGATGACTGAGTCGAGGAACCATGTGCAGTCGATAGAGCTAAATTCACCTCTCCTCGAAATCACGCTCAGTGAGATGCCATGCCAGCAGGTTAACGCACTGTTGGCGGGCAGTTTAACCTATTGATATAAGGGGGTAGCTATGTTTCGAGTAAGCCAAAAGGCTCAAAAGTCCACGAAAGCAAATTCGCGGTCAAAATCTAGCTCGTTAATAAGGCTGTCTTTCATACATCCATGTATCCCAATGCTATTACTATAGCACTAATGCTATTGCTATAGGAATTGCATAACAGAGGTTTTGTGCACACAGTCACCGACCAGGTAGTCGATGTACACAGGCGACCGCAGAAGCCCTGTCAAAGGAATGTCACTGCCACTAACCCCACCTCCCTTTCCCATACAAGTTCGGTGCCACTACTATTCAATCAATATAATATCCTGTTGCCGTCTTTCCTACGACTGAAACAAATGTTCCGAAGCGAAACCTTCGGAGGGCGTAAAACGATCACACACGAACTATCTACAAAGACTTTTCGACCGACCTTTCATTCAGTGCGATGGTACCAACCCGGGCAGGCTGGTTAAACCCTACCACCTTAAGGCAAGAAGACCTATAGTTTTGCATGGGAACCGAAACACGGCCAGCCTCCAAGGGTCGAACGGCCACCCATCAAAGTTCTGACCGCGCTCAGGTGTGCTTATGATCACGAACGACAGTCGACCGATCGCACCACTAAGCTACAGAGGCTAAACATGGAGAGAAGTGATAACAATGTAGTATGACAAAATTAGTTTATCATTTTGTATGAGACCGTGTCTCTATTTGGTTTTTCTTCGCAGGGGTTGCATGCTGGTCTCATACTAGCTTTGCCCGCGGCCTCGCACTCGAACACAGTTCGTTTTGAAAAAAAATATGCTGGTACGTCAGGCATCACCATGCAAAATTTCAGGTTCACTTCCATTTTAAGATATTTATTTCAGTCACCCTTTGAATTCTGCGACTTGCGTAGGGGGAAAGACTTTTGCAGTTAGTAGAAAGAAAACATGAGGCACAAGAATTTGAAATGTTTATTTGCACGTGGTTGGTTAGGCCTTGGTTAGGGACAGTTAAAACGGGGTTTTCCCAGTGGTCAGATTGATGGTCAGACTAGTTTGGCCAACGGGAATTTTTCTTCGTTGTCACAGAGCCGATTTTCACCAACTTCGGACGAAAAGTGACGCTTTAGCCGATATATTATAACTGTTAGCCGAGACTTTACGGAGGTCGTGAAATCGGCCATAATGTATTAAACCGCTCCACTAAATTTAATAATACAAAAAATAATTACTGTAGCGTCAGTTATAAACACTGCCCGACAACAATTTAAATTTGTTTAAACTTCATTATAAATTACAATCAAACGGTAAACAAAAAAGTTTACTCACCGAAAGGGGAGAGTGCCAAAAATTTCCATCGAAAAGCACCGTAATACTCCCATTTACCCGGGCTTACAAGGGTTTAATTAAAATGTCAAAACGGGGATCCGATAAAAATTCTTCACGAAATCTGGCGTCGTCGACGGCTTAAATGAAGGTATCGAAATCGTGAGCGGAATATAAAATGACGCTCGTAATGGCAGCGTCCGATGTTTTCGATATTATCGAGGTAGCGACATCGTAGACCTGCGGAATGGCTTCCCGTTTCGTCTTCGTCACAATTATTTTCACTTCAGCGGCGGGTGGCCGAGTGTTTCGGGGGCATCGGTTTCTCATGCGACAGGTCTGCGGTTCGAATCCGGTCGGCGTGTACAAATAAGTTTTCTTCTGACGAAAAAAAATTACGTGCATACCTACACGATGTAGGTATGCACGTAATTTTTTTTCGTACTTAGGCTACACCTGCTGCTTCACCGTTCGGAACCGGTGTAAAACTGTAGGTCCCTTCCCTTGCCCCTTACTAGGTGGTAGGCTCAAACTGTAGCCGACTGGGTTGGTACCACTGTACTGGATGTAAGATGGCCGCATAGCAGCCGCCTCGGTAGTGTTCTTCTCTAATGCACCCCCCCCCCCCCCCCCCACTCCCTCTCCAATCGGCTGGTCGCCCCTAGACACGCCTTCTTTCTTTCATACTCTGTGATGTGGCTCGAATACTATTACACATTACAATAATAACTTGTGCCACTCTATAGCTTTCTCGCGTCAACTGTCGTGGTGATGTAGCGTTCTAAATATACCTGAATATAATAGGAACGGTCGAGTTCAAGTAATTGCCGTGTCAAAAGTGGAACATGTGTATTAAAACTTTTAGGAACAATTTCGTTGTTTGCGTGAAAATGGTTTTAATGATAACCACCGCTGTAATTTGCTTCGCCCGAAATACGTACAGTAAATGACCGGTAAGTGTTCTTCAACTTTTCCAGTATTTTTTTATCGTAACTGACACGGTTGGCTACCTACGTCACCTATACAACATCCTTGATGTCAGCCCATAATACCTTGGTAAACTATGTGCTATTCCATAGCTTCCCTTTGGTCGTTTCGGCTACACTGAAGTGTACGGAAACTGGAACTATATTTGCATTCTATGTACTTGCGCGCGCTAACTACCGACCGCCCAGCAGGCCGCCGGCGGCGGTCTAATTCCGTGGAAATTCGTCAGCCGCGCGTAGCATACCTACACGCTCGCCCACGCAACTGCGCGCAGATGCAAAGCAATAATCACTTTACACTCGATCGTTTAGGTACATTTTCGCACACAGCGATTGGCGACGTGAAACAGTAGGCTATTAAAGCCGAAAGTATGGAACTTTTTCTATTGAGTGATTTATCTGTTACGAACTAACTATTAAGTAATCTGTGGCGATGGCAGCAACCCGGACGGGTTAAACCTTACCACCTAGTAAGGTAAGAAGGTAAAGGACCTACAGTTTCACATGTAATTCGAACCACACGATCAGCCCCCAAGTGTCTAACGGCCACCCATCCAAGTTCTGACCGCGCCTTGGTATGCTCACGAACCGCAGTCGAGCGATCGTACCACTGAGCTACCGAGGCTGAAAAATCCATGTGTAGAATCCCAAGGTCCCAAGTCCCAACAGGGAACACTATTCTTACAAGTACAAGTATTCTTATTTATATTTTATCTTCAATTCTCACGCTCAACTCTTTTGCTACCTACTTACATTTTATTTTATTTTATTTTCGAGTTTGGAAAAACAAACAGGCATTTACGTCTAGAACAACATGGTGATAGAAAATAACGTTGACTATGTAAAAACCCAGCAACGTTTTTCACGTTTTAACATAATTAAATTAAATCAAATCGGAATCAAATTAAATTAAATCGAATCAAAATTATATTACATTAAGCCAAATCAAATGAAATCAAGTTAAATTAAATTAGATAACAATGCAAATCAGATCAATTTAAATTAAGCTAAATCAAATTAAATTAAAATCAAATTAAATTAAAATCAAATAAAATCAAATTAAATAAAATAACAATGCAAATATACAAATAATAACAAATAATAACTTTACGTGTATCATTCCAGCGACACGCTACAGAATTGATTCCTTTATAATAATTGTGACAGTCCGCTTATAGCTATGCAGGCTGAGGTAGTGTATGTCTAGTGAGCTGAAGTATTTATTAAAATTGATACATACCCTATGGATAGGTGCGCGTTTACCTGCATTTGTATGTGATAGTCCAACACTAAACACATCATTGGACCTGGTGTTCATAGTAGGTATTCGAAAACCAATTTCCCGAGTAAGTGCTGGACAGTCAAAATAATTGTTGCAAATTTTATATAGGTTGACCGCATCAAGCAAATCTCTCCTCTGACTTAATCTCAGGATAGAATATCTCCTAAGCAGTTCCGTATATGCCAGCTTCTCGCGAAAACATCTACGGTGCATAATGTAATAGAATTTACTTTGCATTTTCTCTATAGATTTTACATATTTGTCATAAAAAGGGTTCCATACTGACGTGGCATATTCGAGTTGCGATCGAATAAGGGTATTGTAAAGGTAGATATAAGTCTGGGTACTCCTGAAGTTCACTGCTGTACGCAAAACAAAGCCCATCATGCGATAAGCATTATTTGTGATGCTTTCAATATGTTGATCAAGATGAAGCTTACTGTCTAGTAAGACGCCTAGATCACGAATCGTGGACACACATTGAAGTTTGTGTCCGCCAATGGAATAGTCGAATTGGACAGTTCGCCTTTTCTTCGTGAATGTAATTGTTTTACATTTATCAATGCTTAGTTTTAGTTTATTATCCACAGTGTATCTATAGAACTCATCGAGGTCACGCTGGAAATCACCACAATCCTCCAGTTTGCGTATAATTCTATAGATCTTGATGTCATCTGCATATATCAAGAAATGACAGTTTTTAAAGCAACGAGAGACATCATTTATAAATAGTATGAACAGAAAGGGACCCAGGATGGATCCTTGTGGGACTCCCGACCAGTGTTGCCAGTCTGGATTGTCTAAAAAGTACGACAAGCTTGTCAAAATAGTACGAAATCTGACGAAAAAGTACGGTTTTTTTAAAAATCACTAAGGTATTGCTTCTATGTACCTTTGCCTATCCCGAAGAGAGATAAAACAACCTTAAATTAAAGCCATAGATGACGGCCTGAAAAACAACCTAAAGTCAAGAAACGGGAAGAATTTCTTCCCGTTTGTAAGAAAGAGAAACTCTATTTTTGCGTTTCTCGCGAGTACGAGAAGAAATTACAAGCGACGAGAAAACTTACAACAGAAAAGGCTGTATACTTAAAAAGTTTTGCCTATCCCGGGAAGGGATGAATAAACCAAAAAAATTTAAACAAATAAACATTAGGAAAGTAATAAATATGGAAAGAAACCAAAAGGTTATAAAATGCTCGCATTCCTCGAAATATTTTCATTTAATTGAGTTTGATTAGTTAGTTTAATCAAATGTATTATAATATGGAGGTAAACAAACAAAGAGCCTATAAGAAAAAATTTATAATCCTTTCACCATCAAACTTGGGTAGGTACCTACCTTGCTTTTATCAGTGATTATTGATGTTATTTATTATCCACAGTTAGATAAAAATAGGTACTTTTAGGTATCGTTCAGTAACAAACAAAACTAGTTATCAGTATCACACTCACTCTTGGAGGAACTATACTCTGAGCACTCACTACTTTACAAAATAATAGAGGTGTCTTCTTCGTAGAGGTTGGATGATGGGTTCGCACGCGGGCGCTTTCTCCAGATCTCTCTCCCTCTCTCTCTTTCGTAGGTATTTTACTCTATGGTTCATTCCGAATGAACGAGGGAATATTATGACGGCCACAGACTATATGATGACGGCCCTATGCGCTTCTCCCGCGTATTTTTTTTTCATATGAAACAACACTGCGAGTGTTGCCGCATTCTCTTTTCGGTTTACCCGCACAGAATCGTAAAATTAGGTACCCGATTCGGGAAACGGAACGTCTCCTTTTTTTTGCAGGAGTGAGAAGTCAATACGTTTTGACTTGCCTCATGCTGAATAAAATAAAAACTTGTAAACAATTTTACGAAGGCAAAAAGTACGGTAAAGGTACGGTTTGAGCTGAGGTACGTTTTTGGTACGGCTGGGTCATGGATAGTACGGAAAACCGTACTAAAAAGTACGGTCTGGTAACGCTGCTCCCGACGTGACCCGCACACACTCAGACTCATATCCATTCACAACAACCCTCTGTGTCCTATTAATAATAAGATAAGGGATAAGGACAATATTCCGTGCTAAAGGGCGACAGGCTAGCCGTCTCTCACCGTGGCAAGGTACTTTCACCGAGTCACGCAGCAGGTGGGTTTTAGTGCCTTACTTGCTGCTTGATAGTTATCCTGTCCTAATACTTTGCTTAACGTGGTGTTCGGTGTTGTGCTGTAATTTACAAGAGTACTTGCAGCACATCATCGATTACTCTGCTTACCCCGATTGTCGGGTTACAGCGTGTGGTATGTATGTATGTTTGTACTTCCCATATTTTTTTTTTGCAGACAACACGAGGGTTTTTTGGATTTAATCCTAAAATGTATAATAAAATTACTGCTGCAGCAACCTGTATATCTTTAGTTGCATCTTGGTCACTCTTGGTGCACCGTTTTTACCTGCTCGACGAATTGAAGCGTGTTCCATAATTTTGAATATATCGTTCAAAACATGAAATCGTTGCCTTCAAATGCTGAACGTCCGTCCAGTTTAAATCGCACACATTAGGTTCGCAGAATTGATTCTAAAGCCAGAGTGTATAGATGACAAATGAGCTCCATAACCTGCAGTTGATCGGCGCACATACCGCCTCCATAAACTTTCAGACTATTAATCAAGGGAGGGACGGACGGACGGAGCGCGGTGACCGAACGCAAGTCCATTTCGACTCTTGGGCTACTTTAGACCGCGAGCGTAGGTTTGACTTTGACAAATCGCTTGTTGATTAATTTCGTTGAAACAGAACAGGCAGTGCTGTTATTGGAAACTAGGATAACAAGGAGAAAATCGGACAGGATATATCCAATATATCATTACGAATGAAAGTTTTGGTGAATGCGAAGATGAAAAAGAGATCGATAACCACCTCCTCGTGTACGGGTGATTGTATCACTGCTAGACACGAACCTCCCTCGTAAAGTGTATTAAGTAATTTAGTGTTATGTACTTCCATGATTACCAACTGGTTTAAGAGCATTATACAAGAATACCAGCGCATACTTTTTCCTCTGTTTGTAAGCCTGCAACTAGTCGCTTTGGGTAATTATTTATTAATTTGGGCCTTAATTAAAAATAGGTCTTACTACGCGCCCGTCATATCCTTGCTTTTGCCGGAACAAGTTACCACGTTATTGCTTCCCCCTGGTGGTGATTCTTCAAATGAAATAAATGAGGTTGTTTTCTTCGCGATTGGCTCGCGGGCATCGGGGACGCATTCCGAGGCCGGTGGCGGTCGTGTGCGACCCAAAATATGAGTGGATTAAGTGGTTATACGCCCGGTCAATCCATTGTCCTCGCTCCCCCTTTGCAGATGAATAGATTTTCTAATAAGACTAGACGAGAGCCTCGCTGAAAGATACGGGTATTTGACTTGGATCTACCGAGGAAGGATAGGACATTGAGGGACCGTAATTGGTCCTAACAAGCATAGACGGCTGCAGATTGTTATCCAGGGAAGATCCAAAGGCAAAGACCTGGAAGACACCGCATATCAATAAATGCGGCGTCCTCCAGGTAAGATCCAGCGCCAGTGGTACGATCGCACCATACAGTCTCTTCTCCGGGCTACAGTCTCGAAGGTGGAATTCGCCCTAAAATTGTAGCCAGCCTTCGCTAGAAGAGAAGTTGTTCCTAAAGTGAGCCCATGAGGCATAATTACATCAGTCATTGAGTTACAGCGGCCATGATAGTAATTAACCTCAAATAAACACCTGTTTAGATATCCAGTGGCACGTTTTCATCGTCAGAACGTAGACACACTTCATTAAATTTCGAGAAAATTCATGTCTTTTTTTTTCTAACGTAGAATATTATCCATTAAAAGCACGACGAAATAATCGACATCGATAAAATCAAAACATCTACAATCGAAATTTTCAGACTAATAAGTGACCTAAGTAGGAAGCATTTTTTATAGATACATCAACAGAATTGTATAATGATAGACAATAATGTTCATATGAAATTATTGTCTTTCCCATTTTTATACATCTAAGTCGTATAACTTTGGGTCGGTAAAATGAGGCGTACTTTATGACCGTTGTGGAATATTTTGTATATATTTTAGGCTCTTTTACCGTACTTTTACGGTGATGCGCCTGTTAAGGATGGGAGATGAAAAGATCTTCGGGAAAAGGAGATACGAGTAGGGCACATAAATACCTACATTATCTTTGAACAATTAAACCAAGTGGCTGAAATCATTTATCTTTCATCATTCTCGGATTAAAATATTTATAAAAAAATATATTTTTATGGAATCTTCTGCGTTGGCTTACTTCGATTGGTATAACGTCGAAAATTGTCGAATTTCTGATAAACTTCGCAAGTCACAATGTTTTGTTGTACTTTCCAATGAAAAAAAAGATTGAATTTTTCCTTTGCCAGGAAAAACTTATACCACAACAACATCACAATTTTTACAAAAATCTAAAATAAATTAAATGAAACAACTCTTAAAATGTGATTGCATACATTATTTTTGCGAGTAAAAGTTTACTAAGGTAAAGTTGGTGTCAAACTGTCGTAATTATAAAAATAAGCTATGTGCAAAAGTGTAGTAATTAATTTTTCAGGCGAACCTGTAATGTCATTTTTCAGTGAATTTGTGTAAAATATTCTTGAGGGTAATATACTTTTAGTTTGGTCAAATAAAGGGCATTTTTGAAAGTATTGTACCGTGTGGGCCCGGTACTTAAAAAGAATAGCCCCACTGCATCTCTCCCCGTGCATGTCGTAAAAGGCGACTAAGGGATAAGGAGATGCCGTGCTAAAGGGCGACGGGCTCGCCACCTCTCACCTTGGCATGGTACTTCCACCGAGTCATGCAGCAGGTGGGTCTTCTTGCCTTACTTGCTGCTTGGTCGATTGAATCTTGTTCGAATACTTTGCGAAACGTGGTGGTCGGTGTTGTGCTGTAATTTACCAGAGTTCTTGCAGCACAACACCGATTACTCTGCTTACCCCGATTGTCGGGATTCAGCGTGTATGATATGTATGTATGTATGTGCATTATTTAATTGTGTTGAAACTGATAAAATTGTCTAATGTAAAACTGTAGTAATCGTGTTTAGCCACTAGAAATTCATTCGATTAATAGTGTTAAACTGTAGTAATGAAAAGAGCTACACTTTTGCATTGACATGAAGCTTGAAAATCGATTAATGCAAAACTGTTGGGGTGAGTATTTTGTTGTAAATTCATTATTAAGCGTTACGACAACTTTACACGGGAAAGATATGCACATTTAGATAAGAACCTCATAGGTACTTACTTCATTTTTTTAAATTTCAGACTTACGACAGTTTTGTTCTGAGGGTGCGATATTTGCAAATTTGTAGTATTAGTACCTACCTACCTAAAAATGTTGTACGAGACTTTTCAACGTTTTTCAAAAAATGCTCATATCATAAAAAATAAATTACTCCGATTTTTTTTTTCTTATTTTTCTCTGGGTAGACATAAACTGGCCAACTCCCTGGTTCCCGCTTGACGTTGAGTTTTGGGACAGTTGTATAGAGTTTGTTTAACGCAATCACGGACGCATAGCATAACGATTTTGGAGGACAAATTAGAAAGCTAAAAACAATAAATAAAAGTTAGAAATAGAACATTCTTCGCCAAACCATGCGAATGCAGTACGTATATTGCTGCCGTGCTGTCAGTCCGTTGCATCACGCTCCTGCCGGGATAAGGTGACATGCCTTTGCTTTCTACGTTTTGTGCAGGTTACACTGAACTTAACGGAGTATATTAAAATTTTATAGCTGTTTCAGCCGACCGCCATTCTATGTAAAATTCTATAAGTGAATCAGGCGTTCGGTCAGTCAGCGTGTAAGCGTCAGCTGCTGGGCATACCCTCTCCAATTTTATGTATTGTATAAAATTATTAAAATTTGAAATATATATTTTTCTTATTTAAAATTCTTAGGATTATGTATGTATGTATATGTAAATGGAACCGAAATTGTTAGTGATATTTTCCTGACTTATGTTTTATTTAATAAATGGACAATGTAATAATTTTCTAGCCTAAGTTTCCAGCACAACGTAACCGTATTATAAAATACGCACGCCATATTAAACGTGTACTCTTATCTGTGGCAATAATTTTCAAAGCCCCCTTCAGGTTCAAAGTTCCCACTATTCAGGTTGCTTCCTAGAAAATTACATAAAACCTTCCTATTCAGCCACAGACTTTATTCAAGCTCAGTCTAAACCACAGATCAGAGATCTGTGGTCTAAACCTTTTCAGCCAGCGATTAGTTCGACGGTCTTATAGTTCCACCATTTTTTTTTAAGGGAACTGACACGGTTGGCTACATCACCTACAACATCCGTGATGTCAGCCCATAACACCGTGTGAACTAGGTGCCATGTAAGTGCTTCGCTTCATTTCATTTCGGCTACACTGAACTGGACGGAAAACACGAACTATTTACATAGCCGTTTCGAGCGACGTTTCATTTAGTGCTGTGGTACCAACCCGGGCGGATTGAACCCCGTTCCTTCCACTCTGCACTACCAAGCTGCACTACCAGTAGTGCAGTTTGGATTTTTTTTTCCCATCTTCACTACTGTAAAACCAGCTGCGAAACTGGTAGTGCCGTTAGGAATTATTTCTTCCCGTTTGCACTACCGAGTAGTAGTGCACAATGGAATTTTAAAGAGCCTTACTTACTTAATTACGTTAAGGAACGGTTGAACCCTACCACCTAGTAAGGTAAGAAGGGAAGGGACCTACAGTTTAACGTGGACTCCGAACCACGGTCAGCCTCCAACCATAGAGTTTGAGGGATCTTTTATGCCTGTGAGCATTTTCTTGTCTGCTCTAGTGCAACATCCGGCCTAAGGAGGGTGGATTGGGTATAGGTCAGTGGCGGTTCCCCAGGTGAAGCAAGTGAAGCACCGCCTCACTTAATTATCTTGAAAGTAAAGAAAAAAAAACATTTCAAAATATCAAGAAAGAAAACTTAAAAAAGTCAATTATACCCGATCCGAACTGATCACAATATTAGCGCGGCGGCGCGGAGGAGGCGGAGGCGGCTGGTGCGACGCGCGCGACGAAATACGTTAAAGTTGTGTTAGTGCATCAACACCACCAACACAGCACGCACACACACACAGACGTGACGTGTGACGTGTCACGTACGGCATGGCATATGGTGACTCACCCCGGTCCAGTGCGGCGACGAATCGCTTATTTTGATATCGCTTCACCAAGCGTAAAGACAACAGGTTGACCTTGGAGGCTTTGGATGTAGGGAGCAGCTGAGGCTCTGATAAATGGCGCCGGACGAGACATCTATATCCAATTAAAAGAATGCAGAGCGAGATGGGGCGATTCACGTTTTCTATAAGTCGGTTTGTTTTACCTCCGTAATTAACATGAAGGCGAAATTCGCACTAGTTACGGTAAGTTTCATAGCGCAATGGTATATGCTTCGCTTTTCAATCTGGTGACGTTGGTTCGAATCTCACTTTTGCGAATTCTTTTTTTTGTTTTGTTTTTAGGGTTCCGTATCCGGTACGGGACCCTATTACTAAGCCTACGCCGTCTGTCTGTCTGTCTGTCTGTCTGTCTGTCCGTCCGTCCGTCCGTCTTTTTTTTATGTAATCTGGTATGGGTGGCTGAGCCGGAGGGGCCAAAGCGCATGCTCCGACCAGCCAATATCACCTCCGAGAAGGAAGGTGCCATACCGGAGACTTCCCTGGATTGCTGGCTATACTAGACTAGAGGAGAACACAGCCGAGGCTGCTATGCGGCAGCAGCAGGTGTAGGTATGCATACACGTAAATTTTTTCGTCAGAAAAAAACTCATTGTTACACGCCGACCGGATTCGAACCTCGCACCTCTCGCATTTGAAGCCGATGCCCAAACCACTCGGCCACCCGCCGCTTGTCTGTCCGTCCGTCTGTCCGAGGCCTGTATCTCTTGAACCGTAATTTGGTAGCCCGTTGAAATGTTCACAGAAAATGTGATATTATTTATTATGGCCGATATAACAAAAAATAATGAAAATAAGAAAAAGTAAAAAACTCACAGGGGTTCCCATCGCGCGCGCATACACTTTTTGGTTTCAAAAAGTGTATGCGCGCGCGCCATCTACCAAATAGATGATGAATCATTTTCTAATCGTGACTAACTAATATGAAGTATTTCATAACACGCCATCTAGATGGCGTGGCGTGTTATGAAATTCATCTAGTGGCGCTAGCCGTGACATGGCGATACGGTACCCTCGGTGCGCGATTCGATAGTAGTTTTTGGTTAAGTATTGTTAGGGCCAAAAAAAATTAGGTTTAGGTTTTTCAATTTATCATAAAGTAATAGCAATGTAGGTGGATTTTTTAGTCGCCTCACTAAGATTTATAGGTCAAAGCCGCCACTGGTATAGGTACGCTCATCTGTTATTCGGGTAAGATTATACGTACATAGCGTCACGCCTGTTTCCCGGTGGGGTAAGCAGAGACAACGGATATCCACGTGCCACGATCCTGACACACCTATGCCGCCTCTTCCACCTTCATGCATGCTCGCCGGTTACGGTACCCGTAACCGCACTAACGGTACCCGTAATACGCACTTCCTTATCCTTACCTATAATAAAATCCAACGTCTGCTTTCTGTCTGAGTGTCTGAGTGTCTGAGTGTCTGAGTGTGTGTCTGTCTGTCCGCTTATAACTCGAGAACCACTGAACCGATTTTAATAAAAAAAATCTACGGATAGCTTGATTCTTCCCATCAACTATAGGCTACTTACTATCACGCTAAATGGCTTATGAGGTTAGCAGTGAAGTGAAATATGAGAGCGGGCGGAGCCGCGGGCACAGCTTGTATATTATAGTTTATAGTTTATCGAAAAGGTAACATGTAGGCTATAATATATCGCGACTTACATTTTTTTTGTGGATACTGACTGAAACGGTTCGCTACATCACCTACTACATCCGTGATGAACTAAACACTTCGATGAGCTAGGTGCCATGCCAGTGCTTCCCTTCGACCTTTTCCTTCTTGGCCCCAATGATATTGTTTTATGTAATCCGGTATGGGTGGCTGAGTCAGAAGGGCCAGAGCAAATAATTAGAATTAAAAATCTAAAATTCTAAATTTAAGAAAAATTATACGAAGCCTGGCACACATAAAATTGTGTAAGCAATCAAAATAAAACACAAAAATACATATAATTTTCACCTCTTATATTATGTATGATATTGATGTGGACTTACAAATTGTGAAAAAGAACGATTTCATTCTTCTTTCTTTCAATAATTAGTTTAAAATTCTTCAAAAAAAAATTTTATGTTGTGTTGCCAATATTACCATTTAATTTTATTTAACCGTCATGTATCAGGATAAGACACACAAGCGTTCTTCAAGCATCGGATAATGGAAACATTTGTTTTTAATCTTTCACTCGGCAGTTTATCTTCCAGCTAACTAAGTAGCATGTACCGGGTGAGTTAAACTTTGGCCGCTGGTTTCGTGGGCCATTCATCACGGGCCGCCTCTTGGGTCTACTCCGCCTTACCTACCCCCCGACTTGCCTTACGATTCTACTCGCTTCCCTTGCGTGGTATCGCATTTTCTGAGTAGACTATTTTTTTAAACATGAACAAGAAAACAGTACAAGAAATTGAATTATTTTTTACCCGACTTCGGCGACGCCTATAAGGAAGGGTTACAAGTTTAGATTTAATGTATGTGTGTATGTATGTCTCAGACAAAATGTGTGTATGTAACGTTTTTAGGTTTTCGTACCCCGCACGGAAGCCTATTACTAATCCAAAGTATATATGTCCGTCTATATGTATGTCTGTGCATCTTTTTTTTTAAATGTAAACTGACACGGCTGGCTACATCACCTACAACAACCGTGATGTCAGCCCATTACACCGGGTGAACTTGGTGCCACGTCAGTGCCTCCCTTAGGTCGTGCCGGCTACACTGAACTGAACGGAAAACACAAACTATTTACATAGCCGTTTCGACCTGTGTGTGTCTGTCTGTCTGTCTGTCCGTCCGAATGGCTGTATCTTTGGAAACGTAATAGGTAGCCGGTACAACAAATAAAAAATTTAAAAACTGAAAAATTAAGCGTCGTCTCTGTGCGACTGAGTCGACGCTCTAAAAGCGGATTTTCTCTTTCTAAAACTCGATGTACATAATTTAGCGCCGGGCACTTTATGTATGTACACATTTCAATTAATTTCTATACTGTAAATAAACGAGGCATGTTAAGATAACATGTAATGTACCGTGTGGGGCCAGTACTTTAAAATAATAGTCCCACTGCATCTCTCCCCGTGTATGTCGTAAAAGGCGACTAAGGGATATGATTCCCTTCTTATATTACTAGGTGGAAGGGTTTAACCCGCCCGGGTTGGTACCACCGCACTGAATGAAAGGTCGGTCGAAACGGCTATATAAATAGTTTGTGTTTTCCGTCCAGTTCAGTGTAGCCGGCACGACCGAAGGGAAGGCTGACGTGGCACCAAGTTCACCCGGTGTTATGGGTTGACATCACGGATGTTGTAGGTGATGTAGCCAACCGTGTCAGTTTCCATAAAAATATATATATATATATATGTACTGTGTAATAAAGGCCTGACGTTGTTGTAATCATTAATTAGTTTTACCACCAAGAATTTAAAACATAGAGCTGCTATCGTCACACACTAAATAATAATTTATAGAACAGCATACAGATTCATTATTGCACACCAATGCTATCAGGAAATAAAACTAAAACCTGCCAAGTGCGAGTCCAAGTCGCGCACCGAGCGATCCGTATCGCCATGTCATAGTCAGCGCCACTCACGCCATCCATGGCTTGTTTTAAGAAATGCGTCATATTATTAAAATTCATGATTAGTTGAAATGCTTCATACTGTTTTCGGTAGATGGCGCGCATACACTTTTTAGTTTCTTGTATGGGAGCCGCCGTGACTTTTTTACTTTTTCTTATTTTTATTATTTGTTGTTATATCGGCCATAATAAATAACACATATTCGGTGAACATTTCAACGGGCTACCTATTACGGTTCAAGATATACAGCCCTCGGACAGACAGACAGATAGACAGACGGCGTAGGCTTAGTAATAAGGTCCCGTACCGGATACGGAACCCTAAAAATAGCTAACTTCAAAAATTTTAATTTAAAATATTAAGAAAAACCACCACCGTTAACTCCCAGCCCTTTACGCCGCGCGCAAAAACGCAAAATTTTGGCGCGCGCGCTCCCGCATAAATTCGAATATCCCGCCTCAATTGATCGATTAATCAACAATCCGTGTTCAGTCTGATTTGTACTGAAATTACGCATTCAGTCATACCAAACACTTCAGGATTCACTTATTTAGAAGCACAGACCGATTTTTTTAACTCCAGGCAAAACAAAACACACTCGACTTTTTTTCCGATTTTTTTCTGACCAAAACTGTATAATTTCACCCTACATGTCGCACATCAAAATATAGGTATTGAAACGTACTCTAGAATACGGTTACGCGAAATACGGTACAACCGATGTGTATTCCAGTGACAATATTTTTTAGGCATTTTCAAAAAATATTTTCTGTGGGAAGTAGGATGTGTTGCCCAGTCATGTTTGATAATAGTTACTAGTAAATTTAACCAAGAACTTCTACCATTATTCAGTTCTACTAAGAAAAATTGGTAGAATTAGTTATGAATTAAATAGTGAGCCGCGCGCCGCCGCCGCTCCGCGCCGACACCCGGCCGGGTGTTGCGGGAGGTGACCGGTGCGCGCCGCATAACACCCGGCCGGGTGTTGCGGGAGCCAAAGGGTTCCTGTAATAAAAGGGATATTCTTCATTCTTGGTTGTAGAGGAAAACTCGACCGAGCTGGTACCACCGCACTGAATAATACGATTTGAATAGACTGGAAAAATCTGTGTTATATAGGTTGAGGACTGAATTAAGGTCTGTAATTTGAGTCTGCTCCTAAAATTCACTTTTAGGAAGAAAATAAAATGTCAAGACCTAACGAAATTCGCATATCTATTTGTGTTTAATTTATTTCACCGCACTAGGAAATGAAAGAAAGATTTTTTCCATCAGCTATGGAAACATCCGTTAACAGTATCCAATTTCATTTGAAAACATTCTGGCCTCTGAGAAATTTTCTTATTTTTCTTTTTGCTACTCCTATGTCTATATCCTACATATATTTTCCGATTTCACCACTTCCGGTTGAGTGTCGTCTAATTGTTAACTGTCGGTTAAAGTGACATTTTTCGGTTTCCGCATCCCGTACGGAAGCCTATTACTAAGCCTACGCCGTCTGTCTGTCTGTCCGTCCGTCCGTCTGTCTGTATGTATATCCGAGGGCTGTATCTCTTGAACCGTAATAGTTATCCCGTTGAAATTTTCACAGAATATGTGTTATTATGGCAGATATAACAAGAAATGATAAAAAATTTAAAAAGTAAAAAATTTAGGGGGGTTCCCATACAAGAAACGTGTTTTTTCAATGTTGTGGTGCGGAAACCTCGTTGCGCGAGTCCGACTCGCACTTGGCCAGTTTTTTTTTATACAGTCCACAGGAGTTAACTAGCAGCTATATTTTAGCAGAATGTGATGAAATCGACCCTTATGTCCTTCGTGGAATCCACTTTGGTCGTGTCGGCTAAACTGAACTGGACGGTAAACACGAACTATTTACATAGCTTCTTCGACAAACATTCAATTCAGTACGGTGGTACCAACCCCGGGTGGGTTAAACCTTAACGCCTCTGTAATTAATGAGCTTTAAATATGATAAAATGAAGCGTTTAACACAATATATTATCTACTAATTTAGACACTTCAAAGAACACCCGGGTGTCTAGCAGGGGTTCCCAAACTTTTCCAGATTATTTTCACGGCGGCGCGCGGGCCGGCGGCGGCGGCGGCGCCCAACTCAAATCGGGTCCGTGGTATTTGTATACAATTATATTCGGTCATAAATGAACGAATTAAAGGTTAGACCGAAGTTCAGTGTCGAAGCGGACCTGTAACGACCCTGTTTCATAAACCGCGCGAAGTTCAAATTCCGAGTAAAGTAGCAAGTGCTCAAGGACGCCTTGCGGCGCCCCTGAGGTCTAGTTGCGGCGCACACTCTGGGAAGCCCTGGCTAGTTAGTTCACACAAACCGGAGACGATCGCGTTTTTCAGCCGGCGACTGGAAGCATGTGAAATAGTACTACGCTGCTAATAGTAGTACTATAGTAGTAACCAAAGAGTAAAAAAAAATATACCGAAATCAATACTAATAATAAATCTGTAAGGTATGGTCATTTTTTTTTTTATGGAAACTGACACGGTTGGCTACATCACCCGCAACATCCATGATGACAGCCCATAACACCGGGTGAACTTGGTGCCACGTCAGTGCTTCCCTTCGATCATGGAGTAAGTTATTTTGTTTTGAGAGATATTGCGTTTGTAGACTTTATGTATGATAGGTACTAAAATAATAAAACTAAATTGACGATTTTTAGAAATCTCTTCTGTATTTTTTTTTTGTTTTTTTATGGAAACTGACACGTTTGGCTACATCACCTACCACATCCGTGATGTCAGCCCATAAAACTGGGTAAACTAGGTGCCATGTCAGTGCTTCCCTTCGGTCGTGCCGGCTACACTGAACTGGACGGAAAACATAAACTATTTACATAGCCGTTTCCACCGACGACGTTTGTATGTATGTTCCTCCATAACTCTTAAACCAATCATCCGAATTCTATGAAACTTAGTACAAGCACATTTAACTATACGGGACACAGGATAAAATTTAGTTCCGGTTACGCTAAGATGTGGCTCCCATGCAAACCGAATAGTTCCGCGCGCCGAAATGAAGGTACGGTAGCGGGCTTACTTACTTTCTTCTCTGAAATACGAATTTCACGCGAGCGAAGCCGCAGGCAAAAGCTAGTTTATATATATTTTTTTTTTTATGGAAACTGACACGGTTGGCTACATCACCTACAACGTCCGTGCTGCCAGCCCATAACACCGGGTGAACTAGGTGCCATGTCAGAGCTTCCCCCTTTGATCGTGCCGGCTACACTGAACTGGTCGGAAAACACAAACTATTTTACATAGCCGTTTCGACCGACGTCTCATTCAGTGCGGTGGTACCAACCCGGGCGGGTTAAACCCTACCACCAAGTAAGATTAGGAGGGAAGGGACCTACAGTTTTACGAGGAATCCGAACCTCGGTCAGCCTCCAACGGTCAGCGGTCACCCATCAAAGTACTGACCGCACCCAGCTTTGCTTAACATTCAATAGCGACAGTTGACTGTCTGCACCACTGAGCTATCGAGGCTGACAGAGAGGCTGTATACATATATAATCATCATAAATACTAAAACATATTTTTTCCAAAACCTTGCTTTGGTCACGTTACGTTCAATACGCCTTTAATAGTAAATTCAGAGGCATTTTCATGACTTTTTCTATCGAGAGAAGTTAATCAAATCATTTTTTCAAAAATATAACGATATGACCCGACAGATGAACTCTTAACGGCTCTTAGCCGGCACGATCAAAGGGGGAAGCACTGACATGGCACCTAGTTCACCCGGTGTTATGGGCTGACATCGCGGAAGCTGTAGGTGATGTAGCCAGCCGTGTCAGTTTCCATAAAAAAAATACATAAAGAACCGTGGGCACAGCTGGTATAAGATAAAATTAATTCGGTAAATACTAATCTAAATAATCGGTAAATAATAATCTTACTTACACCAGCAGCGGGAGCACAAATGCGTCGATAAGCCTATATCGATCGATAAACATCTATTCGTCTTCTTCTATTCTACTTCGTCGAACGAAGAAAATATATGTTTATCGATCGATATAGGCTTATCGACGCATTTGTGCTCCCGCTGCAGTTACTCATTCAATATACAAATAGAACAACCGCACAAGATATTCCATGACCATAAACATATATATGTCTGCTTAGGACGCTATATTCCAAAAACCGGCCAAGTGCGAGTCGAACTCGCGCACCGAGGGCTCCGTACCACCACGTAATTATTTTGTTGTTTTACTTTGGGGTTTGCATGCTGTAATTACACCAAGTTTAACGCTTGTATGTATTACCGTTTTGCCACTTATCGGGGACCATTTTCATACCTTTCGCTTCATCCTTTTCTAGTTAAAATGTTAGTTAAATGATCATTCGGTAGATGGCTCTGGCAGTTCCACGTATTATGTATGAGGATCCCCCTAATTATTTTACTTTTTGATTTTTTGGCATTTCCGCTATAATAACACATATTCTGAGATTTCAACCGGCTACCTATTACAGATAAAAGATACCTCGGACGGACGAACGGACACACAGACAGACAGACGGACAGACAGACGGCGTCGGATTAGTAATAGGCTTTCATTCGGATACGGAACCCTAAAACACCACACACACAGTAGACAAGCCCATTCCATAAACACTCCAAATTGTTCATAATATTGAAAAACTTTCGTCCCGAGCCGTCGCAATAAAGTTTCGTTTAAGTTCCCCCGAGGTGAAATAACATAAGTTGAAAGTGGGAGCAGTTATAAATGTTAATAAACAGTAATGTAACCAGCGCTCACCGAGGTAACGCTGGAAATATGATTCGAATGAAGCGACAAGATAGAACATTCGAAATTCGAAAAATCGAAATTTAATTCAGTCAGCAGCAGCAAAATAAATTTATTTGATACTAAGCGATTGTATCCTTAATTAATTGATCTATCGAAAATTAAATGCAACGAAACAAACAAATTAAATTTTTCAGTCCGAAATCATTTTGATCTTATCTGGAATTCGTAACTATAGTGTTACTGAGGCTTACACTAAAACAAAATCATTAGCAAAACTAAATCATACATAATATAAAAAAAATTAAACAGCTTAATGTAGGCAAAATCATTTAATAATAAAGAGTGAAAATCATTTCGACTTTGACAATTTACGTTATCTTAGCGTAAAAAATGTATTTAAATAATATTGTTTAATGTTTTGTCAATATTTAACAGACCTTCGCAACGTCTCAAAATTTTCCATCCAATCACAATACACAATAGATAGGGTCACTGCACATTTAAACATTTCATCATCAGATTAACTGCTTTCTCCTGTGGCCCCCGTGGTCGGAATAAACAGCCACGTGGAGGTGTTTTGACACCAGCGCTCGAATATTCCCTCGGTGACTTCTGCAAACATAAAGCTCGCCTTCTTGGCGGCTAGGGAGGTGACTGTGTCGATAAAAATATATAAACCAGGCTTCTTGTAAAAAAAAAAATATTTTAGAGGGTGACAATTTCATATGTACTATAAAGTGTAATATTAATAATTTTTGACAATGCTAAGCCTTAATCTGTAAGTACGTTTATAACTCAAAAACTACTAACTTAATTAATTTGCTCTATTGTTAAATAGAAGCTAAGATAATAGGATCGGAAGTGATTGCGAGAAAGATATATTGTAACCTGGTTTGAAATAAAAAAAAATACATATCTAAGAATTTCTTTCACTATATCCCTGCAAAAATTCTATAAAATAAATCTGTCTGTTCCATAATATTAGATACGCTTGAAACTTTATCACTCTGCAAATATATCTTTCTTCCTATGAATCTGCATCTCACAAGATTCTAGAAAAAATACAACCTGTTTTTATTTAATTATACTTATCGACAAGATATTCGCTGCCCATCTCAAAGACATCACGCTCGCTGCAGTGCGACACCGCGCACCGCGCCGCCGCCGCGCCGCCGCCGCCGCGCCGCCGCCGCCGCGCCTCCCCGCGACGCGAGTAACGAAGACGCACAAACCAGGTTAATTATTCAAAGTCTGAAGCCGGCATATCCGCCCTGACGGATACCGTGTGATGTGGCCGCATTAGTGAGGCGTGGGGGTGATACAGTAGGGGTGTGATATGTAGTGCTGGGTGATCCGGTGAGCCAGTAATCGATGTTTGGCAAGTTGTCACATAGTATAGGTGAATCCTTCAAGTTCGGGCTTACATATGTACGAGTATTAGATATTTTTGTTCTGCGGATTTCCTACGTAACAAGTCTTTACATAATAAGTCTCCACCTTATCAGCGTAGGTAGGTAAGAATAAAACTCCTGAAAATTTTAGCATCCTGATGTTATACAGCGAGTCTACAGTAAGATGTGGAACGCGGAAAGGGGTGATATCGTCATGATATTGACCCTTCAGTGTTCCAACCTTATTGCGAACGCCCTGTACATGCCTAAGCAACCCAATATGTAGGTATCCCAGATTCCATTAATGAAAAACTGCATGTAACTTGGTTCAAACGCGTAAATGTTTTCGGGTTACAGACAATAAGACAGTTTTATAGTAGTATCGCGACAATTGGAAAGATATATTGTTCATCAAAATGGGAAGCAGTTCATTATAATATTTTATGTTTATATGTTAGTACTAAGCACGTACTCGCTTTATATATATTTTTATTTAAAAAATGCAAAGCGAAAATCATTGGAAAAAATACATCCCATTAGATAACCTTTCCTTTCTCTTTTGCGTATGTTTGAGTCATCGGAAAGACGCGGCCGTCAAAGTACATTCGACTGACGCTACATTCAAAGCTAATCAAATTTTTTCAAGAATTTATATACCTGTCGAGACAAATTCAATAATGGAATTCTAAAATCGAAATGTCTAGAAATAAATTCTGACCTCAAACAGACTCGTCCTTTAAAGTTTAAGGTAAGAAGACGGGAAATAATACAGAATATCGGAAAGGAACATGTCAAAGAGCTGGCTGACAAGGAAATTGTTTGAACTCACCGACAAGAGTGCTGCCCAGAATTGTATCAAATTCTCTTTACATTTTCTTTTAGGCTCTCCGCTTGAATTGAGGCCGATGTTCCGTTAACTTTTCATTTAGACATACAATGACAGGCGCTTGCATTTGAGAGAGGAGGTATCGATTGTGCAAATATGTGTATTATCATATTATACGAGTCGCCATTAGTCGACAATAATTCTTATTTTTATTTTCTTTTTGTATGGAAAGAGCGATAATGTAGCATTTTTATACCTACAAGCAGGTGTCTAACGATGCCCATGGATATTCTGTGTGCACAGAGATTGTGAATTCACGCTCGCCTGACAGGAGCCTTTTGAAATGAAATGAAATTAAATGAGATGAAATGAAATGAAATGAAATGAAATGAAATGAAATGAAATGAAATGAAATGAAATGAAATGAAATGAAATGAAATGAAATGAAATGAAATGAAATGAAACGAAATGAAATGAAATGAAATTAAATTAAATGAAGTGTAATGAAATGAAATAACATTAAATGAAATGTAATGAAATGAAATCTGTAATCCCTCTGTAAAATGTGTAACTTCTCTTTCCCTTACTAGGTGGTAGAGTTATTTTTTTTTTTATGTTTAAGAAGTCAATTTTAATTATTCCACATTGCAACGTTCGCCATGATTTTGACATTGAAAAAATATTATTGTAAAACCGATATGAAATGGGTTTAAACACAATCTTTACTAAATACATATGCATGAACAGTGCGTGCACATGTCGCGTGTGTTTGCCTATGCGAGCACATGTGTGTGTGTGTACTGAGTGCATTTAAAAACGTTCCACTGCAATAAAGACGCTGACCTACTTCAAGCCAGACTAATAAATTCGAATGTCGCACTCATTTCTGTTCGATCAAATGAAAATATATTTTTCTCTACTTATTACCATAATAAAATTCAACGTCTTTCTGTCTGTTTGGAACGGGTAAATTCGAAAATGGGTGACTACAAAAGACTCAAAGATAACCTCGCAATATTGCACGTAGTAGCTAATTTGCGAGTATTTTTAGTCTTACAGGTGAACATCGTTCGACCTCTACGTTTTGATTTAGCTTTAACCCTTCTAGTCCCAAGTGGAGCGCGCGCTCCAGTTTTCGTCGACGACCCATGGCTCCCAAGTGGAGCGCGCGCTCCACTTATTGCGCGCCTTTTGCGCGCGAGTATGTAATACCTCACATTGATCATGATGATCCTCTGTTATATCAACAATACTGCAACAATCACTCCGTAATAAATAATATATGATAAAGATTAGTACTAAATCCAGGTATTATGTTTTTCAAAAACATTATTTCATCTTATTGAGTACTGTAAAACCGCTAGTATTGAATAAATACTTTACATTAGATCATGAAACTTTGCATAATAAGTGTGATCTCAATATAAAACCGGTCGTACGTTTTTATTTTATTTTAATGGACCTTACTCACGGCGGTCGTCTCCTGGCTATGTGACTCGACGTTTCGGACCAAACGTATGGCACTCGGTTGAAGAGACGATGTTGTTTAACAACCACGGTAATTTAAAAACCCTAGAGGACTTATATGGGTTTTTAAATTACCGTGTTCTACTCTGCTGCCTACACATTTTAAAAATAAGCATTATTTCCACGGTAAATAACAACTACCTAAACTATCGCGCGTTGCACTAAATTTTTCAAACAATTTTATTAATTCGCACGAACTCGCACGTCTCTGTGCGACAGGGACGACGCTCTACAATCGAATTGTGTCGTTCTAAAGCTCGATGTTCATTATTTACTGCCATTTAGTTATATTTTTCTTTTTCCTTAAAAAAAAAAATTTAAAAAAAAATTTTCCTTACAAGCAGCTTCCTCCTTCCTTCCTCCGAGTACCTTGTGGGGCTGGTAATTAAAAAGAATAGCCCCACTGTATCTCTCCCCGTGCATGTCGTAAAAGGCTACCGTTGCTACGTGCTGTAATTCACGTAGTTCTTGTACCACAGCACTGATTACTCTGCATACCCCGATTGCCAGGATACAGCATGTGATATGTATGTACCTTCCTGGAAGGTAAGCAATGCCCGGCGGGGTCCGACTTTGGATGGGTGACCGCCCAACAGTTGAGGCTGCCTGTAGTTCAGATTCCACATATACCTGTTACAGTCTACAGTAGGTCTGTTCCCCATATATTATTGGTAGGGTTTACTCCTTCTGGATTGATACCAACGCACTGAATAAACAGCGACTGAATGAAGCACTGACATGGCACCTACCTAGTTCACCGAGGTGTGACGAGCTGACATCGCGAATTTTGTACTTGATGTAACCAACCATGTCAGTTTCCATAAAAACATAGATCTTTTAACCAACTTTATAATGAAACTCAATAGTACCTAAAACGTATTTTACTCATAATAAACAAACATTTATTCAAAGAAAAATGTCTTACAAGCAAACATGTAAACAGCTTTAATAATACTGACACATTTTCCAGACCTGCACGCAACGTTCCCCCGTCCCAAGACACCTCCTACGCCGCTAAACACCCCTCGGGGACGCACCTTATCCCTCTCCCCTTACTTAACATCGTGTCATTCTCCTGAATTATGTAATATCTACTTATGAAAATTATCTTAACCCTCTGCGCAGGCTCAAACAGTATTATCCAGCTTCTTGCGACGACATTTAGGAATTTTGAAGGATACTACCTGATGAAGTTGAGGCAGGGTTGAAATTACAAAACAAGAGTTCAATCAATATTTTATTTGATATTTTAATCCAACTAATATTATAAACGGGAAAGTGGATGGATGTATGGATGTCTGGATCTTTGTTCCTCTTTCACGCAAGAACTACTAAACGGATTTTGATGAGACTTTACAGTACTATAGCTTATACATCAGAATAACATATAGGCTATATACCATCACGCTAAATAGCCTTAGGGCACAGCAGTATCAAATAAAGTATAGTATAGACGGGAGAGAGCGAATCTCCCAAGAAAAACAAAAGCCTATCAACGTCACATAAAAACTTCAATTTCGAATTCTGTCTGTTTTTTTTTTTATTTGCTGAAAACAAAATATGGCCAGTACGGAAAGGCGCGGGGCGGTGCGGAGCGGCGCGGGGCGGCGCGGGGCGGCGCGGGGCGGCGCGGAGCGGCGCGGGGCACCGCGGGGCACCGCGGGGCGGCGAGCGAAGCCACGGGCAAAACTAGTATTACATATTTCTAACAGCATACAGTTAATTACATGTTTATTGTTATAATTCAGATAGTGAAATCTTCACTATCGCCATAATTTCCTATGTGTGTTCTATCGCTTATTCCATGGGGAGTGCTCGGAGGAGCTGTTTAACGCGATCCCGCCGTCCCCATTCCACCTCCGCACCACGCGCACCGGGCAGGGTATGCATCCCTACACGCTGGACTTACCGCGGTCGCCTACTAACTGCCCATACCTATATTTCCCTCCAAGTACAGTTTCGGGTCCTTCAAGAGGGGCGTGATTAGGCACCTGTCAGGGTGACATGGCATTCGCAACCTCCGTATACGACCGGATGTCCAAGGGCGTCGTTAGACACCTTATGGGTAGCTCGGCGCCACATGTCGCCAAAAATAAATAAAAAGCATATCGATCCCTACGAAGTGGAACGTCGTAAGCGTAAAAGCCAACGTTTAGGAGAGGTAAAAAAAGGACGCACAGCGACTCCGCCGCCCGCGCCGTTCGACTCCTGGTGCAGTTCGACTCCTGGTACAATTCACTGTCTTGCGAACAAACGATGCGCGACGGACGACACGATCGATCCATCCACTTACTTTAAGAAAGCAGTGTTCTTCTCTTATTGTGTAGACATAAAGTTATTTAAGGATACCTAAGCCAAAATGTAGGTACTGTAAATATGTCGTACATGTCGAAGATCCAATAAAAATTTGTCAGCCTCGTTAGCTCAGTGGTGCAGACAGTCAACTGTCGCTATTGAATGTTAAGCAACGCTGGGTGCGGTCAGTATTTGGATGGGTGACCGCTGACCGTTGGAGGCTGACCGAGGTTCGGATTCCTCGTAAAACTGTAGGTCCCTTCCCTCCTAATCTTACTTGGTGGTAGGGTTTAACCCGCCCGGGTTGGTACCACCGCACTGAATGAAACGTCGGTCTAAACGGCTATGTAAATAGTTTGTGTTTTCCGTCCAGTTCAGTGTAGCCGGCACGACCGAAGGGAAGCACTGACGTGGTACCAAGTTCACCCGGTGTTATGGGCTGACATCACGGACGTTGTAGGTGATATAGCCAACCGTGTCAGTTTCCATAAAAAAAAAATGAATAAATAAAGTAAGGTACGCAATTTTATGGTAACATTAATAGACGAAGTGGCGGATAATTTTTTTTTAAGAAATTCATACAAGACTTTGCGTTTTGAGCCTAATTCGACGCTTACGACCATATATACGGGTCATTATCACTGGACCAGAGTATCCTATATCTGACGCATACTTACGGCGTTTTACATATGATTTTGCATTCGACAAGAAGATTTCTGTGACACATAAGACTTTATGATAAAACAAAATTAAGACCTTTGAGAAGCAACCGATGTGTGCGTCTCCCAAAACGTTCAGACCAAGAGAGCCGCTCCGAGACGTAGATTATCGCATGCCGTCTCGCGTCGTTTATTTCGTTAATTTATATTATAATATTTTGTATTTGATATATTTAGAAACTTCAAAATGAGGGTTGATGAACCATTTACAGAAAAAAGGTAAAAATTGAGAAATTCTGACATACGAACTTTTACTTTACTTTATACTGGTGATATGGAAACCATTGCCTTTTACCGTAGATTGAATAAGTCCCTTCTACCCTTTTACTCACAAGGCAAGGTATATGACCCCTGGCCACGAACCGCTCCGGAATGACTAACAAATAGTAAATTCCGAACAGACAGTTCACTGTCACGTGTCTGACTCGACCGCTGCTGTGATTGGCAAACATTCAGTGTGCGCAGTGTCACGGCGATCAATCCAATTTGCACAGGTCGGGAGTGTCAACTGCGCCTGTGATGTAGGAGGGACAGGATGGTGTAATGGATTATACTATACTAGCTGCGCCCGCGACTTCGTCCGCGTGGACTTATCACGACGCCATCGACCGGGTTCAATTGTATTTTCAAACCATCCAAGGATCCACTCATATATACACACAAAATTTCATCCAAATCGGTCCAGCCGTTTAGGTGGAGTTAGGTGACAAACACACGTACAGAAGAATTATATATATAAGGATAGTATATATATATACATAATAATTAATTATTGCATTTTAAGTTCCATATTTATTTTAAGAAGCAAACGTTGCGTATTACTTACAGACCCTCCGGCTTGTTGGACAGACGATCTAAAAAAGCCTGCCAAGTGCGTGTCGGACTCGCGCACCGCGGTTTCCGTACCACCACGTAAATGGTCGCTTTTTATTATTTGTTATTTTACTTTGGAGTGGCACTCTCCCGTATCTATCTGAGTAACACGCCATCTATCGGAGAAAGTTCAGTACTTTTGTTGTTAAAATGTTCGGATAATTCGGAAGATGGGGTTCTTCTGAAAATTAGGATATTTGTATGGGACCCCACTTAATTTTTTGCTTTTTTATTGTTTTTATTATTTATTAGGATATCCGCCATAATAATACAAATTCTGTGAAAATTTCACAGAATAGAATTTTCATCATATAACACAAGTCTCTTCATGGTTCCAATTTCATAAGAAACTTTAGTCCGTTCTCATAACTTACTAGGAGGGAAATTCACTCGCACTCAACTGACTCACCCAAAGTCGGTCTAAACAGCTATGAAAAATAGTCCTTGTTTTCCGTATTCAGTTCAGTTTAGCCGGCGCAACCAAAAGAAAGTGCTGGCACGGCAACTAGTTCCTACAGAACATAGTGTGGTTGACATCAAGGATAACAGGTGATATTATGACATGTCACCATATGAGCGGCGGCGGTTGGACGTAAGTAGCGGAGCGATCTTAGATTCAGACACTAATCTCAAAGTCCGAGGTTCGAATCCGGTCGGCGTGTACCAATGAGTTTTTTTTTTCAGACGGAAATATTTACGTGCTTACCTACCTTCAACTGCTGCTTCACCGTTCGGAACCGGTGTAAAACGATAAATCCCTCTTGTCCCTTAGTCCCCACTAAGTGGAATCGTAATTTTTTTTCTCTGCTTCTTTTATAAGGGAGCGTCTGTCTGTATGTACGTTTGTATGTTTCAGTTAAACTCCGGAACCACTGAACGGATTTTGATGCGGTTTGAACCAATGTAAAGAGTAGTTCTTGAGGCTGGCCTTAGGGCTGAGCAACATCGAAGGAAGTCTAGTATGAACGGAATTTAGTGTCGAATGGTAGTATTAGATGGCGTTAGCAGTTCTGTTGCGTTGCGTTGCAATATTGGATTATTGCAGTATTGAGTTTACCGCGAGCGAAGCCGCCGCCTAAATCTAGTTTTTCATAAAAGCAATTAATCGCCAGTCCACTACACCTTAGTCCTGTCACCTTCGACATGAGTACTAGCAGGGTGTGAAAACAATTTTCGTTCATTTGCATATAATTTGCGTGCTTTATAATTACTGTTAATTAAACGACGCTCTTTTCAGGCACTAGCGTTAAATACATGGCAATACACGGAGCTTAAGTAAACACCTGTATCGAGACGCCGCGCCCCGGCCGCTCCGACACGGTCGTTCCTTTTTTTTATGGAAACTGACACGGTTGGCCACATCGCCTACAACATGCGTGATGTCAGCCCATAACACCGGGTCAACTAGGTGCCATGTCAGTGCTTCCCTTCGATCGTGCCGGCTACACTAAACATGACGGAAAACACAAACTATTTACATAGCCGTTTCGACCGACGTTTCATTCAGTGCGGTGGTAGCAATCCAGACGGGATTAACCCTACCACCTATTAAGGTATGAAGGGAAGGGACTTACAGTTTTACGTTGAATCCGAACAACGTTCAGCGTCCAATGGACGAGCGGTCACGCATACAAGTACTGACCGCGCTCAGGGTTGCTTAACAACAGTCGACCGCCACTGAGCTACCGAGGCTGACAGATACTCTCATACATCAGCTCTAATACAAGTACTATACATACATACGTATTGTTTACATTATATACTTTACATAAATAACCAACTGGATAGAAGATGTAAGGGTATCAATGAGTAATTATAATATATTTACCTACTCATGCTGACAGGTATCAGAAACTGTTTGTGGATACGTTCTTTGATATCGGGAGTCTATATAACAAAAATATATTCAACCGTTTCAGGTTACAAGAGCAAAAAATACACATAATTTCAATTTTACCTACGTACGAACTCGTGAAACTCGAACAATGCCCTTTTTCGTCATATTTCATCGTAGCCCGAACGTTTTCCTTTTTCGGTTTTTTTCCTTTTTCGTTGTAACCTCACAGAGGTTAAAACGGAACCTAATTGTGTGAGTCGTGCGTCCGTCCACTGTCTGTCGTTCTGTCAGAGAGTCGTAACTTCTAAACAGTTGATCGTACAAAGTTGAAATTTGGTAAGAAATTAGAGAATATTATTTTCAATAAACTCTGGAGCATGTTTTCAATAGGTATGTATTAAAAATTGGTGGTTGAATGTAACATTTAAATAATACAAAATCCTTATCCTTCCTTCCTTCCTTACCTATAATAAAATCCAACGTCTGCTTTCTGCCTGAGTGTCTGAGTGTCTGAGTGTATGTCTGTCTGTCCGCTTATAACTCGAGAACCACTAAACCGATTTTAATAACACAAAATTCTACGGATAGCTTGATTCTTCCCATCAACTATAGGCTACTTACTATCACGCTAAATGGCTTATGAGGTTAGCAGTGAAGTGAAATATAAGAGCGGGCGGAGCCGCGGGCACAGCTAGTATTGTATAATATGCACTGGCGGCTGGTCCTAAAGTGCGCTCGTGCGCCGCACTACCATACCACGAGAAGTCTTCACTTCACACAAAATAAATAATATCTTACAACATACCTACATTAAAACCATAATGATCGTACTCCAAATAAATACGAATGTGAATTCGACCTTATTTTATAGACCACAAGGCACTTTTTTGCGTTTAAACGCGCGCCCCGTGCGGAATCGAGTAACGCACGCGGGTCTCACATACGGAATGTATGCGGATCGGCAAAACACCGCTGGCGCGTGAGACAAAAGATACTTCATAGAAACAGTATGGGCCGAAATGGAGTTCTGCGTGCGGCGCACGAGCGCCAAACAAGGACGCTATATCGTGAATAGCCGCGCGTGCGACACGTCGCGAGCGATTCGTTTTGCACGAGTCCGTCTGCCTAGAGTCAGCGCGCTGTCATGTGATGTCACATACCCGTTAGCGCGCGAATATTTAAATTTGGATATGGTTAGGTTTTGTGCTTTCTGTCACGTGATACTGGAATTAAGTGATCGATATTTGCCTAAGCGTTGGTAAAAAGTAAGGCTTTGCAGTCAGGTGATCCCGGGTTCAATTCCAACGTTTCAAATGCTTTTATTTTTATATATTTTTTTGAAGTATTTTTGGGACATTACTACTGTTTTCTTTTTGAAAGCTGCAGTTAGTGTTGTGGTCTATGGGTGTGTTCATAAAGGTACTAAAATGAGTTAAAAAACTTGTTTGGATTTTTTTTTTCTTGTTTTTTGCAACTCATTGAGTTTTGGGTACGTACATAATAAAACGCAGGCGTTTAAAAAATTCGGAAGTACCGATCTTAAAATAACATGACGGGAATGTGTTGGGAAATTTGGTATTTAAGTACCTAGGTAGGTACTTAGCGCACTACCGGTCACTGAAGTCACCAGCCGCCACTGATAATATGGTAAGTGAAACATCGTTGGAACAACGATATAGTCTAACATCGTTTAGTGGGATCAAACATATGTGTGTAGTGAGTGTCATTGCATGAGCATAGTGTACTTAGTGTAGTGCAGTGTAGTCTAGTGTAGTCTAGTATAGTCTAGTCTAGTCTAGTGCAGTGCAGTGCAGTGTAGTGTAATGTAATGTAGTATAGTGTAGTGTAGTGTAGTGTAGTGTAGTGTAGTGTAGTGTAGTGTAGTGTAGTGTAGTGTAGTGTAGTGTAGTGTAGTGTAGTGTAGTGTAGTGTAGTGTAGTGTAGTGTAGTGTAGTGTAGTGTAGCGTAGTGTAGCGTAGCGTAGATTCATTTATATATTGATTTTTGGCACAAAAACCAGAAATATATCACAAGTTCACAACATGTTAAATAAGTTACAGGCTTAGTTCCTAAACGTGTGTACATACATACATACATATCACACACGCTGAATCCCGACAATCGGGGTAAGCAGAGTAATCGGTGTTGTGCTGCAAGAACTCTGGTAAATTACAGCACAACACTGACCACCACGTTTCGCAAAGTATTCGAACAAGATTGAATCGATCAAGCAGCAAGTAAGGCACGAAGACCCACCTGCTGCATGACTCGGTGGAAGTACCATGCCAAGGTGAGAGGTGGCGATCCTGTCGCCCTTTAGCACGGCATCTTGTCCTTATCCCTTAGTCGCCTTTTACGACATGCACGGGGAGAGATGCAGTGAGGCTATTCTTTTTAAGTACCGGCCCCACACGGTACACTTCTGTACACGTGTGTACACTTCTTGGTTAATTTAGGGCAGTAAAAAATGGATTCAAATGAAAACAAGCAAACAAATATTTGTTTTTATTTCATTATGACATACCAACTAATAATTTTTTTTTAAACAGCGGCTCTGCTCTGCACTATTAAGACTTGTCTCGCAGAGGCAGTTGCTGACAGTGTTACGTAACAATTGTGCGCTTATCTATTTAAATAGATAACATTCAAATAAGGAACTGTGAAGGAAATGGATCAAACAATAAATTAAATTAAACATATTGCTCTGTATGCTCGCTCATATTATGCTGGTCACCCGTTAGTGAAATATCACAACAGGTACGGAACCTGAGTGCGCGAGTCCGACTCACACTTGACCGCTTTTTTAATTACGAAAATTCATTAATTAAATTTTCAACAATTCCACACCATTCCAGGTCCGCCGAGGTTTAAGTAGCCATGTGCACAAAGTATGTAATTAATCAAAAATATGTAGGTACCTATGTATGCTCGTAGGAGGCTTTATCTAGAGGAGGGCTGGTATCCAATTCACGTGTAGTGTTGGACGCGGTATAAATCTACCAGTTAGGACCTTATCGCTGGACACGGCAGTTTTTTAAATATTTATTTAATTATGTTGGAGAAAGGTTAGTGTGGATGTGAACTGAGACCGAATTAGAGACACTTTCGAGCGTGGAGCTCGGATGTCATCAGTTTTTTCTAGCAAATATGAAAACAGATTATTGAAGCCCGGGTTGGTAGCACCGCACTGAATGAGACTTCGGTCGAAACGACTATGTAAATAGTTTGTGTTTTCCGTCCAGTTCAGTGTAGCCGGCACGATCAAAGGGAAGCACTATGCATCTAGTTCACCCGGTGTTATAGGCTGACATCACTGATGTTGTAGGTGATGAAGCCAACCATAAAAAAAAGAATTATAAAAAAAATCAACACATTTTACGTGTACGCAACAATGGCTGCATTGGAAATGTATCTTGGAAAATTTCATTATTTAGTAAACCCAATAAAAATAAAACTCCAAAAAATATTATACCTACTCCAGGCCGCGCGCGCGTGACCCTGCGCCAGCGCATGACAATGGTGTTCCTTCATTAGACCAAAACAATGTCCGTGACCATCGATGTCCATTTTATAGATCGAACATCGTGCGATGCAACTTGTGCTAGACGTCGGTGCGAGTGTGCGTGCATTCACACACAGTATATGTATAGTATAGATACGTGACACGATCCCTACGACGGTGCTATCGCGTTCTCGTTCTCACTTGCTGCGGATGGTGTGAGTGGGCGAGAAGGATGTCATCGCTCGCGCACCGGCGCGAAAAATTGCTGAACTTTGAGGTTGGGCTGCTCATCAACCATAAATCGCACACCACAACCAAAAATACCCTCGAGTAGCCTAATTCATTCTTTAGGTAAGCCTTATTGTTTTTAGCCCTAACCCTTAACCGGAACTTTAAAAACGATTATTACGAAAAAATTACACGATTTTTTCAAATTTTTTTTTGGTTTTTTGGATTTTTCAATAAAAGTATTTCAAAATTTTCTCGTATCATGAAATACGTCCCGATAAATTCTGCGTCGACTGAGCCTTCACTGACCCTCGTAACCCTTATACCAACAAAGTTATAAGCATTTTTGTGTATAACGAACCACGCTCAGTGAGACACCGTACCACAGATTTGCAGACTATGGAAACGCTATACAGCTTGTCAATACGACGTTTGAAGACTCCCAGGTTGAAGGAATCGGGAAACACACTCGCCGGTAGTCAATTCCACATCTTAGCGGTGTCACAGAGGAACGATTTGGATACTGAGAGACGATGGGTCCCCAAAAGCCCAATGTCAACAACAAAGGGGTTTTCAGTTTCTCTGCGACGAGCTCTGATAATCTCTTGATTTCTTATACGTATATATTTCTTCCCAAGTACAGTTTCGGGTCCTATAAGAGGGCCGTGAATGGGCACCTGTCAGGCCGGCATGGCATTCGTAACCCCCGCATACGACCGAATGTCCATGGGTGTCGTTGGAGACCTTATGGGTGGCTCGGTGTCATATATTGCGCTTTTAATAATAGAAACGTGGTTATTGAATTATTTCGCCTAGTCACTACTCGAATAGTAGCAATGTCCACCTAATACTTATGTTGCTAACTCCAAAATTCGTCCGCAGGCCACACTCGGTGCGTGCTGAATGCTATAAGTATTTTGGAACATGCACACCTCGCCGACACGAACTTATAACCAGCACCAAACAAATGACATTGCTATAGTAAATTATTACTAACTACACAAAAACAACATTACATCTGTGGACATTTTGTCTGCCTTCGTCACAGATTCGTTGACGAATCTGCATTATTATTTATTCTTTATTCATTCATTCATTTTCTTCTAATTTTTAAATTAGTGTTCTTAATATTGCTATAACAATACTATAAAAATGTTCACATTAGTACTGTGTCGGCCGCAACAAAAGTTAGGAGCTCCAATATACTAAATTAGTAAGTTAGGATATGTTTAAAGAGAATGGTTAGGACAGTGAGTTAGGAGGTATTGGGCGGTAAGCGGATTTTATCTAACTTCTAAGCATAATTAACTTTTAATTGTACTCGTATTTCTTCAGAATTGTAAACTCGCTTCAACTATACATTTGCACTCGCATATGGAACAATACCTCATCCCGTCGAGATATAATAATGTACTTCTTATCCATGGCTTCAACTCGGACAGCACCATAGTAAAAGAAGACGAGTAAGATAACTGGAGGCCATTTTTAAAATAACTACCTACGCTGCGCCGAGCCTCCAGGGATGTCACAACTCACAACACTAACACAATTGACAGGCAGTGAGCCCATCATGGTGGAAATGCTATTCTTTAAAATTATTATGTACATTTATGTATTTTTTATTTATAGACCAAGAGCCAGCTCCCAAAATTTTACTCTAACAGAATATATGAGTTGTCATAGATTTTTTATATACTGGCTGTATTTTGAAAGCTGTATTTTCGATAGACAGTGAATGATGTTATTTTGATGTTTGAGCCCTTGACAACGATACCCCACTCAATAATCGGATGCTTAGTTCTGGCGCTACGGTGGAACATACGTAAAAACAAACATACACACACATAAATTGCTAAAAAGATAACCCTTCATTTTTGCTTCGCGCAGTCGGGTAAAATATTTTTTTTAACTTTATCCTCCCAAAAATTAATGCAATGTCAAAATTCAACTTTAACTCACGTCCGTCTTTGGACAACCATTTCGTAGTCGCGGACGATGAAGAGAATTAATAAGTGGGCAAAAAATTTATAACTATAAAAATTATAGAAAATATAATTTAGAATTATAGATTAATATAATTATTAATCTTAATAAAAAAAATATCAAATAAATAATTTTAAAATGTATTTATTAATTTTGTTTTATTATTACTTAATAACTTATATTTTTATTTTAATGAATTACTTGATAACTTTGTTGGTCGCTAGCAGTCATGAAAGTGTCCGCGGTAGGAGCTGTGGCCATTTATAGAAGACAAAACCGCGCGAAATTGCGTTGTGCGTGGTATCTCTAACAAGTCTGAACAAGTCGACAACCGCGGGCCCGCGCGCGGCGCAGCCTTCGCGTGCGCCGCGCGGCCGCGCCCGATGCCGGGGTTCGCGAATGGTTTTTGCAGCTAGTAGACTACGCGGGACGGATCTCGGCGTGTCGTCGCCGCAGCGGGCGACCCGCCACGCGAATACACTATACAAGTACGGTGCAGGTGCGAGGGAGAACACCGACGAACCGCTGCGGCGGCGACACGCCGTGATCCGCCCCGCGCATTATACCTACCTATTAATAACTAATTAATACTATAATTAAATACTAATAGGTACTTTGCTCTGACGTTACCGAGCCAGGTCTCAAGTCAATTCCTTCGCTTAGTACCTACTCGTATTAATAACTTACATAATTTAACTACATACTTTAAATAATATTTTTTATGTTACTTACCTTTCGATGGCAGCAGGTAATGAGAATAATGTTAACTCGCGATTCGAGCCTTTCATGCAGCCGCGTGTACACACTGCAGAAACGCGGAGCCATTATGTTAGTGCAATAAAATAAAATTCGAATAATAATACTTTCTATCGGGAAGCGGCAGGCGGCAGGCAGCGGCCGTCACGTGGTGTGCTGTGTGTGCGTCACCGAGCGCGGGGGCGGGGCGACCATCACTGACTACGCGCGAGAGACAGTGAGAATGCATGTAGTTGTTGTGTACAGACAGCGTGCGCAGGCGCGCGTTTGTGTGAGTGCGAAATCGGCGCGTTTGTATGAAGACGGCTAACTTGTGTGGTTTAACTATGACAGCACGCCATGTTCCACGGAGTTGAAGCCATAGAGCCGCAACTGAGTTAGTCGATCGCTAGCCGCCGACGACGCAACACGCGTCATCGTCTGGACGCACCGCGCCGCGGCGCCGCCGGTCTCAAACATTCAAACGATCACTCCGCTTCCCTCTTCCGCTCGCTCTCAGCGCCAGCATCCCCCCCCCCCCCCCCCCCCCCTCCGTCCTGCTCGTCTCTCCGCGCCACGTCGTCGCCCCGCTTCCTCCCCTCATACCTCAGGTTGCTGCGACTTAATTTCTTGAAAACTTCCTTCGTAGCACATCCCCTAGTACCTAATATATATCGATGCCTCATCATCATAATTAATTATTATGTCGGAAGCGAATGTCATGCCGGCTTGACAGGTGCCCATTCACGCCCCTCTTGAAGGACCCGAGATTGTACTTGGGGGGAAATATATGGGCAGGGAGAGCGTTCCAGAGTTTACAGGTCGGTTAACTTAAAGCTGGCACGTACACAATACTCACACCAATGCAATTGCCCGCGTGCGAGTGAGACACTTCGGGTTTTCGTGATGCGTATGCAGTGCGACGTCTCACTCGCACGCGGGCAATTGCATTGGTGTGAGTACTGTGTACGTGCCAGCTTTAGTTAACCGACCTGTACCGGTTCTGTAGAGGAAAGATCTGCGAACCGATTGGTACGCATCTGCGGTAAGTCCGGATATGCCTGAAGTCAGCCTCGGTAGCTCAGTGGTGCGGTCGGTCGACTGTTGTTATGCAACCCTGACCGCGGTCAGTACTTTAATGGTTGACCGCTGGACCGTTGGAGGCTTACCGTGGTTCGGATTCCACGTAAAACTGTAGGTACCTTCCTTTCTTACCTTACTCGGTGGTAGGATTTATCCCGGTCGGGTTGGTACCACCGCACTGAATGAAACGTCGGTCGAAACGGCTATGTAAATAGTTCGTGTTTTCCGTCCAGTTCATTGTGCACGACATGAAATGAAGAGAAGCACTGACATGGCACCTAGTTCACCCGGTGTTATGGCCTGACATCGCGGATGTTGTAGGTGATGAAGCCAACCGTGTCAGATTCCATATAAAAAAAAATCATATACACTAATTCTACCTTGTTGAGATTAAGGCTTTCTGAGAAATAAAACCTAAATAACCTAAATAACCTAAGTAACCTAAATAACCTAGCGCCATGCGCCCTTAAGTACGCGTATATTCTTTTGTTTTGTTCAGACTCAAGACTAATTTCTCAGTTATTCGTTCGCGTGCTCTCTCCATACCCCGACGTATGTTAATTCTAGGAAAGCCAACTGGAAAACCCTTTTAATAGAAAGCCTTTGGCCAGACGGCGACGATTTAAATAACTAAGTTGCTACACGCATGAGATTTTACCAGCATTTTGATTTGAAATAACTATTATTGCCTTTCATGTACGTTGTAATAGGTCTTTGTCACGTCACCTTGCCTAATTATATACCGGCAAATGTAGACAAAAAGCGCTACGTGTGTGTTAGGCGGAGTCCGGCCATTGTTGCAGCAAGAATAGCCAGCGGTCGCGGGTCAAATTGTGAGTAAAAGCTTTCTGTTAGCTCAACTTATGGGGTAACAGGATAATTGACATCGGGGGCGTAAGTGTCGAACGGACTAGTGGCGAAACGCTGGCCGCGCCATCTACAGGTTGTGGTAACGGTCAGTACATTAATTTCGACAGCGCAATCCTCATGTTTTTCTCTAAATAACGTTTTTCAAAAAAGTTAAGAACGTTTTTCTCTAGTTTTTGAGATATACATTTTTGAAATTTATGTTAGGGTCAAGTGTAATTTGACGCTTTCTTGTCGACCCGCCGCGCCGCCTGCTCCGCACGCCGATCGGCGGCGCCCCTCACATTATAGCTCCCGCCCCTCCCGCCAACATCACCGTACTCACTCACCGCGCGCCTTTCATTTCCACGTTCGTGCGAAACATTAGATCCTTTTTACACTAAATTAATCAATTAGTTTGTACGAAAACTGTAACTTTTTATTTAAAGGGAATTCAGAAAAAAGTTATTTGGCTTTTTAGGGTTCCGTATCCGGTGCGGGACCCTATTACCAAGCCTACGCCGTCTGTCTGTCTGTCTGTCCGTCCATCCGTCCGAGGGCTGTATCTCTTGAACCGTAATAGATAGCCCGTTGAAATTTTCTCAGAATATGTGTTATTTTATTATGGCCGATATAACAACAAATAATAAAAAACCGTTTAAAAATATGAAAAAGTAAAACTTTCACGGGGGTTCCCATAGAAGAAACTAAAAAGTGTATGCGCGCGCGCCATCTACCGAAAAGAGTATGAAGAATTTTAACTAATCATGCATTTTAACTAATATAAAATTGCAGCATTTCATAACACGCCATAGATGGCGTGGGTGGCCAGAGCGTGACATGGCGATACGGAACCCTCGATGCGCGAGTTCGACTCGCACTTGGCCGGTTTTTTTTGTTACTATTGATCCCAATAATCATTTCTCAAATGTAGTGTAATGTAATGTAGTGGCCGTTACAACACACTTTATAGTCATTCGATAATGATGGGTAAACTCATGGGCCCCATTTCCTATAGCAGGATTATCCTCTGATTTCGGCAATCTTAAGATTATCTCGTGAAAATGTTTTTATGGTCCCGGAAAAAATGGATCGCTCTGGTGTCTGTCTGTCCGTCCGTCGGTCACACGCAGATATCTCCGGATTCGATTTTCTCCGAATTTACTGAACCGATTTTGATGAAACTCACTCCAACATACGCTGCATTTACCGTCAGACATGTCATAGATAAATTTTACACCCCACAAACCCTTTTACCTGTTTAACTAAATTGTATTGTATTGTATTGTTTATTGATCATTCATATGGCAGTTAGACTGCTCTCGAACTTGTCACAATTTGTTCTATCCGTTTCGATTACACCCACGAAGATGAACCGACAAGAAACTTCGCAGGGTATTTTTTAAACATATTTTTACAAGAATTTAGTGACTAGCCACATAATAACACCGCCCATAGTCTATCTAAAACACAGCTTGAGAGCAAGATTAACAATTTTACTGAGAGTTCTGACTACAAAGATTTAATTAAGTGAATCAGGTGTAAAGAGCCTTTGTCAAACTTTGATACGTAATTTGTATCAACATAACTATGTTAGTATATTAAACTACAATGTAGTGTAAGTTTTCATTCGTCTAAAAAAAAATTAAAAAAAAAATTAGTATATTTGTATTGTCAAAAATAAAAAATTAAAATAGAATTAATAGCAGCTCGGTTTAATAGCAAATCCAACTTCTATTATATTCTCTTTCTCTCTACCGTCCTAACTATACGTTCTTTGATACTGCTCAGCCCTAAAACGATTCACGGTTGGATTCAGGGTTCTGATTACTCTAATATTAAGAACTTATCTTTCAATTGGTGCGAACCGCATCAAAATCTGTTCAGTGGTTCCGGAGTTTACCTCAAACATATATACAGACAGATGTTCCCTTTTATAAGGAGTAGCCGCGCCAGCATCGTACATTAATCAACAAGTTACTGATTAATGTTCGTTACAATGACCCATACGTAAAATACAATAATGTTTCTTTATTTCTATATATCATAAATTTAATATACATACATACCACACGCAGAGAAATGGGTGTTGTGCTGCAAGGAGTTCCCTAAATTACAGCACAACACCGACCGGCAAGTCTATCAAAGTATTCGGACAAGATGACTATCAACAGCAAGTATGGCACGGGGACCCACCTGCTGCATGACTAGGTGGAAAAAGCGTGCCAAGGTGAGATAAGAGGTGGCTAGCTTGTCGCTCGATATGCCTTAGTTGCTTTTTATGACATACCTATAGGAGGAGAGATGTAATTTAATAAACTTACTAAGAGACGACGACCGTTGGAGTAACCGTGTCCTACACTGGCGGCCGTGGACAGGAAAACTGAGTGTGGGAAGACCACCCGCCAGGTGGGACGACGACATCAAGTACGTCGGCGGAAAGCAGTGGTTACGTACCGCTGAAGACCGGGAGGAAAATTGGAGAGGCGTATGTCCAGCAGTCGACGCTTACACGCTGACTGACTGACTGACTGACTATAAAATAGAATTGAACCGCACTAAACATACGACAGTCGAAACGACTATGCAAAGCGTTTCACGTTTTCCGTTCAGTAACATCCAATAACACGAGCAATAAAAACAATTTCCTGACGTTTTCTGTCCTGACAGAAGTAAATACGTACACACGATGTAGTGAGCTGGAATCGTAAACGTAACAATTGATGACGTAGACAGGCCACAGAAAATACGAAGTGAAATGTAAAATAAATATATCATGTGTTGTTTGAAAACACGCCGTGTCAAGCAGAGCCAACTCCGCCGATACGCGTGGTGGGTGGGTTGTGGTGTCCCTGATCGACCTATTTTTTTATTTATTTCTTAATTTTTTTATTGATACAGACACGGTTGGCTATATCGAACATCACCTACAACGTCCGTGATGTCAGCCCATAACACAGGGTGAACTAGGTGCCATGTCAGTGCTTCCCTTCATTTCATGTCGGCTACACTGAACTGGACGGAAACGCGAACTATTTACGTAGCCGTTTCGACCGACGTTTCATTCAGTGCTGTGGTACTACCCTACCAAAACTTTTAGACCAATGGCATTAGTGTTAGTTAGTGAGTTAATGTGCGTGAACGCCACTGCGGTGCTCGGCACACTAATAGATGCACTCAGCGCGTACACTTGTACATATTATCAGTATCACTAACACTAATGCCATTGGTCTACAAGTTTTGGTAGCGTAGTACCAAATCGGCCGGGATACAACCTACCACCTATTATCGGCGCGCGAGCACATGCGCTGCGCGGCCAGAAGTAAAGGGGGAAGGGGAAGCGCGCTTCCCACCCGCATCCTGCCGCGCGGGGGTTAGCGCGGGTGTTGGCCGCATTCCTTACGCGGCGCATATGCTCGCGCGCGTACAATAGTAAGGTAAGGAGGGAAGGGACCTAAAGTTTTACGTAGAATCCTAACCACGGTCAGTCTTCAACGGTCGAGCGGTCACCAAATCAAGTACTGGCCGCGCTCAGGGTTGCTTAAGAACAGTCGACTGACCGCACCACTGAGGTACCGAGGCTTACATAGAGCCTGCACGCGTCCAAAATTTCAAAGTAAGATCAGACACAGCGCCACAATAGCGCCACTCCTCGCGACAGGTGCCATAACGGCTATAAGGCGGACAAAAAGGTCGTCGTCTAATTTATTGACACGCCTTTTTGAAGATCTCCACGTGATGGGGGTTGGTGGTAGGGCACGAAAACACACTTGCTGCATGACTCGGTTGAAGGACCGTGCCAAGTTGAGAGGTGGCTAGCCTATCGACCTTAGGCACGGCACCTTGTCCGTATCCGACGACATGCACGGGGATAGATGCAGTGGGGCTATTATTTTTAAGCACGTGCCCCACACGGCATATACGGTATAAATAGATTAAAATTTTAAAAACATGCATGACTATTAGAGTAATGAAAGGCGACCGGTCGTTCATGTTTTGCCTGGGGAAATAAAGCGTGACGCCATTAATCCACGCCATGAACTTATTAGCGCCATCTGTCGGCCGGCATTGTAATAGTAATGACGCCGATGTGTTGGAGTCATCAGGGCCGGTGACAGAAGTTTTGGGGCAGTTTGAGCGGCTCTCGCTCGGCGGCAACACTAACCTCTCCCTTTCCTTTATAGGTGGTAGAGTAGTGATAGAGTAAAACCCACCCGGATTTTTACCACGGTCGAGTCTGCAATGGGGGTATAAACATTTTAATAGAAAATATTATTCACCGTTACCGGATTGATACCACCGCACTTAATAAAGGCCGGTCGAGTCTGCTATCTATGAAGGTGTAAAAAATTTAATTAGAAAATATTGATCACCGTTGGAAGCTGACCGTGGTTCGGATTCCACGTAGAACCGTAACATAGGTGGTAGGGTTTAACCCGCCCGGTTTGATACCACCGAACTGCATTAAAGGTCGGTCGAAGCGACGATGTAAATAATATTTTCCGTCCAGTTCAGTGTAACCGGAACGACCAAAGGGCACTGACACCGCACCTAGTTCACCGTATAACCGGATATCAGGTTTCGTATAAAAAAAATTGGTATGTGTACTGCATCTCTCCCCGTGCATGTCGTAAAAGGCGACTAAGGGATTATATAGGGCAAGATGCCGTGCTAAAGGGCGACGGGATCGCCAAATTTTACCAAATTCCAAATATTTTATTGAAAATTTTAACAAATTACATAATATAGGTGTTTATACACTTGTTTATCTTATCTACGTAATTTACTAGAATTTTTAAAAATTCGCCACCTCTCACATTGGCAAGGTACTTCCACCGAGTCATGCAGCAGGTGGGTCTTCCTTCGTGCCTTACATGCTGCTTGATAGACATCTTGTCCGAATACTTTGCGACTCTTGCAGCACAACACCGATTATTCTGCTTACCCCGATTGTCGGGATACAGCGTGTGTGATATGATAATGTATGTGTCCATTATGCAGGTTTTTTATATACTCCTAGTACCACTTTATTGCCGAACTCTATGTCATGGTCGTCACAGGGACAGTTTGCGAAAGTAGGAAACTTTTTAATGCGCTTACCGGGTTATGGTCTGGTTCGTTTTGTTCACTCTTTTGTTTCGTGTAGTTTTCACGAATGACATCCCGCTATTATGCATTTAGTATGCTGAAGCTGAAGGCAAAAGCTAATTGTGTGTAAGGAAGGGATAAACTTAAATAAAGCGCTGAATCTAGTGAAACCTTCACTAGATTCAGCAAACGCTGTGTTCAGTCCTTTGTTTCTCTTCGAGTCTGAAGTAAAGAGAACATTCGAAATTTAAGACGATTTATTTGTCACTGACTCGCACTTTTTTTTTTAGAACAACTTCGTTATGTGCTTACGTCACTCCTTGAAATAACTGATATTTATTTGGTGAAAAAGAAAGCCTGCAACGCAGTGCTTTACGGGAAAAAGTTTTTAAGCTAAATACAATTCCGTAAATACAATAAAAATGTGTTCTCGTCTACGCGCACTGATATCGAGAACACTGAGGAACTTGAGAGCTTTCAGGGTAAACTATGTACATTTAGGACATTGGTATTTCATTCTGTTTCGACGGATCAGTACGGTGGTACCAATCCAGACGGGCTTACCGCCTAGTAAGGTGGTAAACCCTAGGTAGGGATGTACAGTTTCACCTGGAATCCAGAACAATGATGAAATCAGAAATACCCTTATGAAACTTTGAAAGAGACATAACGAACGGTGCTCGAACCCACGGCCCTCCGCTTACTGATCAAGGTCCTTCTTCCTTGGCCACGAGCCGAAAATTCTTAAGAAACTAAATATTGTAAAAAAATATTTTCTCTCTCCACAAAAATTCTTCTACCTATCACTTAATTAAACCCAAAGGATAATATAATTTCTGCGAAAAATTGGCCCTTAGAATAACATTGTAGCTCCACATGGGCACACAAGGCTGTAATAACCGCATAGCCTAGGGGTACGGCTGTTCGACAGAGTTCTATAATATCGGAATAGAGCGCACGTATTAAATAAGAACGGAAAATGGCGAATCAGTCAGCGTTTTTAGGTTTCCGTGTCCGTACGGAAGCCTATTACTATACCTACGTCGTATGTCTGTCTGTCCTATCTTTAAAGGGATATATCTTTTGAACCGTAATAGGTAGCTGGTGTAACAGAATAATGTTATTATGGTGGATTTACTAAAAAATAATAATAAATTAACCAAATGTAATAAAATCCTTACAACAAAGGTGTTTTTTTTTTCATATTTCTTTATTTTGTTTTTCTGTAACGTAAAAATGGTTAACATAAAAGCGTCCAACTTGATGTGATTATAGTGCAAACTCTAAGGTCAAACATCAAGTAATAAAAACCGGCCAAATGTGAGATGTACTCGCGCATTTCCGCACCACAAAAAAAAACACATTACCCGCTTAATTTTTAACTTCTTCCATTATTCAACCGGTTATAAAAAGCTATAACGGTTCCAAAGATACAGTCATCGGACGGACGGACGGACAGACGAACATACAGACCGACAGACAGACGTTGTAGGGTTAGTAATGGGCTTCCGTACGGGGTACGGAAAAACCAAGCAATTAAGTGGGAGTAAGTAACCATCGCGAGGGTTACTTACTCGCGCACCGAGGCCTCGGTGCGCCAGTCCGACTTGCACTTGACCGGTTTTTGTGTCTACTGCTGGTTACTATTCTCCAATATTTCCCCAACCCTCCCAGCCTTCAGCGGTACGGAGCCTAGTACCTAATGTCGTTGTCCACCAGTGTAGTAGGCTAAATGCCTACATACATATGACTCTCTATCAGGTCTCACGCACTCTATGTACTTGCGCGCGCTAACTACCTACCGCCCGACGGGCCGCCGCGCCGGCGGCGGTCTATTTCAGTGGAAATTCGTCGAAGTATACATAGACGCTCGCCCACGCAACTGCGCGCAGCTGCAAAGCAATAACCACTTTACACTCGATCGTTAAGGTACATTTTCGCACGCAGCGATTGGCAACGTGAAGCAGTAGGCTATTAAAGCCCGAAGGTAGGAACATTTTCTATGGAGTGATTTATCTGTTACGAAGTAACTATTAAGTAATATGTGTCTCTATTCTCCTACTGTCAATACCCTGCCCCGCTTAGATTGCGCAGAGGGGGTACGGTTTTCGTAGCAATGAACGTTCGTACTCGTTTCGTAGCGCGCCCCTTCGTCGCCCCCCCCCCCCCCCCCCCCTCCCCCCTACCTCGGCTGCCATGTATAAAGCCTTACCTCAATACTCTTCTCAGCTCGGATTGCGTAGAGATGCTATGGTTTTTGTAGCAACGAGCGCTCTAGTGCTCGTTTCATAGCACACAGCTACAGATTCGTAGCACAGTGGACACAAATTTCGAGAGGAGGAGGAGGAATATTAACAATAATTGAGAGCCGACCTTCCCACAGCTCCGATTCCGGCATTGTGGGTTTTGAGCAAGTGCGGTTTTTTGTTTTTAAATTAACTACTTATAAACATTCAACGTTTCATAGAGCCATCGTACGTTTGATTTATGTAGTTTGTGGTCTTTGGCTAGGTGTTTTTTTTCTTTCGGCGTCTTGCGCAACGATTTCGTTCACAAACTAGTCCCTTGGGCAAATATCGTGATGATACGTAGTCTATATTTAGTATATTCTGTACATATATATACATACATAGTGTCACGCCTGTTTCCCGCTGGGGTAGGCAGAGACAACGGATCTCCACGTGCCAGATCCTGACACAAATCTGCCGCCTATTCCACTCTCATATTGTTCTTAATGAATACTCGTCGGTTACGGGTACTACGCACTTGACCCTAGACATTTACATAGGTATTTACATAAATTGTATGTATGTATGTATATATTCTTTATTGAACACCAATTTATAAAAATTAGGTACAACAGGCGAGCTTAATGCCGCGAGGCGTTCTATTCTAACTAACCTTTGGGATGTGGGAGAAGTACATGCAGGCGAACAAGAATTGTACATGTGCAGAGTACAAAAATATACCTAACAATAATATAAGAATAAACGGATTTCCACCAACACCGGCGCTCGGCGGAGCGAGCCCAGGCTGTCGATGGTAGAGCCCTAAGGAGAGAAACCTCCGGACGATGCGCGCAGTTTCGAGCCTGGCTCCTTTGTGGATCTGGTCTTTGACACCCAATCACTCAGCGATAGCATCTTAAGGTGATCGTCGAGGCTCTTTGCCTACAAATTTTTTGTCAAGGTTTCAGGTTCAGGTTTATTTTAAACTTTAAACTTAAAACTTTTTGAACAAAATGAAAAACATTTTGAACAATGACACAACTGTATATATATTGTTATTTGTTTTTCAGAATTTATAAACAACCGTTAACAGGAAAAAGTCATATTTAACTAAATATTTGTTAAAGCAAACCTAGTGATTATAGCCATGTTTATTTGTTTTTAAATGGCCTCAACAGAATGACAAAATTCAACACAATATCTACTTACTAAAAAAAACAATTTTTTTTGTTCTCATTTTGGGGTAGGTACCCTCTTCGTCTGTCTGCGGGCAAAAATTGGTGTCAGTTTCATCAAAATCGGTTTAATAGATCCGGATATATCTATGTGTGACCGACAGACAAACAGACAGACAGACAGACACCATAGTGATCTTATAAGGGTGCCTTTTTCGCATTTTACGAAGGAATCCTTAAACGTGAATTTAAGTAAACATTTTTGAAATTAATTTAATACTCAACAATATTTTCGCCACTGTAGAAAATTGATTTTACACACTGTGCGAGACGGACCTTATAGGCCTCGGCTCTCAGCTCCGGCCGTGAAAGGGCACTGTGCGGATTACAGACTCGATATATCGATTTCAGATTATCCCTGTCGATACGTACTTATAGCGACTTTGCACTGCTGTATACTTTTTTCAACTTCACATTTTTCCGACGGTCATTCGTGGGGATGTCCGCGTGGTAAATCTATCGATAAAAAAACGTTTGGGTAAATTTTTTATACATTCATTAATACAATTAAAAATAATGTCTTAAAATTTAGTGACAATTTCAATAGAAGAAGTAGCTAAAGAACATAGAACATTAATGAAATTATTTATTTTAGGATGAGCGGAAAATAAATTTACCTAATATATTTTAATACCGACGAGTATTTAATACACACACATACTTACACACATATGACTTTCGCCTATTTTCCCAATGGCCAGAGACAGAGACCCACGATTCCGACACAACTCTTGACACCTCTTCCACGCGACAATTATTATTCCGAGATAATTATTTCGATAGCGTCTTTCGTAGTTAATTTACCTACTTATGATCGTTAGCCTCGGTAGCTCAGTGGTGCAGTCGATCAACCGACTGTCGGTCGTGATCATAAGCACACCTGGGCCCGGTCAGTACTTGGATTTGTGACCGCTCGATCGTTGGAGGCTATCCGTGGTTCTAATTCCACGTAAAAACTGTAGGGCCCTTTCCTTCTTACCTTACTAGTTGGTAGGGTTTAACCCGCCCGAGTTGGTACCACCGCACTGAATGAAGGGTCGGTTGAAACGGCTATGTAAATAGTTCGTGTTTTCCGTCCAGTTATGTGTAGCAGGCACGACCGAAGGAAATCACTGACATGGCACCTAGTTCACCAAGGTGTTATGGGCTGACATCACGGATGTAGTAGGTGATGTAGCGAACCGTGTCAGTTTCCATAAAAAAAATACATAAAATAACTAAGGGTACATAATGTTTAACGAAAACTAAATATGAAAACAAGAAAAATATGTTATTTATTATCTTATTTTTGTACTTATGACATTTTCATTGATAAATAATACTCTTGATTATATTCACTTTCTCATATTATGAAAATGTTCTCATTTAAAGCGTATGATAAAAATTCTCGTTCATAATGGAAAATGTCGAACAACTCGCCTGAAGGTCTCTCACATTTTGCTCTCATCTAACTTTCATTATCCGTTCCCTTTGCTCTTTATTGCGTTTCTTTATTCACCTGCTCCTTTAATCTGTCCTCATTGAATCTATTTGAGCAAAATGAACGCCGTCTCTGTCGCACGCCTCGTGTAGGAGAGAGTCAACACTGTACGAATATCTGAAAATTTTATTATTACAGCACAGGTATTTCATATTACAATTTTGTTTCCATTTCGTAGCTCAAACCTAAAATTTGCATACCTCTCCACTCATTCAATTACTTACTCATTTTTGTATTTCGAAATTTACGATTATGTAGAGTTTTATTAAATGTACACCAGATTTGTTTTTCATGAACAATTTATTATTCTTTTAAAGCACTACGGCTAAGCATTTACCTTTATTTAGACAGATACATTTATTGAATAAACAGGCATACGTAATGTTTTATAATGCTTCTGAAGGTGGACTCAACGTTTAATTTTTTTTTATCTGTGCTCGCCGAAATTTAGTGAACTCGATTGTTCTATATCTATGTGTATTAACTACAATAGTACGGATCGTAAATACATACCTAGAAGAAGAAAAAGGCGTTTCCTGGAGCGAATCTAAACAGAATTATTATAAAACCAGTACCGTACCATGATTAGTTTGGTAACACTTTTGCAACTATATATCAATAGAGATATTTTCTGGAAAAAAAATCGTTAAGGCGAAATTATCAGCGTTTGGCGAACACTATTAAATAGTAGAACAAACCATTTTTACAACTTAGAAATTATAATTTTTAATTCTTGATAAGCTGGTTCTCGCCACTTTGCTTCGCGGCAAAATATCCTATATCCATCCTTAAATAATAATTAAACGTGAGTGAAACCCCTATGCCATTTAGTTAAGCAGTTCTCGACTTATAAGCGAACACAGAATCGACGACGAATTTCTGAGAGTCCTTACAGCACAACACCGATTACTCTGCTTACCCCGTTTGTCGGGATACAGCGTGTGGTACGACGGCGCATCGTCTCCTACTTGTGGCATCGTTACCTGCAGATTTTTCGCTTTATTCAGTCAGTTTATTTCGTCGGTCAGTCAGTCAGTCAGAGTGTATCTTCAGAGTAGATCTTCCCGGCCTTCAGCGGTACGGAACCACTGCTTTCCGTCGACGTACTTGATGTCGCGGTACCACCTGGTAGGTGGTCTTTTTTAAATTTCTTTTTTTATTGAAACTGTCATGAAACTACATCACCTACAACATCCGTGATGTCAGCCCATAACACCGGGTGAACTAGGTGACATCTCAGTGTTACCTTTCTTTTTCATGTCGGCTACGGACGGAAAACACGAACTATTTACAAAGCCGTTTCGACCGACGACGTTTCGTTCAGTGCGGTGGTATCAACCCAACCGGGATAAACCCTACCACGTAGTAAGGTAAGAAGTGAATGGACCTACAGTTTAACGTGGAATCCGAACCACGGCCAGCCTACAGCGGTCTTCCTCCGTCATATTAGTTAAGAATTTTTTTTTTTATGGAAACTGACACGGTTGGCTACATCACCTACAACGTCCGTGATGTCAGCCCGTAACACCGGGTGAACTAGGTGCCATGTCAGTGCTTCCCCCTTTGATCGTGCCGGCTACACTGAACTGGTCGGAAAACACAAACTATTTACATAGCCGTTTAGACCGACGTTTCATTCAGTGCGGTGGTACCAACCCGGGCGGGTTAAGCCCTACCACCAAGTAAGATTAGGAGGGAAGGGGAAGATAAGTTATTTGTTAGATTAATCGACATATCGCGCTCTGCTCAACTCTCATGAGATCACGTGAGGTCCGGCGGCGGCGGAGAACATGTTATACCGCATCCTGATCCTCTCCATTGTCGGTCGGGGAAGTCATTTAACTGTTCAGGACGGTACAGCAGCCCATCTTGGTCTTATTATAGTCCTATTATCTACCTTCTATTGGCTTTACCGGGATATTGTGACAATATTGCCTTTTTAGGGATCTGTATCCGGTACGAGAACATATTACTAAACATACGCCGCCGTCTGTCTGTCTGTCTGTCTGTCCGTCCGTCGGTCCGGCCGTCCGTCCGTCTGCCCGAGGCTGTATCTCTTGAACCGTAATAGCTAGCCCGTTGAAACTTTCACAGAATATGTGTTATTTATTTATGGCCGATATAACAACAAATAATAAAAATAAGAAAAAAAAAATCACGGGGTTCCCATAGAAGAAACCAAAAAGTGTGTGCGCGCGCGCCATCTACCGAATAGAGTGTGAAGCATTTTAACTAATCATGACCTTTAACTAATATGAAGAATTTTTATGTTTCTACAGACCTAAAACATATTCTAACGGTTATCCATATTTTTCAACTTTAACGGATGAAATTAGTTAATCTGCGGATTGTATAGGTAATGTGCACATTAACAACTATCGCACATTACTGATAGATAACTCATATACATACTGTCTGGAAGTTCTTCACTTCTTCAGACTTATGCGCCGTTATGGGCCGTTAGCGGCCCTCCGCTCCGGCGCACGATAGGTTATCAGTGGAAGTATTTTGTGCAATTTTTTTTCACACTGGTCTATCTGATTAGTTTGTCAGTTAACAAAAGTACTTATGCGGCTAGTTGATCTGCCGGGGACCGTTGGGACAATATTGCATCATTTCGATAGAATGTTATAAAGCTAATGTAACCCTTACCTACATAATACATATATTATATTTTTTTATGGAAACGGATACGATTGGCTATATCACCTATAAAATCCGTGTTGTCAACCCATAACAACTTGGTGAGCAAGATGGCATGTCAATGCTTCCCTTCGGTCGTTCCGGCTACACTGAAGTAAACGGAAAACACGAATTATTTACATAGCCATGTTTACGATAAATTTCGATTCCATTTCAGCGATACGCTTTCTGAACACATCCTTGTTACAAATTTCTCAACAGACGCATTTTTTTTTCATATATTTTATTTGTACAAGCAAGCTCGACCTTCGGCCTCGCCCTCGCCGACTTAGCTCGAGAACACCGATCAGCAGGAGAGTTTCCGAGAGTGGCTGGCAGCAGGATTCATAGAGGTTGCATTATTAACGAGGGGTGACTCTTTCATCAACTTTTCAGACGAAAAGAAATTATTAATTCTGCCAAAAGAGCATTTTACGCCGGATTTGAGGCGGCGAGCTTTGTATATGAAAATGTAATGAGATTTCCTTTGCTCATATTTTCATATATTAGTCAAACGAAAACTCAAGGGGAGTATTATCATAATAATATTTGCAGTAAGTGAAATGCCAAATTGTATTAGGATAATTTTATAATTGAATTATTGTACTTAAAGCATTTTGCAACGTAAAAGCCGTACGTGAGAATCGGCCCACTGCATCTCTTCCCGTGCATGGCTTAAAACGCGACTAAGGGATGAACCACCCTGGCACGGTCCTTCCATAGCACAGTCATGCACTAGTTTGATAACTGTCTTCGTGGCTTCTTGCTGGTAGATAATTAGTCTTATCCTAATATTTTGTTAAACGTGGTGGTCGATATTGTGCTGCAATTCACCAGAGTTCTTGCAGCACAACACCGATTACTCTACTTACTCCGATTGTTTGGTTACAGCGAGATGGTATGTATGAATCTTATGTATGCATGTTTTTTTTTTTATGGAAACTGACACGGTTGCCTACATCACCTACAACGTCCGTGATGTCAGCCCATAACACCGGGTGAACTAGGTGCCATGTCAGTGCTTTCCCCTTTGATCGTGCCGGCTACACTGAACTGGTCGGAAAACACAAACTATTTACATAGCCGTAAAAGCATATTACACATGTGTGCATATCAATAGTTTGAAGTGAAAATGGGGATTATCTCTTCAAGAGACTAATTCCAGTCAAATTTTTGAATGTTTGAGAGTCGCATGTTATTTTGAATTAGATTGGATCTCACTGGATGATTCTTTTACCTTGCCGGATATTTCAGGTAGTTAATCTGTATTGAAAACAAAGTAAATAAATTGTCAGCCTCGGTTGCTCAGTGGTGCGGTGTCGGTCGACTGTTGTTAATAGGTAGGGTTTATCCCGCCCGGGTTGGTACCACTGAATGAAACGTCGGTGGAAACGGCTATGTAAATAGTTCGTGTTTTCCGTCCAGTTCAGTGAAGCCGAAATGAAATGAAGGGACGCACTGACATGACACCTAGTTCACCCGGTGGTATGGGCTGACATCACGGAGGATGTGGTAGGTAACAAAATTAGACGAGCAAGAAGATAATGCGAATAATAACTGTTTTATGTAAATGCATTCGATGCATTTAAACTGCAGTTTTATCTGAACAATCGGAAACGCTTTCAGAAAGTATCGGAGTGAATTCGAATCGAACTAAAGATTTCCGTAATACTGTAGGTGATGTTGCTACCATGCCGGATATTTCAATGGCCCTATTCCGCCGATGCAAAACTTGCGAACAATGAGCGTTTTGGCTTATAATATGTGCCATTTGTTAGAATAATTTTCGATACCAAATACTCATATTTTTCAATGGGATTTTTTTTTCTTTTCAATAAAAATATATGAATTATAACATACTTAGTACCTATTAGCTTAAATTATTGTATATTCATGTTTAAACAAATAAATTAAAGACTAATAATAAACTAACCTAAAAAAAAAAAAAAAACATACTTAGTGATTTATTTCTTATAACATGTAACTTTTGCCAAAAAAAAAATACGACAGAGGACCATAAATTAAGTTTTTTAGAAGAAATTATTAAGAAAATCAAGACACTTATACACAAAATGTTCAGGAGAAGCCCAAGAAAAAGATGAGAACGAGGGTTTATCCTGCTTGTTTTTTTAGTTTTTGTGTAGGTTGACTCTGGAAAAAAGCTGCTAAAAACACCATGTTAGCAATTGTTTACGACAAGGTGGGGTTTGAAAGGGGTTTGTTTAGTAAATAAGCCACATTTTGAGTACAATTTTTTTTTATAAAGTTCTCTTTATTCTTGGCTTTTGTTATCCATTTTAATATTTTTTCTGTGTGGCCTGGTTTCTCTGAAATAAATTTTTGAAAATTTCAAAAATCTCGAAATTTGCATATCGCAGACTTATTCCTAGGCACCAAACCTGAAAATGTATGGAGAACAAAAATACATATTTTTTTCAAATATTGCCACCGATCTTTTTTGGAATTTATCTTCTTTATGGAAACTGACACGGCTGGCTACATCACCTACGACATCCGTGATGTCAGGCCATAGCATCGTGTGATACCTCTTCTATTACTAATCAATAGCTAAGGTGTAGCACGTACATACGTCACCGGCTAGTCTCGCCCGCGGCGGCGGCGGTGGCGGCGCGCCTCGTCGCGTCGCGTTTCCCCGTAGTCGCGTGTCGGGCGGCATATTTGAGGGTAAAATTGAAAAATTATTGAAATTTCCACTTTGCCCGTTCACGCCACGAGCACGCCACATAATTTTCCAGTAAATAACGGCTGGGAATCCCTGGTTTTTTTTTGCTCCTTTATTCAGATTTCCATCACGCCGCGCCGGTTGTCGCTCATTGTGTGTACGGAATGCTCGCTCGTACGCCCGTCGCGTCAGTTGCATCGGTTTTTTTTTAAGTAACCAATTCGGTTATTCTCTTTTGCAATAATATCAGGCCTGTTCCCCATTGCCACCCCGGCCTTAGCTCCGCCCCTTAAAATACCTACCGACCAGGTCCGTTTGCCACCGCGGTCAATACTAATGCATTGTTTATTGTAAAAAATTACAGTGAACGAAATACTATATACACTGGCAGTTTACAAGATAATATAATGTGATTATTTTTTTGTGTTGTCATTTAATAAGTAAAACAGTTTATTTTATCTTCACTACATACAAACATACATAGCGTCACGCCTGTTTCCCGGTAGGGTAGACAGAGACAACGGATCTTCACATGCCACGATCCTGACACACCTCTGCCGCCTCTTCCACTCACATTTGCTTCATAAATTTCTTTCGTTAGTCTCCTTATCATACATTCTTCCAACATGACCAAACCACCGAAGCATTCCTTTCTCAATCCTTGTCACTATATATCTTCTTTCAGCCCACAGCGCTCTCGCACCACACTATTTCTCAATCTATCTATATAATCAATAGCTCTTTTTTATGGAAACTGACACGGTTGGCTACATCACCTAGGTACAACATCTTCTGTGATGTCAGCCCATAACACCGGGTGAACTAGGTGCCATGTCAGTGCTTCCCTTCGATAGTGCCAGCTACACTGAACTGAACGGAAAACACAAACTATTTACATAGCCATTTCGACCGACGTTTCATTCAGTGCGGTGGTATCAACCCGGGCGGTTGTACGGGCAGTTCTATCAACGTGAAATCGAAAATCGAAACAGATTACTTCGTTTCTCAAAATGCTTTTTTTTTTTTTTTTAGAAAGCGAGAAATGTCTAACGACGCCCATGGACATTCGGTCGTACTCGGGGATTTCAAATGCCATGCCGGCCTGACAAGTGCCTATTCACGCCTCTCTTGATAGACCCGAGACTATATACTTGTCGCACCGCTAGAGTGTGGAACTGTCATCCGGCGAGTGTGTTTCCCGATTTTTTTTAACCTGGACGCTCTTCGAACATCGTATCAATAGGCAGCCAGGCAAAAATCCGCCAATCTGCTGGCATGACATCTCACGGAGCGTAATTTCGCGAGGAGAGGTGAATTTGGCTGTGTCGACTGCACCGTTAGTCCCTCGGCACAGCCACCCATGCTGGTATTCTATATTTTTTTTATGGAAACTGACACGGTCGGCTACATCAACTACAACATCCGTGATGTCAGCCCATAACACCGGGTGAACTAGATGCCATGTCAGTGCTTCCCTTCATTTCTTATCGGCTACACTGAACTGGACCGAAAACACGAACTATTTAAATATCCGTTTCGACACAGCGGATCCCGGGGGAATGATGCTGCTGATGAACTCGCTAAGAGGGGATCCAGCAGCAAACCTGAAGGACCCAAACCTCTAGTACCACTGCCACACAACCAACTGAAAAGTTGGATACACAAACGTACGTATCAACTACACATGGACAGATGGGCAGCGGGCAGCGACTGCAGACAGGCTAGTGAGGCGATGGCGAAGCCGGACCTCCGTCTCACCAAGACGCTGCTCCGTGTCCATAGATCAAAACTACGTATAGTGATAGGTATGCTTACTGGTCACTGCACACTTAGCAGACACCTCTATGTACATAATTGGAGTAACGGACATCCACTGTGCAGAGCATGCCTGCAGGCGGAGTAGACACCCACCCACGTGCTGCTGGAGTGCGAAGAGGTGGCAGACCTAAGGGCGAATGAGCTGACCGGCCATACTACACTTCGAGAGGCGTGCCAGGACCCAAAGGAGAGTGTGCCGCCTCCTGGAAGAACTCGGCTGGTTGGAGTAGGGCCGTAGGACGCGCAAAAGGCCTGTATTGGGGTGGGCTTAAGCGCGGAGAACGAGTCCGAACAACAACAACAGCCGTTACGACCGACGTTTCATTCAGTACGGAATAAACCCTAATACCTAGTAAGGTAAGAAGGGAAAGGACCTACTGACAGTTTTACGTAGAATCCGAACCGCGGTCAGCCTCCAACGGTCGAGCGGTCACCCATACAAATACTGACCGCGCTCAGAGTTGCTTAACAACAGTCGACCGACCGCACCACTGAGCTACTGAGGCTAATACAAAAAAAAACTTAGATTCATTATCATTAGTTTGGTTGCTAAATTATTGATCTTACTGTTGTTACTTAATATTAATAATAAAAAAAATTTCTTTAGTTTGTTCAACATCTCGGTCAACATTTTTCATGAAATTTTTCCCCAAAGGTTTTTCTTAGCTTATAAGGTCGTCTTTTTGCGAATACAAGACGTGTACAATACTATAATATTTATTTAGTATGCCAATAACATTAGAAATGGAATATCTCCAGATTTTCGCTAATACGGGAAAATGTGTACTTAGAGCCGTATTGTACCGGACGGTAATCTTCGAGCAATGCTCACTCGCACAGAAGGGACAGGAGGCTTTTAGTACCTGCCATAGATCGAATCACCAACTTTTACATAAAATAGGAATGTCCACAAATAAAATCTAGTGATTTTCCGTATCCGGTACGGGACCCTATCCCGAGGGCTGTATCTCTTGAACCGTAATAGGTAGCCCGTTGAAATTTTCACAGAATATGTGTTATTACGGCCGATATAATAACAAATAATAAAAATAAGAAAAAGTAACAATTCATGGGGGTTCCCATAGAAGAAACCAAAAAGTGTATACGCGCGTGCCATCTACCGAATAGATTATGAAGCATTTTAACTAATCGTGACATTTAACTAATATGAAGCATTTCATAACACGCCATAAATGGCGTGAGTGGCACTAGCCATGACATGGCGATACGGAACCCTCGGTGCGCGAGTTCGACTCGCACTTGGCCATTGCTTTTTCCTCTTGCCTAAATTAGTTTATAATTAGTGCTCTTATTAAATTTGCTTTTTAGGATTCTCTGTAATGTTCGACTCTGTTTTGTTTTAATTTGTGGGATACGGTGCTGGGTAACACAATAACCAATGTATTATTAAGTTAAAGTTTTGTATCCCCTATTCAATGTGTTACTCGTAGATAGGTGTAGATAGGGTCTCATACGACAGATACGGAACCCTAAAAAAAGTCCAGTGCAGTCGCTCAACCAAGTTCAAAGTTGACATATCGAGTGTCAACTTCGCATATTTACTGTCAACTCATATTTGGTAAGCTTTAGTTTACACAATGCGTTAGAGGGAGCTTCGTCAGGAGAAAAGAAGAGAGAAATATCTTATTCGAATACATTTTATTGAGAAATATCCATCAGAGAAAATCTGATTAGGCCCGTTGTGATTATCAAATAATACGCATTATGTCTTTGTCTGGTTTTTCGAATCCTTAATCTTTGAGGACATCTTTTGAGAGATCGCAGCCCGGCCATCTTGAGTCGATTGATGTTAGATAAAAGCTGAATGCCCCACGTGGAGAAGGTTGACAAGGTAATATGAACATTAATTCTATTTATCATAGAAATAAAGGTTTTACCTACAATATTTCGGAGACACGACGGAGACATTTCGAAGCCATTCCTTAAGGTTGCTATCAGCCTTGTCCACTATAGATTTATCAACTTACATAACTAGAGGTTACTTATTATTGTTCCGTATACATTCGGAAGTCTATTACTAAGCCTACGCCTCCGTCTGTCTGTCTGTCTGTCTGTCTATCCGTACGTCCGAGGGCTGTATCTTTTGAACCGTAATAGCGTAATAGCCGATTGAATTTTCAACCGACTTCCAAAAAGGAGGAGGTTCTTAATTCGTCTGTATGTTTTTTTTGTGTATGTTACTCGATTTCTCCGCCAATTCTCAACTGATTTTAATGATTATTTTTTTCGTGAGTATGGTATATCTCAGGGGTGGTCCTTTCATAATTTTTTTGAAAGAATACTTCTCCTAATTGTGGGAAATTAAGAGATGAACACTTTCATACGAAGGATTTTTTCGATAACCCACTTCCTATCAATCGATTTTTTTTTATGGAATCTGACACGGTTGGCTACATCACCTACAAAATCCGTGATGTCAGCCCATAAAACCGGGTGAACTTGGTGCCACGTCAGTGCTTCCCTTCGGTCGTGCTGGCTACACTGAACTGGACGAAAAACACAAACTATTTACATAGCCGTTTCGACCGACCTTTCATTCATTGCAGTGGTATCAACCCGGGCGGGTTAAACCCTACCACCTAGTAATATAACAAGGGAGTCATTAGTCAGCCTCGATAGCTCAGTGGTGCAGACAGTCCACTGTCGCTATTGAATGTTAAGCAATGCTGGGTGCGGTCAGTACTTCGATGGGTGACCGCTGACCGTTGGAGGCTGGCCGAGGTTCGGATTCCTCGTAAAACTGTAGGTCCCTTCCCTCCTAATCTCACTTGGTGGTAGGGTTTAACCCGCCCGGGTTGGTACCACCGCACTGAATGAAACTTCGGTCAAAACGGCTATGTAAATAGTTTGTGTTTTCCGACCAGTTCAGTGTAGCCGGCACGATCAAAGAGGAAAGCACTGAAATGGCACCTAGTTCACCCGGTGTTGTGAGCTGACATCACGGACGTTGTAGGTGATGTAGGTAGCCAACCGTGTCAGTTTCCATACAAAATATATAGACGTGATGCTATATAGCCTATATGGAGATATGTCGTATTACATAGTATATTCCTTTGAAAATTTTATTGAAATCAAAATATAATAGCATTTTTGGTTCTTGAGAAGTTTCTCCGTATTCGAGACCCACATCTCAGGTACTTCTCATCTCCACAACGATCTGTCTGAAAATCTACAATCCTGTTATGGCAAAACATGTGGGTAACAGCCCCATTTTCTGCTTCCTTTTATGCGGCATGTCAAAGGTCACAACTTCGAACACGGCTCGACCCACATGCAAGGAAATAACTAGAAGAGGCATTGACTTGTCGATGAGGCGAAAGAATTCGCTTTATAGGATAAGCGGCGGGTGGCCGAGTGTTTTGGACATCGGCTTCTCATGTTAGAGGTTCGTGGTTCGAATCCGGTCGGCGTGTATGAGTTTTTTTTAGTTAGATACTATATATAGATTAAGAGTTAGATACCTACACCTGCTGCTTCCCCGTTCGGAACCGATGTAAAACTGTAGGTCCCTTCCCTTGCCCCTTACTAGGTGGTAGGCTCAAATTGTAGCCGACTGGGTTGATACCCGTACCGTAGTGGATGTAAGATGGCCGCATAGCAGCCTCGGTTGTGTTCCCCTCTAGTCCAGTATAGCCAGCAATCCAGGGAAGTCTCCGGTATGGCACCTACCTTCTCGGAGGTGATGTTGGCTGGTCGAAGCATGCGCTTTGGCCCCTCCGACTGAGCCACCCATACCGGATTACATAAAAAAAAGTAAAACTATAGGTCCACCGGGTTGACTTGGGGAAATTGCCTATTAGGCCAAGAACGTTCTTTATTCTTTTTCTTTATTCATCATTCGTATGGTAGTGCACTGCGCTTGAATTTGTCCTGTTTAGTTATTACAATCCGTTAAAGAAGGCAGGCCTGACGAGCATGGTGGGGTGCCGGGGAACGCCGAGTGGCGGCGGTGGTGATGTCGGCACGCTGCTGCCTTCAGCCGCGCGTGTCGCTGCGCCACAGGAGATGGTGCACGTATGGCGCGGGCTCGGCTGATTCGGCCCCAAGCACAAATTAGTAACAATAATTACGGAGAACAAATTGTTTCCTTCTTATCAGATTTTTTTTTATTTTTATTGGTCTCGAGTCTGAGTCTTTCGAATTTAGCTACTCAATAATAGATAGCATCGTTAACATCAGCTACCAGGTAGCTCAACATTCTAAAAGATGGCGTAACAGATGGTGTTGAAAAAAAAAAGGTTTTTGTGTGCAAACGGATTAGCTCCGGAATGACACCAATATGAAATTGTATAAAAAAAACATTATCTACACAAGTACAAAATTTCATCCAAATCGTTAGAGCCGTTTCCGAAAAACCAATTGTATGTATTCCACATAGACATTATCCATACTATCCATACTAATATTATAAATTCGAAAGTAACTCTGTTGTCTGTCTGTCTGTCTGTCTGTCTGTCTGTCTGTTACCTTTTCACGCCTAAACCGCTGAACAGATTTCGATAAAATATTGCACGGAGATGAATTGCATCCCGAGGACGGACATAGGCTACTTTTTGTCTCAAAAAACAACCCCTAAGGGGGTGAAATAGGGGATGAAAGTTTGTATGGGGAACTCAGCATTTCTTAAGTTAGGGATATGACAATTTATATTTGGGCTTTTGGTATGAAATAAAGAAATACGTGTTTCAGCGTTTTTGCTAAATCAACCCTTAAATTAAAATAGGGGTTGATTTCAAAATTAGATTTTAGGATTTTATGAAATTTTGTACGGAGCTGAAATGCATCCTGAGGAAGAACATAGGCTACCTTTTGTCTCAAAAAAACAACCCTTGTCAGTCATGTCATGTCATGTCATGTCATGTCATGTCAGTCAGCGTGTGAGCGTCCACTGCTGGACATACACCTCTCCAATTTTCCTCCAGTCCTCCCGGCCTTCAGCGATACGGAACCACTGATTTCCGCCGGCGTACTTGATGTCGTCGTCCCACCTGGCGGGTGGTCTTCCCACACTCCGTTTTCCTGTCCACGGCCGCCAGTGTAGGACACGGTTACTCCAACGGTCATCGTCTCTTCGGCTAACGTGCCCTTCGGCTCGGCTCGGCTTCGGCTTCTCTTCGGCTAACGTGCCTGTAAACAACCCTTAACGGGGTGAAATAGGGGATGAAAGGATGTATGGGGAACCCATGATTTCTCAAGTTAGGGATATGAAAATTCATATTTAGGCTTTTGGTATAAAATAAAGAATTACGTGTTTCAGCGTTTTTGCTAAATCAACCCTTAAATTAAAATAGGGGATGATTTCAAAATTAGGTGTTAGGATTTTAAATGATTTTAAATAATTTTATCCATACTGGGGGTGGTTTTGAAGAGTGGGGTTGAGGTACGGGGGAGGAGTCCGCGGGGAGAGGGGAAGGGAGGATAATTTAATCTCTATCTTCTTTTCTCTATCTCTACTTCTTATAAAAGGAAACGTCTGTTTGCATGTATGTATGTATGTTTGAGGTAAACTCGGAACCACTTAACAGATTTTTATGCGGTTTACATCAATGTAAAGAGTAGTTCTTCAGGCTCACTATAGTAGGCTATATACCATAAAGTTAAATAGCCTTAGGGTTGAGCAGTATCAAAGAAAACGGAATTTAGTGTCGAATGGTCGTAATATATGGCGTTAGCAGTTCTGTTGCGTTGCGTTGGTGTAGTGTAGATAGATGCTTTTGGTACGATACGAGTAGAATAAAGAGTAGATATCTATACTTATAAAATTGTTTGTCCTGACTGACTGATCTATTAACGCACAGCCGAAACTACTAAGTCTAGAAAGCTGAAATTTGGAACATAGGTTTATTTCATAACGTAAGAATCCGTTAAGGATTTTTTAGAAATTACAACTTTAAGGGGGGAAATGGGGACGACGACTTTGTATGAAAGTTTTTGTTTTTTTTAATGTAATATTATGGTCTTATGGTCTTCCTGAACGTAGCTCGGCCTTCGGCCTCGCCCTTAATTACTTACATTCTTAGATAAGGTTTATCGCCTTCCTGAACGCAGCTCGGCCTTCGGCCTCGCCCTCAGTTACTTACTGTCTTCGAGAAGGTTCATGGTCTTTCTGAATGCAGCTCGGCCTTCGGCCTCGCCCTTAATTACTTACTTTCTTCGAGAACGTTTATAGTCTTCCTGAACGCCGCTCGGCCTTCGGTCTCGCCCTCAGTTACTTACTTTCTTCGAGAAGGTTTATAGTCTTCCTGAACGCAGCTCGGCCTTCGGCCTCGCCCTCAGTTACTTACTATCTTCGAGAAGGTTTATGGTCTTCCTAAACGTAGCTCGGCCTTCGGCCTCGCCCTTAATTACTTACTTTCTTAGATAAGGTTTATCGTCTTCCTGAACGCAGCTCGGCCTTCGGCCTCGCCCTTTGTTACTTACTTTCTTTGAGAAGGTTTATGGTCTTCCTGAACGTAGCTCGGCCTTCGGCCTCGCTTTCAGTTACTTACTTTCTTCGAGAAGGTTTATAGTCTTTCTGAATGCAGCTCGGCCTTCGGCCTCGCCCTTAGTTACATACTTTCTTCGATAAGGTTTATAGTCTTCCTGAACGCAGCTCGGCCTTCGGCCTCGCCCTTTGTTACTTACTTTCTTTGAGAAGATTTATGGTCTTCCTGAACGTAGCTCGGCCTTCGGCCTCGCTTTCAGATACTTACTTTCTTCGAGAAGGTTTATAGTCTTTCTGAATGCAGCTCGGCCTTCGGCCTCGCCCTTAGTTACATACTTTCTTCGATAAGGTTTATAGTCTTCCTGAACGCAGCTCGGCTTTCGGCCTCGCCCTTAATTACTTACTTTCTTTGAGAAAGTTTATAGTCTTCCTGAACGCAGCTCGGCCTTCGGCCTTGCCCTTAGTTACTTACTTTCTTTGAGAAGGTTTATGCTATTCCTGAACGTAGCTCGGCCTTCGGCCTCGCTTTCAGTTACTTACTTTCTTCGAGAAGGTTTATAGTTTTTCTGAACGCAGCTCGCCCTTAGTTACATACTTTCTTAGATAAGGTTTATCGCCTTCCTGAACGCAGCTCGGCCTTCGGCCTCGCCCTCAGTTACTTACTGTCTTCGTGAAGGTTCATGGTCTTTCTGAACGCAGCTCGGCCTTCGGACTCGCCCTTAGTTACTTACTTTCTTCGATAAGGTTTATAGTCTTCCTGAACGCAGCTCGGCCTTCGGCCTAGCCGTTAGTTCCTTACTTACTTTGAGAAGGTTTATAGTCTTTCTGAACGCAGGTCGGTATTCTGCCTCGCCCTCAGTTACTTACTTTTTCGAGAAGGTTCATGGTCTTCCTGAACGCAGCTCGGCCTTCGGCCTCGCCCTTAGTTACATACTTTCTTCGATAAGGTTTATAGTCTTCCTGAACGCAGCTCGGCCTTCGGCCTCGCCCTTTGTTACTTACTTTCTTTGAGAAGGTTTATGGTCTTCCTGAACGTAGCTCGGCCTTCGGCCTCGCTTTCAGTTACTTACTTTCTTCGAGAAGGTTTATAGTCTTTCTGAATGCAGCTCGGCCTTCGGCCTCGCCCTTAGTTACATACTTTCTTCGATAAGGTTTATAGTCTTCCTGAACGCAGCTCGGCTTTCGGCCTCGCCCTTAATTACTTACTTTCTTTGAGAAAGTTTATAGTCTTCCTGAACGCAGCTCGGCCTTCGGCCTTGCCCTTAGTTACTTACTTTCTTTGAGAAGGTTTATGGTATTCCTGAACGTAGCTCGGCCTTCGGCCTCGCTTTCAGTTACTTACTTTCTTCGAGAAGGTTTATAGTTTTTCTGAACGCAGCTCGGCCTTCGGCCTCGCCCTTAGTTACATACTTTCTTAGATAAGGTTTATCGCCTTCCTGAACGCAGCTCGGCCTTCGGCCTCGCCCTCAGTTACTTACTGTCTTCGTGAAGGTTCATGGTCTTTCTGAACGCAGCTCGGCCTTCGGCCTCGCCCTTAGTTACTTACTTTCTTCGATAAGGTTTATAGTCTTCCTGAACGCAGCTCGGCCTTCGGCCTCGCCCTCAGTTACTTACTGTCTTCGTGAAGGTTCATGGTCTTTCTGAACGCAGCTCGGCCTTCGGCCTCGCCCTTAGTTACTTACTTTCTTCGATAAGGTTTATAGTCTTCCTGAACGCAGCTCGGCCTTCGGCCTCGCCCTCAGTTACTTACTTTTTCGAGAAGGTTTATCGTCTTCCTGAACGCAGCTCGGCCTTCGGCCTCGCCCTCAGTTACTTACTTTCTTCGAGAAGGTTTATTTTCTTTCTAGAATACAGTTCAGCCTGAAGCCTCGCCGTTAGTTACTTACTTTATTTGACAAGGTTTATCGTTTACCTTAACGCAGCTTGCCTTCGGCCTCGCCCTTACTCGTACTTACTTTCTTAGATATGGTTTATCGACTTCCTGAACGCAGCTCGGCCTTCGGCCTCACCCACAGTTACTTACTGTCTTCTTTGAAATACGAATTTCACGCGAGCGGAGCCGCGGGCTCAGCTAGTTATTAATATTTCCTTTATCATATGCTTTGCAGAGCTCAAAATAACATACAGTAAATACAAAAAATTACCGAAGTGTCCACCAACGACGCCGCGAACGGCGGCGGGGCGAGTATTTTGCCGCGACGACGCGACGGCGCGCGCGGGGCGAATATTTTGCCGCGACGCGACGGCGGCGGCGCGGCGGGGTGAGTATTTTGCCGAGACACGGCGGCGGCGCCGCGGGGCGAGTATTTTGCCACAACCTGAAGCAGCGAGAACAGCCAGTGTAATTACATATTATGTAATATATATTTGCGGATATAATTACATATTATGTTATTATATCCGGAACGTGTTAGGTAATGTTAGGTATACTATTAGGTACACCGTACCCTACCGTAGTGTTACCTAGTTTATCAGGACCTTGTATGGTCTGTCATACATATTTACTATGCGCCGTTTTTGGGCCGATATAGGCCATCCGACGCGCAATAACAAAATTTTTTTTATTATGGAAACTGACACGCTTGGCTACATCACCTCCAACATCCGTGATGTCAGCCCATAACACCGGTTCAACTTGGTGCCACGTCAGTGCTTCCCTTCAGTCGTGCCGGCTACGCTGAACTGGACGGAAAAACAAACTATTTACATAGCCGTTTCGACCGACCTTTCATTCAGTGTGGTGGTACCAACCCGGGCGGGTTAAACCCTACCACCTAGTAATATAAGAAGGGAGTCATATCCCTTAGTCGCCTTTTACGACATTCACGGGGAGAGATGCAGTGGGGCTATTCTTTTAAAGTACCGGCGGCCCCACACGGTACAAAAGTGTTTTCTGTCTGCTTCAAATGTAATGCATGCCGACCATACGTTGGTTACTAGTTAATGTAATGCATGCCGACCATACGTTGGTTACTAGTTAATGTAATGCATGCCGACCATACGTTGGTTACTAGTTTATGTAATGCATGCCGACCATACGTTGGTTACTAGTTAATGTAATGCATGCCGACCATACGTTGGTTACTAGTTAATGTAATGCATGCCGACCATACGTTGGTTACTAGTTAAAATCTACGCAATGCAGGACTCTGGGTATTTATATCCACGGGCGGACCGTTGAAAAGTTTTTGCCCTTACACCAAAGTTAGATGAGGGCACGCGAATTTCATAATGGAATCGTATTTGCCGGTGAGATTTATTAGAAGCTTCTTTTATTAGATCGCGGAAACTTTTTTTCCAAAACATACTTCGTTTATTTGCTCACAAGCTTTGTATAGAATCGTTGCTATCTCATCTGATACGGCTGAATGTTTTACATCATTGGCGAGTGCTGAGAATTTATTTTCAAAATGTACCGGTGACCCCGAAGTGTCCTGCGATCTAGAACCACTGCAACACCGTAGGGATGTCAGCTCACTAAGTCTGTTCTATCGCTTATTCCATGGGGAGTGCTCGGAGGAGCTGTTTAATGCGATCCCGCCGTCCCCTTTCCACCTTCGCACCACGCGCACTGGGCAGGGATTACATCCCTACACGCTGGACTTACCGCGAATGCGTACCAATCGATTCTGCAGATCTTTCCTCTACAGAACCGGTAAACTCTGGAACGTTCTCCCTGCCCATATATTTCCCCCCAAGTACAGTCTCGGGTCCTTCAAGAGGGGCGTGAATGGGCACCTGTCAGGCCGGCATGACATTCGCAACTCCCGCATACGACCGAATGTCCATGGGCGTCGTTAGACACCTTATGGGTGGCTCGGCGCCATTAGTCGCGCTGTCAATAAAAAAAAAAAAAAACATAATTTTCAAATGATCTAATTTTAGATGACTTTTTTTATCCAATTCGGATAGGGTGGCTGAGTCAGAGGAAGCCAGAACACATGCTCCGATCAGCCAATATCCTAGAATGTAAGTGCCACATCGGAGACTTAACTTTGGCTATACTAGACTAGAAACAAACGATGCTGATATTCCACCTTCTTACGTCCAACGGAGTAGAAGAATTCAACTTTCATTAAATAAATGGTTAAACATTATTACATTACATAATATTATTGCATGAAATGAGAAATGTTATTAAATTTAAAAATGTTGTTAAAATTATGAATAAGTATGTCAATATTTTCAGTTTGTCTACAATGCCCACTGCATTGTAGACTCCGGGTGAGTGTGTGTTCCCTGGCTGCTGAAACCTGAGGAAGGCGTGTGAATAAAATCGACGACAACCTTTGGTCTGCCTTGTCGCTGACATAGCACTCAACGTAGTTTCACAAGGAGTGAACTGGCTGGGTCTGATGGTCCGCTGGACTATTGGGTACAGCCACCCATTGTCAGTTTTTATATAAAAAACTATATTAACATCCAAGTCTGTGTCTGTTCATCTGTATCTCTGTATCTATCTCTACTCTCTACTTCTTATAAAAGGAAACGTCTGTCTGTATGTATGTTTGTGGTAAACTCCGGAACCACTGAACAGATTTTGATGGGATTTGCGCCAATGTAAAGATTAGTTCTTGAGTCTCACTATTAGGCTATATAACATAACGCTAAATAGCAATAGGGCTTGACAGTATCAAATAAAGTATAGTATGAACGGAATTTAGTGTCGAATAGTAGTGCCGGATGGGAAGGGAGATGAGATCGGAGGGGGGGAGGGGAGGAGTGGAGGGAGGGAAGGAGGAGATGGAGGGATGGGAATGGGAGGGAGGGAAAGAGAATATAAGAGAAGCGATCGTTTATTATCACATTTGCGTTTAAATCGAATTTGTTATTAAACCGAGTCTACCGAGGCAAAAGCTACTGAAGTCATAAAACAACCATCTTGATATTACTAACGGCTTTACCTTCTGTAAAATATTCTACAGACGATTTAATTCACTGTATGCAACGGAGCAGAAAGAGAAAACCGTCCCACGGGGCCCTGGTTATTTCAACTGGAGACATTCAATAATTTTCTTAAGGCGCGTAGTAAAGCCAACGGCGTAGCGGATTTCGTAGCACCGCTACGACGAGACGATGACATAAATATCGCTGCTACGACTCCCAGCCCCCCCCCCCCCCCCCCCGCCCCGCCCCGCGTTCCACCGCCGCCAGCTACGAGCGCGCGGGGAGGTGTGCTGGCGCGCGCGGGCGGCGGGGGGAGGTGCCCCCGCGCCTCACCTCATACCGCAAATGAACTTTCAGTTTCAAACTAACACGGCTTCACAGAGCAATGCATTGGCAATAAACATTTCAAAAATTCTATACAAATGTATAGACTGATATATTATGGCACTATGGTGTCCGATGGTGACTCTAGTACATATAGTAAAATATTAGAGAGCAGACCGTATGCGAACTTCAATGTTGAAAAAGTATTTTGCAGAAACCATTTACTACGTAATATGTGTACCAAACTAAGTGCTTTGACTACCGACCGAAAGTACAAAATTTCAGACAGACAACTAGTAATCGGAAAAATGAGAATCCTAAGTACGCGAAAACAAATACTTAAAGCTATACCTGTTTCGACATCAATTAAAACTTTGTATTTAAAACCTTTAGCGCCATGTTTATCATTTCTGATACACAGTGTTATAAACTTGTGTATCAGAAATGATACACACGACTAGTTTTGTCTTGCAATTTATGTATCAGAAATGAGCACGCTTTTCATACATTTTGTATGGGGGAGAAAAAGCCCTGGTCTAGGCGAGTTTCCCGGTACATTTGGCCTGCAGATCTATTGATCAGATTATGAGTAATTTTAGATTGGAGTTTTTATTTGAAAAATCTATGAAAATCAAACATAAGCCAAATGAAAGAATGTTGAATAACTAACTAATGAATCGTATTGAAGCATTTTTGGCACATTAGGACTTCACACACCGAACATTTTGTGTAAACTTCTGCAGATCTCACCAACTTTCCATCAATATTTTTTCCCTTCGTTTCTTATTTTTTGTAGCATTCGGCATGTCGACCTCGCATTTTTTTCGACGGATTGCCTTTCATATTTGGTATGAAATAATGTTTTTCAGCAGGATCATTTCTTACATTTTCAGGTTCATATGTGCGCTTTTCAGCATGGGCATTATGATTTCCCTCTAATGACGGTAATGGTAAGCCTCGTGCCTCTGGTATTTTCACAGTACACAGAAAGAAAAAAAAGAAAGGTTAGGTAAAGAAAAAGTAAGAAATTTGTGTGTATCAAAAAAGATACACATGGCCTGGGAAAGAATAGTGAAGCAAAAACTTTCTCACAGGTCAGTGTATCATATATAATACACAGCTGGAAAATGGGAAAATTTTCAGGAAAAATAAAAGTTTCATATATACCCAACTTCAGAAAGCCGCAATCTACAATAATAAATCATAAAAAAAAATTGCCAAATTTTGAAGAATTTGCCAAATTGGCGCTGAGGGTGTTAAAACATTGTACAATCGGCAAATCATAGTTTCGGGAATCATGCAGACTGCCGACCAAATACGTGTGAAAAAAGTGGAGAAAATGACGGTTCTGTGCCTACAGAGTTCTTCTCATCTATAATATGGCGGGACGTAAAAACAGTTATCTCATCAGTAGCGGCTCATGCACGTAGTCAATTACGCGACGTCGACAACAATGTTGTTGAGAGGTTCAACAGCATTCTTGCGAAATTCGTTGGTGGAAAAAGGGTAAATTTCAGCCTAAAAGGCTCATACGAGACTAGGTGCTTGGCATCCGTAGTGTCTTTTAACACAAGGAAGCCATTAACATCTCTTTATAAAACCATTCTGGGCCCCGAAGAGCTCGATAAAGAAATTTGAGGAAAAGAGACGCAAGACTGTGGATAATCAGAAGAAGTACCACAGAAAAAAATGTCGGACAAAGCAACAAGCCCGAACTGACACCCATTATGGTGAAAATTGTGTTCAACCAGAAATGCAAAAAGAAGTCTTGGAGATGGCGAAACAGACATTTCTGAAAAACTTACAGAAAAGTGCCAAAGAAAGAGATCGCATAAATAAAGAAACAATTTTACAAAGTGAATGCAGTGAATGGCTCGAACTTAGGCGAAATATGCTAACCGCATCTATATTTAAAGTTTCTAAAGTATTTCTAAAGTCGACAGGCACCCCGTAGCAAGCTATCCGCAGAGACGTTGAGGCTCCTGGAAACACGACAGAATATGAAACCGGAGACCCGGAGTAGTGTCGTGTACAGGAACCTCAACAAGACCATAAGCAAGTCCATTCGCCGTGATATTCGCCGAGAGAACATGAAGATGGTTGAGCGCGTTATAGAGGAAAATCGAGGCAGCAAAGTGTTTGCCCGTGCCTTCTCTACCGGCGCTAACCAAATCTTGAAACTCGAGCGGGCGAATGGGGTTGTCACCGCAAGAAAGCCGGATATTCTTGAGGCGGTGGAGGAATTTTATGGCCAATTGTACTCCGCAGCAATCCCTGCCCCAAGCAAACCAGTCGACTCTGATAGGCGTGCGCCGCTCACTAGATACTACACGGAGGATCTACTCGATATTAGTGTCTATGAGTAAAGGCTGCCTTGAAAGGACTCAAAAAACACAAGGCTCCAGGTGAAGACGGGATAACGACAGAGCTGCTGAACGCTGGTGGACGACCAATCTTGAAGGAACTGCAAAAACTGTTCAATGCGGTTCTTGAAGGTGTAGTTCCGGCCGCATGGCGAAATAGTGTCGTTGTCTTGTTTCACAAGAAGGGGGATAAGGCGAAGTTGAAAAACTATCGACCTATCTCACTTCTTAGCCACGTGTACAAGGTCTTTTCAAGAGTCATCACGAGTCGGCTGACACAGAGGCTGGACCAGTACCAGCCTCGTGAGCAAGCTGGATTTAGGAAAGGGTACGGCACCATGGACCACATATTTACTGTGAGACAAGTGGTGCAAAAATGCGAGGAGTACAACAAGCCGATCTTCCTAGCCTTCGTCGACTATGAGAAGGCGTTCGACTCAGTTGAAAAATGGGCTGTCGAAAACTCCCTCCTCAGGTGCAGAATCGACCACCGCTACATCGAGGTGCTTCGAAATCAGTATTGGTCCGCGACGATGGCTGTGAGGCTTCACGAGAATACCCAACCCATCCTCCTTGGTAAAGGCGTAAGGCAGGGGGATGTGATCTCACCCAAGCTCTTCACAAACGCATTGGAAGATGTGTTCAAGATGCTTGAGTGGGACAACATGGGTATAAACGTGAATGGAGATCTTCTCAGTCATCTGCGTTTCGCCGATGACATTGTTCCTCTGTCAAATTCCCGAGATCTTCAGATCATGCTGGAAGACCTTTATACAGCGTCGATGAAGGTTGGTCTGAAGATGAAGCGGGACAAAACCAAGGTCAAGGGGACCGAGGTTATGACGGGAGGACAAATTGTTATTGCCGGAGAAGTGATCGAACAGGTTGAAGAGTACGTATACCTCGGTCAAATTCTGCGGCTTGGTAGACAAGGTCTGCTCAAGGAGGTGGAGAGACGAATTCAACTGGGTTGGGCTGCCTTGGAAAACTAAAATTCGTCCTGAAGTCTGACCTTCCGCAAAATTTAAACACCCGTATATATGACCAGTGTGTCCTCCCGGTTATGACGTACGGGTGTGAAACGTGGACTCTGACGGTCGCTGTTGTCCAAAGGTTGAAAGTTGCCCAGCGAGCAATGGAGCGAGCCATGCTGGGAATATCGCTACGTGATATGGTGCGTAATGAGGCAATCCGCCGACGCACCAAAGTAGTCGATATTGGACCCCGGGTGGCTAAGCTCAAGTGGCAGTGGGCTGGGCACGTTAGCCGAAGAGACGATGACCGTTGGAGTAACCGTGTCCTACACTGGCGGCCGTGGACAGGAAAACGGAGTGTGGTAAGACCACCCGCCAGGTGGGACGACGACATCAAGTACGCCGGCGGAAATCAGTGGTTCCGTATCGCTGAAGGCCGGGAGGACTGGAGGAAAAGTGGAGTATGTCCAGCAGTGGACGCTTACACGCTGACTGACTGACTGACTGACTGACATCTATATTTGAAAAAGTAATAAAAAGCCAAGACATCAGCTGCCATAACTTCGTTAAAAACCTATTGTATAGCTCAAAGTCCTTAGAAAACGTCGCATCAATTAAACATGGCAGAAGTAATGAGAAAATCGCCATCAAACAATTAGCGGGACAACTTAAAAGAGATATAAGTCCATGCGGCCTGTTTATAGATGAACACGTTCCTTTTTTGGGTGCAACTCCGGATGGAATTTGCGGGCAAGACCTTCTTGAGGTGAAATGCCCCATATCTGCATTCAAGACTGGCCTCGAAGACGCAGTGAAACAGAGAAAGATAAAATTTTATAAATTAAATAACAATGGATCAGTAGAAATAAACAAAGACTCAGAATGGTACTATCAAGTACTAGGTCAGTTACATGTAACAGATTTCAATAAATGTATTTTTGGTGTGTGGACGGGCATCGATAAGGAATTAAAAGTAGAGGTGATAGAAAGGGATGATATGTTTTGGCACAAAAAAATGGCAGAAAAGCTGCAATCATTCTACATAGACTGTGTGTTACTAGAACTAGTAGATCCCATGTTTCCAAAAGGGAAAAAATCTGAGATCTTCCACGTATTCTCGAAGCCATACAGAAAAAGGAATTGGAAAAAATGAAAAGGAAAGCACAGTCAGAAAATTCGGCATTATGTGAAACGCCAAAAAGAAGGAGGAAAATAATTAGTCGTCAACTAAATTAAGTATATACAGGGTGTCCCAAAACTCAACGTCAAGCGGGAACCAGGGACTAGGCCAGTTTATGACTACCCAGGGAAGAATAAGAAAAAAAAATCGGAGTCATTTGTTTTTTATGATATGAGCATTTTTGAAAAACGTTGAAATTTACATCTCGTACAACATTTTTAGGTACTACGACTGCAAATTTGCAAATATAATTTAATTTTTTTTTATTCGTTGCCTAAATAACTCTGCTATTGATCAGTATCCCAAATAAAACCAAAATGCCCATAGTTTTATCACAAAAAAATATTAAGTAAAATTTTTTTCTTAAAATTTTCAAACATAATTATTTTTAGTTTACTTTGCCACTTCATAGTGTAAAAAATGTACTTAAGTACGCTACTATGGCAAGTATGGAGGTATTATATCATTTAGAAATCTTGATTAGTCACGCCAACTTTTGTGAAAACTTCCCATAGTAGTATACATAAATTCTTTTTATAAAAAAGTAAACTAAACATAATTATCTTTGAAAATAAAAAAAAAATTATGTTTTTTTGTGATAAAACTATGGGCATTTTAGTTTTATTTGGGACACTGATCAATAGCAGAGTTATTTAGGCTACCAATAAAAAAAAAATTTAAATTATATTTGCTAATTTGTAGTCGTAGTACCTAAACATCTTGTACGAGATGTCAATTTTCAACGTTTTTCAAAAAATGCTCATATCATAAAAAACAAATGACTCCGATTTTTTTCTTATTTTTCTCTGGGTAGTCATAAACTGGCCTACTCCCTTGTTCCCGCTTGACGTTGAGTTTTGGGACACGTTGTATAAGGTATTTTTTTATGTAGTGACTAAACTTACAAAGCGGGTTCTATATCGGAATAGATCAAATTACAAAAAGGGGTAATTTTTTTATTTTATTAAATATTAAAAAAAAACTTCTGAACTAAACATAGCAAAGAACTTTTGCTAAGAAACTGTTTCTTTTTCTAATAATTCAGCTCAGCTCCTGAAATGCCCTTTATATTTATATTTAATAAAATATAAAAATTGTACCCGCTTTTTTATAATTGTAATTTGATTTATTTCCGATATACTTAGAACCTTACAGCATTAAAAAATCAGTACCTACTAAAATACCTTATACACGGTGGTGGTGTAGCAATTGCCCCCGCAATATTTTTAACTGACATCAGGGGGTTACTCGATATGTGAAACTAAATTACTTCTGCGGCGAATTTTTTCTATACAATTTTTAATACCTATTTTCAAAATGTATGGGGAAATTTTTTTTGTTAAGTTAAGAGAAGTAGATTTATGTTACTGAATAAATGTAACTATTAGTACGAAAAAACAAAAATGTTTTATTCCTTTATCGGTGCTATATAATATAACAACTCATGATCAGTAATGTCATTCACATCACATCTCATCCGTATGGATTATCGATATTGCTTTGATTATTTTAGACCTCATAGATAAACACCTAAACCTCATAAATTTCTAAACCAGAAATTACGCCAAAGGCGGTCCCCGATTTTTCGTTATTATCACTATGTAATATTTGTCAAAAAGCAAGCAAATGAAATTGCAGTCTCTGAGTGATCTATAGGTGCTCTGTGTTTGCTCAACTAGTCGCTCGTTAGATTAGGTATATAGGAAGGATTGTCTGTGCCGCGCGGCGACGTTGCCGCTTTGTTTGCGGTGGCAATGTTGCCACTTCGTCGCGGCGCGGCGGAGGCGCGGGGCGGTGTGGCGCGGCAGGGCACGCGCGGTGCGCTAACACGTAGAAAAAAAATTTGCACGTGCATGCATAGTGCAAGTGCGTATACTGCGTGGCCTATGCTAGTTACTTACCTTACTTGTCAATATATTATGTACCTACCTACCTAATACCTACATAGGTACCTACTAAATGTATCATAAAAAAATCAGAATGGGGTAGGTACCTTCTACAATAATCTACATTGTTGTTTATTGTTTATTGTATAATTTCATCCATAGGTAGGTAACCTACGCTTGGACATGTCGAAAATTCCGCCAGTTCTAAATTCAATGCGATGAAGAACTGACAAACAAACTTCGCCAGTCACAATGTTTTGTTAGTACCTTATAAGTATTATATTATAGTAACTTACAAATAATTAACCCATACTACCGCTCACATGAGCATTAATATTTACAGCATAAACATGAATACTGAAGAATCTGACCACTCTGCCTATTTACATTACCTATATCTGGTGTATACATTATTATATAAATAAAACAAAGTCGGGTTAGTCATACTTTATAATGTAAATTAAAATATTAGTACCAGTATCGATACCTTAGACCCAATCAATCAATCCTTTTGGACTAAATCGCTATGACGTAAGAATAGCGCCTGACGGTGAATTGTTTGCTACGCCAGGCTAATGAATTATCGATCGTATGCACACATTGCAGCATGTTTTCATAAGGGTTTTTTTTTTAAAATAGCGATCCTTCACATTAGAACTTTGGAAAACGTGTGATCGATAGATATAAGAAATGGCGCCATTTCGTTATAAAAATTATATTCAAATTCTCTTTAGTTTCTGAGATCAAGTCTTCCAAAGTTCACGTGAAACAAAAATCTGCGTTTGGTATACCGTATAGTTTGTACAGAAAATTATAAAATTTTACAACCAAAAACGTGTGATCGATAGACAAAGAATTGGTCTATATTTTGCAGTAGTTTTTAGCCTTTAGGTTGGTCTAGTTATCACGGGCTACTTTTTCAAAAATCCACATTTGGCGTTACTACGCGCCTTAAGACGAGGCGGAAGTTAACTTTCTCCATACAATATCGTCTTTCGGCATTTATGTTTTCCAAAGAGTTTTTATTACGTCGCTGCAGCGACGTAATACAAACTCTTTGATGTTTTCTAGCCCCCTAAACCTTATCCGAATTTTAAAAAAAATGTCTCGCCTTAAGTCATTTTTTTTGTAATTTTTATGTTTAGATGAAATATACCTACAACACCGGAGCTAAAAAAAATTATTTCGACCGATTTTTTTTTTGTCTTGAAGTTAATTATGCTTTATTGAGTCATCCCTTTAGATATTCAAAAAATAAAAGGACACGAACGTCGGTAGACTCGACTGTTTTTATTACAACCAAAAAAAATAATGGTAAAAATCGGACAAGGTTTAGGGGGGTAAAAAACATAAATGCCGAAAGACGATTTTGTATGGAGAAAGTTAACTTCCGGCTCGTCTTAATCGACTCTTAACGGTTTAGGCCCGGCTGGTCACATTTGTAAGAGGAAGTGGACTCAAACCAATCGACGTTGCGTCTTTTTAACCGACTTCAAAAAAAGGAGGAGGTTCTCAATTCGACTGTATTTTTTTTTATGTTTGTTACCTCAGAACTTTCAACTGGATGAACCGATTTTGATGATTCTTTTTTTTCTTTGTTCATTGTGCATTCTCGTCTTGAACAATGAATAGTTCGGATCTTATGTTATGTAAGATCGAACGTTTTACTTAAATGACTTACCTTGCTATTTACATGGCAGGATTAAAGTCGACTGAATTGATACCATCGTAGGTACTGAATGAATTATCGGTCGAAAAATATATAGAAAATTTCATTTCAGTTTTGTGGCATTGCCGTTTCAAACGAAATTTTGCAAAATATCTTCGCTATATAGCCACTAGCAACAATTTATCAACCTAGAACGATCAACATTCGCTTCTTACACAATCTCGGGTCCTTCAAGGCGCGATTAAAGGCACCTGTCAGGCCGGCATAGTTTTCGCAACCGCGTCATTAGACACCTTATGGGTGCCGCGGCGCCACATGTCATACTTATAATTTAAAAAAATCTGTCAAGTGCGAGTTTGTACTAGCGCTCGAAGGGTTCCGTAGATCCGGTATACCATACCTGTCAAAAATTCACATCCGTCTATATTTTGTCTTTCTATAATGCAAAATACAAATACCTGTGGCGCCATTCGTACCTTGAATATGTACTAATCCATTCTTAGCATGTTTCTTGTTTGGGGACCCTTAATTTTTTTTACTTTTTGCTTTTTTTATTGTTATAACATATATTCTGTGAAAATTTCAACCGGCTACCTATTACGGTTCAAACGATACAGACAGACAGACGGCGTAGCCTTAGTAATAGCATTCCACATGAATACGGGACCCTAAAAATAAACTCGTATTAGTAAAATCTTTTACTATATTAAAATTAAGACTAGCTATAAGGAAGTATCACCCTGACTAAAATTATGATCAAGTTACCCTGAAGATCGGGGAGAATAGGTCATGCCAGCCATGTTATGAAGGTTCCGGGTGGGCGAGTGGTCTGGCCGTCGGCTTCTCTTGCGAGAGGTCAGAGGTTCGAATCCGGTCGGCGCGTACCAATGAGTTTTCTCTGAGGGAAAAATTTACGTGCATACCTACTCCTGCTGCTTCACCGTTCGAAATCGGTGTAAAACTGTAGGTCCCTTCCCTTGCCCCTTACTAGGTGGTAGGAACAAATTGTAGCCGACTGGCTTGGTACCACCGTACTGGATGTAAGATGGCCGCATAGCAGCCTCGACTGTGATCTCCTTCTAGTCCAGTATAGCCAGCAATCGAAAAGAAAGTCACCGATATTGCACTACCTTCTCGAGGGTGATATTGGCTGGTCGAAGCATGTCGCCCTCACTCGAAGACATCAAAGCCATTTCGCCCGCCATCTTTTCCCTATCAGGACACTGCCTCTGCATATTTAGGTATCCGTTGCGAGTAAGCGAGTTAATTTCCACCATAGAAATAAACATCAAGAAGGGGCAACTTAAAAAGAATAACCCCACTGCATCTCTCCCCATGCATGTCGTAAAAGGCGACTAAGGGATAAGGACAAGATGCCGTGCTAAAGGGCGACAGGCTCGCCACCTCTCACCTTGGTACGGTACTTCCATTCCACCGAGTCATGCAGCAGGTGGGTCTTTGTGCCTTACTTGCTGCTTGATCGATTGAATCTTGTTTGAATACTTTGCGAAACGTGGTGGTCGGTGTGGTGCTGTAATTTACCAGAGTTCTTGCAGCGCAACACCGATTACTCTGCTTACCCCGATTGTCGTGATTCAGCGTGTGCGATATGTATGTATGTAAGGGGCAACTTTTTCGAGGAAGCGAAAAAAATGCATAAATAGGAAAGAACAAAAATCTCTTTTAGAACAAAAATCTCTTTTAGGGTTCCGTAGCAAGCGGCTGGCAGAGACCCTTATATAATCGGTGAGGTGTATGTCCGTCCGTCCATCCGTCCGATCTAAAAACCTAAAAAATAATAAAGTGGGTCTAAAGTCCATTACAGAAACGGCTATGTAAGTTTATTTTCAAATGATAGAAGTACGGTAGCATAGTTATTAAATAATTAACTAATCTAAAAATTATATAAACTAACTTAGGAAATGAACTAACTTAAAAAATAAATTTCATTTAGTGCTTTTGTCCCCGGGATTGTGCTATGTAAATAGTTCGTTTTTTCCGTCCAGTTCAGTTTTTTTTTTATGGAAACTGACACGGTGACCTACAACATTCGTGATGTCAGCCCATAACACCGGGTGAACTAGGTGCCATGTCAGTGCTTCCCTTCATTTCATGTCGGCTACACTTAACTGGACGGAAAACACGAACTATTTACATAGCCGTTTCGAACGACGTTTCGCTCAGCGCGGTGGTACCAACCCGGGCGGGATAAACCCTACCACCTAGTACGGTAAGAAGGGAAGATACCTACAGTTTAACGTGGAATTCGAACCACGGTCAGCCTGAAACGGTCGAGCGGTTACCCATCCAAGTACTGACCGCGCTCAGCGTTGCCTAACAACATTCGAACGACCGCACCACCACTGAGATACCGAGGCTGACAATGTATGACAATAACTCTTCCAGGTATTTTCATGGCTGCCACCAAGCCGAGCTGAGTGTCGGCTTTTTCCACAGGTTGCTGATATTCCAATGATGAAAATTCCTAAGAGGAGTCCCTTAGTCACCACGGCACGGGATAAGATTCACCGTACACTTATGTCGATATATCCCATAGAGCGATAAAGTTATATCTAGTGGAGATATTTTTTTTATTGCTCCTGAGCGCTGTCAGAACTTGGATGGGTGACCGTTCGTCCGTTGGAGGCTGAACGTGGTTCGGATTCCACGTAAAACTGTAGGTCCCTTCCCTTCTTATCTTTCTATGTAGTAGGTTTAACCCGCCCGGGTTGGTACCACCGCACTGAAAGAAATGTCGGTCAAAGCGGATGTGTAAATATTTCGTGTTTGTTGTCATTTTTTTTTTTGGTGTGTCAATAATGGTATGACAGTGAATAATTTTTTTTTTAATGAAAATATTATTGAAAAGACACGGTTGGCTAAATCGCCGTGATTTCACCCCATAACACCTTGGTGATAACTAGGTGCCATGTCGCTGCTTGCCTTTGATCGTGTCGTGAAATCCACTTTAAAGTCTGCAAGACTTCTGCGACACAAGAACGATTTTCGAAAGTCATTCAGTTCGAAGAAATCTACTGTAAATGTCGACTGAAGAGCTGTTTGAAGATTATGCGGGTAAGCAATTTCGATGGACGGCAAAGCTTACGTGCCAGCGCAGGCAAGACAGCGAGGCACTCGATTACGTTCCAGTACATTACACAATTCGAAGGCGTGTTTATCTCAATATTAGGCGCACCTACGCCTCCGGCGTGACCTGGCCCCGTATATTATCTACTAAGTACATAAGACGGGTAGCGGAACGTGATACTCTACGTTGCATCTTTATGTACAAATTACGAGGGCCTACATACTACAGAACATAAAGACCGATCAATTGTGAAACACGTTCACGTGTCTTGGATTCCGTCACCGCTGCTTTGCTATCATGTAATTGTATTTTTCTTAATTGGTCGTCTGACCGTTGAGGTTGGCCGTGGTTTGGATTCCACTTGGAACTGTTAGGTCCATCCCCTTACCTTACTACATATGTACATATGTAGGTGGTACGGCTTAATCCGTCTAGATTGCTATAACCGCTTAACTGTTAGCTCAGTGGTGCGGTCGGTCGACTGTTGTTAAGCAACCCTGAGCGCGGTCAGTACTTGGATGGGTGACCGTTCGACCGTTGAAGGCTGACCGTGGTTCGGATTCAACGTAAAACTGTAGTACCCTTCCCTTCTTACCTTACTAGGTGGTAGGGTTTATCCCGCCCGGGTTGATACCACCGCCCTGAATGAAACGTCGGTCGATATGGCTATGTAAATACGAGTAGTTCGTGTTTTCAGTCCAGTTCAGTGTAGTCGACATGAAATGAAGGGAAGCACCGACATGGCACCTAGTTCATCCGGTGTTATGGGCTGACATCACGGATGTTGTAGGTGATGTAGCTAACCGTGTCAGTTTCCATAAAAGAAAAACCGCCTCAACGAAGGTCGGTCGAACGAAACAGCTATAAAAATAGTTCGTATTTTCCATACAGTTCAATGTAGCCGGCATGCCCAAAGGGCAGCACTGACATGGTACCTCGGTGACACTGGCAACTGACTCACTGACAATGTTCTGGCACACACTTACATAGGTACGTGAAAAAAATAGCATTAAGTCGAAGTATGTTAGTATGTGTGTGCACTCATCGTGTAAAAACTACTGAACTAATTTGAATGACATTTTCAGAAAAATATCGTGCACAACTCGGTGTAACATATTACATTACATAGCGTTTTTTTTTTTTTTTATTGTTAGCTCGACATATGGCGCCGAGGCACCCATATGGTGTCTAACGGCGCCCATGGACATTCGGTCGTATTCGGGGGTTGCGAATGCCATGCCGGCCTGACAGGTGCCCATTCACGCCCCTCTTGAAGGACCCGAGACTGTACTTGGGGGGAAATATATGAGCAGGGAGAGCGTTCCAGAGTTTACCGGTTCTGTACAGGAAAGATCTGCAGAATCGATTGGTACGCATGCGCGGTAAGTCCAGCGTATATGGATGCAATCCCTGCCCAGTGCGCGTGGTGCGGAGGTGGAAAGGGGACGGCGGGATCGCGTTAAACAGCTCCTCCGAGCACTCCCCATGGAATAAGCGATAGAACACACTTAGGGAGCCGACATCCCTACGGTGTTGCAGTGGTTCCAGATCACGGGACACTTCGGGGTCACCCATGAAGTCATTATTCACATAAGCCTAGAAGTGGGGTCAGAAGTGAACATATGCGTTTGTCAGCCTCGGTAGCTCAGTAGTGCCGTCGGTCGACTGTTGTTAAGCACACCTGGGCGCGGTCAGTACTTGGATGGGTGACCGCTCGACCGTTGGAGGCTGACCGTGGTCCACGTAGAAACTGTAGGTGATAGGGTTTATCTCGCCGGATTGGTATCAACGCACTTACGTCGGTCGAAACGGCTATGTTAATAGTTTGTGTTTTCCGTCCAGTTCAGTGTAGCCTACATGAAATGTAGGGAAGCACTGATATGGTAACTATTTCACCCACTGTTATGGGCTGACATTACGTATGTTGAAGGTGATGTAGCCAACCGTGTCAGTTTACATAAAAAAAGCCCCAGTTGCACTCCGGGATTGCCGGCAGAAGTGAAAACTTTTTGTATTTCCGAAAATAATTCTTAGGTGGTTATAAAAAAAAACTAAACAACCTTGCTTAAAAAAGAAAACAAAAGAAAAAAAAAACTTTTTTTTTGAGGGATTCGAACCCATGGTCAAAAAATACAAATCCTACACTCTCACCATTGAACCAAGAAATCACATAAACGACCAAACGAATATCGGATTCCCTTGATTCGCTTTCGGCGTTACTGTCACTGAGAGACGAACAGAATTGATCCCGAGCCATCGTAACTTAACCCTTAATGCAATAACTTAAGGTTGCATTTTAAGTAATAAAAATAAATCCGTCGCTTTTCGAGATCTGTCGCGAGTCTAACATTTTTTACCCACCTAAAAAAGTGCCAAGCGCCGCTAAAGAAGTTTTCACTTTAAAAAAAAAGTGATTTACTCGAAAAATACTCAACCGATTTAGGTACCATATATTATGTATGTACCTTATAGGGTCCTGGGATGTTTTGCAATAATTTACGTCACGCCTATCTTCCAGTGAGGCAGGCAGATGCAGTGAATCTCAACATGCTAGTGTCTTGACACGCATCTGATATTAAATTTCTTCCACATCATAGAGTTTTTTTTTACAAACATTATCGGTTTTGGGTACAAGGTAATCGAATGTACCCGAACTTTTGGAGCACATGCTTTGTCTGACCTAATGTACCTTCGTGCACCTAGGCCTACTTTTACTGATATGACATTTCCACGGGCGTAGCCAGGGGGGGCGTGGGGGGTTGGGGGTTCAAACCCCCCCCCCCCCCCCCCCCCCCCCCACCGAAATGAAAAATAGATAACCTGAATAGGCGAACTACCACTTCATCGCATTCGCTGTCGAGACTTTTGGTCCGTGGTGCGGCGATACAAAGAAATGTATTGGCAACTTATCAAAAAAATTAATAGAAAAAGCAAATGACAAACGCGCTGGTGAATACTTCAGGCAGAGAGTCAGCCTGGCGATCCAGCGTGGGAATGCAGCAGGTGTAATGGGCTCGCTTCGCGGACAGGACACGGAGGACGGGCTGGACGAAATATTTTATATTTTTTAGGTTAGTTTTAATTTTAGGTTAATTTTAGTTTCTAACTTAGTTATATTTTATATTAGTTTAGCTTAGATAATTAGTTTAATTTTTATTGTATCTTCATTTTTTTATTGATTAATAAATACTCTATATGGTATAAAATAGATTACTTATTTCTTTGTAATGAATGATGTAAAATAAATGTTGTAAAATAGTTCGCGTTGATTTTACTTCTAAAACCCCTCCCGAAAACGAAACCTGGCTACGCCCGTGGACATTTCCCCTCACATCGCCCTATAAATGGAACTGAGAAGAAAAACATTAAAACAATGTTTAGAAATGTGTCAGTTTTTTTATTATTTTTATCGCACACGTAGTATTCGAAAAGAATTTATATTTATCTTAGTTCTAAATAAAAATACTTATAATTACAATCTTATTAGGCGAAACTGACTTACTTTAAAGATGAATGAATGTTGAATGTAAAAATGAATTAATAAATTAAACTAATAAAAATATATTTAAGATTCAACTTCACAATTAGTCTTAAATGGATGAGAAGAGCGGAAGACCGCGTGTGGTGGTGTGCCTTGGGAGAGGCCTATGTCCAGCAGTGGACCGATACAGGCTGAAGATGATGATGATGATGATAAGTCTTAAGATCACATTATGGTTGGTATTTGGCTTACCATGGTTGAAATTCGCGGTCACTGTGGCCGACGACGTTTCGAACTGGCGCGTGGACATTGAGTTCATCCTCAGGCACTCGCCCTGAGGATGGACTGCCCGCGCCAGTCCGAAACGTCGGCCACAGTGACCGCGAATTTCAACCATGGTAAGCCAAATAGCAACCATAATTTGAATATCCACGGTAGACTAAAAGTATTTTAAGATAACGTTTGTTTTGATTAACAATAAAGCAGAAACTAGTTATGAGTCACATTAATTCAAGAAGAAACCATAGCTTACGTTCAAACTGTTATAAATATCGTAAGTTTCAAATTTATATTTAACTTAAGTAAAATTTTACCAAAAGGAATGTGAATGAGGGGTGTTTTGCAGTTTTTGAAGTTCCATTTCGAATATAACCAAAATATGTAATGTGTTCAAATTAAACGTCTTAAAATTACTTGACTTCAGTAAACATTTTCAGGCAAGAGGAAAACTATGTATGAAAAATATAATTTTCAGTTTGATATGTACGAAAATCACCTCTACATCATAGAAATAAAAAAAACTTTACTTTTAAACTGCATCGCAATACAACGCCCATCGGTGGCCAAAAGGTTATTATGAACACCGATGGCCTTCTCATTATCATAAACGTTTCGCAAATATTCCACGTATTTCACCAAACAAATACACGAGTTTACATTCACTGATGGATGTATTAAAAATAATCTACGCATTTCGTCAGCAGAGATAATTTTGTTCGAATTAATATTCTTCATCACGCACGACATTAATTTCCGCAAAGCGGTGAACGCGGTGTTCATTTGAAATCTACCCACGAAATCAATTTTATATTCTCCGCCGCTCCGACAAATGAAAGCGCTTTAAAAGCTTTCATATCAGCGTTCCGAAGCATTATTGCAGCAATTATAAGCCTGCCTCAAAATATGGACAATAAAATGCGATATTTTATTGAAGGACACGGAAAGTTATGATCGATAACAATAGTAATAGTGTTCTGTACAGCTTGTTGTTTGTTGTAGCAGCCTGAAAGCTTATTCTAAAATGTTACCTTATCTACCTCGCTTAAATTCTAAATTACACATAATGATCATTGTCTTAGATAATATGTACAGTACAATACTGGGTACAATAAATTATCGTAAACAAATTGATATGGGTGTAAAGGGCATTAAAAAGGTGTTCGCGGAAAAAGCTAGAATTTTTACCACCACTGGATTTCAAGACCTGAGAGAAACTACATCTGATCCAATCAAAACACTAAAGGAAGCTTGCGAATGACTATATCTGTCGACACCTATACCCTTTACAAAGCCGCATCAACTTATTCGCATTTAAAATTTTTACTTCAAATATTACGTCACAAAATACTTTAGAAAAAATTATATTTGGTCCGAAATGCTCTTCTAAGCGCAAACTCATTGCTACGCTAGACAACTAAGAAGAGTGACCAGAACTATCGTGGCCTTCAGTTTGGAGCTAGAAGAAAATGCACCGCTGTATTTCACTTCGTCTGGTGTTGGAGGAGCATACGTTGAGAGTTCTACGAGCTGTCGCGGACAGGGTAGCATTTCGAAGGGAATATCGAAGAGTTTTCTTACATTTTCGGGTTTGAGACCATTTTTCTGTGGGATGTCATCGTACATTTGATCATCGATAGCAAGCTCATCGTCGAAGTCATCAGAAGCATCTATTGCTGGTTTATTGTCATTATTGACGACAAGTTTGAAGAGTTTATTGTTGGGAGCATTAGGTGCTGGAATGACTTCGGTGAGGCGGCGATCGGCGATGGGGTCCATCGCGCAGGTGATTTTTTCGAGGGCGTGTCTGAGAGAATCGCTTCTGGTGTCGTTGCGGAGGTAGTGGAGCCAGGAGAGCCGGCAGTCGCAGGTGAACTGATTTCCTGAGAATAAAGAAATTTCGAGTTAGTAAGTGACAATGATTTTTTTTTTTCACTTTAACTTAGATACATTCTGACAAAATACACTTAAGACCATTACAATTATGAGAAGAGAAAAAAAAGGTCAAGTGCGAGTTTGACTAGCGTGCCGAGTTTTCCTTATCAGTCAACCATATAATACTGCATTCTCACACACCTATTTCGGGGCGTCATTAGACACCTTATGGGTGGTTCGGCGCCAGATGTATCTCCTTGAATAAAAACAAAATAAAATGGAGAGGTTACAACCTCTTAAAGTCTCTAGCATTATAATAAGCTGAATACGCTTTAACTGCTTACAATTTATTTTAACGACGTTCTCTAAATACACATGGTAGCAGTCAACCCCAGAGTACATTTTTATTCCATAACGTAGAAAGTTAGCACTAAGGAGGAGGAGGCCAATTAAAATGATCGTCTCCTTTGAAATGCTTCAATGAAAGGCGCCTACGAACGAGGCTCTTCGACTAATGACTTATATTTGCTTTCAGGTCAGCAACAACGACTTGGAGTGACCAGGTGCTTATGGGCTTAATTAAAGGAAGAATTTTTTTTTTATTAAATGATCTATTTTAAAATGTCTAGGTATAATTATTGTTCACAGAAATGCAATCAGCACTGCCTCTTGTGGTGGGAATAATACCACCCGCCAGGGGGGACAGCGACATCAAGCACGTCGGCGGAAAGCAGTGGTTCCGTACCGCTGAAGGTCGGGAGGGCTAGAGGATAATAATTATTGGAGAGGCAGCAGCAGTGGATGCTTACACTCTGACTGACTGACTGACTTGCCTCTTGCAAATTACCGTCTCGCTACCAGCTGCGAACGGAGACAAACCTGTAAAAATATTACAATTTTCCTTTCTAAGTGGATTTTTTTTCGAGGAAAAATCAATAAAAGCGTAGTCTCCTGCAAAAACAATTCACAAAAGTGTCACACGAAAGTGTTACCTACCAATTACATACATAACTGACGTATGGAGCATGAAATTGGTAACGTCGTGGGACAAATTTTGATACCCCGACCCCGGCTCTATTTATTTTTCTGGAATAAGCGGTACACAACACACACACACATATTACGCTGTATCCAAAACCTGGGGTAAGCAGAGCAATCGGTGTTGTGCTGCAAGTACTCTAGTAAATTACAGCACAACACCGACCGCCACTTTTAGCAACTTATTCGGACACGATAACTATGTACATATCAATCAGCAAGTAAGGCACATCTGCTGCATGATTCGGTGGAAAGACCGTGCCAAAGTGAGAGGTGGCCAGTCTGTCGCCCTTTAGCACGGCATCCTGTCCTTATCCCTTAGTCGTCTTTTACGAAATGCAATGTGCGGGACCGGTACTTTAAAAAAAATTGCCCCACTGCATCTCTCCGCATAGAATAAGCGGTTTCACGGTAAAATAACAGCAATAGTGAATGAACATGTTTTTGTGTTTTTCTATGGCAGAAATAACTTTGTACGTTCATTAAAAACTACAAAAGAGTCATCAAAAATAAACACGAAGCCACGGCGGCAGTAACATTGCGGTTTAAAAAAAATCACAAACAAAAGTAGTTGCACGGCCGCGGGCTGGCGTCCGCTCAACAACGTTAATGAATATTGCGTTTCACCATATTGCTGCCGTGAAGTTACCATATGCACGTGGAGACGGTCTTTAGGTTTCCGTATCCCGTACGGAAGCGTATTACTAAGCCTCCGCTGTCTGTCTGTCTGTCCGTCCGTCCGTCTGTCTGTCCGTCCGTCCGTCCGTCTGTCTGTCCGAGGGCAGGAAAAAGAAAAAAAAATAAGGTGGGTTCCCATACAACAAACGTGTTCCTTTTCAATGTTTTTTTTTGTGGTGCGGAAACCTCGGTGCGAGAGTCTGACTCGCACTTGGCCGGTTTTTTAATGCAATGAAATGAAGTTAAATTAAATATAAGTGGTATTGTTGGCTAAGATACATAAATAGATAAACATAAAACTTAGAATTAACACTTCTTAGGCCCACTTGCACCAACACAAATTTAATATATAAACCAGTTTAACTCGCTAAACCAGTTTAAGCTAGCACCCTTTGACTGTGGGAACCGCGTTTAAATCCATAACTCGCTACTTAACTTTAAACTCGTGTTGGTGCAAGTGGGCCTTACACGCTAAAACTATAACATGAGGAAGATAATAAACCAATAAAAAATACTACGAGTATTAAAAAAACTGTATAATTTTTTTTATGGAAACTGATCCGGTTGGCTAGATTATCTAAAACATCCGTGATGTCAGCCCATAACATCGGGTGAACCAGGCGCCATGTCATTGCTTCCCTTCTATTGATGTCGGCTACACTAAACTGGACGGAAAACACGAACTATTTACATAGCCGTTTCGACCGACGTTTCGCTCAGTGCGGTGATGCCAACCCGGCCGGGATAAACCCTACCACCTAGTAAGTTTTTAATTTTTTATGTAATCCATTATTTATTTATTTATTTAATATTTATATATTGCTACATTGCTATGGCGGTATGGGGGGCTGTGTCAGAGAGACCAAAGCACCGACCAGCCAATATCACCTCCGAGAAGGTAGGCACCATACCGGAGATTTCCGTTCGGTTTGCTGGCTATTACTAGAGGAGAACACAGTTATTAGTATATTATTACTGGACTAGAGGAGGACACAGTCGAGGCTGTGGTAATCTTACATTCAGTACGTTGGTACAAATCCAGTCCTCTACAATTTGAGCCTACCACCTAATAAGGTGCAAGGGAAGGGAACTACAGTTTTACACTGGTTTCGAGTGGTGAAGCAGCAGGTGTAGGTATGCACGTAAATTCTTCCGTCAGAAAAAAAAACTTAATAGTACACGCCGGCCGAATTCGAACCTCAGACCTCTCTCAAGAGAAGCCGACACGCCCAGACCACTCGCTCGCTCGTCCTGCCCACACTGACTAAGTAAAAAAATAAAAAAAATTCTACACTTTTCCGAAAATTTTAAGTTAAAAATTACCCACAGACTTATTTCTCACCTATAAAAGTTATATAATTAGCTATGTTTTTCTTCAAAATTGTTATTTATTTGTTATTGTTTCTTTAGTTTAGTATCTAGTTTTATTTTTACTCTGTGTTTTGTTATATTGCTTTTGTCTTTTTTTCATCCAATAAACGGTTATATTATTATTATTATTATTTCAAAATGTTTCCACCGAAATATCGAGACTATTTTCGTAACAGCCTTTGATGTTTCGGCTTGTCATCTAGTTTTAATAGAACAAAGCAATATTTCAGAAGTTCTATAATTTCAGACTTCCTGCGCTCCACGTTGGATATGAAAATAAATACCTACCTCAACTTGCCAAATATAATATGTCTATCTCAGTTACACTTGTTTATTCATACTGTCAGGCACAACCAAAGGGAATCACTGACATGGCACCTAGTACACAATGTGTGATGGGCTGACATCATGGGTGCAATGTGTGTGTACCTATAAAAAGCGGTCAAGTGCGAGTTGGATTCGCGCATCCAGGTTCCGTACCGGTCGTGCGTGAATATAACATATTATGAGCATATAGAGCGATATGGTTGCGTATCCGTACGGGATCATCCATCTGTCTGTTGTCCTACCTTGAACGGGTTACATACATACATACATACATAACTCACGCTTTTGTATCCCGACAATCAGGGTAAGCAGAGTAATCGGTTTTGTGCTAGAAGTTCATACATACATACACATACATAACGTCAGGCCTGCCTGCCTCCCAGTGGGGCAGGCAAAGACAACGGACCCAACCCACGCAAACAACCCAACCCCCACGCGCCACGATCCTGACACACTTTTGCCGCCTCTTACACTCTCATAATGTTCTTCATACATGCTCGTCGGTTACGGGTACTACGCATTTGAACGGGTTGTATCTTTAAACCCCTAATATGTAGCCGGTTGAAATTTTCGCAGAATATATGTAATTATCAGCTCTCCTATCAGCTTCTCCACATTCCAAAGGTTAGTTTGTAAAGAATGCTACTTTGCATTAAACTCTCCTGTTGTGTTCCTTTTTATGGTGTACAATAAAGTATATTTTGATTTTATTTGATTTGAATTATGGCGGATATAAAAACAAGTAATACAAAATCGGTCAACTATCATTCCGATTTCCGTGGGCTTAGAATTTTCGTTTAGTTTTTCAAGGTATAAGATAAGCCTTATATTCCTGATTTTTTCGAAATTTTAGGCTCAGTAATTTCAGAGATGGGGAGAGGGGGCACGCTAGATTTTGTTTTATATTTTATTTAATATCTTTTAAACCGGGCATTTTAAAATGTTAAAAATACTCTATATTTGAATTCCTCATAACGAGCCCTTTTAATTGATATGTCACATGGTGCACTTGATAAGAAAACGTTCCAATTTTGTCCCCCAAAATGGACCCCCAAATACTAAATTCGTTCATTAACGCTTTATTAAATTTCAACTTTTTTCGTCCAGTAGATTCGGAGAAAATAAACTGCGACAGACGGACAAACAGACAGACACAAGAGTGGTTCCGTTTTTTTTTTCTTTGAGGTACGGAACCCTAAAAGCCCAAAAAGTAAACAAATAAGAGGCCCCCCCACATAAGAAACATTTTGTTTTCTTTTTTCAACGTTTATTTATTTTTGCTCTATCATAAAAGCAGTTATAAAAAATAAAAAAAACGTGCAAGCGTCAAATTGTGTCAAGGTGTGATTGATTATAGTGTAGTAGTCTAAAGTAAAACATGAACTAATAATAAAAACCGGCCAATATTAGATAATATTTCAGACACTGTTAAGATATACTTCTCATACTTCCTTTTTTTTCCGAAAAGTACCAGGTTTACTCTGTTGAAATATTAATGTAATGACTACTGCAACAGCCTGTATACTAGACAGTGGTACTAGTACCGACACAGGAGCTATTTAAAACTATAGAGCTGTCAAAAAGCTTTTAGCCATTATCAACCGGTTAACGATTATAATCTCAACTAGACTGCACTGACCAATTCAACCTTACAACCCCCTCCACGTGTGTCCAATTTGATATATAATAAATCGGTCATGTGCGCACTCTGTAAGGAACTCAGGGTCCCGTATTGGACTTTATTAAATTATAATATACTGTAATATTTGCACACGTATGATTTTTATGGAGATACTTCATTTAGTATATTTTTTGTTAGCATATACATTATTCTATCTAATACATGTTTTTCATTACGACCTCAACAACGGATTCCTTAAATTTCCAACTTAGACACAAACTCGTGAATTTCCTTTTTTTTTATTGAAAGCGCGACATTTAGCGCCGAGCCACCTCTAAGGTGTCTAACGATGCCCATGGACATTTGGTCGTAATTGGGGGTTCCGAATGTCACTGCGGCCTGACAGGTGCCCATTCACGCCCCACTTGCAAGACCCGAGACTGTACTTGGGGTGGGGGGAAATATATGGACAGGGAGACCGTGAATAGAATGTATTTTAATTCAGTATTGTTATTAACAACCGTTTAATATCGTTACTTTCGCAAGAGTAGGGGATCCCCACCCACCGGACCAGGGGCGCCCCTAAGGGCCAGGGGTGCCCAATGGAGACCAAAAGAAGGGTCCTGTAATGGGACGTTGAGCCAGAAAAAATACCCCCCGGGACTGGGAGTACTATTAAATACACGCGGAATATAAAGGAAAATTACGTGCTTTCGCCTTGTGAGATATGGGGATTGGGGTGGGTTACGTTTCAACAGAGTAATTTACTTGAGGGTGTAACTTTCGAAAAAAAGTTTTAATGCGTCTTTTTTTTTTGTAAAAAAATTATGTGGAGAGTTGTTTACGAGTACATATATACTTGAAGATTCTAAGCACGAATAAATATGAATAAATTAAAAAGTAGATACCTGCTTGTCAATATAATTTCGCATTAAAATTACAAAATACAATAACTAACGATATGGGGAGTTGTTTAAGATGAGAAATCATGAGCGCGGAATAATAGGAGAAGTTAAAATTATACAGGATTTTGTAACGGCCACTACATTAAACTTATGAAATCATTATTGGGATCAATAGCAAGAACTAACTTTTTTCTGAATTCCCTTTAAATTAAAAGTTACAGTTTTCATACAAACGAAATTGATATATTTCGTTTGTATGAAAACTGAAAATATTATTGTATGAAAATATTATGTATTTAGTGTAAAAGGATCTAATGGAACATTAGATCCTTTTAGACTAAGGTGGGAATGAAAGGAGGGGCGCGGTGAGTGAGCGAGCAGGGACGAGTGCGCGGAGAGAGGAGATGCGCGGAGGCGGCGCGGCGTGAGTTTTTCGATCCCGACCGTTCCCGCGCTCGCAACCCGCGCGCGTCAAAATACACTAGACGAAAACATAAATTTCAAAAATTAATATTTTTAAAACTAGACGCTTTAGAGAAAAACTTTGTTGACTGTTTTGTCTCGGAAAAAACATGAGCCTGTATTAGCTAAGCCGAAAAAATTACTGACTGTCCGGCAAAAGTCATAGATCATGTTTTTGTTTACTAGCTTTTGTCCGCGATTTCGTCCGCGTGGATAACTGAACATGACAAATTATTCTTTCAGAACGGCATGAAAATTAATCATTTGTCATACTAAATCCTAAAAAGAAAAAAGTTAAACTGGTTATGCACTGAAAATATTTATTAAAATATAGCAATTTCATTCATAGGTAGGTAACCGACGCTTGGTCATGTCGAAAATTTCGCCAGTTCTAAATTCAAAGCGAAGATGAACTGACAAACAAACTTCGCAAGTCAAAATGTTTTGTTAGTACCTTAAAAGTATTATATTATAGTAACATACAAATAATTAACCCATACCACCGCATGTGAAGACATAGAAATGGAGTGGAAAATATATAAAGGCAATTTCACTAACAAATTACTCATAATTAAATTAATCGTTAGTTGATCGAAAATATGTCGGCCTAACTAAATATTAAACATTTTGAGCACACTCCTCAATTGGTCAAACTTTTTGAATTCCGTAGCCAGCGAAATTAGCAGGAAACCATATAAAATCGGCCACGTGTATGTCTGTGCGTCCGTCCATCAGTCCGGAAAGTAAAGTTCAATAAATTGTACATCAATAAATTAGATAATAATGTACTGTGTGAGGCCAGTACTTAAAAAGAATAGCCCCACTGCATCTCTTCCCATGCATGTCGTACAAGGCGGCTAAGGGATAAGGACAAGATATCGTGCTAAAGGGCGATAGGCTCGCCACCTCTCACCTTGGCACGGTACTTCCACCGAGTCATGCAGCGGGTGGGTCTTCGTGCCTTACTTGCTGCTTGATCGATTGAATAGATGAAACTAAAAATTATATGAAGAATTTTAACTAATCAAACTAATCATGAATTTTAACTAATATGAAGCATTTCATTAACACGCCATAGATGGCGTGAGTGGCGCTGACCATGACATGGCGATACGGAACCCTCGGTGCGCGAGTTCGACTCGCAGTTGGCCGGTTTTTTTCTATATTTCTCTGTCCCTGTCGCCTCTACTCTTGCTGCTCTTTAGTGCAAGCTGTCACCGTTCATATTAACTGGGAGGGGGTAACAGGGGGTTGCGCGGGTGTAGAGGGTTGGTACGCGACTAGGTAACATCGTGTGATAATTTTTATCATCCCATTAGGGCCGCGCGACTCTAAATTGTGTAATTTTTTTAGGAAATCACAGAGGTTATTGCTAACGGACTATACGTACGTACGTTTGCCTTGCAGGATTTATTGATGTTCATATTACGCAACTTATGCCGGCTTAACTGGGTTTATATGATAAACGAGGACACAGAATGGTTTCGTGATAAAGTTATTAACAAAATGGTTTTGGAGTTTGATTCCTGGGAATTTTTTGGATTTTTTTTATGGGAAGCGCGCCAGACTATCGCTGAGGTTTAGTCCGACGGCGGCCATGGGAATTTTACGGGGGCTGCGAATACCATGTCGGTCGGCTAGGTGCACCTTCACATTGTGTTTGAAGGACCCCAGACTTAAACTAATAAAAATTAATAAAAAAAAATACAATAACCGACGTCTGTCTCTCGGTTACAATACCTTATTTGAGGATAGCTACCTCTCACCTTGGCAAGGTCTTTCCACTGAGTCATGCAGCAGGTGGGTCTTCGTGCCTTACTTAGTGATTTATAGTTATCTTGTCCTAGTCCCTTGTCCCTTTGAGTCTCAAACGTTAAAATAGTACTACTTACATTGCTAAAGTGCTGGTTGGTGTTGTGCTGTAATTTGCAAGAGTACTTGCAGCGCAACATCGATTACTTTGCTTACCCCGATTGTTGGCGTGTGGTATGTATGTATACATATAAAACACTGGGTTGTTGTGGGTGTTCATTTTTCCGAAATCAACCAAACTCATCGTTTATGAAACGTAACAACTTCTGAAACATTTTCCCTTTATTTCAACTACTTAACTTCGGAAAATGTGAAACTCTACCACCTAAAAATTATATACCAACATTTGTAAACTATTATTTTCATATATACTTGTTTTATACATTATTCGTTAAAATCATAAATCAAAATATCCCACTCAACCCATTCCTCAAAATAAATTCACGCATTACATCACCCGCGAGTACTTGTATAAGCCTCACTCAAAGATTCCATGATTTATTTCCAAATTTTAAAACCTTCAGCAAACAAACGCAAGAGTCCATTTACATTTAATAACATCTCAATGCGAACCTCAAAAATGATAGAACAAATACCATTATGGCTAAATCGCATTTAAAATGCACCCCCTGAAGCGTGGCGCGAGCGACCAACATTGTGCCGACAATGGGGATCGAAGTATTGGCGCGTAAATCACGCACTCTCATATCGCATCCCACCCTTCTAACACGCTGCGCGATTGCTTCTAAATCGCCTATAATATGCTGAAATATCGGTATGCTCTTCCGATAAATATTAGCTATCTTTATTTTATTCTGTGTCTAATATTTTGGTTGTTCAATGATGATAAATGTATACTCTATGAAATATTATATTCATAATGCTAGCATAGTCATTTACATTGAGAATTAAATTTTTAGTTTGACTGTATCTGTAAAAAAATTGCATGCATAACGTGTTAATATTGTGAATGACTGTATGTTTTATTTACAATAAATGAATTTAAAAGAGCGTTCGTTGGAACGCTAATAAAGTGTTAAAATTTTTTTTTTAGTATTCCAAATTTTTCAGAAAATCATTTACCCCCATAATATACAATCTGTCCTAAAATATGTAGAAGCTAGTCGCACCGCCTTTGGGTTCGCTCACCTCAAATACATTATCTGAAGCATAGGAATCGGGCTCGTAATTTGACATTGAGGTTCAAATATATCTCCACTGTACACTTTAAAGTCGACTATACATACATTCCATCAAATCTAATGGCCAATTCGCAGGGAGGTAAAGTAAATGAATTGGATAACTGAGCGGACCCAGGCCCGGAGCCTCTGGCTCGATTATGGACCCCTTATTTATGGCACACATGTTTGTAAACGGCCAGGATTAGGGATAAGCTCACCGGCATGCGTGGTGTTGGCTTTATGTCCGGTGGAAGCACTCCCTTATTCCGTGATGTCGTTAATGTAATAAAGAGCCGTTTGTAGGGCTTTCCGAAGCAGCGGTGGAAAAAATTATGTTCACTCATTTACAATATTATCATTAGAAAGTCTTAAATGAGTTTCCGTCTTGAAATCTCCTTAATTGATTGGATGAACATCGCAGACGTCCGTAGTCTCCGCTCGTCTCCGTAATGTGTCTCTCAACGCATAATTAATGTCCTATTCCAAGGAAATAACATTACAGACAAATTTGAGTGGAATGCTTAAATTACCTCTCAAATAAAACTACACAATTCTAACATGTATTAAAATTTACTTTTCAAATAAATTATTACAAGTACTCACCGTCCAAAAACATGACTCCCGATGTTCTCATGTTCTCCAGCAGAGGACGAACGGCATCGTGAGTCAGCGTCTCTAGCTGGTTGTTCCGCAGGTCCAGCATCACTAGACCTCTCACTCCTTCCAGCAGACCTTCATCCACGTTCGTCAACCGGTTGTCTGTCATCGAGAGTCTTTTCAGCTGCGACAAACCGTCGAATGCCCTCTCGGAAACAAACTTAATTTCATTGTAGTCCAGAAGCAGCTCCTTAAGATTCCAGAGCTCCATAAATGTCAAGTCACCCAGCATGCTCAGCTTGTTGCTCCTCAAGTCCAGTACTGATAAATTAGCCAGCCCTTGAAAGCTTTCCCTCGTCAAGATCGATATCGAATTAAGATCCAATTCGAGATTGATTAAACTGTTCAGGTGCTTGAAACAGCCGTCGTGGAGGACGCTGATATTGTTATTGGAAAGACATAGTCTCTGAAGGTTCGGGAGTTCGACAAACACGTGTCTCTCGAGTGTCGATATTCTATTCTCATCCAGGCTGAGATTTATTAGCATCTTCATGTGGGAGAAGGCGTAGCGTTCAAGATCGGCGATCCTATTTCGAGTGAGCGTGACTTCTCGAAGAGTGGAGGAATTGGAAAAGGAGTGGGAACTTATGCGATGAATGCTGGCGTATTGGACACTGAAATACTGAAGACGATGAAGGCGATGAATCGCCCGGTTGGGAATGAAGGTGAGGGCGCCATCCGAGCGAACGTTAAAACCGAGACGTTCCAGAAGAGGTTGCGAGGCAAAGCTGACCCAGATGATGTCGTCCTCGGCTATGGTGCCACCGTTAAAGACCCAGCAGTCAGCACGCGTGGCGGACTTGATCCTGGTGCTCTCGCAGTAGCAGTGCACTTTGGATTCGCGGTCGGTGATGTTGCAGATGTTAGCGGCGGAGTTGGCGACGTGCGCTCGGTCGCTCTTGAAGCGTCGCTTCTCGCTCTGTCTGAACGAGGACGTGAGAGAGACCTTCACGGATGTCAGCGTCAGAAGGAGCAAGAGGTACTTCACGAGCAGCTCCATTGTGCTCGTCGACCTTCAGCTAGCCGGATCTGTGAAGTAAAATATCATTTATTATTACACGTCTTCGTTTTCGAGTTTTTATGTCTATAGGCATTACTGAGCGAACAATATTTCTCATTGTGCTTTGTTTTTTGCTAAAATTAAATGTAAGCGGGGTACTAGAACGATAAGCTTTCAACGTTTAAATTGATTGCGGACGAGAAAAAAAACTACAATGTCTTTAATTCTAATTCAAGTTTATTTGCGAGCGCTGCGGAGCGGTTTTAATTCTGCTAAGCGAGAATTCTTTGTAAGCCGCGAACGACCGACGAAAGTGGAAATTCGTAACATCTGGCGAGAAAAAAATAAACACGATTAAGGTAACGCCGGCTAAGGAGAATGAATTGGTGGAATGAGAATAAAAAGAAATAATGAACAGGCAGGACGTCAATCGTGTTAACGAAGAAGTAGTAGGAAATATGAATCTCTTAGCTGTAGATATATGGGACGCCACTGGAGGTAAATTAATAGCGACATGAAAAAAACTCTTTGGTTTAAAGTATCAATTCCAGTAATTTTACAGTGTCAAAACTTGCTCTAATTATGGGATTTATTTAACTGCTGTAGAAATAAATTGGTTCTTTAGAAATAACTTGATTTTGATTAGAAATAACTTGGTCTTCCCTACTAATTATTATCTTCATCCACTGCTTCGGAATACTCGGCCTCACATTGCCATGCCCAGGATTCCCGCAGGAGAGGGAGCAGAGTGGCGATCTTCTTTTAATCACATCGTTAAGCTGTGGGAGTGTAGTTCTTCTAGGTATCCTGTCATAAATTGAGTTACAATAGGGATGTATTTATGGCACCTTGCTTCTAAATAATTTTCAATGTTTACTTCCATTTCCAATTGGGTGACCAATGTATTCAAATGTTTAACCACCATTCCAGTGCAGCAAACGACTATGGGTAAAATTTTAGACTTCATTTTTCATAATCTTCCAAAATAAGTTTCTTTCTTCTTTTCATTGTAGTCTGATGCATTTAGATATTGTAATAATAAGCGATAATATATGGTCTATTATTTTGGCGAGCATATTCTGTATTTATAGGTAGTTCCCAAATAATGTTGGCGCTATGGTTTTATAGGAATAGATATAATATGCAATATTAAGTGAGCTAAACTTGTATATATATATATATATATTATATACAATTGGTTTCTCGGAAACGGCTCTAACGATTAGGATGAAATTTAGTATATAGATAATGTTATTTTTTTTAAGTTTATCTATATAGGTGTAGACGCCGAGCGAAGCTCGGTCGCCCAGGTACTATTACATAATATGTACTATATAGCATATAAAATATAGGTACATACTATTAGCTTTGTCTATACTGCTTTGTACTATTAGTAGTTAGGGTGATAGGATTCTATTATGAACAAAGCATTAGGGAAAATAATCAGATTAATTGGTCTGTTCCATGGCGCAAAGAAAGTTTGAGAATAGTATGAGTTTATAAAATGTTACATTCATTTCTCAAGAAGGATCTAAATAATTTTTAAGTCAATTATTATTTTTTATTGTTGTTCACTTATGTTGTTTCTGTAAATTTAATGTACGGACACTCGTTTGAAGTTATAATACCAAAAAGTTGAGGACACCCGACAGAAGCTAAGCTTCTTAAGCTTTGTATTTGAAATCCAAATTATTAATATAATTTCGATCGGGACAACGCCATCTATGCGATATCAATTTCAACTTTTACAATGGTTCAACTTCAAAAATTTCTCATAGATGGCGCTCAGACGTTGACCAGCCAATGCCATTTGCAACTTCCGTTCATACTTTCGTGGTGTTTTATTTTTTAACCGACTTCTTCAAAAAAGGAGGTTATCAATTCGACACGTATGTATGTAATATCGTTAGAATTGCACAATATTCGTATATGTTAGTCTATGTGGGCTTCTAAACAGGTGTGCCAAATTTCATAAGTGTATGTATGTATGTTTGTATGTATGTATGTTTGTCCACGCATTTCTCAAAAACTATTAATCTGATTGTAACCATGCTACATTTACTTCAACTTAGAGAACAGTGCAAGTCTCATCAAAATCAGTTTAGCAGGTTTCAAGATATGGACTTTTAAGTATGTGCCAATCACTGGAAAAACACGTCGTCGGGTCGGTTTAACGCCCAATTAAACGCAGAACTTGTTATGTAATATAACTAAAAAGAGTGAAACAAAAAACAGTTTTAAAAAACATTGAAAACAAACCGACTTCAAAAAACTGCTAGAACTGAAAAGTGTTAAATAATATTTTGATTCATATTCGGACCCTTGAGTTGAAGGCGGTACAAAAGCACACCCAAAAATTTATACATGGACCCCTTTTGTGCTTTTGTACCGCCTTCAACTCAAGGGTCCGAATATGAATCAAAGTATTATTTAACACTTTTCAATTCTAGCTGTTTTTTGAAGTCGGTGCAATGTTTCTTAAAACAGTTTTTTATCTGAGTTAAGTCACTATCCCAAACCTACATTAAAAGCTTCTATTCAAAAAATACTTACGAATAAATACACGGTCGAATTAGATCGCTGAAAAAATATTAAAAAACTAAAACTTTGAAGCACCTGAAGTTACTTATATTATCGAAAAACAATAAATATATAATAATGTACCTAAATATAAAAAACGGTGTGGGTATACACTAATAAAGAGTAGCCCTACTTCATCTCTCCCCGTGCATGTCGTAAAAGGCGACTAAGGGAAAAGGACAAGGTGCCGTGCTAAAGGGCGACAGGATACAGGATATCACCTCTCACCTTGGCACGGTCCTTCCACCGAGTCATGCAGCAGGTGGGTCTTCGTGCCTCACTTGCTGCTTGATAGTTATCTTGTCCTAATACATTGCTAAACACGGTGGTCGGTGTTGTGTTGTAATTAACAAGAGGACTTGTAGGACAACACCGATTACTCTGCTTACCCCGATTATCGGGATACAGCGTGTGGTATGTATTTACGTATGTATAAAAATTGATGTTCGAAAATTAAAAAAAAACATTGCAACTGTAAAAGCTAAGCAACACACTGACACTCCAATCATTCATAGCTTCACAGTATCGACCGCGATATAGAACAGATGTTAATGTTGCTATAAAACGAAACAGCTTTTGTTTCGATGCTCTCTTGTCATTAAATTTTCGATTACTTCAATGCACCGGGGTTGGGGTTCGACATCCGGAATCCGGACAATTATTTTAGCAGTCCGATAGTAAAAATCTAATTTAATGCTATTTGTACATAATACAATGTATTTGTTTTATGCAATATCTAAGATTTGTTTTATGCAATATCTAAGATTTGTTTTATGCAATATCTAAGATTTGTTTTATGCAATATGTAAGATTTGTTTTATGCAATATCTAAGATTTGTTTTATGCAATATCTAAGATTTGTTTTATGCAATATCTAAGATTTGTTTTATGCAATATCTAAGATTTGTTTTATGCAATTTCTAAGATTTGTTTTATGCAATATCTAAGATTTGTTTTATGCAATATCTAAGATTTGTTTTATGCAATATCTAAGATTTGTTTTATGCAATATCTAAGATTTGTTTTGTGCAATATCTAAGATTTGTTTTGTGCAATATCTAAGATTTGTTTTGTGCAATATCTAAGATTTGTTTTATGCAATATCTAAGATTTCGTTAGGTGATTGATTATAATATGTTTATTAGATTAACATTAAAGGATTATTTTAATTTATTTATTTATTGTACCGTGTGGGGCCGGTACTTTAAAAGAATAGCCCCACTGCATCTCTCCCCGTGTATGTCGTAAAACGCGACTAAGGGATGTGACTCCCTTCTTATATTACTAGGTGGTAGGTTTTAACCCGCCCGGGCTGGTACCACCGCACTGAATTAAACGTCGGTCGAATCGGCTATGTAAATAGTTTGTGTTTTCCGTCCAGTTCAGTGTAGCCGGCACGACCGAAGGGAAGCACTGACGTGGCACCAAGCTCATCCGGTGTTGTGCTGTAATTTACAAGAGCACTTGCAGCACAACATCAATTACTCTGCTTACCCAGATTTTCGGGATACAGCGTGTGATATGTATGTATGTATGTATATTATGCTAAGCTTAATTAATTTACCCAGCATACGGCTAGAGAGAGAATATTCACGCTTTTCTCCTCCCGTCGTGTTCTCGCGAATTACGTTTGTTCCGTCAGTGCAGTGTGCTACCACACGAGAAATAAAACGCAAACAAAATACTAGAGTTTCGCCAGACTGCGGTATAAATTCCACAGAGCACAGATAGCTAAATAGTACTGAATAATGTCTGAGGTCGACTCATGTGTATAAAACAATCCCTACCAGCGAAATCTGTACATAGTAAGATAAAGAATAAAAGTATAGTTTCAAGTGGAACTGTAGGTTCCTTCCCTTCTTACCTTAATAGATGGTCGGGTTTAACACGCCCGGGTTGGTACCACCGCACAATTATTTTTTTTTTTTTTTTTAATGGAAACTGACACGGTTGGCTACATCACCTACCTACTATATCCGTAAATGTCAGCCCATAATACTTTGGCGAACTATGTGTCATATCAGTGCTTCCCTTCGGTCGTGCCGGCTACACTGAAATGGACGGAAAATACGAACTATTTATTTACATAGTCTTTTCAACCGACCTTTCTTTCAGTGCGGTGATATCAACCCGGGCGGGGTAAACCCTACCACCTAGGAAGGGACCTACAGTTTTACGTGGAATCCGAACCACGGTCGGCCTCCAACGGTCGAGCGGTCACCTATCCATCCACTGACCGCGCCCCGGTTTGCTTATGATCCGATCGACAGTCAACCGACCGCACCACTTAGCTACCCAGGCTGGCGAAAATCCGCTTGTATAATTGTATTTAATATAAAATTTTGGGGTAGCTGTACCAATCGCTCATAGTATTATTTCACCCTTTTCAACACTAACAGTTTATTTAGAAACTGAAGGATCGAGCAGAAAAATCGGATTAAAACATTTACCAATCGAGCATAAACAGTCCATAATTATCATCCTACATCGGACCGACATCGAAAGGCTTTCAAATGAGAGCCTGAAACTTTTCTCCGGGGCGAGCCTCGTCGCCCGCGGCGCCGATACCGTTATTCCGCAGTGAACCTCAAGGGCGCGTTGCTGTTGCCTGAGTTTGACATCTGCCAACTTATATACGTTATATCTTTGGTAATTAGATAATAAAGTTAGCAAGGACCCGCATGACCCGCAGGATATGCCAAACATTTGACGGGAAATAATTACAGTTAAGTATTTTATTTTATTTTTATGTTAATTTCAGTAAAATAAGAAATTTGTATTTTTGACAGTCAATGTGTCTTAAAAAACATTACTTATCACATCATACACAACATGCATGCGAAGATACTGAATGTGACTGGACTTAAACATATAACTAAAGAGCAAACTTTACGTGTATATTAAACAAATTTGCAAAAAAAAGTTATTGGGAGATGAAGGATAAGTGATAGAATGTATCAAAGTCATTTATAAAATTTTTGTCTGTTTGTTTGTTGGCACGCGCCTCACTTAAACACTACAGACTCAATTTAAATAGAGTTTTACCTATATGTAGCATACTCGTAATTATATGGCTTCACTTGAAGTAACATTTAGTATTTATTTCATGATAATTGTCTCATTCAATCAGAAATACCTATGCGAAACTGTGTGGTTCGATTCAGCTAGATCTGAAATATAAATATCTCTTATTTATGCTAAAAACCGAAAATATTACTCCGTCTGAAAACTGGAAACTCCAGAAAAATCTCTGCCCCTGAATGAAAAAATCTGCCAACATCCAATCACTGTATACAGTATCGGATCCAATTTTCCGACCACTTACAACGCGGAGCAGCACTATCGCGACCAAGTTTTTCAGATAACGCGGACGTGAAAAGTGGCCCCAACTCGCCTGTAAACCGCTAGGGGCGCTGGCGTCGTCGGCTGAAAGAGTAAAGGGGATGCTTTTTCGGAACATGTCAATTTATTTTCAGTTATTATTGCATTTTTTCTCGTATGGTTTAGGTTATGAAACAGCTAATATACATTATTTCAGTATTTTAAACGGTTTTTTATAAGTCGTGCACGGGTCTAATCTAGAAACTTGAGCCCTACCGTCACACTAAAAATACAGAGAAAGAGTGTTTTTTTTTTCACTCAATTAAATTCTGGAACGCAGCTCTCTAAACCAGAATCTGTCAAAACTAGTTTGCATAATGGGGTACCTAAACTTCGGTTTTCATATCATCGAAATTTGTCGTGCGTTTATTTTTAAATTTGAATAAAACTTTATTATTATTGCAGTTAATTTTTTTCAACAATTAAGTGACAGAAGAAGATCTTCATCCACATTCGATGATCCCGCCATCGTCATCAACAGATAACATACAATCAATGAAATAAATTAAAAATTACGTGAAATTTTAAATTATCAGCTCTCTGCCTATTACCTTACTGCCTCAAGTTTCTGAGCTAAAACCTTCGACGTGCCTTCCGTCGGAGGCTTTATCGATACTACAGCCCCGATATAGCGGACCTGAATTTACAGCACCCCTCCTCCTCTCCGTAACATCCTTATAATATCAGCCTTTTCATTTCAGCAACCTATAGGTATATATCTAAATTTAGTTTAGTTTGATTATTTGCCATTATATAGAAATATATGTTACACACGTATCATTTTCAGTAGGCTGAGAAGTGAGCTAAACCTAGCGCAAAGCGCGGTGAAAACATCATCCCACCATATAAATTGATGTACCCTGGCATTTTATGTATACATGCACCACTCCCACATTCTCAAGGTTAGCTAGGACGCCTTACGGCGTTAAGCGCGCCTTACGGCGTTAAGCTCGCCTTGCGGCGTTAAGCTCTCCTTACGGCGTTAAACTCGCCTTACGGCGTTAAGCTTGCCTTGTAAATTTGGTATGCAATAGAGAATGTTTAGATTTACTACTATGTATCTGTTATACTTACGATGTATCCCGACAGGCTAAGCAGAGTAATCGGCGTTGTGCTCGAGTACATTACAGCACGAAATCAGTTAGGTACCCACTGCATGACTGTCAAGAAGCACGGCTAGTCGCATTTTACGACATGTACGGGGAGAGATGTAGTAGGCCTATTCTTGTCGAGTGCATGGCCACGCGGTACGTCTTAGAAAATATGTACATATAAAAGTCTTTATTAAATGAAATATAATTTATTGCACACCATAAAAACATGGAAAACAAAAGGCGAGTTTCATAGGAGTTTTTTTTATTGCTTCTGGACTGGGTGGCTGTGCCCGAGGTTGAAACCTCAGGCGCAGCCAATTTCACCCCTGAGGGCGTGCCAGTCCGGCTTGGAGGTGGACTAATGTCACTGGGGAAAGGCTATTAACCCGCGATTTTAAGACGTGTGGATTGCAGGAGTTGGGAAAGATATTACCCGGAAGCCCGTTCCAATTCTTTGCAGTGCGGCACAAGAACCATTTAGAGAAGGAATTCTCGATAATATAGTATGAACAAATGTAAGAAGGAAAATTCACAGTTCAACACCGACCGCCACGTTTCGTAAAGTATTCGGACAAGATAACTATCAACCGGCAAGTAAGGCACGAATACCCACCTGCTGCATCAATCGGGCGAAGGACCGCGCCAGGGTTTGAGGTGGCCATCCTATCGCCATTTAGGACGTCCTCTTGTCCTTATCCCTTAGTCGCCTTTTTGACATGCACGGTGAGAGATACAGTAGGGCGACTAGTGGGTGACCCCGAAGTGTCCCGCGATCTAGAACCACTGCAACTCCGTATGGATGTCGGCTCCCTAAGTGTGTTCTATCGCCTATTCCATGGCGAGTACTCGGAGGAGCTGTTTAACGCGATCCCGCCGTCCCCTTTCCACCATCGAACCACGCGCATCAGGAAGGAATTACATCCCCACACGCTGGACTTACCGCGAATGCGTACCACCACCGGTTCTGCAGATATTTCCTCTACAGAACCGGTAAACTCTGGAACGCTCTCTCTGCCCATATATTTCCCCCCAAGTACAGTCTGTGGCACTTCAAGAGGGGCGTGAATAGGCACCTGTCAGGGCGGCATGGCATTCTCAACCCCCGCTTTTGACCGAATGTCGATGGGCTTCGTTAGACACCTAATTGGTGGCTCGGCGCCACATTTCGCGCTTTCAATAACAAAATGATATTCACTATTTCAAAATTCCTCTTTGTTTCACCAGGTACTGTCCGCCTGGCACCTGGTATTGCCAGAGAATTCTAAAGTCATAATCGGCTATACACGGAGAGTACTGTAAGTTCCGTGGGGAAATATAGCGACTGCAGAAATTTAAAATTGAGTGCACGCACGCATCGGTGCATTCTTCCTCCTTCTATTCCCCCGTCGACAGGTCGGTGAGTCAAATAGGGGAAAATGTGTCTGGGAATACTTCTCACAAATGCTAGTAAAAGATAATTGATGTGAATAAAATGTAATTTGTTTCGCCAAATTTAATTTCATTTATTGTCAATTTGTTACACTGTATACTTAGGCAGGTTTTTTTTTTATGGAAACTGACGCGGTTGGCTACATCACCTACAACATCTGTGATGTCAGCCCATAACACCGGGTGAACTAGGTGCCACGTCAGCCTTCCCTTCGGTCGTGCCGGCTACACTGAACTGGACGGAAAACACAAACTATTTACATAGCCATTTCGACCGACCTTTCATTCAGTGCGGTGGTACCAATCCGGGCGGGTTAAACCCTACCACCTAGTAATATAAGAAGGTAGTGATATCCCTTAGTCGCCTTTTACGACATACACGGGGAGAGATGCAGTGGGGCTATTCTTTTAAAGTACCGGCCCCACACGGTACAAATAACTACACAAATTTTCTTGTTCTATTTCGATCTAAGCAATTATAGGTCATCGTCGAAACATAGAAAACTTTACAATATACATAAAAGACGTAAATACTAAAAGAAAAATAGATTGGCTACATAATCTCCTACAGCCGTAAAGTCAGCCCATAACAGCTCGGTGAGCTAGGTGCCGTGGCAGCATTTTGGCCGTGTCGGCTACACTGAACTGGTCGGAAATATGAACTTCATTCAGCACAGTGGAAGCGATACTGACGGGTTAAACTGAGCATGATTTCGCAAGGTCAGGTGGATTTCGCTATTTCTGATACCTCTTGTCCCTCGGCACAGCTACCCGCACTGGTTTTCATAAAAAATAATCCCCTACCCGTAGTAAGGTAAGGGAATGGACCTACAGGTTTTTTGGTATCCAAACCACGGCCAGTTTCAACAGTCGCACCGTGCGAAGCATAGCACCACCGCACCGGTCTATTGTACAAGACGGGCCAAAAGTAATCACCTGATGTTCTTTGGCTGTAATTTTTTTTTAAAAGGAAAACATTGGTTCTACAGATATAGAGTATTTATTAAACAACCAAAAAATTAAGATACAATAAAAATTAAACTAATTATCTAAGCTAAACTAATATAAAATATAACTAAGTTAAAAACTAAAATTAACCTAAAATTAAAACTAACCTAAAAAATATAAAATATTTCGTCCAGCCCGTCCTCCGTGTCCTGTCCGCGAAGCGAGCCCATTACACCTGCTGCATTCCCACGCTGGATCGCCAGGCTGACTCTCTGCCTGAAGTTATTAGTTCTACAGATTATGTTTATTTAATGAATTAGAATATTTTTCATTAAATCGAGAAAATGATATCGGTCAAGTGTCCGCCGTCAGAATTAATGACCATACGGGCTCGTTTTATGGCATTTTTAAACGGTTTTATTTAGCTTGACTCCGTATATTTGTTTGTTTGTTACTATCTTTGTTTCAAATCTTGCGACAACTTTTTCAACTACTTCTACTGAACCGATTTTTATGAAACTTTGCACACACATTGAGTTCTCGTGACAATACAATATTATGATAATTTCAACTTGGTAACGAGGGTCTGATGATGAAGTCAGGAGGTGGACAGTGGAACTCTTCAACCGTTACTAGTAACCCCCTCGAGTTTGGGCTCATATGGTTGGTTTGGAAGAGTGTCCCATACTTCTACCAATACACTTGGTGACGAGGGTCTGATGATGGAGTCAGGAGGTGTACAGTGGAACTCTTCAACCGTTACTAGTAACCCCCTCGATTTTGGGCTCATATGGTTGGTTTGGAAGAGTGTCCCATACTACTACCAATACACTTGGTGACGAGGGTCTGATGATGGAGTCAGGAGGTGTACAGTGGAACTCTTCAACCGTTACTAGTAACCCCCTCGAGTTTGGGCTCATATGGTTGGTTTGGACGAGTGTCCCATACTTCTACCAATACACTTGGTGACGAGGGTCTGATGATGGAATCAGGAGGTGTACAGTGGAACTCTTCAACCGTTACTAGTAACCCCCTCGAGTATGAGCTCATTTGGTTTGTTTGAACGAGTGTCCTATACATCTACCAATACACTTGGTGACGAGGGTCTGATGTTGGAGTCAGGAGGTGAACAGTGGAACTCTTCAACCGTTACTAGTAACCCCCTCGAGTTTGGGCTCATTTGGTTAGTTTGGACGAGTGTTCCATACTTCTACCAATACACTTGGTGACGAGGGTCTGATGATGGAGTCAGCAGGTGTACAGTGGAACTCTTCAACCGTTACTAGTAACCCCCTCGAGTTTGGGCTCATTTGGTTGGTTTGGACGAGTGTCCCATACTTCTACCAATACACTTGGCGAGGGTCTGATGATGGAGTCAGGAGGTGGACAGTGGAACTCTTCAACCGTTACTAGTAACCCTCTCGAGTTTGGGCTCATATGGTTGGTTTGGACGAGTGTCCCTTACTTCTACCAATACAATTGGTGACGAGGGTCTGATGATGGAGTCAGGAGGTGTACAGTGGAACTCTTCAACCGTTACTGGTAACTCCCTCGAGTTTGGGCTCATATGGTTGGTTTGGACGAGTGTCCCATACGTCTACCAATACACTTGGTGACGAGGGTCTGATGATGGAGTCAGGAGGTGTACAGTGGAACTCTTCAACCGTTACTAGTAATCCCCTCAAGTTTGGGCTCATTTGGTTGGTTTGGACGAGTGCCCCATACTTCTACCAATACACTTGGTGACGAGGGTCTGATGATGGAGTCAGGAGGTGTACAGTGGAACTCTTCAACCGTTACTAGTAACCCTCTCATGTTTGGGCTAATTTGGTTGGTTTGGACGAGTGTCCCATACTTCTACCAATGCACTTGGTGACGAGGGTCTGATGATGGAGTCAGGAGGTGTACAGTGGAACTCTTCAACGGTTACTAGTAACCCCCTCGAGTTTGGGCTCATATGGTTGGTTTGGACGAGTGTCCCTTACTTCTACCAATACACTTGGTGACGAGGGTCTGATGATGGAGTCAGGAGGTGTACAGTGGAACTCTTCAATTGTTACTAGTAACCCCATCGAGTTTGGGCTCATATGGTTGGTTTGGACGAGTGTCCCTTACTTCTACCAATACACTTGGTGACGAGGGTCTGATGATGGAGTCAGGAGGTGTACAATGGAACTCTTCAACCGTTACTAGTAACCCCCTCGAGTTTGGGCTCATATGGTTGGTTTGGACGATTGTCCCTTACTTCTACCAATACAATTGGTGACGAGGGTCTGATGATGGAGTCAGGAGGTGTACAGTGGAACTCTGCAACCGTTACTAGTAACCCCCTCGAGTTTGGGCTCATATGGTTGGTTTGGACGAGTGTCCCTTACTTCTACCAATACAATTGGTGACGAGGGTCTGATGATGGAGTCAGGAGGTGTACAGTGGAACTCTTCAACCGTTACTGGTAACTCCCTCGAGTTTGGGCTCATATGGTTGGTTTGGACGAGTGTCCCATACGTCTACCAATACACTTGGTGACGAGGGTCTGATGATGGAGTCAGGAGGTGTACAGTGGAACTCTTCAACCGTTACTAGTAATCCCCTCAAGTTTGGGCTCATTTGGTTGGTTTGGACGAGTGCCCCATACTTCTACCAATACACTTGGTGACGAGGGTCTGATGATGGAGTCAGGAGGTGTACAGTTGAACTCTTCAACCTTTACTAGTAACCGCCTTGAGTTTGGGCTCATTTGGTTTGTTTGAACGAGTGTCCTATCCCATACTTCTACCAATACACTTGGTGACGAGGGTCTGATGATGGAGTCAGGAGGTGTACAGTGGAACTCTTCAACCGCTACTAGTAACCCCCTCGAGTTAGGGGCTCATATGGTTGGTTTGGACGAGTGTCCCATACTTCTACCAATACACTTGGTGACGAGGGTCTGATGATGGAGTCAGGAGGTGTACAGTGGAACTCTTCAACCGTTACTAGTAACCCCCTCGAGTTTGGGCTCATATGGTTGGTTTAGACGAGTGTCCCATACGTCTACCAATACACTTGGTGACGAGGGTCTGATGATGGAGTCAGGAGGTGTACAGTGGAACTCTTCAACCGTTACTAGTAATCCCCTCAAGTTTGGGCTCATTTGGTTGGTTTGGACGAGTGTCCCATACTTCTACCAATACACTTGGTGACGAGGGTCTGATGATGGAGTCAGGAGGTGTACAGTTGAACTCTTCAACCTTTACTAGTAACCGCCTTGAGTTTGGGCTCATTTGGTTTGTTTGAACGAGTGTCCTATCCCATACTTCTACCAATGCACTTGGTGACGAGGGTCTGATGATGGAGTCAGAAGGTGTACAGTGGAACTCTTCAACCGCTACTAGTAACCCCCTCGAGTTAGGGGCTCATATGGTTGGTTTGGACGAGTGTCCCATACTTCTAGCAATACACTTGGTGACGAGTGTCTGATTATGGAGTCAGGAGGTGTTCAGTGGAACTCTTCAACCGTTACTAGTAACCCCCTCGAGTTTGGGCTCATTTGGTTTGTTTGGACGAGTGTCCCATACTTGTCGAACGCAAAAGTATGAAACAGACATACCATCTGTTCAAATTGATTTTGAAAGAGACGGCGGACACCATATCCATCCTGAGAGACGGATGTTACCGATAATTTTGTCATGGGCCTCTACTGTCCATAAAATGCAGGCCAGTACTGTTGACCGTGCTGTCGTGTATTTGGGCTCCAGACTATTTGAGGAGGGTCAAGCGTATGTTGCATTGAGTCGCGTAAAGTCTTTAGAAGAGTTATGTATTGAGGAGCTTGATTGTGAGTAATTGACAGGTAAGAAACCGAGTAACAAAGATGCAATGAGAGAGTTGGAAAGGATGACGAGTTTACGTTATGATATGAATGATACGAGCCAAAAATCAAACTAAAAACGAGTAAATAAAAAAATAGGTAAAAAAACTTTTAAGTTAAACGGTTTTATTAAAAATAAAAAACTAGAAAAAAAAACAGCTGTACAAAAAACTAGAAAATAATAAGGACACAAGCCTGGGCGTTCTTAAGATTTTACGTCTGGGTAAGAAATCGTGCAATACTAGCGTGCTGTCTTCTCATGTCGGATGCCAAAGGGGCGTATAATATGCGTAATAAATAACATGCGCCCCACGTTTTTATATTATTCTGTTAAAAGTCTCAATTTATTACTTATTCCGCTGACGCAGCGACACAATGTGCCCTTTGGCATCCGACATGAGAAGACAGCACGCTAGTATTGCACGATTTCTTACCCAGACGTAAAATCTTAAGAACGCCCAGGCTTGTGTCCTTATTATTTTCTAGTTTTTTGTACAGCTGTTTTTTTTTCTAGTTTTTTATTTTTAATAAAACCGTTTAACTTAAAAGTTTTTTTACCTATTTTTTCATCACTTGTGTCAGAACTTCCGGCGATAGGTTATTTAAGTGCTTCAAGACTCCGAAGATTGTTTACATAAACCCGGGACTTTAAGTAACGCCACAAAAAATAGTCTTGAGCGGTCAAATCGGGTGATCTGGCCGAAGTCGGAAATCTTCGACGAAATTCACGCTGCGTCAATACCACAGACGAATTATTGCGCAAAAAAATGGATTCAATTATTCCGCGTTCTTGAGGAGAATAGCGTTCCATGGCTTATTGGCGTGTATTCTGCATCTGTTTACTTCACAAATGTCAAAACAGAATTTACATTTGCCGCCATTTTGAAAAGTTACAGCGTCGTCCAATAGGGTAATTACTTTTGGCCCACCTTGATATATAGAAATATATTTTATTACTAGCTTTTGCCCGCGGCTTCGCTCGCGTGAAATTCGTATTTCAAAGAAAGAAAGTAAGTAACTAAGGGCGAGCTGGGTTCAGGTAAACGATAAACCGTCTCGAAGAAAGTGAGTAACTTTTTGAGGCCGAAGGCCGAGCTGCGTTCAGGAAGAGGATAAACCATCTTTAAGAAAGTAAGTAACAAAGGGCGAGGCCGAAGGCCGAGCTGCGTTCAGGAAGAGGGTAACCTTTTCGAAGAAAGTAAGTAACTATGGGCAAGGCCGAAGGCCGAGCTGCGTTCAGGATGAGGGTAAACTTTTCGAAGAAAGTAAGTAACAGAGGGCGAGGCCGAAGGCCGAGCTGCGTTCAGGAAAACGATAAACCTTCTCGAAGACAGTAAGTAACTATGAGCGAGGCCGAAGGCCGAGCTGCGTTCAGGAAGAGGATAACCTTTTCGAAGAAAGTAAGTAACAGAGGGCGAGACCGAAGGCCGAGCTGCGTTCAGGAAGACCATAAATCTTCTCGAAGAAAGTAACTTCCTTGTTACTTACTTTCTTCGAAAAGGTTTGTCCTCTTCCTGAACACATCTCGGCTTTCGGCCTCGCCCATAGTTACTTACTGTCTTCGAGAATTTTTCGTCTTCCTGAACGCAGCCGGCCTTCGGCCTCGCCCATAGTTACTTACTGTCTTCGAAAAGGTTTATCGTCTTCCTGAACGCAGCTAGGCCTTCGGCCTCGCCCTCTGTTACTTACTTTCTTCGAAAAGGTTATCCTCTTCCTGAAAGCAGCTCGGCCTTCGGCCTCGCCCATAGTTACTTACTGTCTTCGAGAAGGTTTATCGTTTTCCTGAACGCAGCTCGGCCTTCGGCCTCGCCCTCTGTTACTTACTTTCTTCGAAAAGTTTACCCTCATCCTGAACGCAGCTCGGCCTTCGGCCTCGCCCATAGTTACTTACTGTCTTCGAGAAGGTTTATCGTTTTCCTGAACGCAGCTCGGCCTTCGGCCTTGCCCATAGTTACTTACTTTCTTCAAAAAGGTTATCCTCTTCCTGAACGCAGCTCGGCCTTCGGCCTCGCCCATAGTTACTTACTGTCTTCGAGAAGGTTTATCGTTTTCCTGAACGCAGCTCGGCCTTCGGCCTCGCCCATAGTTACTTACTGTCTTCGAGAAGGTCTATCGTTTTCCTGAACGCAGCTCGGCCTTCGGCCTCGCCCTCTGTTACTTACTTTCTTCGAAAAGTTTACCCTCATCCTGAACGCAGCTCGGCCTTCGGCCTTGCCCATAGTTACTTACTTTCTTCGAAAAGGTTACCCTCTTCCTGAACGCAGCTCGGCCTTCGGCCTCGCCCTTTGTTACTTACTTTCTTAAAGATGGTTTATCCTCTTCCTGAACGCAGCTCGGCCTTCGGCCTCAAAAAGTTACTCACTTTCTTCGAGACGGTTTATGGTTTACCTGAACCCAGCTCGCCCTTAGTTACTTACTTTCTTTCTTTGAAATACGAATTTCACGCGAGCGAAGCCGCGGGCAAAAGCTAGTTATAACAATAAAAACATATGGTACATATCACTACAAAGATGTTTTTTTTTTTAAATTAACTGCATATTTACTTTTCCTTTAAATAGAACAGAAATTGTTATATTTTAATTTTCCACTATTTTCGCTCTCCTGGACAATTTAGCATTTCGTTAATACAGTGTTTCACTCTGGAGCAGCCGATAGGTTTGCACCTAAAATTAATCAAATAGATACCTAACGAAGTTAACCTACATAATATTATGAATCGAATTAAATAAGAAAGTCTGCTCAAGACCACACACCGCACTCCGCCAGACCGCACCCCGCGCCACTAACCCCCGCCGCGCCGCGCCGCTCTTATTTCGGCGCTTGGAACAATTCGATTTGTATGGGAGCCACATCTTAGCGTAGCCGGAAGTGAATTTTAGTATGCCTATCCTGTGTCCCGTATAGTAAAATGGGCTTGTAGTAAGTTTCATCAAATTCGGATGATGGCTTTAAGAGTTATGGAGGAACATACATACATACATACATACATACATACAGAAAAGATTTCTAAAAATCGTCAATTTAGCTTTAGTATCATACATAGAGGCTACAAACTCAATATTTCCTAAAACAAAGTAACTTACTCCATCACCATCCCTTACAGATTTATTATTAGTATTGATTGATGTTAGGATCCACCAAGGTATCTAACGACGACCAATGCCCATAGACATTCGGTCGTATGCGGTGGTTGCGAATGCCATGCCGGCCTGACAGGTGCCCATTCACGTCCCTCTTGAAGGATCCGAGACTGTACTTGGGGGGAAATATATGAGCAGGGAGAGCGTTCCAAAGTTTACCGTTTCTGTAGAGGAAAGATCTCCAGAATCGATTGGTTATATATATCTATGTACAATTTGTACATATATGTTATGTATTTATATGTAATACTATTGTACTGCATTCTTTAGTACTGCACTGCAACGGGCTAGACAGCCTAGCAACTGTGCGAAAATCTGCAGGCATGGCACCTAACTGAGCGTCGTTTCGCGAGGAGAGTTGATTTTGGCTCTGTCGACTGCACCATCGGTCCCTCGGCACAGCCTACCATGCTGGTTTACATAAAAAAATCCGCCCCTACACGTTTTCCACATCCCAAAGGTTAGTTTGTAAAGAATGCCGCAAGGCACTGAACTCGCCTTTTGTGGCCCTTTACTTACATACTGTTGAATAATAAGGTATTTTTTCATTTTCATTTCATCTATCGAGCCTGACAAAGGTGAAGAGGGTAAATAGAAGGACACAAAAAAATCTACCCATTGTTAACCTTAATGTATTTTTGGCCCTTTTTTTTTTTACATTTCCCTTTATTTATTAGACGGAAAGAAAACAGAGATCTCAAAATCACTCACCGGCAAGTTTAACAAGCCGCACGCGAGGAAACCCACGCAAAACAAACGACGCGACGACGAAATCTGCGTTCGCTATGCAAATGTACTCCCCCAAGAATTCATTACAGATAATGCAAGACAATGACGAATGGTCCCGGAGACGGGCGGCGGCCGAGAGAAAAATATGCCGCGGGTCTTCTGAATAATACAGCATTGTCACTTGGGGCACGCCCGCTTCGATCAACAGAGGCGTGTCGGCATCCGCTGCAGCACTTTATACATTGTTCATGCAGCAGTATTTTCGTACTAATACTTATCTACATAACGGTACAACTGTTTCCCAATGGGATAGGCGTTTCTCATAATCATTCCTCTGTCGCACAGCTAGGGTGTAGAATTTGTCTAACAGCGAGTGTGTTTTTAACCCCCAACGAAAACGAGTACTGACCTTTTTGGAGCACGTGCCCGATCTGGTCTAGGTACGTGCGCCTCGAGCGACCCTTACGGAATCTTCACTCACATTCGCTCCATAAATATCTGCCTCCTTTTTTGTGTGAACATATTTACGCTGCACAATTTAAATATGTACCTACCTAACATACTTAAACATGTAATCTAAACTACTGATCCTAATTTCTATGAAACGCTTCGCTCACCATGTTATTGAAAATGTTAAAAGACAACCAATGTTAGTATTTGCTGACTTGGTTTTACTATTTTTCTCATTTGTTTTTTTTTTTACTGGAAGAAATCACTGCTCGTGACTGCTTTTGCCTTTGCTCGCAATTTTCTCTCTCTCTATATCGTATGCAACCCTCTTTATGACAACCGCGTATGTTAATTTAGACAGAAGTGACCGTTGTAACACTATTTTATGAATTTTCATTTCAATTGCTTGTGTGTTATGTATATTTCTTTAATAAAAAAAATAGTTTTGTTTCATTGTTTTTTATTTTATATTGTTTTATCTGTATGTTGTCTTCTTCTATAGAGTTATATTTCGATGTACAAGAAAATAATATATTGTATTCTACTCATACGCAATAATAGATAAACAGGTAAGAAGGTCATAGCTAAGTAGACAAAGATGATAAAAATTGCCATTAAACAAATTATTGAAACTATATTTTATTTGTAACATGTTTTATTGACTCCATCCAACAGTGATGAAAAACCTTGACCCCCAATACTAACAAACGAAGTTGTAAAACAAAAAGGTGATTAGCTTAATGGTCCTCCCAGCTGTCGCTGCTACGGTGGGGGAGGGAATGACGGAAGGTGGGAAGGAGGGGAAAGGCCCTCCTCTGTTATGGTTCTGTTAGTCAAAATAATCGGCTGCAGAGGCGATGGGGCGAAACTAATGGGAGTAATGTGTGGCGCGTGTTGGGAAATGATTTACTTTTACTTAGGGTTTCGTGAGGGCCGATGCTAAAGTACGCAGTAAAAAGGTAATATTTTTTTCATCCACAGAGAAGCAGTTTAGAAGAATAAACTGGTTGTGCAATAAACTGAGACCGTACGTTTTAGGAGCACTTTTCTGGTTAAATTACAGCACAACACCGACCACTCCGTTAAGAAGAGTATATTAGAACAAGACAACGATGAAGCAGCCAGCAAGGGTAACTTACTGCGTGATTCTAAGTATTATGTATGTATGTAGGTATGTATGAAGATATATTTAAACCGCCACAATCTAGATATACGTTTCGGTTCGGAAGTAAATAATTTTTTGACGAAGTACCTCGCCAAATTTCCTGAGTGGGAGTCGCTTATATTCGTGTTGGTAATTTGTTTGAGGAAAACGAATTATTTTCCACTGAGCAGAAATGTATCTCATGAATGTCGATCACTAATAATCTTGGATTTCGACTCTAGTTGATATCCTTGAGAATATCGTTCCAAAATCTGTTATACATCTATTTCTGCAATTTAGACTGAAATGTCCTTTGAAGCTACTTTATTTCATTGAGTAATCGGAACTTACTTGTTTTAACTTTTTATATCCCCACAGGAATCAATACAATAATTGTATTAATTCCTGTACCAAATAATTAATATTTGGTATTTTCGACCCAGTTGGTTATCTTAAATCATCTAACCTCAAGTCTTGTCCTCAGTTCCAATAAAAACGAAGCAAGCCTCAAGGTGTATTGTTTTATTTTACTTGCCCGAACCTTTTCTCGAGGATCGAGTTTCATGTTTGAAGGAGACCCCAACTATAACACTCGTCAGGTAAATTTGTCAGTATGAAGTTAGCCGCAACACCAATTTGTGCAGTCTTTCCCATTTCTTGGTAATGCTTGGTGGAGCTCACGACCGATCTGACCTTTCGACAAATTCGACTTACTTGAGTTTACACGAAATTTTTTACGATTAAATATTTCATCACTTTTAAAATGTGTAAGCACACGCCACATTTTTGAGCCTTCTCCTACAATCCATGGCTCTTCAAAGCGCGAGTTGATAGCCTTTGGCACCTCCTCGATTGAGAAATTGGCTGCGCATGCATGAGGCTCATACCTCGAGCACGGCCACCTAGTTCGGAAAAAATAAACAAAACTAAATTATTATTTATACGATTACAATCGTAGTGTGTGCCAACTCTGACATGCGACCAGGACGTATCATGGTAAACTAGGTCAGTGAGTCACTGACGAAAGGTGAACTCACGTGAAACAAAAGCATGAGAGCGAGATAGCGAGCGTGGGAAAAAAGCGAGAGAAAAAACTGAAATAAAACCACCCGAATCTTTCCCAACACAGCAAGGTCAGGAGTCCAGTCAGGACAGGGTTCAAAATTAATTGAAAAAATTACTTATTCCGGCGGCGGCCTAACTTCACACCAGTTAGATGAACTGTGTGAACACGGAGCCCTCCACTTATGTACCGAGGTCGTGCTTGGCCGATAATATGTTTTAGCTTCTCAATGGAGTGAGGGGTGATAGCAAAAACTCTTAAAATAAAGTCACGTGCTCTATACGATAAAGCGGAGTTATATATGTGAAACGGTGGATAAATACATTACATTACATAGCGTCGCGCCTGTTTTCCAGTGGGGTAGGCAGAGGCGACTGATCTCCGCATGCCACGATTCTAACACACCTCTGCCGCCTCTTCCACTCTCAATGTTCTTCATACATGCTCGTCGGTTACGGTTACTGCGCACTTGACCTTTTTGAGCGTCCAGGTACGTGCGTCTAAGGCGACCCTTATGGACTCTTCCACTCACATTCGCTCCACATTATTCAAGAAAATCGTATACATTTTGTGTTGAACATCTAGTAACGAAATTTGGCCGTAGTTGAGTGTAAAAAAATTGTGAAAATGTTTTTATGTATTTTTTATTCAACACGCTAAAAGTGGAACAAATAACACCCTTTTGTGTACTTCTTTGTTTAAACTTTTTCTTGCCAGTGTTTTGTTTGTTTTTTATTTGTAATAAAGAATTTCTATTACATTTTATAGAATAGCGATATACCTTCAAAACAAATAAAATTATGGTGAAAATACATTAAAATTACCACAGCTGCGTAATAATATCTTAATTACCATGCCGGGTGATTTTGTAAATTTTAGGCAGAATCACATGCTTGTTTTTATTTCTTGTTTGAACATCTTTGTGTTACTCACATGAAACTATAATTTTTTATTTAATTTATATTTAGATTGCTATATCTTTACTATATCCGTGATATCAGTACATGGAATGTACTGATATCACGCTGTTCCAAAGGGTACTAGTTACCGTACCAGTGTTTCCCTTTGGCCATGTCAACTATCTCAACCTAAACTAGATTAGAAGTATAACATACAGCTGGTGGGCAATATATTGATAAAATATTTTCAATGTGAGCACAATTAAAAAGTTGTATACCATTAAAAAAAAAACCTAAACTAATCGAAAAACGCTACAGTGAAATTTCATAATACTCCAATCCAATTTCAAATAATTATAAATAGTATTATAAAAAAATATAACCATTTTTTTATAAATAACATGTAGAGGTATTTCAGATATATGTTTAGATTTAATTAGTTTTAGTATGACTCATTAATAACTACTGTACTATGTTTCTCATAATAAATTATTACCTGTAATAACTACAAAAATATATTTTTCTTATAAAAGTGATGTTAAAAATTATTTTGAAGAATAATTTCATTTGGATTTTCACTAAAAATACAGAGAGTTCCTTATAATAGCAATTATCTTCTTGCACGCATACCTAGCGAGAGGACGCAGCGGTCGCTCGGTACCGCCCTCCACCGTAGAACAACAATAATTTTATTTTCTCTACAACCGTTGATGCAAACTTCAAAATGGTTTTCACACAGAAGGACTAAATTGTCTACTATATGTTTTTATATATATTTATTAAACTTTAAGTTCTAGAGTAATCACATCGGACAGCGCGTTTGACAGAGAGACAGACAGACGGACGGACGGACGGACGGACGGACGGACGGACGCCGGACGGACGGACAGACACTTCATCGATTTTACAAGAATATCTGCCAGGAACAGTACTGTGTGGGGCAGCCGGTACTTAAAAAGCAATAGCCACACTGCGTCTCCCCGTCCATGTCGTAAAAGGCAACTAAGGGATAAGGACGAGATGTCGTGCTAAAGGGGGATAGGATAGCCACCTCTCACCTTGGCACGGTCCTTCCACAGAGTCATGCAGCAGGTGGGTCTTCGTGCCTTACTTGCTGCTTGATAATATTATCTCGTCCGAATACTATGCCAAACGTGGTGGTTGATGTTGCGCTGTAATTTACCAGATTTCTTGCAGCACAACACCGATTACTCTGCTTATCCTGATTGTCAGGATACAGCGTATGGTATGTATGTATTTATGTACCTGCCAGCAACGGCCTTAAAACAGTCTTATACAAACATTACACTAAAAGTCTTCTGGCGTATTTCTATTACAGAAATTACCACCAACTCACTGAGCGTCAGGTAAAATTCGCGGATTCCTTAATTACTCAAGATGAATATTTTATTAAAAACTCCCAGCTTTAAACTTAAGAGCTTTCGTGAATTTTCGCGCGGTTTCCCTAATAGCTTATTCTTTATGGGGCACCTAATTAGTTCCGAGAGGATGTCAGCGGTCGCGCAGATGGCTCCACCATGTTTATTCAGCGACTTAAAAACATAAACCGACGGAAGCGAGGTCGAATGAACGTTCGGAGGCGGAGCGGCGCGGCGGCGGCGGCGGGGCGGGCGGCTCGGCCGTGGGCGGATGAGCGGGCGGGAAATATCAAGGACGTATGCTTCATTGATAGCTAGAGTCTTTCACTAAAAAAAAATATCCAGGACTTGACAAAAAAAAATCGAGAAATTAATGTTAAAAAAAACCGGCCAAGTGCGAGTCGAACTCGCGCACCGAGGGTTCCTTATCGCCATGTCATGGTTAGCGCCACTCACGCCATCTATGGCGAGTAAATGCTTCATTTTAGTTAAATGTCATGATTAGTTAAAATGCTTCACAATCTATTCGGTAGATGGCGCGCGCGCATACACTTTTTGGTTTCATCTATGGGAACCCCCGTGAATTTTTTACTTTTTCTTATTTTTATTATTTGTTGTTATATCGGCCATAATAACATATATCATGTGAAAATTTCAAGGGGCTACCTATTACGGTTCAAGTGATACAGCACTCGGACATAAGGACGGACGGACGGACGGACAGACAGAATACGGACGGCGCGTAGGCTTAGTAATAGGGTCCCGTACCGGATACGGAACCCTAAAAACTATTAAAAATTATAATAATGGTGGGTGGTGATGGCCTACGTGTCTAGTACCACCACCTATCGCTCGAAGCTAGTCTCGCGTCGTCTCGGAGAGCTCCGTAACCACGGTCTGCACCCGCCGCCGCCGGCGCGCTTAGAGACTTGTCTACCGCCGCCGCCGACGGTATTGCCGTTTTTATTTTATTAAATTTTGTATTAATTTTGTGTATTTTTATGACTTTTAGTAGGTATAATTGTATGTAAAATTAATATAAATTAAAATTAATGTAAACATTTGAAATAAAGGACATAAAATAATAGTCGAGGTCGAGACCTCGGTGCATGGGCACTAGAATCAAAAGAGTTCGTCGACAAGCTGGGCGATATGCTTGCCGACAAGTCTGGTGACCCACGTGCCAAGGATCATCTTCTACGGTGAATTAGCATCGAGATTCAGAGAAACAACGTAGCATTATTCTTATTTTAGGCTAAAGCCATGAGAACTGACAGAATGTAAAAGTGGAAACTGTATGTAAATCGATAAAGTGATTCTCGAGTTATAAGGATATTCATATCGAGGGCTTACTTCAAGAATGCATTAAGTCAGAAAAAGTAGTTTTGAGATAATCAAGATTTAAAGTTTACAATAAATTTATAAAAAATTCTACTTATATTTACAATATCAGTATTATGTACCGAGATTTATTATCTATCGAGGTTAAAAATGTTATTAATGAAAAAAATATATGTTCACACAATAGCACTTTTTATTCAAAAGTGTAGGAGAAGGTACTGACTTAGTGTATTTTGTTTGACGGTTAATTTTGCAGTAAAATAAAAATACTGCGTTAAGTCTTATAGTAATTTAATGAAAAAGACAGTTGTGGTTGGTGCTTTGGTGTGGGGTTGGCTCTAGGCCTGCAAACTAGTCCCGCTTGGTTGAGGACCTTCGTGCGAAACCCTGCGATCTCCAGCTACCCCAGCCAGCCTATGTCATGGAAGAAAGGCTTTCATGGAAGAAAGCCACAAGTTGACTGGGGCGTTTGCAGACCTCTGCAACGGAACATGGAGAACGGAGTATGTCCCTTCGTTGGTTGTCAAGCACACTGCACTCCAACAAAACATGCTCGGTCATTTCATTCGTCGCCAAACATTCCCTGCACAGTGGGCTATTCGTAATAACCACGGTGTGTAGATATTTATTTAGTGAGCAGTGGCCTCTCATAAGATCAACGGGTATTCTCAGCTTAGCCCGTGCCTGATTGATAAGCTTCAGAGCCAGCCTTCGGTCTGGTTTAGGAAGAGCAGCTCTCGACTGTCTGCACTCTGAGAGGCCCTTCCATCTGTCCCTGTGTTTCCGTGATGTCGACGCGTGCAACCAAGTCCAAGTTCAACCAAGTTTTCTGTATGCTTGCTGACGACATTATCACGGGTTCCGCTCCTATGGGTATAGTTATTTAGAGTCATTTAGAGCCTCTTCGTTGTAGTGCAGTGTACATGACATACGCCCATCTCAGTCCCAGCGGTTGCCGCTTGTAGCACCCCGATTACTTCCATTTGGAAAACTGTTGAGTGTGCACCAAGTCGTACTGATCTAATCATGTTCAGCTCACATGAGAAAATGCCCGCACCGGTCCAGCTGCTTGTCCTTGACCCGTCTGTGAAGATTCTTAGTTCCGTCTCACTAGATGGGCCGGGGGTTGGTCATTAATAAGGGTAGTTCACTGCACACCGTATGCAGGACACTTCTGTGCATTACCGGTTCGTCCCCTTATCATAATCATAGTGCCTTGAGTCTGAATGCGGACGCCGCTGCCTCCTGTTTGACACATAGGTCCAGCGTTGACAGACAGAGTATGGCTTCAATGGTGGTCGTGGGTGTACCGCATACAATCCGTAATATCCTTGGAGGTAATATCTATGCAGGCGAACCTCTAAAGCTTCTCTAATTGCATCGTTGATTAAAAAGACAGTTTTACGGGATTATAATTTTTCAGTGAATTAAAATGGTGGCTGCTACTAAACTAGTTGTGTTGATCTTCGCCTATCTATTACGATTACCAGAGAGAAAACGCTTCATCTTGCTAAAAAAAATTCTTTTTTAACTAGATAACCTCAAATTACAACAGCTTACTAACAAATTCACTCAGCGAATGCTTGAGGTGCCATCCACGGTTCAGTATTGCAAGCACACAATTCAAATTTATGTCGACTTAATGCATCGGCCAGTGTAGTTGTTAACAACCACCACTTCAAGTAATCTCGCCAAGAACACATTAAGTCCGACTTAGTGCTTTTCGCACTAAGTTTTTGACGACGTTTCTAAAAATCGCGTCTTCGTAAATGCACTAAGTGACATAATGTCTTTTTGAAAATGATTTCATTAAGTCTGAGTAAGCCAAAACCGCAACATGAAATCCATTAAGTCACTTAATGCTTTCTTGTAGAATAGTATTCTACCACGAATTATCGAAGTTGTATTTGTGAAATAACACTAAGTAGACTTAATGCATTTCAGAAGAATTACATTTTGCGATTAACCTAAAAAACATTTACAGTAAGGCACTAAATTGTACTTAGTGTATTTACGTTGACTATAATTTCAACAATAATCAGAACTTAGTGCCATTCTATTCGAATCATGTCATTTAGTGCTTTTTGCTTGTACAAAGTAGTTATATTATGACTTAATGCTATAGCTATCTTTGGATCTCGTCAGTGTACGACTTAGTGTGTTTTTGAAGAATGTAGCGCAAGAAATAATGAACAAAACTGTATAATTAAGTCAAAATCGACTTTTTTTGACATAGTGCATTCTTGAAGTAAGCCCTCGATATATCGACGTACGCTACACGTACGGTCGCCGGTCGCCCGTAGAATCTTTGATTTTTTTATTAGGATTTTTATTATTGAGAATTTTCGTCTTCTCCTTTCTTCTTCTGGTGCTATCTTCTAAGTCTTCTTCTGGCGACTTTCAGTGGTTCTATCAATGTAGATATGAAACATATTATTAAGATAACTGATTTCTTTGACGGTAAAACGATATATCTGTCTATGCGGGGATGTGATCAGACAATACAAGAGTTCTTCCACGTTTCATAAAATTATTATATTTCTTGATAAAAATATGCTAATCTTGTGAAACGAATGTAAAAAACTTTGTTTGGCAAAGTAAATATAGAGGGATGAACGGAATACAAAGAAAGAAAATTAAGTCTTGAGGCGAAGAGCGGCTAATCTCTAGAACAGATTTCTGTAATTCAGTGAAATGTGTAAAGGAATCTAATACTAGATCCTCTTAAGTCCTGATTCTAAAGATATTTTTAAATTCAATGAGCATAATCTTCTGGATTTTTATGAAAGTTATCATTGTATCTTTTCTTAAAATAACAAATAATATAATCAGAATCCAAATAACAAAATGTATTTTTCGCTTTCCTAAAATGTCTTAACACTATAACTGAAATGTAGTAACTTTGTTAGTCTCGGTAGGTACATAGCTCTGTGGAGAAAATGACTTCCCATACTTACACATACTTCCTGGCACTAATTTCGTCAGCCTCGGTAGCTCAGTGGTGCGGTCGCTCTACTATTATTAAGCACACCTGGGCGCGGTCAGTACTTGAATGGGTGACCGCACGACCGTTGGAGGCTGACCGTGGTTCGGATTTCACATAAAACTGTAGGTCCCATCCCTTCTTACCTTACTAGGTAGTAGGGTTTATCCCGCCCGGGTTGATACCACCGCACTGAATGAAACGTCGGTCGAAACGGCTATGTAAAAAAAAAAGACAGCACGTAGTTCACCCGGTGTTATGGGCTGACATCACGGATGTTGTGGGTGATAACAGCCAACCGTGCCAGTTACCATAAAAACAACTAATTTTTATTTGTTTACTGGGTTACGTACCTATTAGTTTCATTTGTAATTGTTTTTACTAGGAAACCCAAAAAAACATACACGAACATAGAACTCTTAATCTATTGTCCTCAAGGTGTATAGAAAATACTTTATTTCAAATGAAATATTTAAATCTAGACCTAAAAATAAAACACAATAAGGCACAATTTCAAACATTAAATACGTATGCGTCTAGCGAAATGGTAAGTTCACAAACAATGGAAAAAAAATTATTGCACTCAAATTTTGCCTCACCATCTGCAAGTCGTATGCCCCTCATTGTCGAATCCATTTAGAGCAGGATATCATAAAAACGAGAGGAAGATCTGCTGGAGAGATTTTCATAAAATTTATTTGATTTTCGGACCCGCGTTTTGTAAGCTTGAAGGCGAGAACCCAAATACACGTAAGCGGTTAAGGCGATTGTAGTAATCAAATTCGAACGCAGATTTTCTTTTAGACGAGACGCTCTAAATGGCCTTTTTGGAATTAAATGTAAAAATATATGAATAAGTAATAACTTATTACTGATTCATTACTAATTATACTAATATTAATAATATATTACTAATAGATTGAAAATAGTTTCAAGATGTTTGTTTGCAAATATATATTTATTTATTTATTTTTGGTACAGATACTTGTATTCGTAACAAACTATCACCAATCAAATGAAACCATTCACATGCCATTTATAGGCGCTTATTTAATTAAAAAGGCGCCAAGTTCGAGTCGAACTCGCGTAACGAGGGTTCTGTACCACCGCACAATACATTTGTGTAATGTGTCGTACCAAAATAATTGTGGTTTTAGAAAATACGAAACGCTTAAATAATAAAACTGAAGCACTGACGTGGCACCGAGTTCACCCGGTGTTATGGGCTGACATCACGGATGTTGTAGGTGATGTAGCCAACCGTGTCAGTTTCCATAAAAAAAAAAAACTACAGAAATGGTTCAATTGACTGTCTGGCAATCATAATTATACGAAATTTCAAGTTCCTACGTTACTTAGTTTTTGCGTAAAACCTCTGTGACAGACACGGGAGTGATCTTATAAGAGTTCCGTTTATACCTTTTAAGGTACGGAACCTTAAAAATCGCATTGTGTAACGTTTTTCTTCTTTCTACCCGACATGCGCGAAGCAAAAAGCAGGGTAATGTTTTTAACGACTTCAATATTAATAGCAAACGCATATACTCACCTTAAAAATGCTGACTCGCTACATGCAAAAAGTCTAAAAGCTAATTCCGTCCCCAATCCAAAGCTCTCGGCCTCCGCGGCAAAGGGACCAGCGCTACTCGTCGGTATAATACAAATCCGATTTGGCCTCCTCTATGAATATGTATATAAGATCAAGAGGCGGAAAACCTTCCACTCCAGTCCTGGTACCTCCAGATCCCTCGTTCATTTCTCTTTCAGGAGCCAGATGGCGCGGCGAAGGACTTATCGTTCTCTATAAATCAACATTTCAGTAAGTTCGTCGACTTGACGCGAACCATGTTAGTCTACGTTAAGTGCCATTTATGGCTACGATGTTGGCCGGACATGGCATTTGGAAACCTGTTACAAATTAAAAATGATAGTGCAACGAGAAATAGTTCATTTAAAGCGGCGGCAGCGGTTGGCCGAGTGGTATGGGCGTCTCGGCTTCTATTGCGAAATCGGTGGGTTCGATTCGAATCCGGTCGGCGGCGTGTACCAATTAGTTTTTTCTTATGAAAAAAATTAACGTGCATACCTACACCGCCACTTCATCGTTCGGAACCGGTATATAACTGTAGGTAAAAGAAAGATATACTTTGTCGATTAAATATAGGTACCTACTTAATTCACTGAGGGTGAGATCGAAGGCCGAACTTAACGCAGCTCGGCCTTCGCTGAAGGCGAGGCCGAAATTCAAACTACCCACTTGAACAATGTATTCTCCCCATGTTAATTAATTAGGCCGAAATGAATGTGGATTGATTAATAAAGTAGAAAGAAAAAAATCGGTCAAGTGCGAATTAGACACACGCGAGGGTTATGAGATCTTCTATAATCCCATGGGAGTCAAGAGGCGAAAAAATTATCTGAGGATCCCAAGGGATCGGCGTCATGGGAGCCAAGTGGCCGGAGGCAACCCTCGCATGTGTTTAGATAGATAGATAGATAGAAATACTTTATTGCTCCAAAAAAAAAAAACATTTTACAGGAACAGACAATAAGTAATGTGCATGAGGGGCAAAGGCGGACTTATGCCTTAACAGGGATTTCTCCCAGTCAACCTTTGAATGTTTGAGAGTCGTATGTTGCGAGTATAAGTAGGTAGTAGCAAAAGACTTGAGTGTGGGAAATTAAAATGTAATATAAGGAAAATAACAGAACTATGATAAACTATAACATACACAACATATAAGTACGTACTAGTTAATTAAACATATAAATTGCATTAATGAATACATTAATTCGCACTTGACCGGAATTTCTCTTTCTACCTACTTTATATCCATTAAACTCTACGAATCCATGTCGACCGTATCCATGAATCCACAACTCTATCCATATAATAAGTACATACATATCACACACGCTGAATCCCGACAATCGGGGTAAGCAGAGTTATCGGTGTTGTGCTGCAAGAACTCTGTTAAATTACAGCACAACACCGACCACCACGTTTCGCAAAGTATTCGAAAAAGATTAAATCGATCAAGCAGCAAGTAAGGCACGAAGACCCACCTGCTGCATGACTCGGTGGAAGTACCGTGCTAAGGTGAGAGGTGGCGAGCCTGTCGCCCTTTAGCATGGCATCTTGTTCTTATCCCTTAGTCGCCTTTTACGACATGCATGGGGAGAGATGCAGTGGGGTAATTCTTTTTAAGTACCGAACCCACACGGTACCCCATATAATAAGCTATCCAAGAAATCGGAATCTTGTCTGAGCAAAACTAATTAAAGTACTGCACCCCAACCGGTCGATTTTTCTCCGGCCGTTAATAACGATGTCATGTGCATTCCTCCCACCGACGACGTTCGGACAATAAGAACGCTCTCGGCTATGAGGCAAAAACTCAAGTCCACTGTTTCTGGGAAGCTGGTGTTTTAGACAATGCGGTTGTGGCAGTTCCAGACGATAAAGCGATGTAAAATTATTTCAACAATTTTGTGCTAGAATGAAAATTGAATCTGCCAGAAGAACAATCAAAGCAGGAAATGCCTTGGAAGCACCTTTAGTTTGATTCATCATTTATCACTTTTGTCAGATTCGGTAGCTCGTTTGTGCTATGGATCGACGATCGTGAAGTAAAGCACACTCTGGGCCAGAACTTAGATAAGTCGCCGTGCGACGGTTGGAGATTACCGTGGTTCGTATTCCACGTAAAACTGTACGTACTTCCCTCACCTTACTAGGTGGTTACGGTTTAACCCATCCAGATAGATACCACTGCACAGAATGAAAGGTCTCTCGTAGTGTCCGTCCAGGTCAGTGTAGCCGGTACGACTAACGGAGAGGGCCTATAGCACCTAGTTCACCTAGATGACGTGTGAGACAACCATGTGGGGTTCCATAAAAGAATCATAGCCAAACCAGATCGGGCATGTGCTCAAAAAAATGGCAAAGTACGTAATATCCCAAACAAACCAGAATTAAAACAATGAGTGGCGTTAGACGGGATTCTAAGGCATCCAAGGGTACTTGCCAAATTGCCAATGCGCCTGTCAATACATTGGCTAATGGGTAGATGGGATTACTATACCTAATCACGAGATTTAACCTACTACGCTACGCACGCTACGTGTTCTCCGCATCATTTTGTATGGAGAAACAAAGTTCGCAAATCTATCATTATAAGCGCTGCTCCGTTTCTCCATACAAAATGATGCGGAGAACACGGCGTAGCGTGGCGTAGCGTAGTAATCGTAATCTCGTGATTAGGGTACAGGTCCCTTTACGTAGGTAGGTGTTGAAGTGTCAACGTAGGTATATTAATTTTTATGTTTCCGGATTAACAGTAGTAGGTTTAATAACAGAGTAAACTTAAAAACATTAGTAACGTAGGTATATTCATTCGCTAACGCGTCAACGTAGGTATATTCGCTAATAGCGCTTTGGCAAAAGTGTAAAGGAGGCATAACTCAATATCTCGGCAAAATGAAGCAGTAGGACTAGGAGTCGATTGGACGATACAGGATTCTTTTGACATCCTTATCAGAAGATTATTTTGCATCATTACTTAGTACTCTATATAAATTAGTTTTCTTTACTTGAAAAAAAAAACAACTAAGCCCTAAAAATGCGGGTCGCAGGTAATTTATTTGAAAAAAAAAAACATTTGAAAATATTTCTCATTCAAAGCGGCCGCAGACTAAGCAATATTAAATTAGTTGTACATTTTTGCCGAAAGTAAAACGGAGGTCGAGCGAGGGATCTGGGGGTTAATTAATTGCCGGCGAAATCGTATACCGTATAGTGACTAGGGGCGAGGCCGAAGGCCGAGCTACGTTCATTTAAACCATATACCTTTTAGAAAACAATAAGACACTGAGAGCGAGGCCGAAGGCCGAGCTGCGTTCGGACAAATTAATAGCTTTTAGAAAAAAAGTAGGTAAGTTTTTTAGAAGAAGAAAGATCTACTGCTTGCACTACCCATACTTCTTTCTCTATAATTGTGTTCCTGATCACCCAAAGGTTGACTGGAATAAATCACTTGCAGTGATAAGTACGCCTTTGCGCATTCTATTCTATAAAGCATTTAGAAAAACGACGAATGAATACATCTCCCGGAGTAAGTCAATTTGGGCCAGGTCGAAAACCCAAGACAATGCGGTATGCCTTTGAGCATACGTTCTTACCTACTAGGTAGTGTTTAATGCGTTCGGCTTTGTACCACTGCTGCACTGAATGAAGGGTCGGTCCAAGCGGCTATGGATATAGCGCGTGTTATCAGTCCAGTACTCTAATCACGAGATTTAACCTACTACGCTACGCCGTGTTCTCCGCATCATTTTGTTTAAAGAAACGGAGCAGCGCCTCTAGTGATTGATTTGCCAACTTCGTTTCTCCATACAAAATGATGCGGAGAACACGGCGTAGCGTAGCGTAGCGTAGTAGGTTAAATCTCGTGATTAGGGTACAGTTCAGTGAAGCCGGACGACCAAAGCGATTATTTTGAGAATGAATTTTGTCCCTTCCTTCATAAAAGAGCGTCGAAAATTTTTTAAATTTTAAATAAAAAAATTACAAATTACAAAAACTTCGACCCTTAAAAAGTAAAAATGTATTTCAGTTTACTTACTGAAAGGAGTCGGGGGATCGCTAAGTAAATACCCGCGTAGCTCTGAGTTTTTACACATCCATACACACACACACGTTAAAATTATAACAGCCCTCTTTTTTCGTCAGGGGTTAATAACACCCAGGGGTTATTAACAAATTTATGGCTTGTATTTAACTAGCATATACTCATATGTAATTGTTATTAAGTATTCTGTTCTTTATTTCACATTTTCAAAATTTTCTATTAATTTTACATATATTATACAAGTAATAAAAATACACAAAATTAATAAAAAAATTAAAAACGGTAATACCGCCGGCGGCGGGAGACAAGCCTCCAAGCACGCCGGCGGGTGCAGGCCGTGGCTACGGAGTTCTCCGAGACGACGCGAGGCAAGCTACGAGCGATAGGTGGTGGTACTAGACACGTAGGCCACCACCAACCCCATCTCGGAGAGCTCCGTATCCACCGGACTGCACGACGACGTCGTCGCGCAGCTCTTTGAAGTCTTAATCTTCGCGCGCGCGTCGCCTCATGGTCGCACGCACCACCGGTAGCGGGGGCACTAGACGGGACGTGAGGTCCCGATGACCCCAAGCTTGCCGATGGTGGACGTCGCCCTCACCGTAGATGTTGTGGCTCGGCCGACGTCAACGCTCCATCTTCTTCGTCGATGAATGCACCGGCGGCGTGGAGCTGGGTGGTGGGGTGGATGAATGCACCGGCGGCGTGGAGCTGGGTGGTGGGGTGTGCGTGTGGTATCCGAGAAGAAAGGGCGGCTCCTGTATTGGACGACCCGGGCGCGGGGAGGCCGGGCGACGCGGTGGGCGGAGGCAGTGCTGCTGCGGGCGAGCGGTGGCGGCGGCGGCGTCAAAGTCGAGCGCGGCGGCGGCCGACCGTCGCTGCAGAGCCTGCTCTCCATCACGCGCGTCGCGTCCCGGGTGGTCTGCAGCCGCTTCTGTCGCCAGGCATGTGAAGTTGGTGGAGAACGAAGGACGCCGAGCGGCGGCGGTGGTGGTGCCGGCACGGTGCCTCCAACCGTGCGGGTCGCTGCGCCGCTGGAGAAGGGTCCGCGCGTGGCGGCAGCTCGATGGGTTCGTCCCAGGAAAAAAAATGTCTGTTTGACAGCTCTTTCTTCTTTTATCAAAAAGTATTCTCATTATTATTTTATCTTCAATTCTCACGCTCAACTCTTTTGCTACTACCTACTTACATTCCACTATATTATCCAATCTCAAACATCCAAAGGTTGTCTGTAAGAAATCTCACTAAGGGATAAGTCCGCCTTTGCACCTTATGTAAATTTTCTAATGTATTTGTTACTGTTTAATGTTTACTGGAGCAATAAAACATTTTCTATCTATCTATTGTATCTAACACCCCTCTTTTTTTCGTCGGGGGTTAAAAATAAATTTCAGGTAAGAAAATTTTATGTTTCAAATACATAACCAACGGTCTAGAAATAGCGCTTTTTAAGTATGCAAATATCGACGGAATGGCAACGTATTAATTTTACTCGAAGTACGGATTCGATTCTCGATTCTCTTGCTACTTAATTAGCCTCCTTGTCAGACCGCGCGCCGCGCGTCGCCCGCATCGTCCCGCGTTGCGGTCCGCGGGCCGGATGTTGGAAGGGCCTGTAGAACGGTTGCGGTAGGACGTAGCATAACAAGAGCTTGTTTAACTCAAGACATGAGGGGATTTTCGTGCGGATCGTATGTGTATTCACCTTTAAATAAATAATTTACAAATGCTGAAAGTGGCATTAACTCATCGTCCAGCACAGCACCGATTACTCTGCCTGCCCCAGGATACAGCTTATGTGGTATGTAAGTTTAATGTTTAAATGTAGATAGCAACATAGTTATATAAAAGTATATATTTTTGTACAATGTTCTGTTTACATACATACATACACACACGCTGTATCCCGACAATCGGGGTAAGTAGTGTAATCGAAGTTGTGCTGCAGGTACTCTTGTAAATTACAGCACAGCAGCGACCACTACGTTTAGCAACGTATTCGAACAAGATAACTATCAAGGAACAAACAAGGCACGAAGACCCACCCGCTGCATGACTCGGTGAAAGGACCGTTCCAAGGTGGCTAATAGCCACCTTGGAACGGTCCTAAGACAAGATGCCGTGCTAAGGATAGCCACTGGCTATCCTTAGCACGGCATCTTGTCCTGTTCACCTAGTCGCCTTTTACGACATTCACGGCCAAAGATGCAGTGGAGCTATTCTTTTTAAGTAGCGGCTCCACACGGTAATGTTCTGTTTGCGTGCCTATAAAAAAATAATGCAATAACTAAAAATAAACTAGTAAATGTAGAAAAGTTTCTGTAAATGCAAAACATAAACCAATACATCTTCCCACCGCAATTTGTTACTTTGATAATTGCCAAATAACATACGGCTCGTTATATTTATCGGTTTTGAATTTAACTGCCTACGCAACGACACAAGTTAATGAAATAGTTGCCATTATCGATAGCCCGGGGTCCAGGGTTCGAAGGATTATACGAATTTAATGGAATGCGAACGCGTAGGCTCATTAGAGATAAGCCCTGTTCGTAGGGCGCGGAGGAATTTCAGGAATTTGCTGAAAACAATTTCAACACCTATGCGGGCCTTCGTTCACGTTTAAAAGTTTGTAAAAGTATGCGAAATATTTTACTGTAGGTGAAAACATTTTCAAAAAATATTTTTCAAATATTGATCCCTCCGTGCCATCATCGCCGCTGCGTATATTTTAGCTTGAATTGTCAACAAAAAACATTACTTTTCTTTAAATACAATGTTTTTTATAAAAACTTCTTTTAAATTATCCCGATTCGTCTACACCTGGACGGTTATTAAATGTTTTTTAATTTAAATGTCACTGATATTTTTTTACAAGGTGTTGTAGAGAAATTTGATTTGATGAAGGATTATGTTTATTATATTTAAAATTGTTTTAATTATTATACGTTATGTTTAATAAAGAAATTACTCTCAATTATGCAATGCAAAAAATATATGATTTTGCGTAATTATAATGTGAATTGTTTTATATTACAAAAAAAAAAAACAAGGTATGATACCTTACGTAGCCATTTCCATGTGGTACACCCAAATGAGGAAAGCCCACACGTTTGGCCCATTACGTTGAGCGACATAGCCTCTTTGCAATTTTATAAAATTCTCAAGAACAGTAAACACGATAATTTTCTTTCGTGCACACTTCTTTAATTAAATTATTTCCCAAAATCAAATATCTAAATGAAATGTCTCCGCCTCCCTTTCAAAATAAGCTCGCAACAACGGTAATAAGTAATAACAAGCTTTCAAATTGGAATACGGAAGGAAGCGGGGGCTCCAACTAATCAGGAGAAGGCTTCGATCGATAGAACGCGTGTCAACACGTGGTGTGTGTATTAAGGCTTCATAAAAAGGAAAATCCACTCTTTCCGAGACAAGTGCCATCAATATTACTAACCTGACAAGTTAAGTATTAATAAATTTAACATAATAATGCGCTTTATACCACTTATTGTGTGACAATGGCGAACTTATTGTCTTAGGCAATTTCCTCCAGTCAACTCGGTGGACCTACATTTTAACATGCAATCCGAACTATGGAGCAGCGGATGAAGGTATGCACGTAAATGTTGTCAAATCAGAAAAAAAAACTGTTTGGTACACGCCGGTTGGATTCGAACCTCGGACATGTCGCAAGAGAAGCCGACCCCCAGACCACTCGGCCACCCGCGCCTTAAAATATTATATATAAAAATTGTTCGTGCGTTTTATATATATTTATATCAAATTAACCGAAAATTCAATAAAAGGTCTGCTTTATACTGTTTTCGAACTCAATAAGCTGATGTCTGAAAGCTAAAGGTTTTACAATAGCCTGAACAAATAAAGCTTCAGCCTTCATTGGTTGACTTGCTCCGAAGTTTCAAAGTAGTTCTTGAAACTCATATAGAGTTTGAGTCAACATTTGCTTGGGTCTATGTAATGTAAGTACTCTTATAAAAGCTAAAATATCTCTGAAGCTCTGAAATAACACACGCGCAAGCATTTTGTCTCTGCACATATACGACGTAGGTATTTGCTTCTGGGCCGTCAAAAGCGAAGTCGTAGTCATTTCCCGAGCAAACGAATAGCACAGGCTCCTAGCGACCGCATCACGTCCGCACGCTATCTTGATCTTGCTGAACGGGGAAGGAAAGGAAGAGAGTTAGTTATGGGCGTGTTGTGAAACGGGATCCATGATATATCACACTCCCTCTTCATTATATCAATACTACTTCAATACTATCTCTGTCTCAAATCAACTTTCTCTGTCTCTAAAGCAGGCTTTTCTTTGTCTCTTTCGTTGTCTCTCAATCTCCCCTATCTTTCACTTTTCAAATTACTCTTACTAGCACTTCCCTAACGACTCTTATCTCTCATGGATGGCTCCTATCGCTCACTCATACCCTCTCTCTTTTTCAATCTCGCCTATATCTCTAACTCTTCGCCCTCTCTCTTAATCTCTATTCTCGCCCACTCTTCTTTTTCTTTAACATAATTACTCCTGTCCTGTATGTATTATCTGTATTTTCATTCTCTCTCTCTCTCTCTCTCTCTTTATTCTTCTCTCTCTTTCTCAATCAATCTTCTCATTTCTCACTTTTCCTCTGCTTCTCAATCTTCCCTACTAGGTACCGACTTTTCCCGTCTCGTTCACAAGGCGAAATTTCTTATTTCACGCCCTCGTTAATCTGTTTACTATGTCTCTCTCCCTTGTATGCCTCTCTTTCTCTTACTCTCTATTTTCCCACAAATTCATGAACCAGAATTTTAATCTAGAATGTTGGATACTCTACACGTTTCTTCACTCTCAGATGTAACCGCAACACTCTTTAGAGATAGGCATCGTGTCGTAGGAGGCCGTTACTCGCTATATGACGGACTGGTGGCTCATTCCAGAGGTTATTCACGCTGGCCTGGCAACGAAACACCGCCTGGGGGCTAGTGGTAGGTACAGTTGGGGATACAAGTCATGTACACCGTTCAAAACTTATTATGCCCGCGCTTGTCACTCACAATAATTAAACTTTAAATCTATTTACATACGTAACATTAAAATACTTTTTTTTTCGAGATCAAATTGGACGTGAATAAAATTTGTAGAAAACAAAATACTACGATATTTTTGTTTACATTAATATTCAGAATAATGTTTATACGCTGTAACGGTTTGTAAATAAAGCAAAACGAATATGAAACGTATTACGTATACGAAATAATAAAAATACCTGTTAGCTTCTACTTCTTCAAAGTGTGATTGTCACGTAAATATCATAATGTTCATCTCTAACGATATTTTTATAGTGCTCCTTAAGAGACCGCTTACAACGCGAGGACGTGACGAAAAATTTTATAACATTTTAAACGTGATAAGCACCTGTCTGCTTTTTCAACATTTTCTACAAACTGCCACCAGATTTTAAATCTCTGCTTTAGTTTGTTTGTTCTTTATCTTGTGAATGCTCTATTTTGTTTCTTTTCGTCTCCAAATATTAAATAGGCTTCCGTACCAGTACGGAAGCCTATTACTAAGCCTACCCCGTCCCCGTCCGTCTGTCCGTCCGAGGGGTGTATCTTTTGAACCGTAAACGCTGGCCGGTTGAAATTTTCACATTATATGTGTTATTATAGCGGATATGACAACTAATAATAAAACAAAAGATAAAGTAAAAAATTAAGAAAGGTAAATAAAAGTAACGTGGTACGGAATCCTCAGTGCGCGCGTCCGACACGCATTGGCCGTTTTGTAGTTTTCTTTAATTTTAATATCAGCATTGTCGGGATTTGGCGAAGTTTTGTGAACTATTATTTTGATAATTAAGTGCTAGCAGAAATTGTTTTATATAATTAACTAGCTTCTGCACGCGGCTTCGCTCGCGTGAAATTCGTATTTAAAAAGAAGAAAGACCGAACTCCGAACCGGTCTACTGGGAATAGACGCGTATTTCGGCTCGCGGAACAATTCGGTTTGTATGAGAGCCACATCATAGCGTAACCGGAACTGAATTTTATATCCTGTGTCACGTAGAATTAAATGTGATGGTACTAAGTTTCATCTAATTTGGTTGATCGGTTTAAGAGTTATGGAGGAACATACATACATACGGAAAATATTTCTAAAAATCGTCATCATCATCGTCGTTCATCATTATCGTCGTTTTAGTATCATACATTTTTTTTATGGAAACTGACACGGTTGGCTACATCACCTTCAACATCCCTGATGTCAGTCCATAACACCGGGTAAACTAGGTGCCATGTCCGTACTTCTCTCCGGTCGTACCGGCTACACTGAACTGGACGGAAAACACAAACTATTTACATAGCCGTTTCGACCGATATTTCATTCAGTGCGGCGGTACCAACCCGGGCGGGTTGTACCTAGTAAGGTTAGAACCACCTAGTAAGGTAAGAAGGGAAGGGACCTACAATTTTACGTGGAATCCGAACCGCGGTCAGCCTCCAACGATCGAGTGGTAACCCATCCAAATACTGACCGCGCCCAGCGTTGCTTAACAATCAATAGCAACAGTCGACTATCTGCACCACTGAGCTATCGAGGCTGACAGAATCTACATAGAGTCTACAAACGCAATATCTCAGATTTATTATTAGTATCGATTACGGCTGCATTCCTTCCATATACCATGCACGTCTCTAAACAATAAGCTAGCTGTATTTATTTCGTTCCAAGTTCAAAAATCTCGACTGCTGCTGAGCCTTTCTAAAAAAAAAATCTTATGATACATACCCCAAAACGATTCCGAGATATGTCAGATCCCATTAGGAACATTGAATATAAATAAGTTCAACTGTTTTCGAGGTCCTCACTTCCAGACAGACAGGAGTTCAATTTTATTAAAAAACTTCAAAAGTTAATGTGCGACCGAATGTCCATGGGCGTCGTTAGACCCCTTATGGGTGGCTTGGCTCGACGCCACATGTCGCGTTTACTATAATATAATATATCACACTGTATCCCAACAGCCGGTGTAAGCAAAGTAATCGGTTTTGTGCTGCAAGAACTCGGGTAAATTGCAGCACAACACCGAGCACCACTCTTATTGAAATATAAGGAAAAGATCAAGCAGCAAGTAAGGTAATATAATATTTCATGCCTATGTAAGAACCGTGCCAAGGTGAAAGGTTCCTAGCCTGTTGCCCTTTAGCACGGCAACTTGTCTTTGTCCCTTAGTCGCCTTTTCCGATATGCACGGGGAGAGATACAGTCGGCCTATCCTCTCAAAGTGCCACACGGTATATTAATTTCAATAAATTAAAATTCAATTTTAATTAAAACTACAAACACGTTAATTTCATAAACACAAATAGGTACGCAAAACTAAAATCATTTTCAAGCACAAACCACTGTGTGTGTTAAAATTATACAACACGACATTGAGACATCAATGTCTGAGAGAATAATCACCATAGATCAAAACTGAAACATATGAATAACGGTCGTTTCAGGCGCTACGTAGGAGAAAACTCGTATAATTGGAGTGTTTAATGACTTAATGGTGTCATTAATTCAGTTTGCGGCCACGGAACTCTCGGTTGGACGGCTGCCAAACGCCTGCTACACGAATTACCTTTCATATTTTTGGTACATTTGTTGCCGGCGCCTCCTAGGGTCGAGTATGCTGTGTCGATAGCATTTTAGGGTTTCGTAACCATACGGAAGTCTATTACTAAGCCTACGCCGTCTGTCTGTCCGCCCGTCCGTCCGTCCGTCCGTCCGTCCGTCCTAGGGCTGTATCATAGTAGCCGGTTGAAATTTTCACAGAATATGTGTTATCATTAGTGGATGAGCCAAAACAATTAAATAAAAAAAACCGGCCAAGTGCGAGTCGGACTCGCGCACCGAGGTTTCCGAAGCAAAAAAAAAAACATTGAAAAAAAAACACGTTTCTTGTATGGGAACCCCCTTTAATTTTTTACTTTTTCTATTTTTTATTATTTGTTGTTATATCCGCCACAATAACACATATTCTGAACAAAATTTAACGGGCTACCTATTACGGTTCAAGAGATACAGCCCTCGGACAGACGGACGGACAGACAGACGCCGTAGGATTAGAATAGACTTCCGTACGGATAGGGAAACCTAAAAAATCTGTTAAGTGCGAGTTTTACTCGCGCACGAAGGTTTCCGTATCTATCCGCCCATGTACAATAATCGTAACCAAGTAAATAACAACGGTAACCAACAAATGAAGTAACCGTTACCCTGGAAACAATCAGAACCGTGGTAACAATTATGTCCACAGATGCAACATAAACAAAGATGTCGTATTTGAAAATCAAATACATCAATGTGAAAACTGTCAGGAAAAAATAAAAACCAAAATGAAAATGTTTTTTCAAGTTTCGAAAAAGTAAATATTCAAGAATATGTATCCACTATTATCTGCCTATCTTTTGTCTTTCAACATGCAATTTATAAAAGCCGTTGGCGCCATCCGTTATTCAATAGTGTGACTAATCTATTTTAATGAAATGTTTCTTGTATGGGGGCCCCCTTAATTTTTAACTTTTTCTTATTTTTCTTATTTGTTGTTTCATCCGCCATAGTAACGCATATTCTGTTAAAGTTTCAACGGGCTTCCTATTACGGTTCAAGAGATGCAGCCCTCGGACAGACAGACAGACAGACAGACAGACGGCGGAGGCTTAGTAATAGGCTTCCGTCTGGGATACGGAAACCTAAAAACAATGGCGATGAGCAGTACCTGAGTGACCCAATAAATCGTCTCTAACTCCAGACCATCAGTCAGTTTCGGGTTCTGAGTCTCTCTGGGTCCAGTGCTGCTGAGATAGGACGTGTGGCAGGGGAGTAAGGGATGCTAGTTCCACAGAACTTAAAACTGTCCGAGAAGGTAGGTGCCATACCAGAGACTTCCCTGGATTGCTGGCTATACTGGACTAGAGGAGAACACAACCGATGCTGCTATGCGGTCATCTTACATCCAGTACGGTGGTACAAAACCAGTCGGCTACCATTTGAGCCTACCACCTAGTAAGGGATAAGGGAAGGGACCTACAGTTTTACACGGGTTCCGAACGGTGAAGCAGCAGGTGTATTGTAATGCACGTAAATTTTTTCGTCGGAAAAAACTCATTGGTACACGCCCCGACCAGATTCGAACCTCGGACCTCTCGCATGAGAAGCCGATGCCGAAACCACTCGGCCACCCGCCGCCTGAAATGCGGCCATGCCAAAAATGCGGACTAAAAAGGTCGTCGTCTAAATTGATACGCCTTTTGCTGACATAACATATTGATCCCGCTCAGCCAGTGCCAAAGGGGTGGTGCTGGGATGCGGGACGTAGGTACCCCCCGCACAATGCGGCTTGGCTAATTGTACCGGCACAACTGAGATATTGACGTTTTACAATTCGGATCTTCTTGCCTGATCTAGCGTGGAGGATAAAGGCTGATTTTGTTGTGAATTTCTATTCAATTTCAATTTATTTATTACTAGCTGAGCCCGCGGCTCCGCTCGCGTGAAATTCGTATTTCAAAGAAGACAGTAAGTAACTATGGGCGAGGCCGAAGGCCGAGCTGCGTTCAGGAAGTCGATAAACCATATCTAAGAAAGTAAGTACGAGTAAGGGCGAGGCCGAAGGCAAGCTGCGTTAAGGTAAACGATAAACCTTGTCAAATAAAGTAAGTAACTAAGGGCGAGGCCGAAGGCCGAGCTGCGTTCAGAAAGACCATGAACCTTCACGAAGACAGAAAGTAACTGAGGGCGAGGCCGAAGGCCGAGCTGCGTTCAGGAAGACTATAAACCTTATCGAAGAAATTAAGTAACGAAGGACGAGGCCGAAGGCCGAGCTGCGTTCAGAAAGACCATGAACCTTCACGAAGACAGTAAGTAACTGAGGGCGAGGCCGAAGACCGAGCTGCGTTCAGGAAAGCGATAAACCTTATCTAAGAAAGTATGTAACTAAGGGCGAGGCCGAAGGCCGAACTGCGTTCAGAAAAACTATAAACCTTCTCGAAGAAAGTAAGTAACTGAAAGCGAGGCCGAAGGCCGAGCTACGTTCAGGAATACCATAAACCTTCTCAAAGAAAGTAAGTAACTAAGGGCAAGGCCGAAGGCCGAGCTGCGTTCAGGAAGACTATAAACTTTCTCAAAGAAAGTAAGTAATTAAGGGCGAGGCCGAAGGCCGAGCTGCGTTCAGGAAGACTATAAACCTTATCGATGAAAGTATGTAACTAAGGGCGAGGCCGAAGGCCGAGCTGCATTCAGAAAGACTATAAACCTCGAAGAAAGTAAGTAACTGAAAGCGAGGCCGAAGGCCGAGCTACGTTCAGGAAGACCATAAACCTTCTCAAAGAAAGTAAGTAATTAAGGGCGAGGCCAAAGGCCGAGCTGCGTTCAGGAAGACGATAAACCTTATCTAAGAAAGTAAGTAATTAAGGGCGAGGCCGAAGGCCGAGCTACGTTCAGGAAGACCATAAACCTTCTCGAAGAAAGTAAGTAACTGAGGGCGAGGCCGAAGGCCGACCGGCGTTCAGGAAGACGATAAACCTTCTCGAAAAAGTAAGTAACTGAGGGCGAGGCAGAATACCGACCTGCGTTCAGAAAGACTATAAACCTTCTCAACGTAAGTAAGTAACTAAGGGCGAGGCCGAAGGCCGAGCTGCGTTCAGGAAGACCATGAACCTTCTCGAAAATGTAAGTAACTGAGGGCGAGGCAGAATACCGACCTGCGTTCAGAAAGACTACAAACCTTCTCAAAGTAAGTAAGTAACTAACGGCGAGGCCGAAAGCCGAGCTGCGTTCAGGAAGACCATGAACCTTCTCGAAGACAGTAAGTAACTGAGGGCGAGGCCGAAGGCCGAGCTGCGTTCAGGAAGACTATAAACCTTATCGAAGAAAGTAAGTAACTAAGGGCGAGGCCGAAGGCCGAGCTGCGTTCAGAAAGACCATGAATCTTCACGAAGACAGTAAGTAACTGAGGGCGAGGCCGAAGGCCGAGCTGCGTTCAGGAAGGCGATAAACCTTATCTAAGAAAGTATGTAACTAAGGGCGAGGCCGAAGGCCGAGCTGCGTTCAGAAAAACTATAAACCTTCTCGAAGAAAGTAAGTAACTGAAAGCGAGGCCGAAGGCCGAGCCGTAGCTCGAATTCGAATACCGTATACCGAAATTCAGGAATACCATAAACCTTCTCAAAGAAAGTAAGTAACTAAGGACAAGGCCGAAGGCCGAGCTGCGTTCAGAAAGACTATAAACTTTCTCAAATAAAGTAAGTAATTAAGGGCGAGGCCGAAGGCCGAGCTGCGTTCAGGAAGACTATAAACCTTATCGAAGAAAGTATGTAACTAAGGGCTAGGCCGAAGGCCGAGCTGCATTCAGAAAGACTTCTCGAAGAAAGTAAGTAACTGAAAGCGAGGCCGAAGGCCGAGCTACGTTCAGGAAGACCATAAACCTTCTCAAAGAAAGTAAGTAACAAAGGGCGAGGCCGAAGGCCGAGCTGCGTTCAGGAAGACGATAAACCTTATCTAAGAAAGTAAGTAATTAAGGGCGAGGCCGAAGACCGAGCTACGTTCAGGAAGACCATAAACCTTCTCGAAGAAAGTAAGTAACTGAGGGCGAGGCCGAAGGCCGAGCTGCGTTCAGGAAGACTATAAACCTTCTCGAAGAAAGTAAGTAACTGAGGGCGAGGCCGAAGGCCGAGCGGCGTTCAGGAAGAGTATAAACGTTCTCGAAGAAAGTAAGTAATTAAGGGCGAGGGCGAAGGCCGAGCTGCATTCAGAAAGACCATGAACCTTCTCGAAGACAGTAAGTAACTGAGGGCGAGGCCGAAGGCCGAGCTGCGTTCAGGAAGGCGATAAACCTTATCTAAGAATGTAAGTAATTAAGGGCGAGGCCGAAGGCCGAGCTACGTTCAGGAAGACCATAAGACCATAATATTACATAAAAAAAAACAAAAACTTTCATACAAAGTCGTCGTCCCCATTTCCCCCCTTAAAGTTGTAATTTCCAAAAAATCCTTAACGGTTCTTACGTTATGAAATAAACCTATGTTCCAAATTTCAGCTTTCTAGACTTAGTAGTTTCGGCCGTGCGTTAATAGATCAGTCAGTCAGGACTCAGGACAAACAATTTTATAAGTATAGATATCTACTCTTTATTCTACTCGTATCTTCTACCAAAAGCATCTATCTACACTACACCAACGCAACGCAACAGAACTGCTAACGCCATATATTACGACCATTCGACACTAAATTCCGTTTTCTTTGATACTGCTCAACCCTAAGGCTATTTAACTTTATGGTATATAGTGCCACGTTCGCCCGGCCGACTTCGGTGAAGCCGTTCCAGTCGTCGTGCAAATAGTTCGGTAGGTATTGATAGTAGGCAATAAAAGAGTAGGTACCTTACCGAAACATAGTTATTTTTATTTAGTACTACAATAGTTCAGTAGATTATATTTATCCGTGAAGCGGATTACAACATTGTACAGTCTACAATAGTTCAGTAGATTATATTTATCCGTGAAGCGGATTACAACATTGTACAGTCTACAATAGTTCAGTAGATTATATTTATCCGTGAAGCGGATTACAACATTGTACAGTCTACAATAGTTCAGTAGATTATATTTATCCGTGAAGCGGATTACAACATTGTACAGTCTACAATAGTTCAGTAGATTATATTTATCCGTGAAGCGGATTCAACATTGTACAGTCTACAATAGTTCAGTAGATTATATTTATCCGTGAAGCGGATTACAACATTGTACAGTCTACAATAGTTCAGTAGATTATATTTATCCGTGAAGCGGATTCAACATTGTACAGTCTACAATAGTTCAGTAGATTATATTTATCCGTGAAGCGGATTACAACATTGTACAGTCTACAATAGTTCAGTAGATTATATTTATCCGTGAAGCGGATTCAACATTGTACAGTCTACAATAGTTCAGTAGATTATATTTATCCGTGAAGCGGATTACAACATTGTACAGTCTACAATAGTTCAGTAGATTATATTTATCCGTGAAGCGGATTCAACATTGTACAGTCTACAATAGTTCAGTAGATTATATTTATCCGTGAAGCGGATTACAACATTGTACAGTCTACAATAGTTCAGTAGATTATATTTATCCGTGAAGCGGATTACAACATTGTACAGTCTACAATAGTTCAGTAGATTATATTTATCCGTGAAGCGGATTACAACATTGTACAGTCTACAATAGTTCAGTAGATTATATTTATCCGTGAAGCGGATTCAACATTGTACAGTCTACAATAGTTCAGTAGATTATATTTATCCGTGAAGCGGATTACAACATTGTACAGTCTACAATAGTTCAGTAGATTATATTTATCCGTGAAGCGGATTACAACATTGTACAGTCTACAATAGTTCAGTAGATTATATTTATCCGTGAAGCGGATTACAACATTGTACAGTCTACAATAGTTCAGTAGATTATATTTATCCGTGAAGCGGATTACAACATTGTACAGTCTACAATAGTTCAGTAGATTATATTTATCCGTGAAGCGGATTACAACATTGTACAGTCTACAATAGTTCAGTAGATTATATTTATCCGTGAAGCGGATTCAACATTGTACAGTCTACAATAGTTCAGTAGATTATATTTATCCGTGAAGCGGATTCAACATTGTACAGTCTACAATAGTTCAGTAGATTATATTTATCCGTGAAGCGGATTACAACATTGTACAGTCTACAATAGTTCAGTAGATTATATTTATCCGTGAAGCGGATTACAACATTGTACAGTCTACAATAGTTCAGTAGATTATATTTATCCGTGAAGCGGATTACAACATTGTACAGTCTACAATAGTTCAGTAGATTATATTTATCCGTGAAGCGGATTCAACATTGTACAGTCTACAATAGTTCAGTAGATTATATTTATCCGTGAAGCGGATTCAACATTGTACAGTCTACAATAGTTCAGTAGATTATATTTATCCGTGAAGCGGATTACAACATTGTACAGTCTACAATAGTTCAGTAGATTATATTTATCCGTGAAGCGGATTACAACATTGTACAGTCTACAATAGTTCAGTAGATTATATTTATACGTGAAGCGGATTACAACATTGTACAGTCTACAATAGTTCAGTAGATTATATTTATCCGTGAAGCGGATTACAACATTGTACAGTCTACAATAGTTCAGTAGATTATATTTATCCGTGAAGCGGATTACAACATTGTACAGTCTACAATAGTTCAGTAGATTATATTTATCCGTGAAGCGGATTACAACATTGTACAGTCTACAATAGTTCAGTAGATTATATTTATCCGTGAAGCGGATTACAACATTGTACAGTCTACAATAGTTCAGTAGATTATATTTATCCGTGAAGCGGATTACAACATTGTACAGTCTACAATAGTTCAGTAGATTATATTTATCCGTGAAGCGGATTACAACATTGTACAGTCTACAATAGTTCAGTAGATTATATTTATCCGTGAAGCGGATTACAACATTGTACAGTCTACAATAGTTCAGTAGATTATATTTATCCGTGAAGCGGATTACAACATTGTACAGTCTACAATAGTTCAGTAGATTATATTTATCCGTGATTCTTACATCGCAGTTTAATAATTTACTTATCTTATAGGTAGTCGTAGCTCCGGACGCGAGAAGCGAGTAGGGGGAGGGGGAAGAAAACTAGAAGTCCCGGAGAGAGCGTAGGTTAGCAGGGAGTGGTCGCTTGTAGGCCGTGAGAGTGGCTCGGCCGCCAGTCGCACTCGGAGTAGACATCGGTCAGGGGTCAGGTAGGCCAGACTCGGGCGAGAGCGATCAGGAGGGTAGCCGCATAGTCAGCATTGCGGAATCGGCTCGAATCGGCCCCACGCCTTCAGCGAGGCGGCGGGAGTGAGGGTTAGCGTGACTTGCTCGCCCAAGCCAAGCTCACACTTTCCGGTCAAGCTTGCTCAGCCAAGCTCGCCAGCCCCGACCAAGCTCCCACTGCAATGTTGGTTACAAGACCAGCATTAGCAGGGTGATATTATAAATTTAAGCATGTAAAGCGAGGTGGTTTAAGCGTTAGAGCGCAATACACAAGCACCAATATTCACATCATAAGCAGTAAGCATAATTTAATTTAGCATCGAATAGCGAAATAAACACAATATAATTAAGACACAGTAGCAGTAGATAGCATCGGCAAATATAGTGCGGCGCGGCCCTCCTACATGCTCAGGGCCCGGCACGCACGCCTTTCACATCAAGCAATTTTTCAAACACAACCAATACAGATTACAGAGAATAGGTAAATTTATTCATTATAAAAAAAAGAAAGAATAAAGTGAGTAAGGTGACCTTGAGAATATTATCTTTTGGAAATAAATTTTATACCTGAAAGTATTACTTGTTTTTTTTCTCTTTACTTTCCATTCACTAGAATTAAAATGTTAGTGAGAGTTCGGCTTTTCAGGTTCACCTATATGGCTTAGTGGCCCGGCTACTACCTCCGCTCTCATGAACATACACATTAAAAATTATTGGTAGCAATTCTCAATTTCTCAATAGAATGTGTTCTTTTCTTTTCAAAGTCACAATATGGCCGCGCCAAAAATACATGCAGCTCTCACTAATGGCGACGGCCCTGCCACAAGGTACAAATAACTAATTTCTACCATTCCTTAGTAGGTGGGGAACACAAGAACATTATGTACGGCAAGTACAGCCTAGTAGTGGAGTGCAAGCTGAAATTACAAGCAGTTAGATAGAAGAAAACGTGCACCTTGAGTCAGCAATTCGTAGAAAAATGTTAGCCGTAGACACAAACATTACTACAAAACAAGGAGGATCTGAATTACATTCTTATTAACCAAGCGCAACTTAGGGAGGCGCTACCTAGCAGGCGTACCTTGTGTGGGAGGTTTCTTATTTTTTTTTAGCAGTTCAGGTTCGCTGCAAACTCGGCGACCGCAGAAACGAAAGTGATTCGGTCAGCAATTCGTACTGCGAGATTGAGCTCCTAAGGCCGTCGACACAGTCGCGGGCACGAGTAGAACGGGTGCTCGTAGATCGACTAAGTTGACCGCCTATTCTAAGTATAGCGTTCTTAGTGATGAACTTTACATCAGTCAATAACGATTTCATTGAAAAAGAACTATTTTTATTACTATTTAGTTACAGGAAATTGTCAGTTATGTTGAATTGTCCCACAGTTTACATTAGAAAAGAATGTTTGTATCTCAGGGAATAGCATCCTATTCAAACGTGTCAATCCAAACAATAAAAAGTCCTTTCAATTAGGTTGATAACTCTAAAGACGACTCGAAGGTCGACTAGGTTGACACTCCGATCTCCGCAAAGCAAAAGAAATCCTGTGTGTGTCGTCGCCTTAGCCGCCGTGAGAACCCCTTTGCTGTGATTGGCTGCCGAAGTAGGCAAGGACACGTTGTTTCAGCGGCCCGAACTTCCGCGCGATTGCGCGGCAATCTAATCACGCGTATTTGATGATTCGACGAGTGTAGTTTATAATAGAATATTTTACTAGTTAACTTAGCAAACACGGCGGGAAATTCGCATCGTGTCAATAGCCTACTATAGTGAGCCTGAAGAACTACTCTTTACATTGGTGTAAACCGCATAAAAATCTGTTAAGTGGTTCCGAGTTTACCTCAAACATACATACATACATGCAAACAGACGTTTCCTTTTATAAGAAGTAGAGATAGAGAAAAGAAGATAGAGATTAAATTATCCTCCCTTCCCCTCTCCCCGCGGACTCCTCCCCCGTACCTCAACCCCACTCTTCAAAACCACCCGTAGTATGGATAAAATTATTTAAAATCATTTAAAATCCTAAAACCTAATTTTGAAATCATCCCCTATTTTAATTTAAGGGTTGATTTAGCAAAAACGCTGAAACACGTATTTCTTTATTTTATACCAAAAGCCTAAATATGAATTTTCATATCCCTAACTTGAGAAATGTGGGTTCCCCATACATTCTTTCATCCCCTATTTCACCCCGTTAAGGGTTGTTTTTTTGAGACAAAAGGTAGCCTATGTTCTTCCTCAGGATGCAATTCAGCTCCATACAAAATTTCATAAAATCCTAAAATCTAATTTTGAAATCAACCCCTATTTTAATTTAAGGGTTGATTTAGCAAAAACGCTGAAACACGTATTTCTTTATTTCATACCAAAAGCCTAAATATAAATTGTTATATCCCTAACTTAAGAAATGCTGAGTTCCCCATACAAACTTTCATCCCCTATTTCACCCCCTTAAGGGTTGTTTTTTGAGACAAAAAGTAGCCTATGTCCGTCCTCGGGATGCAATTCATCTCCGTGCAATATTTTATCGAAATCTGTTCAGCGGTTTAGGCGTGAAAAGGTAACAGACAGACAGACAGACAGACAGACAGACAGACAGACAACAGAGTTACTTTCGAATTTATAATATTAGTATGGATATAAAAATGTTTACAAATATTTATATGTCACTTCCCACACTAAACTAAGTTTGTCCTGTGGGAAGTAACCTAAGTAGCATAAAGGTTTGACAACTTACAACTCAATATACTTATGTATGTTGAATGAATGAATGTTTATATATTTATCACCTTTGACTGTTTCCTCTGACAGTTTGAATTGTATTTACATGGTCAAGTATATTATTGTTGTATTTATATCTTAATCATATTTCCAAGCTCATTTGAGCATGTTTATTTTGTTAGGAAATTTTTTATTTTTCAGTTAAAGTATTTTTAGGTTCCGTACCTCGAAGAGGTGAAAACGGAACCTATTACTGATCCTACACCGTCCGTCGTTTTAGTTTTTTTTTTGCCCTATCGTAAAAACGGTATTAAATAATTAAATATAAACTTTGTTGTTGACTGTTTGACGTCTGGTACAACGGACACCAGACGTCGGCTCCAGGAACTCCCGCAGTTCCTGATGAAGCCCGTGACGTAGCGGGCGATACGTCGACTTATGTTAGTCTTTAAACCTACCTACTGTTAATCCGGAAACTTAAAAATGAATATAACATCAAAATCTGTTCAGTGGTTCCGGAGTTTACCTCAAACATAAATACATACATACAGACAGACGTTCCCTTTTATAAAGTGATAACAATTTTACTTACTCCGTTCGCACCTTCCATTCACACTTGCCTACCTAACCTAACTCAATGCAAACAAGGTTCCTTGTTCTTCCGGATTACGCTTGGATATCGTTGCCAACTTCAGTGTGCCGACTTCACGTAAGCTCCATTGAACTTTGGAATATATTACCGAAGTTAACAAATAAGTTTGCCCTGCTTGAGTCATAATGCCTTTCCGATCACGTGGAAAAATGTATATTTACTCCAGCGCTTTTTCGGAAGAAAAGAAGCGTGAAACTAAGTAGAAATCTTGTTTAGGGGTTAGGAAACTTCTCGACTACATGTACTTGTATGAAAACAGGTGGAAAAAGAAATACAGACTATTCGGCAGCAGCGACATTTATTGATTCAATGTTTTTTTTTATTGAAACTGACACGGTCTACATCACCTACAACATCCGCGATGTCAGGGTGAACTAGGTGCCATGTCAGTGCTTCCCTTGATTTTCATGTGGGCTACACTGAACTGGAGGGAAAACACAAACTATTTGTATAGCCGTTTCGACCGAGGTGTCAAGCAGTGCGGTGGTATAAACCCGGGCGGGATAAACCCTACCACATAGTAAGGTAAGAAAGGAAGGAACGTACAGTTTTACGTGGAATACGAACCACGATACAACATCCGTGATGTCAGCCCATAACACTGGGTGAACTATGCGCCATGTCAGTGCTTCCCTTCATTTCATGTCGGCTACACTGAACTGGACGGAAAACACGAACTATTTGCATAGCCATTTCGACTGACGTTTCGCTCAGTGCAGTGGTACCAACCCGGCCGGGATAAACCCTACCACCTAGTAAGGTAGGAAGGGAAGGGACCTACAGTTTAACATGGAATCCGAACCAAGGTCAGCCTCCAACGGTCGAGCGGTCACCCATCCAAGTACAGTCGGGTACAGGGGGTCATCAAACTCTATAAATGTACGAAATTTCAACTTTTTTGGTCCAGTAGATTCGGAGTAAAGAGGCTGTGTCAGACGGATAGACGAACAGACAGACACAGGAGTGATCCTATAAGGGTTCCGTTTTTTATTCCTCTTTTAAAGTACGGAACCCTAATATTATGAAATGTGCAGTGCATGTGTTGATTGGAAATAGGTAACTACCATTGATTTTATAACTGGTCAAGGGCCAGATCCAGAAGGCAGTCGATACTGCGCGTATAGTCCGGAGGTTTCTCTCTTTGAAACCCGACCATCATCGGTAGCTTGGGCTCGCCCCGCCGCCGGTGGTGGAAAATGCGTAGGTTTTGAAATGTGTGAATAAATGAATAATGCATAATGATAATGAATATGGATAATATATTATAGCCAGGATTATCCACCTATATATCCAATATATTATAGTAGGTACCGAAGTGCCTTACCATAAGTACAATTCGCAGCCAGTTCTCGAGAACGGTCATGTCACGCTCTACTGGGACCGGTCCATTATCACAGACAGGACTATTCTCGCGAACAGACCTGATATTGTGATAGTGGACCGGGAGGCGAGGCGCGCAACGCTCGTCGATATCGCCGTGCCGCATGATGGTAACCTCGTCAGTAAGGAAGCAGAGAAGATGTTAAAGTATCTGTTCAGGAAGAGAATAAACCTTTTCGAAGAAAGTAAGTAACAAAGAAGTTACTTTCTTCGAGAAGGTTTGTGGTCTTCCTGAATGCAGCTCGGCCTTCGGACTCGCCCTCTGTTACTTACATTCTTCGAAAAGGTTATCCTCTTCCTGAAGGCAGCTCGGCCTTCGGCCTCGCCCTTTGGTACTTACTTTCTTAAAGATGATTTATCCTCTTCCTGAACGCAGCTCGGCCTTCGGCCTCGCGCATAGTTACTTACTGTCTTCGAGAAGGTTTGTCGTCTTCCTGAACGCAGCTCGCCCTTCGGCCTCGCCATCTGTTACTTACTTTCTTAGAAAAGGTTATCCTCTTCCTGAACGCAGCTCGAATTTCGGCCTCGCCCATAGTTACTTACTGTCTTCGAAAAGGTTTATCGTCTTCCCGAACGCAGCTCGGGCCTCGGTTTCGCCGTTTGTTTCTTACTTTCTTCCAGAAGTTTTACGGTCTTCCCGAACGCAGCTCGGCCTTGGGCCTCGCCCTCTTTTACTTACTTTCTTCGAAAAGGTTATCCTCTTCCTGAACGCAGCTCGGCCTTCGGCCTCACCCATAGTTACTTACTGTCTTCGAGAAGGTTTATCGTTTTCCTGAACGAAGCTCGGCCTTCGGCCTCGCCCTCTTTTACTTACTTTCTTCGAAAAGGTTACCCTCATCCTAACCGCAGCTCGGCCTTCGGCCTCGCCCATAGTTAATTACTGTCTTCGAAAAGGTTTATCGTCTACCTGAACGCAGCTTGGCCTTCGACGTCGCCCTCTGTTACTTACTTTCTTCGAAAAGGTTATCCTCTTCCTGAACGCAGCTCGGCCTTCGGCCTCGCCCTCTGTTACTTACTTTTTTCGAAAAGGTTATCCTCTTCCTGAACGCAGCTCGGCCTTCGGCCTCGCCCATATTTACTTACTGTCTTCGAGAAGGTTTATCGTCTTCCTGAACGCAACTCCGCCTTCGGCCTCAAAAAGTTACTCACTTTCTTCGAGACGGTTTATCGTTTACCTGAACCCAGCTCGCCCTTAGTTACTTACTTTCTTCCTTTGAAATACGAATTTCACGCGAACGAAGCCGCGGGCAAAAGCTAGTAAATAATAAAGAAGGATATAAAGAAAGACCATTCCATTCAAAAATTCCAATTTTGCAGTTCAAAGTGGTGGTCGGCGCCATCAATCATGGCGCCATCTTCGTACATTGAACAAATTGTGTGGGTATTAGTTGGACGTGTGGTAAATATGAATAGCGCAGTGTACATCAATAGTTAGCGACATCTGTTGGCGAAAACTAAGACCCACAAGCAACTTCCTGCCTGGCTCGGGTGGGCCAGGCAGGTACGTGGGTGTACGGAGCATTGATTTTGTAACCCTGTCGGGACTCCCCCTATAAAATCAATGGTAACTACTAATGTCTATTGATGCGTAAATTTTATGAATGAATATATAAGTTCAATATTAATTGTAAACAATATTTGACATACAAAAAAATAGTACCTAAGTAAACATGCAATTATTTTTGTACCCATAATTTGCCATGTCTTATCAAATAAGTTAAATTATCAATTTTCTGTTTCCTGTCATTTCGTGCATCCATATACGAAATTACCCTCAAAATACCCCAATAGTATCAATAAAAAAATTATATTTTCTATCTAATATCTCTTGTCTCATTTCCGGCATATTATCGGCATAATCAAGCAAGAATAGCCTATTATCCAAAACAGTAACTATAGTATGCAGACACACTCATGGGGAAACACTCAAAACAAATACACGTGAAGAAGGGATACATATAGGGAGACGTGACTAGAACTTTTTGATATGGAACACTAGGGGCTGACCGTGTTTTATCTATCTACGTACAATTTAACTAAATAATACTAATTGAAATAATCCCCCTTCCTTCGCTCATATGCCAGAGAAGAGTAATGATTTTTGAAAGAAGAAATACACGCGCAAATAATTTGGGCGCACATTTTTGTTATAATTGTTTTAATAACATACGATATTTGCATTATAAATTCATATGATGTTTTTAAAACTATGTAGGTATTTAATTTCAGGGAATCCCACAAGCGAGTTAAACACTCAAACATCCTAACAAATAAAAACGAAGTTTCTACGGACGACCGGCGCGGCAGTGTAACGTACGTCAATATAAAAATATCTTAAGAACTCGAGAACCACTTCATCGATTTACATACGGTTTTTCACTGTTACATTCTGTTACATTCTGTCGCTTCTCAAGATGGTATAATTTCAGGGAATCCCACAAGCGAGTTAAATACCCAAACATCCTAATAAATAAAAACGAAGTTTCTACGGACGACCGGCGTGGCAGTGTAACGTACGTCAATATAAAAATATCTTTAGAACTCGTGAACCACTTCGTCGATTTACATACGGTTTTCACTGTTACATTCTGTCACTTCTCAAGATGGTTTGAGGCTATAAATGATAACGCTACGTCATCGGCGACCTGAACTGTGAGGAAAATAATCACGCAAATCTAAACTGAGCGCAAAAGCTAATAAAATTAATTATATTTATTATATTAGTTAATAAAATTTTAAGGGATTATGGCTTCCGAATATTGAGTGTCTCGGTACTGCAAGTCTTATCCAGGAACATCATAAAATCAAGTCTCATCATGGAATTCCACCATGCTCTAGCTAGACTCTAGTCTAGAGGTTATTGCCAAGCATAAAAGAGTCACCCTGTAGTGGATAAAAGGACACAGCGGGTGTTTACTGTATAGGAAACGAGGCATTTAATATATTAGAAAAACAATTGTTTTTTTCAACGTAACTTTAGAGATTCCTGTTGATTTATAGTTGAAGTGAACACGTGACTCTCTTGACACATTCCAAGTTTTCATGAAGATCGCTCAAGCCGATGAGGAGGCTGTGACAGACAGACAGGGCGGACGAATGGACAGACACAGGATCGATTTTTGCTGCCAGAGTCACTGTCTACGGAACACTTAAATGGCCACAAAAGGTGAGTCTGTATATGCCTAGTAAGTAGGTACATATAATTAATGAAATATTGAACAAAAACAAATTATGCGAAAACGCTGTGGTGTTTCTTCGTCACCTATTCTATGAGGCACGCGTGTCCGATCTCTGGGACTGATAAACTGGCCGCTCACTATGCGTTATTATTACACAGGACGTTCCGTAATAATAATTAAAATTTACTGAGATACCTGCGAAAGCCACTTTCTGTACATGTATTAGAATGAGCAAAGAGTTTGTATTACGTCGCTGCGCTGCGACGTAATACAAACTCTTTGAGAATGAGAAAACAGAAAAAGTTCGAGAAACGTTATCACGAAAATTAACCATAATAAAATGGGAATTTTTCAGAAACATTTTACGAAAATAGTGAACGTACGAAAACGAATTAAGAATATAAAAGAAGAGAAATACTTTATTGTGCCAAAATATTTTTACATAAACAAATACGATGTATAATTTACATGAGGTGCAAGGCGGACTTATCGATTATAAAGATTTCTTTCAGTAGACGTTTTGATGTTTGGGAGTCGTATGTTGTTAAATATAAATAGTTACCTTGTAGCAAACGACTTGAGTGCGGGAATTAATGTAAAATAAAATATATTTCAAATAATTTGTAACCAAATTAATTACATGATACCTTTATGAACTAGACTCACACAGCTTACCTAAAGATGATCGCCAATCTGATCGCTCTCCTGGGGTGGCTCCTAGGTGGGACCAAAATAGGAGACCGCCTAGATGTGATGCTGAGAATTACAAAACGGCGGATGGAGAGAGTTATAAGTACCTACGTAATTAATAAATAATTTTAAATCATACACGATTACAGTTAATATACGATATAATGGGCATGCGTGTGTGGAGTCACTGCCGTTAGGCTACCGCGGACTGAACTGTGCAAAAAACGCGAGCCGGTACGCTCGAAATCTCATGCACTAAACTATATCCTCAATACAGGTCTGGTTTCTATCGAATTATCTAGTGTTCTAGAACCCCCAGGTCTGTGCCGTGAGGGTGGAAAGCGCTCCGACGACGACATGACGACTGTCCCATGGAACAACGGAAAGACGTTAGTCCGGGACGCAACATGCGTCGACACCATAATATGTGTCCGCAACCTCGCCCTATCGTCCGTGAAGCCAGGTTCGTCGGCGGAGGAAGTAGCCAAAAGAAAGCAAAAAAAAAAAAAAATATTAGCTGCAACTATTGGTCTTCGCCGTCGAAACATTCGGCTCATGGTCGGAGGAGGCGACAGCTTTTGCCCACAATAGGTCACCCCTCGTGCCTTGCCTACTCCCGACAAAGGATTAGACTGACAAACCAAATTTTATAGGTTTGTTTTGTTTTAGGTTAGTTATAATTTTATGAATTTGTTTAGTTATTAACAAATTATTATGAGTTACTATAAGTTCATTATAATGTTCACTTTCATTTATTTTCAATAAAGATATAAATATATTATATATATATCCATAAATATATTCGAAATATAGGTATTAAAAGTAATAACTTTTTTTTTAGTTAAATATTTATTTTAGATATATTTTAGTTTATTTAATGGACATTTAAAAAGAATAACAATAAAAATATTTACGAGTGTCACTAAAAATAATGATTTACCTATTCGTAATTTGTAATGTTTATCTAATGTCTAAAGTCATCATCCACATCACTGAATTGACCTTTCTCTGGATATCATATCGATCCCAGCACAAATACTAGTAGACACGCGCTAAGCCAGTAACCCCGCTACCGAATTTTCGGTCTATTTAGTTTTAGTTTTGGTCTTGCGATAATTTTTCGGCCCAGTTCCCTTTGCTCATTAAAGATTCCTAACATTTTATACCTTTTCGTTGTTGTAGCACGCAAATGTGTTAGGGGCTTGCGTTCTTATTAATTTTAGCAAAAAATGTGATAATAAGAGAATTAGTTCTGGTTTAAGTTTGAATACCTAATTTCAAAAATGTGTGAAATTTATTAAAGAAAAAATAAAAGTTCTGAAAATAACAAAGGGTTTATTTAATCAATTCTAGGTGACCGCTCGACCATTGGAGGCTGACCGTGGTTCGGATTCCACGTAAAACTGTAGGTCCCTTCCCTTCTTACCTTACTCGGTGGTAGGGTTCAACCCGCCCGGGTTGGTACCACCGCACTAAATGAAACGTCGGTCGAAACGGCTATGTAAATAGTTTGTGTTTTCCGTCCAGTTCAGTGTAGCCGGCACGATCGAAGGGAAGCACTGACATGGCACCTAGTTCACCCGGTGTTATGGGCTGACATCACGGATGTTGTAGGTGATGTAGCCAACCGTGTCAGTATCCATAAAAAAAATCAATAATCGATGGCGTCTAATTGAATTGATTTGTAATTTAATCTTAATAAATTTAGAGACTTGAATCAATCAGAATCAAATCAGAATGCGCATTGTTCAAGTCCACTTTCTAATTTAATTCGCTCACATTAATTCGCACACGCGCAACATTCGAGTAAGTATATTTTTTTTATTGTAACTTCCCATTTTTGTCTTTTGCTACTAACTATTTACACACTACCAGACAACAAAATAGTACACAATAATTCTCATCCAAATCCAAAAATTTAATGGAATAAACCTCTGTAAGGGATAAGTCCGTCTTTGTACCGCACGTAAATTATTATAATAATTATGCTTGTTCCTTTAATATTTATTCTTTTTTATCTAAACCAACATGGGTGACTGTGTCGAGGTACCAATTGTACAGTCGACAGAACCAAAATCACCTCTCCTCGCGAAACAATGCTCAGTGCCAGCAGGTAGGCGGACTGTTGCTAGGCCAAAGACATTAAACTAATCTCTTTGTGCTAGGCTGTCTAGCCTGTTAATACGACGTTTGAAGATATCTAGGTTTCTTTGCATTGTTTTTGGAGCAGAGTTATGAAGTAGTATTAAGGAGCCGTCATTTCATTTCGGCACCGGTATGAAAACCAATTTCGAACATGGACAATTTTTTTTTTTCAAAACAATAACAGGAGCTTGTTGCTAAGTGCTCGCTTATTGGTCATACGTCGTAATGGTAGCCGTTAGAAGTCTCAGATTACATTAAAACTGCACAAGTCCACGCGATACAGACATACATTTTTCAAAATGTTTTATGTAAACCGTTAAAAGGAAAATGTTTACAAACCAGCATTTTTTTATCTATGGCCTGTCCACAAGCAAAAATATGGGTATTTTGGCGTCAGCTTCATCAAAATCAGTATATCCGGAGATATCTTTGTTTGACTGAAAACGGACGGACAGACAGACATACAGACACCAGAGCGATCCCATTACGGTACCTTATTCACATTTTGCGACGGGACCTACAGAAACGAGGGAATTACAGCCCAGCAACGAATGAAATTGATAACCTTTCCTTTGAATTTCGATGAAAACATCGCCCGTTTGATTGCGCCCCAATATCGAGTTCGAGACGTTTCAATTTCAATTATCAGATATCCATTAATGTCGTAGCGGAGATAATAATTGAGAGCCGGCTAATTCGTCTCGAGATGAAAACGGCAAGAAATCGAGTTACATTCTTCGCTTTTTTGTTCGAATTTCTAAAGATTCTTTTCACGAAAAAGATTATTCTTGTACCTATGTATATTTTCTTATATTATATTTACTTCTCATAGAATTTTAAGAGGCGTGTACTTATATACAGTAACGTCGTATAGTGTAATTGATTATATTGTGAATAGCGTAAGTATACTGTGAATGCCATGCCGGCCTGACATGTACCTATTCACGCCTCTCTTGAAGGACCCGAGACTGTACTTGGGGGGATATTTGTGGGCAGGGAGATATTTACAGAGTTTATCAGTTCTGTGGAGCAAGGATCTGCAGAACCGATTGGTACGCACCCGTGGTAAATCCAGCGTGTAGGAATGCAATCCCTGTCATGTCCGCTTTGTGCGGAGGTGGAAAGAAGACGGCGATAGAACACTTAGGGCGGCGGGAATAAGCGATAGTACACACTTAGGGCGCATACGTCCCTAAGAAGTTGCAGTGGTTCCAGATCGCGGGATACGTCAGCCTTGCCCACCCACTAATCGCACGGCACGACGCTGCGCTGGATCGATACCAAGGGCACGAGCTGCTATTTGGCTGAGCCATCCCACAAGTGCGAGCAGTACTCCAAGCAGGACGTAATTAATTTTATACAAAAGCCGTCGCACCTTTTTGAGTACGCCCAGCTTTTTAGAAGCCAGCTTGACCTTGCCCTCCATATGGCGCCGGAAGTTTAGGTCGTGCTACAGTTCGACTGCGAGGACTCCGAGGTGGTCGCTTAATTTAAGCAACGTGCTTTGGAAGGAAGGAGCTGGTGTGAACGCCACCCTCTGCGCACTGAACGCACAAACTTGTGTTTTGGAAGCGTTGAACTCGACGAAATATTTTTTTTTATGTAAACTGACGCGCTTAGCTACATCACCTACTACATCCGTGATGTCAGCCCATAATACCGGGTGAAATACGGCTCCATTCGGAAATAGACCGAAGCGTTTGTTTGAGCTCAGACACGAGTCTCCGCCTCTTTTCATCCACAAAATGCCGTCTGGCTGAAGAGTGACTGGTGTAGGATCCGTGTGTCGTACTGTCATCCGCATAACAATGCATGTTGCCGAGTGGCAGCATGTCATTTATATGCTGCCAGTGCTTTAATTAGAATATTTTAGAACTAGTGTTAGTTTTACACTTTCAATTGAATTTGCAGCCAGTTCTCAAATGAAAATGGAGACATAGATTACGAGTATATGGAGGGTTACGAAAATCATCCCTTAAATTGATTACGACCACTTAGGGGTTGATTAAGAAGAAACCCAGAATTACATTTCTAGGCATTAATATGGGTAATCTTTGTACGTATTCAACAAGACGATATGTAGACTTACCTAAGAGATATTGAGAGAGTCCTGAAAACACATTATCCCTTAGGATTAAACCCTTAGGGGTAAATTTCAAAAAATCCCTTCTTAAATGACGCCCACACTTAGAACGAAATATCCTCCCCAAACTTGAAGTTTCTAGGTCCAAGGGTTTGGGCTGGGCGTTGATGAGTGAAAGAGTCAATCGGAACCTTTCCTTTTATATCAATATACTAGCTTTTGCCCGCGGCTTCGCTCGCGTGAAATTCGTATTTAAAAAGAAGAAAGTAAGTAAGAAAGAAGGCCGAGCTATGTTTAGGTAAACAATAAACCTTCTCGATGAGGTATAAGTAACTAAAGGCGAGGCCCGCTACCGTACCTTTATTTCGGCGCGCGGAACAGTTCTGTTTGTATGAGAGCCACTTCTTAGCGTAACCCGAACAGAATTTTATTTAGCCTATGCTGTGTTCCGTACAGTTAAATGTGCTCGTACTAAGCTTCATAGAGTTCGGATGATAGTTTAAGAGTTATGGTGGGACATTCATACATAAATACAGAAAATATTTCTAAACATCGTCAATCTAGTTTTAGTAACATACATAGAGTCTATAAACTCAGTATCTCATAAAACAAAGTAACTTACTCCATGACCATCCCTTACAGATTTATTATTAGTATTGATTGATTGATTGATGATAAATATGTATCCTGATCTGAAATTATTTCTCAGTCTTTATTCTCAGCTCTGTATCTACCTAATGAAGAAATTATAGTAATATTGTTTATGCTGAAGTAGGCTATTCAACTGTACAGTACGGTACAAATTCAGTTTCAGTATTTGGCATTTTCACGCGAACGGCACGCACATTCGTGGAAACGTTATGTTTCCTCCAAATAGATTTATCGTGGGCGGTACGGCGGCGGCGTTCTTTGTCGGCACGTGTCAAAGAGATTCCGCGAGTGTGACGTCGGTTAAAGAACAGTTGCCGCTAATTCGCTACGTGACTGAAGTTCACTCTGCGACTTGTGTCGACTTGGGACACAGAACAAACATTTGTTCGTACACTTCCAGAAGTGACAAATACCGCCAAGCCGTCCGCTTTGTTGGTTTTTTCCGTCCGTGATGTCAGCCCATAACACCGGGTGAACTAGGTGCTTCCCTTCATTTCATGTCGGCTACCCTGAACGGAAAACACGAACTATTTTACATAGCCGTTTCTACCGAAGTTTCGCTCAGGGCGGTGGTACCGACCCGGCCTGGATAAACCCTACCACCTAGTAAGGTAAAAAGGGAAGGGACCTACAGTTTAACGTGGAATCCGAACCACGGTCACCCATCCAAATACTGACCGCGCTCAGCCTTGCTTAACAACAGTCGACCGACCGCATCACCGAGCTTCCGAGGCTGACAAATGGTGACCCGAAACTCTGAGCCATAGACAATTTGTAGGGTCACTCAGTCTGTTCTACAGGTACTATCATGGACGCTGCTCGGACGAACTTGCTACAATTATTCCTTCCTCCAACCTATATCAGCGACACTCGTCGCATAGAAACTGAACAGTGAACGCCCTTTTGTTGTTGACATTGGGCTTTTGAGTACCCATAGTTTCTAAAAATCGTACCTTTGTCGCACCACTAGGATGTAGAACGTTAGCCTCGGTGGTTCAGTGGTGCGGTCGGTCGACTGTTGTTAAGCAACCCTGAGCGCGGTCAGTACTTGGATGGATGACCGCTCGACCGTTGGAGGCTGACAGTGGTTCGGATTCCACGTAAAACTGTAGGTCCCTTTCTTACCTTACTAGGTGGTAGGGTTTATACCGGCCGGGTTGATACCACCGCACTGAACGAAACGTCGCGTCGGTCGAAACGGCTATGTAAATAGTTCGTGTTTTCCGTCCAGTTCAGTGTAGCCGAAATGAAATGAGGGGAAGCACTGACATGACATCTAGTTCACCCGGTGTTATGGGCTGACATCACGGATGTTGTAGGTGATGTATCCAACCGTGTCAGTCTCCATAAAAAAATATGGAATTGTCTACCAGCGAATGTGTTTCTCGATACTTTCAATTTGAGTGTCTTCAAAAATTGTATTAACAAGCTGGATAGCGCTTCTAAAGTCCGTAAATCTGCTGGTATGGTCAGGCCTCACGCACTCTATGTACTTGCGCGCGCTAACTACCTACCGCCCGACGGGCCGCCCCGGCGAGCCTAATTCAGTGAAAATTCGTCAGCCGCGCGAAGCATACCTGCACTCGCGCCCACGCAACTGGGCGCAGCTGCAAAGCAATAATCACTTTACACTCGACCGTTTAGGTACATTTTCGCACGCAGCGATTGGCGACGTGAAACATTAGGCTATTAAAGCCGTAGGTATGGAACTTTTTCTATTTTGGCTGTTTCGAGTACCTCTGGTGCCTCGGCCACCCATACCTACTGGTTTTTTTTTATAGAATGCGCGACATGTGGCGCCGAGCTACCAATGAGGTGTTTAACGACGCCCATGGACATTCGGTGGTATACGGGGGTTGCGAATGCCATGCCTGGTGCCTATTCACGCCCCTCTTGAAGGACCCGAGACTGTACTTGGGAGGATATATATGGGCAGGGAAGGCGTTCCAGAGTTTACCGTTTCTGTAGAGAAAACATCTGCAGAAACGGTTAGTACGCGACCGCGGTAAGTCCAGCGTGTAGGGATCCATACCCTGCCCGGTGCGCGTGGTGCGGAGGGGGAAAGGGTACGGCGGGATGGCGTTAAACAGCTCCTACGAGCACTCCCCATGGAACAAGCGATAGAACACACCTTAAGGAGCCGTTTTCATAAAAAAATATAATACCACCTGTCATTCCTTCTCTTAATTAAATGGAATCATAATACATCACAATACATCACCTGACAGCCGTAAGGTCAGACTTGGACCTTGTTGCTGTCGGAATGAGATGCCAGTGCTTCCATGGCAGCAATACTGGCATCGCACCTACTTAGTACAGGATTCTGTGGTACAGGTACAAGTTTAGCACCACGGGTGTAGCGGGTGATGTCGACTACCATGTCAGGTTCTTAAAAAAAAAGCTTCGGGTTGCACTCCGGGAGTGCCGGCAGAAGTGAAAACTTAAACATCAACGTTGTGCATTTTTGAATATTTTGGAATGGTTAGGGAATAATTTCGCACGAATCGTTTTATTTATCAGTATAAAAGTACTATCATTTATGTGGTAAAATACAATATTCATTTATTGCGCTATCGTAGACAAACATGACAATTTATATTACATAAAAAATTTAACACTACAGAACTATTATAATTATTTTACATCAAAAAGTTTATTTCTCAGAAAAATCAACTTTCATCCATAATTTCAACGAATCTTACGCTTTTTCGATCAGGCTACGGATCTGACGCGAGTTTAACATTTTTTACCCATCTAAAAAAAGTGCCAAGCGCCGCTAAAGAAGTTTTCACTTCAAAAACATACTGAAGTGTGAACATCCCATCTTATATTTATGTCCCTGTTCTATGTGTGGGTCGGAAAATGGAATGGGCAGAGATTTTCCTAAAGATAGAGAACTTTCTTCGGCGAGTTTGTAAGAATTTCTTCTCAATTAATGCTATTTGGGCGTCTTAACCCTTTACTGGGAACATCGGTCTCACAGACCGTTATGGTTTCTTAGAAATGCTGCCAAACCGTCACCCTCCTCCTCAGCGACCCACCGCTCCCAGTAGTCTCCTATTAGTTCCCGCTGTGTCGGCGCAAGCGGCGATCGTGGCTGTAGGAGCGTCCGTTTCGTTGTTTTGACGCCATTTTCAAAACTCGTAATTATTAGTACCGGTCTCACAGACCGGTGTTCCCCGGAACGTGGTTTTTTTGGCGGTCTCCGAGACCGGTGTTCCCGACATTGTCGTTTTTTTGGCGGTCCCAGTGACCGGTGTTCCCGATAACGTAAGTATTTTTATAGTTTGATACACTGTTTTGTGCGCTTTTTCCAAATAATGGGCAATATTTTTGTTACTAAATATATATCATATTGATGAAATGTTGATTGTGAATATTTTCATGTTACTGAAAATGGAGGACTAGACGGCGGAGCGCCGAATTATGGACATGTTTCATCGATCGCAAACACCAACTTCAGATGATGAAGATAGCGACGATTCTGTAGATGATCCCGATTATGTACCAGTCCCTGACCACGATGATAATGACTCACTGTCGGACATGGATATGGGAAACCTGCTGGACCTTGAAGATGCCAATGCCATGGCGTACGTCGAGGACAACGTCGAACGTCAATACGTCGGCGTTTTTGTTGTAAAATATGTGTTAGATTGCTGACGATAACTTACGAGAAGGAAGTGTTAAAATAAAATATTGTGAGTGAGAACAGTGTTTTATTATCAATAATTTAAAATAGCGGTCTCACAGACCGATGTTCCCTATTACGTAGTTTAAAATTATGTTCCCAGTAAAGGGTTAATAGGTAATGAAACGTTATTCATATAATTACATAACGAATGTTACTTTTTTTTTTTATGGAATCTGACACGGTTGGCTACATCACCTACAACATCCGTGATGTCAGCCCATAACACCGGGTGAACTTGGTGCCACGTCAGTGCTTCCCTTCGGTCGTGCCGGCTACACTGAACAGGACGGAAAACACAAACTATTTACATATCCGTTTCGACAGACCTTTCATTCAGTGCGGTGGTACCAACCCGGGCAGGTTAAACCCTACCACCTAGTGATATAAGAAGGGAGTCATATCCCTTAGTCGCCTTTTACGACATACACGGGGAGAGATGCAGTGGGGCTATTCTTTTAAAGTGCCGGCCCCACACGGTACAACGCAACACGTTACTTACGCTAAAGTTTGAATATGCAATCTTACCGTGAGCTATCTAAGCTAGGGGTGAGACCACGGAATAAGGATTCTTCGGAAGGGCCATGTAACGGCCGTGGAAAAAAAGATGGCCATTTTACTAAGCAATTTTTCTATTGCGGCTGCATTTCTATTGCGTTTCTATTGAGTCATGCCATCTCGTGCCTAGTATGAACTAAGTCAACCTGTATTTACTTGGGGCGCGACGACCACGCCTCCTTTTCCCCTCTAACCAACTCTAATTATCTGTGGGTCAGACGCAATACGTGAGCGCAAGAAGAAGATTCATAAATAATTTTCTTGTATTAATCCTGCGGGTGAAAAAAAAATCGGCTATGAAATTCAGTTTTAGTTTATTTATTTCCATAAAAAAGAACACAGATTGATACATACCGTATGTAAGTTGGCTTTACGGCCTTAGGTCCGACGTAAGTTGGTGCAGGTAGCGCTACAGAAGAATATTAATATCATTTTCAGCCATTTCAAATCATTATAATACATTTTTAAATACCAAATATAATTTTACTGGAGACTATTTTCTTTGCCAAGGTCATCAGTAATCCCATCATCAAACATTCCGACATATTGAGCGTTGAAGAAACATTTTATATTCAAACAGAATCTAAGAATGTTAATGTAAAAGAAACACGAATTTTACCCGCGCTAGAGTAAAACTCTGAAACATAGATTAATATTTATCTTATGTTTCGTCTGCTCTGTGTGGTGGGATCCTCATAAAACCCGTCAAAAAATTACATTTATATTCTTTCGTAAAGAACTATAAAAAAGAACCGTGCAAATAATTTATATATTCAAATTATGCTATCCATCCCGCAGATCATAGAGCAGGCTAGTTTGGGCTATAAAAATCACGGAATAACGAAAAGTCTGGAAGGACCGTGGAACGGCCATACTATTGAACTTGTACTGAAACCATGAAATAAATCTGCTCAGACATGATTCTGCTGCGGCCGATTATCTGAACTCAGTCATGCGACATTGCACCTTGTATGAATTAAAACCACTTGACGTCGAGCCTACCACGTCTCCTTTTCCAGTCTAACGTACTCAAATGATCTGTGATCTGCCCCGATGCGATCATCCATAAATCTCATCCCGACCCTTCCGCTCGCTGTCCGCACTTCGCTCCGTAAATCTCTTTCGTTAGTCTCCTGTCAGCTACTCTTTCAACATGGCCGAACCACCGATGCATTCCGTGGCACTTGAAGATCCATTGTGTCTGCTTACTCCAACGAGGGATGTACTTACATACGTTATATAGGTATATTGGTATGTATAAAACTTCTTAAAATGTTTGGAATCGTATAGTTTCTTACGATTATAAAATAGTATCTGTTTGCTACTCTTAGACTAGAGCCATTCTTAGCACTTTTGGGTCGAAGATTTTTCATGGAGGTACATAGATCGTGTGCCAACTAAGTAAACAGGCAAAATTGTTATCTCACACGGACGAAGCCGCAGGCAAAATCTTTCGCTGCCCCGACTTGCAATGGTCTGGATACCGTACGCAATGGCTTTCTGCCGCAACGCCCCACAGATCCGCCAGGAACAGCGTCGATAGAAGGTTTTAACGGCATTACACTGTAAATACTTTGATAAAGGACCACCCTGCTGAAGGGGAAACTGTGTGAGATAACAGGAGATCCTTTATTTTTTATCTTCTCTGAAGTACAAAAAAAAACATCGAAAGCTTTGTAGAGGCGGTTTAGTTTTTGCTGTTTGCCTCGAAGCGGTATTCTCAGTAAGGGGCTTGAATTTCTTTGTTGGTAGTTGCTTGAGTGTTTCATTAATAACTCGTAAGTCGTTTGTACTTAATTATATCGAATATTTTTAGCGCCTTTGTAGGTTTGCAAAGCGATAAAGGCAATATTAAATCTGGTAAATATTTTAACGAAGCTTAAGTTTTTTTTTCAAATGGGTACTTATACAATTTTCTTTTTGTATACAAAGGATATCTATAAGTATTATATAATAACAATCCATAAGTATTTCAGTGATAGATATAATACAGGAGATTCAGCAAGTTTTACCAAAATTTTACAAGGTTAGTCTGTAGCTGAAATTAGCAACTAGACTTTTTTAATTTTATATTTCTTTTTTTTTTCAAAAGATAATAAAAAATTGCATGATAGCCGTAGATTTTTGTGACGGTAAATTCGAAAAACTATAAGGGTTCCTTGTTGACTACGGAACCCTAAAAAGGTACGGGGAACCTTATTATATTTAATTTAGAAAAAACAAATTTGTAATTTTGTCTTTCTGCACACCATTTACGATTCCATCTGCTCCACGATAAATCCTCTTCTTTAATTTTGAATTTGGCGCAAACTCAAACTGTAATACCTACCGCGACGCCATTTATAAACAACAATTTATATTCACGCCAAAGTTGTTTTACGCCTACAGCAGAACACAATAATGCTTTGAACTTCTAAGTAGGTTTCACTCTAAAACGTCTGTTAGATAAACAGATCGCACTAACTTGGAGAAACGAACTCCAGAACTAAGCCGTATGCCAATAAAAACCTCGTTCCCTGTAAAAGGTAGTCCCAGGCGGAACAACTTGGACGTATCGGGGTTGCCATTAAGTGAAAAACTCTATGTGACCCCGGGCAGCGATTCTCGATCGAACGGGAGTTGCGCCGCCAACTTTCCGACGACGCCTAAATTAGACTGAGGTCACACTGCACAAGCTAGGGTCGGATTTACAAGACACACGTTGAAGAAAGAAAGAAAAGAAAATGTTAGGTAATTCATGATTATTAGCCTGTATCGATCCACTGTGGACATAGGCCTCTCCCAAGGTACGCCGCCGCCACATGCGCTCTTCCGCACTACATCATCCATCAACTCTCGGCTTTATTTTTTATGTCGTCTGTCCACCTAGTCTGGGGGCTTCCCAAATTACGTTTGCTTGTTTTCGAGCACCCATCTACTCCAGCGGTTATGGGGTCTGCGACAGATGTGCCCAGCCCACGGCCACTTCAGTTTGCAAATTTTCTTAGCAATGTCGAATACCTTGGTTCTTTTCTTTCTTTGTTGTATTTCCGTATTTATTAAAACCGTAATACGGAATAATCAGTTCTAAGGTTATCCTCCCATAGATTTTCAAGTAAAACTTTAAAGTCTTCCTACCCCTACCCACCATGGCTACCCACCACTTATATGAAAATTTAAAGGTGATTTTCACTGTGAGTCATTGAATTTCATTGATAAGCTCATTGGGCACTTAACGGAAAAGTATTTTTTAGAAACGCGCAGAGAAATTTAATCCATCTTTGTTGGTCAAACCCAATGTTATTGGCTAGAATAGAAGCGTTCCTAGGGTTCCTTACGGTATTAGGCTTGAATGTATCAAATTTTTCATAAAATTGTTATTCAATAAAAAATATTATTAGGTATTTTTATATCAACAGTAACTGTAATAGAGTGGGTGGACACCAGTATTTTAGTTACCGTGTGCTTCTCCGTTACCCGTTACTACGTTTTTCCATTACCACAATGTTCATCCAGTGTGGCCGCGCACTAAGCACATCACCCATCACACGTCAGCTCTTGGCGTATTTCATCAATTTCAAAATATGATACGGACTATGTCGAGATAAGTTTTCTGCCTTATATAGAGTATAACTCAGAAAGTTTGGGCCGGTAAACGGAAATGCTTTTAGCGTTGGAGAACCTGGCAAGAAGTATGCGAACTTGGTGCGTAAGTCTAAACGCGTTTTAGGGCGTTTTCCGGTAGTTTGATGAATTTTGTATGTAAAATTATATTGATGGGCTCTTTGTGCGTTAACTTTGTCGTAAATATGTTGGTACTTTGGAAGGACTTTTAGGGTACATTATGCTGAGTTTTTTAATAGCGTACCCGTAAAATTGTGTTACTTGAGCAATGTTGAAGAAAGCGGATACCTACACAGCAGAGTGGCATGCGATAGGGCTTAATTTGAAACCCATAGATTTTTCAGAATTGATCTTAGCCACGGTCACAGCGGTGAAGGAAAACACGTGCATACCTACACCTGCTGCTTCACCGTTCGGAACCAGTGTAAAACTGTTGCCCCTTACTAGGTGTTGATACCACCGTACTGGATGTAAGATGGCCGCGTAGCAGACTCGGTTGTGTTGTGTTCTCCTCTAGTCCAGTATAGCCAGCAATCCAGGGAAGTCTCCCGTATGGCACCTACCTTCTCGGAGGTGATATTGGCTGGTCTGAGCATGTGCTTTGGTTCTTACGACACAGCCTCTCATACCGAATTACATAAAAGAAAATCTAAACAATATCTTCTGTGAAGGCTGAATGTAGAAGGTTTGAAATAAATCGCTTTAAGAGTAGGTACATAGAGAACAAAATCATAAATAAAAATAGACGTGATGTAACGCGAGACATCTTCCATTTTGTGGAAAAATATAGAAAAGAATTTGTCTTATCTGTTCATCTTCCAATCAAAAGTAGATGAAACATTTCATGAACAATCACAATCATAGAACACAACGATGTCGAATCATAAAACATTTACGACTCAACCGAAAATGTTTTTCCCCCATGGAATAAGGAATAGGATGGAAGGGCTATAGATGGAACGGTCGTACTATTTAACTTGTACTGAAACCACGACCACTATTCTACCTTAACGAAATGTTAGTCCCTAGCACAATGCAAGTAATCTGCTCAGACATGTTTATACTACGGCCAATCGTCTACACTTAGGCCCACTTGCACCAACACAAATTTAATATATAAACCAGTTTAACTCGTTAAGCTAGCACCCGTTGACTGTGGGAGCCGCGTTTAAATCCATAACTCGCTACTGAACTTTAATCTCGTGTTGGTGCAAGTGGGCCTTAGTCATGCAATCTCGCGCCAAGTATGAAATAAGCTAACGCGGCGTCCTACGTGAGCGATCTCAACGCGAACGCGGTGCGGCGCGGTGCGACGCGATTGACGAGCGATTGAACGTGAAGCGGTGCGGTGCGGCCACGCTGTCCTACGTGCGCGGCGAGGACGCAGCGACGCGATCTTCCGCGACCGCCCCGCCCCCGCCCGCTCGCTTTATTCGACATTGTACATTGAATGGTAATTTACAACGACGAAACTAAAATTATTTTTAATTATCTTTTTCTTCAATATTTTTTTATTTTCCGTTTTCAAAGATAAATTATTTTACTTTATAAAATTTTACAACCCGAAAATGAAAAATGAGATTTCGAAAAAGCTTTCAGCATGCCCGCCACCCAAATACCCTAATAGAATGGAAATACTCATACTTATCTAATATTTTATTCATCGTACAAGTCAGATTTACAATTCATACTTTTAATCTAATCGATTCAAGCATTAAACCATGAACCCAAATACATAATCAAATTAACCTCATAAACTTAAATAATCCTAAATCGGGAACACAATTTTTATTATTTGAAAAATATTCATCATAACATTCGACCTGGAAATTAACTCGTCCCTACTTGAGTAAATTTGATACTTCCAACATAAGTGGGCACTAAGCCTCAATGGTTCGATAGTAAATAACCGAACCTGCCTATCAGTTCGTCAAGGTCAAACGCCCATATCACCTTTTACAACCCAAACGGAGCATAACATTTTTTGGCATGGATATATCGACCACTTTCCGTCGAATAAAACTTACCATCCTTTCCTGCTACGCCGCCTTGCGATATCCCTATGAAATCTCTTCGAAATTACTTGCGGAAACTACGGCATTGTAGGATGCAAGAAGTGTATACCAAACGCTGTACGTCTGGCACGTAAGCGGTCCGTGCGTGCCCGAATACGTAGCCTTCTGCCCCTGATATAATAGCCTTTACCCGACATGAAAAATGCCTATGTAAATTCGACTACCCTTCGATGAAAATATTCCTATCTCCTTGCAATCCGTGAAAATCGTCTTGACAACACATACGTATGACTCCACTGCAAACCTTTGTTTTCTTATCGGAAGGATGAGAGAAGAACGAGACAAGAAGATGTCGGAGAACTTTTTACGCATCCCACGTGAATTTCGTTCGTTATTCGGAAAGTTGATGTTTTTTTTGTAGCTATCGAAATGAGCGCCGATGTTTTATTTGTCTTGTAGGGCCGGCCAAAACGGTTTGCCGCCGACATCAAAAGGGAAAGAAATACACACGGCAAATGAATTTATTTTCCTACTCGTATCCTCGCAAAATGAGGGAAAACGTAGGCAGCGTTGGCATAGGGGCGGTAACCTTTGTCGTTATGAGGAGTGCTCGCTTTGTCGGTTTTAATTTGAAAGTTTTAGCTGATAAAACCTGAAGGCATTATTGTAGGTTTGGTAATATTTCCAAAATCTATATCTCTTTTTTATGGAAACTAACACGGTTCGCTACATCACCTGCTAAATCCATAATGTCAGCCCATAACACCTTAGTGAACAAGGTGCCATGTCAGTGCTTCCCTTGTTTCGTGCCGAAATATTTACACAGCCGTTTAGCCGTTTCATCCGACCTTTCATTCAGTGCGGTGGTAGCAACCAAGGCGGGTTAAAACCCTACCACCTAGTAAGGTAAGAAGTTTTACGTGAAATCCGAACCACGGTCAGCCTCCAACGGTCGAGCGGTCACTCATCCATGTACTGACCGCGCCCACTTGTGTTTATTATCATGACCGACCAATGCGGCCGACCGCACCACTGAGCTAGCGGCTAGTAGCAGGTAGTAGTTGCTATATGGTAGGGTTTAGCACGCCCGGGTTGGTACCACCGCACTGAATGAAAGGTCGGTTGAAACGGCTACTTAAATAGTTCGTATTTTCCGTCCAGTTCAGTGTAGCCGGCACGACCGAAGGGAAGTACTGACATGGCACCTAGTTGACCAAGGGCTGGGCTGACATCACGAATGTAGTTGGTGATGTATCCATCCGTGTTGGTTTCCATAAAATTAAAATATCTCCAAAATGAAGAGAAATTAAATGTCCACGAAATGTGCTTAAAACGAATATAACCTACTAGGATTAAGTACAAACCTTTTTCACAAGCTTGGGTTAAGCCAGCATCGCTTGAGCTAAGGGCCAATTCGTGTTAAGCCGAAGGTTGATGTTTTTTTTTCAAATACAAAATTCAAATTCAAATATTTTAATTTTGGAAAACATAAAATAATATAGTATGAAAACGCCATCTATCATTCGTCATCATCATTTGGCATATTAAACTTGCTTATACCTAATATAAAAAAAATTATCTGACTACGACAATAAGTCGAAATATCATGAATAATATGTGTTTTTATTTATTTATAATGAACAAAATACAAATAGTAAAAATAACTACAATAATGTAGACAATACAATAAAACACAGGTACAATAGAAAAGAGACGATCCCTGCCTCCTAAACTGGCGTGAACCGTGTCATTGGACGAAGGTCAGCCTTATACTTAATTAAAATTAATTAATTTATATTATTGTGTAAATATTTCAGTATGTCAGTAAGTACGGAAATATTTCAAAATGTTTAAATAATATATCTAGGCACCTACATTTTATTTAGATAGATAGATAGATAGAAAATACTTTATTGCTCCAGAAAACATTTTACACAAACTGACAATAAGTAATGTACATGAGGGGCAAAGGCGGACTTATCCCTTAACAGGGATTTCCCCCAGTCAACCTTTGGATGTTTGAGAGTCGTATGTTGTGAGATATAAGTAGGTAGTAGCAAAAGACTTGAGTGTGGGAATGTATCAGTATTTTCAATGTAATTCAGTATTTTCTGAGTTATACTTCGCATGAGCAGACAATATTTTAAATAGCTTTGCTAATAATTGATTTCCGTTTATTTTTATATAAAATTTAAAAAAAAAACATAGATTATTGCATAAAATACACTTGAGGTAAAGAGGGACAAATAAGAACTTACTTCTAAAAATCCTGCTTTTTAGTGTTCCGTACCCGCACGGAACCCTATTACTAAGCCTACGCCGCGCAATCTGTCGGTCTGTCCGCCTGTCTTACCTTTAGAGGGCTGTATGTTTTGAGCCGTAATAGATAACCATTTGAAATGGTCACAGAATATGTGTTAATATGGAAGATATCCTAGCAAATAATAATAAAAAAAACCACATGTAAAAAATTAAAGGAACCCACCCCCGATCCATACAGGAAAGGCGTTTTTTTTACTCAATATTTTTCCTCTATTGTAAAAACGGTAAGAATCAAACTCGGTGTGATTATAGTGCAAACTCTAAAATAAAACCACAAATCATAAAATCGGCCAATTGCGCGGTGGTACGGAACCCTCAGTGCGCGATTCCGACTCACACTTAGCCGGTTTTCTATGCATCCCAATTATCTCCCTCTTACATTTTACAGGAAAACCTAAACGAAAATCCTCAAATCTTAAAGTTCCCACGAAAAACGGAATAGTACGGAACCCTCTGCACGCGAGTTCGACTTGAGTTTTAATATAAGTAATTATGTTAATTACTCGTAGTTAAGTTAAAACTTTCTCCTTTAAGATCGTGGTTATTAGATTTAGATAAAAAGAAACATTAAATAGACAAAAATATGCTTAGGTAAAATAATTGGACATTTTATTTTTAGTAATTAGAATATAGAACCATGCTATTGTAGACTAGATTCCGGCTTCATACCGTAAATCAGCTCTGAAGTAAATTTAATTACTTTAATATAATTGGGTAATTAGTCTCCAAGCGGTTTAATAAAATAGTCACCAGAAAGCTGTTTCACATCGACGTTAAGTGAAACCTAAAATATTAAACTCTATTTCATCAATTAAGGCAGCTTTTAATTTACATTATGTACAAGCTGATTCGTCGGCTCTATTCGCGTTAAGTTTAGTCAGGGAGCGCAGGGAGAGCATTCCAGAATCCATTTGTAAACATTTCCCAGATCTCCACAAACAGAAGACGGTGCTCCAATAACCATTTTGTTGTGCGTAAATTCGAACGCACAAAAAAAATCTGCTCAGCAAAAGTACAGCCAACCCCCCCAGGAGCCGAACACTCACCTGTGCCGAATAAAAACATCAACTCGGTACGTGACTTTCTCCTAACGAACACAATTTGAAACCGGCCGTCTTCTTTGCGTAATGTATGCGCGCGAAAACTCGAAAGACATCGAAAAAAGTTGCCGCCCTTATTTCGATTGCCACACGAGCGGCCGCGCGCGGCTCCCTGGGCGAACTGAACTGAGGCGCACGCCTCCTAACGCACCCCTAATATTTAACAAAAGCAGCGCCATCTTGAGGCGCGTGTGTGGTACAGGTCGACCAAGAGGTCGTGAAAATGTCAGACTGATGTACTAACGACTAATTGTATTTACATTCACGTACGGCCTACGATTCGATACGATGCGACCCCCACCTACGATTCGACTAAACTATAGCTGGCCGTTGAGATGATGTATGAGAAATCCGTTGGACTAGACTTAACGGGTGGAGGTAAAACGGCCATTAGTTGCCCTCTAGTTGAATTGTTAAATTTAATATTCGATTTGAATTTATAATTTAATTTAATATTAAATTCAAATAGATTTAAGTTATTTTCAACCCCCGACGCAAAAATAGGAGTGTTATTATGTTAGGCGGTTAATAATTAAAATTACTGGGTACACATGAATACATACTATAATTTAATTCGTTATATAATATAATAAATTCTAAGTTTTTGTTTTTTCGGTAACTAAAATTGTATGTAGGTACCTAATTTCATTTAACTTAATTATCAATAAAATCATAAATAATATTATATTATAACATGTTAATATTATAATGATATATTATATTTATTTGAATCATTTCATGGATCCACATGCCACTTAGATACATTTTTAATAAATACAATTATCCGAAGTTGGGGAAACCTTTGCAAACCTACGCACTCGGTGGCGCCCCGCCACAAACATTTCACGACATCTCGGTCGAACTATACTGGCGCTCTATTCGGTTTTTTTACCTGTGAAAATAACCCCAGCTCGGCTCTCTGTCGCTATAATTTTAAATTGAGTAAATAATTCAATTTGACAATAATTTGAATTGTTCGTGCCCGAAATTAATATTTGGTTATTAAACTTTAGTTTGTGTTTACAGTTTCAGTACATTTTATTATTAATATCAATATATAAAAATAAGTTTAAATTTCAGCGTTTGAAGGCCCAATTTCGCATAGCAGGATTCTCTTCTGTTTGTTTAAGACTAGACTAATCTTAGGATTATATCAAGGTTACGAGAGACTATAGATATATTTCCGCGAGATAATCTTATGGATTACCAGAATCATAGGATACCTGCTACGTGCAATTATTGGACAGCAGCATAAAAAAATGTTTTTAACAACTTTAGAACAAACAAAAATTTTAATGGAATATAATATAAAACTCCGTTATATTTTGCTCCGTTAGTTTAAGTCCTTCTTCGTCATCCTAAATTTAAGTGGGAATCCTCACTATCGCCCCCTTCCTCCATTATAGAACTTCCACACCCTATCATGTGTTTTGTTAGAAACTTCGTAAGCATTTATATTAGACACACTAGCTTTTGCCTGCGGCTTCGCTCGCGTAAAATTTGTAATTAAAAAGAAGAATTTAAGTGAGCCCGCTATCGTACCTTTATTTCGGTGGGCGGAACAATTCGGTTTGTAGGAGAGCCACATCTTAGCGTAACTGGAACTAAATTTTGTTTAACCTATCCTATGTCCCGTATAATCAAATGTGCTGGTACTAAGTTTCATCGAATTCGGATGATCGGTTTAAGATTTATGGAGGAACATACATGTATGTATGTATGTTGTATGTATCCAGAAAAGATTTCTAAAAATCGTAAATTTAGTTTTAGTATCATACATAGAGTCAACAGACGCAATACCTCTTAAAACAAAGTAACTTACTCCACGATCATCCCTTATAGATTTATTATTAGTATTGATTGATGATTGATAATTTAAAACCTCAATTAAGAAGTGTATTTTCTTGTTCAAGTGTTTGAGCGACTTCTTTTATTTATAACTTCTTCGTAACAACTTCGTCGTACGTCAATGAAGTTATTTTCGTGCAAGTATTGTTCAAGTATTGGCTGCTTACACACTGGATGACAACGATACGGCCACTACCACGGCGCGGTAGCAGGGGAGATAACAATTTATGAAATTATAGCTACAGCTGTCGCACTGGCCGGCGTCCGACGTCATGTCCTTACAAATTTGCTTATTATTTACTGTTTATTGCATAATTTCATCCATACGTAGGAAACGTACTGTTGGATTCGTCGAAAATTCCGCCAGTTCTATTTCAATGCGAAGAAGAAAGGGACAAACAAACTTGGCAAGTCACAATATTTTGTTAGTTAGTCCAGGAAACGAATGATTGTAGCTCGAAAGCAGAAAGTTTGACTTCGGAACCTTGTTCTGACTAGTTAGGAGGTAAACATACTAAAAGTCCCAACCACTGGGGGGTGCGCCCTCTTGGGGCACAAAGAAGGTCCCATTTTTCAGGTTTTCACTTATATCTCGAAAACGGTGGATCATAGGAAAAACTGTTCAATTATTACGGAATAAGAGGTGATAAAATTCTCTACAACTTTGATATTATACACTTTTTACCAAATTCTCAATCGTTGTCGAGATAAAAGGTCCGAAAAAAGGCCGATTTTCAAAAATGAGTTTTTTAGTAAGTTTTTTACCTCACGTTTTTTGTCATACATTGCTTTTATTTGCAAATAAAATCGGCAAAGTTAATTAGCAATGCAATTAAATGAAGGTAATATTTTATACATTTTTGTGTCAATGTTGATGTGGCGTGAGCGGTAGTGTAGTAGCCGTCGCGTTATCGTGCAGTGCGCAAGCATCCTTCTGCTCAGATATTTTTAATTCAATAGATTTTTAGGGCTCCCTATCCGTCGTACGGGACCCTATTACTAAGCCTACGCCGTCTGTCTGTCTGTCTGTCGGTCTGTTCGAGGGCTGTATCTCTTGAACCGTAATAGGTATCCCGTTGAAATTTTCACAGAATATGTGTTATTATGGCCGATATAACAACGAATAATAAAAATTTGAAAAAGGGAAAAATTCACGGGGGTCGCCATACAAGAAACTAAAAAGGTATGCGCGCCGAAAACAGTATGAAGCATTTTAACTAATCATCAATTATTTTAACTGATATGAAGCATTCATAAAACATGCCATAGATGGCGTGAGTGGCGCAGACCATGACATGGCGATACTGATCCCTCGGTGCGCGAGTTCGACTCGCACTTGGCCGGTTTTTCAGGTTTTCATATTAGTTGGTAAGTACTTCGTTGTTAGGATCAATTTTAACGTGGGCGGGGTCGGTTGAAAAGCTGTTCTTAGATTGGAATGGATCTAATATTTCCATCCTTACCTACTCGTCCTGTTCGCGTTCGCCAAACCCGCAATACCCCCTTGTAGCCGACAGAAGAGTTCTTCGACCGGTACGATCCTCTAAATAGTTCTCGTATCGCGTTGCAAAAGGTGTGGAATGGGCTTCCGGGTAATATCTTTCCACACTCTTACTATCGGCAGATCTTCAAATCGCAGGTCCTCCCAAGCGGCGGTGGGTGGCCGAGTGGTTTGGGCATCGCCAGGAGAGGTTTTTGGCTCTGGACTGCACCATTAAGCCCTCGGCACGCCCAGTGGATCTAGGCTTTAAGCTTTCATAAATTCATAATAATATTTTCTTTTTCTCATTCGCTAGTCAGTGCATTTTTTTTAAACAGTTTTTTAAGCGCTCTTTTTTAAAGCGAACGAGAAAAAAAATTCTTTATTATGAATTAATGCAAGCTTGATCCCTTTTTCAAGCTTCAACCGCGCCGGGCATGTTGGTTTACATTAAAAAATATAGGTATATATCGTTTATCTACAGTAGGTACACGATCTGTCTGCCAAACTAATAATCGCCTCCGCTCCCAATACAAGGGTTATTCTGATGTGCTCGTTAACCTCTGCCAAACTTTTGGCGGCATCAAAACTTTGAATGACAAAGGCCCCGTATATCATTTCAACCAATTTACATATCCTAGATGGATATGCAAATCGTCCCCCACCCAGAATTGTGATGATTCCTTCTGTCTGGGGCTTCGCTCGCGTTGGGCTTATTGAGAAAAAAAAATGTTATTCATTCATAATCATAACATGAAGGGTTAGCAAGTAAGTAAAAAAAAATTTAAACTTTAATAAAAACAAAGAAATGTGTACATGTAGGTTCTAAGAAAAAGCGGTCAAGTGCGAGTCGAACTCGCATGGTGAGGGTTCCGTACCATTTATTTTTCCGTGCGAAGTTTAAGTCTCAGGATTTTTGTTTACGGTTTTCCTGTAAACTATAACGGATGCCCTATATTCCCAATTTTATTTATATATTTTAAACTATGTTAAAATTATATAAAAAAATTATTTGTATATCTTATAACGAATCCCTTCATTTGATACGTCAAAAGATGCAATTGATGCAATTTTTAACTTTCTAGTTTCTAGACAGACAGATATGAAAGTGATTATATTATAGGGTTCCGTTTTTTTTTCCTCTTTTGAGGTTCGGAAGCAATAAAAACATATGTTTAATATGAAACTCAGTACGTGGCCAAACGAATGGCCCATTTTTGTGGGACCTCTGCGACGCGTTGGTTGAGAGAGAACTGTGACTCTAAGATGAGCCATACACATGGCCCGAGAAGTGGAAACATGCAGCCACTAAGATCATGCTGTACGTACACCTCGTCTTCCCATACCAACTTATTGAAACGATCGCTTCAAAATTCAAAACCCATTTGACATAAATTGAAAATTTTACTTTGTGTTAACTTTTCTGCTCAAAAACCCCTAGAAAGTATCTAGGCTTTAGATGATATCTGAACCATAGAGTGCTTTTGTGCTGCATCTCGTAGTGTGGTGTCTCCTTTAGAGCAAACTATACAAGACTCATTCTAAATACATGAAATATACATATATGTATAAAATCCCCAACCGTCCACATAATTAAATTATTATATGTAATATGAAACTGCTATAATATTCGCAATAATAAACTCAATAGGTAGGATGGAGCTAAATGTTATATTATATTATGTATTATATTTAGCCGGGAGGTCTTACATGTGTCAAGAGATCCAGATTAATTTCATACAGCCCATCCAAATTTGTATACACCTACGTACGATAACCGGGGCTACGCTAGCCATGACAACTCAAGAGACAAGATCGGAAGAAAATGCCTTGAAATTTTTTTTTATTTTTATTTACTGTAAGTTGTGTACTGTAGTTGACTTGGTCTCTAAGGTACACTCAAAAGGTTGATTGAAAGAAAACACTTGCAGTTATAAGTTTCCATTTTCACTCGTCAAAAATGCAAAGAAAACATTTCACTTCACATAAAACCTTCCCACATATTCTAATCCCTTATTAGACTGCTCACCAGATTGCTCACCACCATGGACTAGAGCAGCTTTATCGATTTCCGATCTTGTCTCTCGTACACGAAACCTTCATAGACCTTCGTCCGGAGTCCGGCGACGACCTGACTTAACCCTTCTCACTCCCACTCTCCCCCCCCCCCCCCCCCCCCCACCCTTCCCCCAATCCGTGACATTCGACCTCATTCCATCCCACTTGCTCCGCCACTGGGGGAGTCTGACAGTGATTCGAAAATTCGAATTTCGAAGCCCACGTGTGATACCTATATGGGATAAAAGAATATTCATTTATGCACATTGCTACTGCGATATGCATAGATGTAAGGTAATCTCTCCAGCTTGCGCCTCTGGATCCAGCGTCGAGTCGAGCGACTAGTGGGTTACCCCGAAGTGTCCCGCGATCTGGAACCACTGTAACTCCGTAGGGATTTCGGCTCCCTAAGTGTGTTCTATCGCTTATTCCATGGGGGGTCCTCGGAGGAACTGTTTGACGCGATCCCGTCGTCTCCTTTCCTCCTTCGCACCACGCACACTGGGCAGGGATTGCATCCCTACACGCTGGACTTACCGCCGATGCTTACCAATCGGCACTGCAGTTCGTTCCTCTACAGAACCGGTAAACTCTGGAACGCTGTCCCTGCCCATATATTTCCTCCATGTACAGCCTCGGGTCCTTCAAGAGGGGCGTGAATAGGAACCTGTCAGGCCGGCATGGCATTAGCAACCCCCGCTTACGTACGAATGTCCATGAGCGTCCTTGGACACCTTATGGGGTGCGCCGCGCGCGAGACACGAGGCAACCGCGTGATCGCTGCGCACACTCGCTATGCGTGCAATATGAAAATGGCTACGGAACCCTCTTTTTGTAACAGTGTTCGCACTTATCATACTTTTTTACACCGACAAACGATGTATGTTAGTTCCTAAATGAAATTTTTTATTTAAAAATTTCGCAAACTATGAGGGAGTCAGTTTGGATGTAGAAAATTCGAAACTAAATTTCCCTTAGTGAAAATTCGAATACTTAGATCTATACGCAGTAGATAATTTTAGATAAATTCTAGGAGAAAGGGTTTTCGTGCGCCCTGTGATTTATTCACGGCCTTTTCTATTACTTGATTGAAATTCTATGGACTTTTATTGGGTCTCTTTCTTTTCAGGAAAAAAGGGTGGGTCCTTTTAGCTGTCCAACTTAGAAACGACTGGAGGTAGTTGTGAATGCCTTCGCCGTGATTTGACTATGCTTACAGATGAAATGGAGGGGCCCACGCATTGAAAGGATCCATAACAACATTTTCTAAAGAAAATAATGTTTGTTAGAATTTCTCCAATAATAATTTACAGAGAGAAAATAAATTATTAACATTAGTAATGTAGGTAGTATAAAGCCGGACTCCACACGGTGAATATTTCACGAGACGTCAGTTTTTATCTGTAAGTATTCAATATTGATGAAAATATTTATGTAGAAAATCTATATTTTAGTTTTTTACGTCATGTTTGGCTACATCACCAACAACACCCGTGATGTCGGCCCTTAATACCTTCGTGAACTAGGTGTCATGTCAGTGCTTCTTTTCGGACATACCGATGATATAGGTACAGCCGTGAACTATTCGTATTGTTTTCAGTAATACACGGTGCACTTTGTGCGGAGGCGGAAAGGGGACGACGGTATCGCATCAAACAACTCCTCCGAGTACTCCCCGTGGAATAAGCTATAGAACGCACTTACGGTGCCGACATCCCTGGCAAGTTTCAGTGGTTCTAGATCGCGGGACTCCTCGGGGTCACCCACTAGTCGCACGACTCGACGTTGGATTGAGTCCAAAGACGCATAAGCTGGTCTTTGGCTGAGCCATTCCACAGGTGCGAGAGGTACTCCGAGCAGGATCTAATCTGCGTTTTATACAAAAGCAGACTTTGGTCCGCCATGAAGTACCGTCGAACCTTTTTGAGTACGCCTATGAGTAAAAATAAAATTATTATAATCATGGTAATAACCCTGTGCCTGACAACCAGCGCTGCAGTCTTCATCTGGGCAAATATTTACTCTCTATAATATTATAAGTTGTAAAATTCAAGTATAATGTAATTTACACACATACATACATAGCGTCAGGCCTATTTCTCAGTGGGTTAGGCAGAGACAACGGATCTTCACTTGCCACGATCCTGACACACCTCTGCCGCCTCTTCCACTCTCATAATGTTGTTCACACATGCTCGTCGGTCACGGGTACTTGACCCTTTTTGAGCACATGCCCGATTTGATCCAGGTTCGTGCATCTAGAGCGACCACCCCCTACTCTTCCACTAACATTCACTTCATAAATATCTTTCGTCAGTCTTCTATCTTATCCATTCTTCTAACATGAGCGAACCACGGAAACATTCCTAATCTAATTTGTATGGAGAAAATGAAATAGTTTCTTTCTTGCAACCAAGGTATTGAAACCAAAACATTCCAGCCAGAAATCCGCATGCACCACCGCTGTGCCACCAGCCAGACTATCAATCAACATAGCCACTAGAAAGTCCAATTGAATGTTCTCGATCCATTCAGTGCCCCCGAGGCCGGAGAAGAGAAGAGACGAAACAAATCCGTAGATAATGGCGCAGGTGCCCTAGCGACAGTGCCCGGGACGGCTGCCGTCCTGTGGGATTACATGGGGCAGAGAATGCTGCAAAACGGCTTAGTCTGAAATGCGCGGCGTATTTTAAATTTGACGTCTTCAGCTGTTCCAATCCTTGTTTTTCACGTCGGCTCTATCTTTTACGTAATAGTCGGACGGAGCTATATTCTAAGAAATAGTCGCCTTTATACTTTACGTTTAATCGTCTGAGGCCAAAGTAGAGACACTCTGAAATAAATCTTTGCGTTTGCACGGGACAACGATGCTGAGAATCGGCTTAGTATTAAATGTGCGACGTATTTTAAATTTTAAGTCTTCGGATGTTCCTGTACTTGCATGTTCTTTCACGTCGACTTTATATTTTACGTATAGTCGACTCTATCTTTTACGTGTTTTACGTGTATTCAAGTATCTGTTTTACGTGTATTACTAACACTTTGTACTTTTCGTATAGTCGGCTCTGCCTTTTATGTAAAATCAGCTTTATATTTTGCGTATATACGACTGTATCTTTTACGCATCGTTGGCTCTGTCTTTTGAATAACTGTATCGTACCTATGTATTGATGTGTTAGCATATTAGCTTTACGTATGGTCTGACCGAAATCTATAACTTGCTGGATACCAAAGTATATGCAAAGCGTTAATTTTCTCAAAATTTACAAGATCAGAACTAAAATCAACGCGTGGCTGATTATCAACGCGTTTCTTTGTCCATTCTTTAAACAACAAAAAAAAAACATATAAAATACCACAACAATTTATATCGAAACCACAGAGTAAGGAACCGCGTGGCGGCTGGCTGAAGGAGAGCGGCCGCCGCCGATCGCTTTTCTGTGAGCTAAACACAGACATTATACCCATATTTCCCTTCGGCAAATATAAGAACATGTGAAATAAGTTTAGCTGAAACAAAGCCCCTTTAAGCACATCCATCGCTTTCGTGGCCAGTGGGTAAACTTAAAATTCGCATTTACACATACATATTTATCAATATATATAAAATTTCATTGCAAACGAAAATTTAAGGATATATTTACTGAAACGTAAAATCAAAAATCCTAAAATACCTAATAGCCAGTTTTGATTGAAAAAGACTGAAAATTCTGCACGATCACTAAACATCAAAAAGAAAAACAATTTAAAACAAAATAAAATCCAAAAATGTTCAAACGATTCTTCGCTTCAACCGGAAAATTGATCCCGGTCGAAAAGCCGAGGGGTGTCCAAATATCAAGAAAAACGCTGAAAATGCTGACGTGTGCTGAGGCAACAATAAAGCTATTGGATTTTTGTATTCAGGGCCGTTTCGCCTTGGTTTGTTCCCTCGGACGTGTGTTTCTGTTTAGCTCCGAACTTGCTTCAAGTTTCCCAATTCTTTCGATACTCGAATTTCTATCTACTAAAAATTTGTTTTATCTTTAACAGGCGTGCAGGCTCTTCCGATGTGATTTATGTTGTTTGATTAAAAACCGTTTTCACCGCTTTCAGCTACAATCTAGCTGACTTGTCACTTGACTGCCAAATAACTGTTGGACTAGAGGTAACCAGAGGTAGTGAAAACTGGTAAAGGAAAACACTTTATCTGCTGAATTGTGTGCTTATTTGAAACTTGATTCCTTTCCATCTACTCTTATCCTCAGCTACGAAACTTCGAACAATACAACACAACACTTCGAACAACACAAAAACTGTACAATGCCTCGCTATATAACCCAAGAACAGATTATTATTTGTGTTACCGCTCTTTAAAATGGGCAAAACACGGAGTCGTTAGTTAGTTACGAATTACGTGACTCAAAGATTTGTGACCAAAATTTTTTCAAATCGAAGAACGCTAGACGCTGGATAGAAACATGCGTCGTTTAGGGTGCACGTCTGGGGCGACGCATGTCTGTGTTAATTCGCAAAGGAAGTGATTCATATAACGAAATAACGACTCTGTGAAAGGTCGCTAGGGCCGATGCTTATCTTTTTATTTTCGGGAACCCCAGCGGGGTTTCGGCTTAAGACGTGGCGCCCAGTCAGGTGAATATTAAGGAGGTTCGTTTCTTGAGGTGGGGAAAGTTTATTATAGTCACATATCGTACGTCCGTATCTATATGTTTGAATAGGTAGATTCTTTTCGCGTGATATTTATGTATTCATTGTGTCAGAATTTATGTAAGATGGTAAATGAAGATATGAAATATTAATAAAAATCGGCCAAGTGCTTCCGTAGTAGGGAAGAACGTTCACGGTGTAACCAACAATATCCCATATCTAAAAAACCACACGACGAAAATTTGTTTGAGCAAGATATGTCGTGTGCAAACAAATTTTCATTGAATTTTTTTTTATGCTGCCACCTTAATTTTTGCCTGAATTGTTCACGGTAAGCATAGTTGAATAAAATTTAGGGTTACACACACTTTTTACGAATTTAGAAGTGCATATCTCACCAACTATAGACTCAAACAAAAAAGTCATTTTGAATCTTTTTTGACATTCTTTAAGACTTTATGTGCACTGAAATTTGTATCCCTCAGTTACATGTATGGTGTGCCACCTCTATTTTTTTTTTTCTTAATTTCACCGCACCATTGTATAGCGTTTCATAGAACACACCTTCCTTCCAAATTTCATCTATATAGTGCCAATAGTATCTGAGTAAAATGGCTGTGACATACGGACAGACGGACAGCACGAAATTTTAACGGTTCCGTTTTTGCCATTTGGCTACGGAACCCTAAAAATAGAGCGATAAAACCACAGAAAATCGAGCTTAAATATAAAATATGTTCACTTAATTCACTTTATTATCTAAGGAATAGACATAAGTTTTCTTTACATAGTTTCAAGCTCCCCCAGCTTTCATGCAATTTCAACTATTCAGATAATTACTCATAAACACTACCATTCCAGTCTACTTTCTAGTGACTCACTATTTCTTAGTTTAAGTTAATTTCTAATGAGTCAGATAAAAATTGTTTGAATGGTACAATTTCCATTCTGCCTTGTCGTTTATTCGAAATACTAAAATCTGTTTACTAATAATTTAGCCCTTAAGATTCGCCATTTCAAATTCCCTTTTATTTAGCTCAAACCGCGTAGTATTTCTAAATAGTAGTAGGTACTTTTCCGCGGAAACGACAAAGGACGTCGTCTGAAAAAACTCGTCGTTCAAGATTTCGCCGGGAATCCTGTAAATTACGTAATGGATTTAAAAAAGGCATACACGGAGGTATTAGCAAAATTGATTCTCGGAACGGTGGGGGTTCTTACTGTGCAATCATTTCTAACCTTTCCTACGTGCTCCGACATTTTCAGCACCTATTGATTTTTTCCCTACGAAATAGGGGACTTTAACTCTGGCAGGTGGTTTAGTATTGTAGCATACATGTAGTGTCGCCACCTTACACACACATACAGCCTCGTTACACAGTTGTCGCTGAATTAGCCTCACATTTTTTTTTTTTTTTATTGACAGCGCGACATATGGCGCCGAGCCACCCATAAGGTGTCTAACGACGCCCATGGACATTCGGTCGTATGCGGGGGTTGCGAATGCCATGCCGGCCTGACAGGCCCATTCACGCCCCTCTTGAAGGACCCGAGACTGTACTTGGGGGGAAATATATGGGCAGGGAGAGCGTTCCAGAGTTTACCGGTTCTGTAGAGGAAATATCTGCAAAATCGATTGGTACGCATCCGCGGTAAGTCCAGCGTGTAGGGAGCAATCCCTGCCCAGTGCGCGTGGTGCGAAGGTGGAAAGGGGACGGCGGGATCGCATTAAACAGCTCCTCCGAGCACTCCCTAACATTAACATTATTATTTGTATTTATTAATTTGTCATGTTTCTTATTTGATTTGTTTCTTTTAGCCTTATCGATGGTTGGAAAGGGAAGCTTCTGAAAATAAGCTTTGTGTTTTTCATAGTGTACTATATGCTGATTGGGCCCCCTTTTCGTCACATGTGTATGTTTATTTATATTTGGTTACCTAAATTATTTTTGTAAATAAAATATTGTTTCTTTCTGTCTTTCTTTTTTTTTCTTTTCTACCTACTTGCAGCACAACACCGACCACTTTATGGCTTGTATATTTAACTAGCATGTACACATGTATTGTTAATAAGTATTCTTATTACTATTTTATCTTAAATTCTCACGCTCAGCTCTTTTGTGCGTCCGCAGTATTCACACCAATGCAATTGTGCAAGTGCGAGTGAGACAGATCGGGTTTTCGTGATGCGTATGCCCCGATCTGTCTCACTCGCACTTGCACAATTGCATTGGTGTGAGACTGCGCACGCGCCAGCTTTGGTTAACCGACCTGTGCCTACTTACATTCCACTATATTATCGAATCTCAAACATCCAAAGGTTGACTGTAAGAAATCTCTGTTAGGGATAAGTCCGCCTTTGCACCTTACGTAAATGTTCTGATGTACTTGTTACTGTTTATTATTTACTGGTGCAATAAAGCATTTTCTATCTATTTATCTATCTAACTTTGCTTACCCCGATTGTCGGGATAAAGCGTGTGGTATGTATGCATGTGTGTCGTGAAAAGTTTTCCTAACTACACAGTTTTCCTAACTACCCAAAACAGGAATAAATTTACTTCACAACTAGGGTATACTTTGTCACCCTTTGGTAGCTCAGTGGTGCGGTCGGTCGACTGTTGTTAAGCAACGCTGAGCGCGGTAAGTACTTGGATGGGTGACCGTTCGACCGTTGGAGGCTGACCGTGGTTCGGATTCCACGTTAAACTGTAGGTCCCTTCCCTACTTACCTTACTAGGTGGTAGGGTTTACCCCGGCCGGGTTGGTACCACCGCACTGAGCGAAACGTCGGTCGAAGCTGCTATGTAAATAGTTCGTGTTTTCCGTCCAGTTCAGTGTAGCCGACATGAAATGAATGGAAGCACTGACATGGCACCCAGTTCACCTGGTGTTATGGGCTGACATCACGGATGTTGTAGGCGATGTAGCCAACCGTGTCAGTTTTCATAAAAAAAATTATAAAAATCGGGGTGTAGTGTAGTAAATGAGTGCTCAAATAAGGGGTCTAGCCAGAAAGCTCGAACGCAGAAAGTTTGACTTCGGAACTTTGTTCTGACTTGTTAGGAGGTAAATATACTAAAAGTCCCCACCACTGGGGGGTGCGCCCTAGGGGGGGGAGCACAAAGAAGGTCCCATTTTTCGGTTTTTCGCATATATCTCGAAAACGGTGCATCATAGGAAAAACTGTTCAATTACGGAATAAGAGGTGATAAAATTCTCTATAACTTTGGTATAGGCCTTTTTTCGGACATTATATCTCGACAACGATTGAAAATTGGTAAAAAGTGTATATACCAAAGTTGTAGAGAATTTTATCACCTCTTATTCCGTAATTTAACAGTTTTTCCTATGATGCACCGTTTTCGAGATATAAGCGAAAAACTGAAAAATGGGACATTCTTTGTGCTCCCCCCCCCCCCCCCCTTCCTTTTAGTATGTTTACCTCTCTGAAAACTGTGTAGTAGTCAGAACAAGGTTCCGAAGTCAAACTTTCTGCTTTCGAGCTTTCCGGCTACAATCATTCGTTTCCTGGCCTAGTGTGGCTGTGTCGTGGACACGGCCGTGTGTTTTACGTGAATACGTGTACGTAACGGGCAATATTTTCCTAGAGCGTATTACGTAACGAATTCTTTGATCCTTTAGCTATCGAGTGGTGTAATTAAATTTTGGATGTAGATGATAGATATGGATCTGCCACACCAAACTGTATCCCCCGATTTTGTTATCATCAGTTTTCTGGATTGGCTCCCACTACGGAAGCAAATTTAAAGACGTATTCACGTCAAAAATAAACTATTCGTTTTCTAACCTTTTACGAGCCTGGTCATTGCAGAGTATACACCTAGAAACTGCATGTCGTGACAAACGCGATTACTGGGCTTGCAATTTGTGCAGCTAATGCCCCCCACTTTTGTCACGCCCCGGGCTGAAATTATAATTGCGAGCTGCGGCGCACTTGTAATTCTACATTGGCGTGCGGCTGACATTATTTAAAATTTACTTAGCTCGCGGAAAGCAGTTCTCAACTATCGATAAAATAAATTAATTAATATGTTGATTATTTTTTTTATATATTGTTAGAATTTAAAATTGGAATTCCAACTGCTTATGGAGGCGTCCGGAGTCGGGCGTGCCAGAGCGTTCCCCACCCAAATCATAAGCTTGGCCATTCAGCGGGGGAACGCTGCTTCGGCCGTTGGGACTGTAATAAAAGTCCCAATACTCCCAATGGAGGGATTCTTTGTTTTAATTTAGCTGTATAGTTTGTTGTTGTTTTTGGGGTTCCGTGTCCGTCGTACGGGACCCTATTACTAAGCCTACGCCGTCGCGTCTGTCTGTCTGTCTGTCTTTCCGTCTGTCTGTCCGAGGGCTGCTGTATCTCTTGAACCGTAATAGGTAGCAAGTTGAAATTTTCACAGAATATGTGTTATTATGGCCGATATAACAACAAAGAATAAATATTAGAAAAAGTAAAAAATTCACGGGGTCCCCATACAATAACTAAAAAGTGTATGCGCGCCATCTACCGAAAACAGTACGAAGCACCCTCGGTGCGCGAGTTCGACTCGCACTTGGACTTTGTTCTCCTTTATATTCTTATTTTAATTATTTAGTTTTAGCCTTAATTGTTTCTTTGTTCGTTTACTTTCCATTGAAATTCTGTTACAAATACATATTAATATTATTATTCATCCATTTCATACCATCCATCATAGCTATCAAAGTGCTAAAAATATATATAAAATTTTAATAAAGATGTCTTAACATTATAATAAATTAAACTGTAGAACTCCCTTGCCCCTTACTCGGTGACAGGCTCAAATTGTAGCCGACTGGGTTGATACCACCGTACTGAATATAAAATGGCCGTACAGCAGCCTCGGCTATGTTCTTCTCTAGTCCAGTATAGCCAGCAATCCAAAGGGAAGTCTCCGGTATGGCACCTACTCGTAGGTGATATTGGCTGGTCGGAGCATGTGCTCTGGCCCCTCTAACTCAGCCACCCATACCGGATTACGTAAAAAAATTCTCTTTGAAAGAACCAGATGGAATGAAAAAACAATTATTTTCAAGAACAAAGACACTTTCGAGCGTAATTAGAAAAATCCAAGAACTCCTTTTCAATCGAGACCCCGGTTTCAAATTTTCCCGGCTCCCTAATTTCCTCAGGCTTCAGAGACTAGATTTACAGATTTAATTAGTTATCTTTAGCGTTTTAAATAAGCTTCCGAAACCTCCCGACGGAACATTTTGTAGGTACACAGAACGTAACTAAAATATTCTCGAACTTTCAAAGTTTGTAAATACACAAGACAAAATATCCGCTAAATTTTGTTAAACCCACAGAACATCAAATGCGCGCGCCCGCCCCTCCTAGAGGCGCCCTGAGCGCGATTTTTCTACAACGCCGTTGAAGCCTGTGGGCGTGGCCTATGACTTACATATGTGTGTTGTGCGTGTGCATTTGTTTTGTGCGTGTGCCTAACTTGCTCCTCTTTGTGTGTAGTGTCGATACTAGCACACACACCCACATACGAAGCGCTAGCAGCTCAGCGTACGGTTATTGGGTTTCAAATATCATCGCTTATGGCGCCTCTAGTAGGGGGCGCCCGCGGTAGGTATTTGATGCTCTGTGGTTAAACCTCATAAATTTGAAGTTTGGAATTCGAACTCTAGATTGTTTTTTATAATAACGAATAGTACCGTGTTCTAAGTGAAAGAACTTTAAACAACGAAGGTATAAACCTTGGTTTGATTCTACTTACATTGTAATCCTTACTATTCTCATTTTATAGAAAAATTATAACATAATATGCTGTATACAGCACAGTAATTTATCGATATGACACCTCACTAAGCTCACCTAGGATAGAAATAGAAATAAAGTGTAAAAAGACTTAAAGGAAATGTTGCATGGCTTTTAGTTTGCAAGTAAAATTACATTACTTGCTTATACGTTAGAAAATGTTCAAGAATTTCAGAATAATGAAGTTACCATTTTGTTATGTCGGCCCATACAAAAATATTCAAAAACCTCTCCCAGGAAAAGTTTATTTTGTATTAATTCTTTTTTTCTGAGATTGGTTTTTAGGGTTCCGTATTCATTACTAGGCATACTCCGTCTGTCTGTCTGTCCGAGGGCTGTATCGTTTGAACCGTGATAGTTAGCTGGTTGAAATGTTCACAGAATATAGGGAACCCTTCGTGCGCGAGTAAAACACGCACTTGTTTTCTCTTTCTTTGGTTTCTAAAACTTAGTTGTAAAAGTAGCTAGTATTATAGTGTTTTTAAATTGAACCGAATTATTTTATTTACATAAACATTATGTAAGATTTTAATAAAAAATATTCATACTAAAAGTGCTAGAAACACATTACTTAACAGAATTTTTTTTTATGAAAACACAGAAAAGTTTTCGAGACCAAAGAAAGAAAACAAAAACAATATCGGTTCAATTTTGAAGTAGAAAACAGGCTTTTCCCGAGAGAGATTATTGATATTTTTTTATATGGGCCGATACAACATAATGGTAGCCCGACTTCGTAAAATCAACCTCGTAAGATATTTTCCGAAACTTAAACCTTTCAGTTATATCATCTCCATTTATAATGACGACTATATAAATACGTGCTATAATTTACAAGAATTTGCAGCACAACACCGATTACTCTGGTTACTCCGATTGTCGGGATACAGCGTGTGGTATGTATATAATACGTACAGATAACTCAGTGTGTGTCACGAATGTGTCTCACGAAGTCCGTTTGGCTATGAATGTTGTCAGGCATGCACAAGTACATTGTTTTAGTGTGCGTAACCTCGAGAGCGCTCAGTCACGCACGCCGCACGACACGATCGCGACGCGGTCCACGCACACAACACACACAAGCGCACTTATCAGTACCTACACCTCACTACTACAACCGGAGCCAAACGGACTTCGTGAGATAGAACATCTGTATCTCCAATCACAAAGTTCAGAAACTGACTTCGTCTTTGTAAAACCATTGTCATGAAAAGGACACCGTAAATCCACATCCGTAAAATATCTCCGTCAGACCGTCTCCGTAAAACCATCTTAGTAAAATAGAATCCGTACAACGACATGCCCAAAAGGAAGCACTGACATGGCATCTAGTTCCGAGGTGTTATGGGCTGACGTCGCGGGTGTAGTAGATAATTTAGTCGACCAGTCAACCATGTGAGGTTCTGAAAAAAAATAAATCGAGCATAAAATCAACTCCGTAAAACGATTAGTAAAACCGACTCCATAAGACAGAAAAGGTTCACCTAGTTCACAAGGTGTTACGGGCTGACCTCGCGGGTGTAGTAGATAATTTAGTCGACCAGTCAACCATGTGAGGTTCCGAAATATTTTAAAAAAAATCGAGCATACAATCAACTCCAAAAAACGATTAGTAAAACCGACTCCATAAGACAGAAAAAGTTCATCTAGTTCACAAGGTGTTACGGGCTGAGACGTCGCGGGTGTAGTACGTAATTTAGTCGACCATTCAACCATGTGAGGTTCCGAAAACATTTAAAAATATCGAGCGTACAATCAACTCCGTAAAACGATTGGTAAAGTCGACTCCATAAGACAGAAAAATTCACCCCTCAGGCCCAGTTCAGTAAACCGTCACCGTAAACCCGTCTTCGTGAAACCGTCTCCGTAAAACCAGTTTCGATTAGCTGCCACGCAAACAATGTAGCTGTATCATTAAGTAAGTAGCTAAGACTCAGCCATTCCCTTTAGTTAGATAATTAATTGGTTGTATGTCGAAGGCCTCGTAGTAACTGAATATTGCGATGACCCAGTAAACAGGGCCTGTAATACCTCCCTGAAATACGACACTGTAAATATTTTGAAAGTATTTTCTTCTAATTCTGGTAATCAGTTCGTGGGTTTATCATAATTAGACTTTTACATTCATGAATACCAAACTGTACCCCGAAGATTAGGGTAAGTATAGTAATCGATATTGTACTACACGAAAACAGTGATTGCATGACGTGGAGGGACCGTGGCAAGGTTTTTGGGTATTCGCGGAAATCCGCACTAGTAATCCTAATACACACTTAAGACTCAGCAGTACCAAAAATAGGTTTCTCCCTATTGATGTATCTCGTAAACTGCTGTGAGTTTGACGTTAGAAAAAATGTATGCCTTTCTACAAAACATACTCATTAACAGAACCGGGAAAATGGAACGCACTCCCTGTCCATCTATTTCCTCCCAAGTCTGGTATTTTCAAAAGGGGCGTGAAAAGGCTCCTGTCAGGCCGGCATGGGATTCGCAATCCCCGTGCATCACAGAATGTCCATGGGCATCGTTAGACACGTACTCGTATGTGAAACGATGCCATATGTCACGCTATCCATAGAAAAAAAACCGCTTCCCAGCAAGAAGCCTAAAACGCGATTGGATAAATATGACTCCATAGAGGTATTGTCTCGAAAATTATGAAAACAAATATATCCGTGACACGGTCAACATGTTATAGTAATTTAATTTTACATAATAGATCAAATTTATGCAGTACTCCTTCCCGTCAAGGAGAGAGAGTTTTGGCCAGCTCTTTAAAGAAATATAGTGCGATTATGGGACACCCTGTACTTAAATTATTGCGCCAAACGATCTCGCGCTTGGCATATTTTTAAACTGCTTTTGTGTAACGAGACGAAAATATACATGAATTTCGCTACGCAAACTGTTAAAATGCTAATTAAAAAATCTGAAAACGCGCTCAGCCGCGATTTTTTTAAATTATATTTAAATACGTTTGTTTATGCACACTTTTTAACTAACTAGGCAGCTTCCGCGTGCATGTGCATACATCATGCATATACATACACAACAGCTATATTTCATTCTGCATCACAGTGCTTCCCTTCGGTCTTGCCGGCTATAGTAAACCTGGACGGAAAACACGAACTATTTTTTTTTTTATGGAAACTGACACGTTTGGCTACATCACCCACAACGTCCGTGATGTCAGCCCATAACACCGGGTGAACTAGGTGCCATGTCAGTGCTTCCTCCTTTGATCGTTATTGAACTATTTAACTATTTAAACTATTTAAAAATTTAAAATATATTTAAAATTTTAACCTTTGTACTATTTAAATAGCCGTTTCAACCGACCTTTCATTCAGTGCAGTGATACCACCTCGTCAGGTAAGAAGGGAAGGGACCTACAGTTTTACGTGGAATCCGAACCACGGTCAGCCTTTCACGATCGAGTGGTCACCCATCCATCCACTGACCGCGCCCAGGTGTGCTTATGATCCGATCGCGCTACTGAGCTACCGAGGCACGACCGAAGGGAAGCACTGATATGGCAGCTAGTTCACCAAGGTGTTATGGGCTGTCATCACGGATTTAGTATTTGATGTAGTCAACCGTGTCAGATTTTATAAAAAAAATGTGTTAAAACAACACATTTATTTAAATAACCAATATAATAATATAAAATCGAAGTTCTAGAATAAGTACTCTCCAATCGCGCCTTCTACCAAGAAATAAATATAATTTTGTACATACTCGTAGTACGCGTACAAATTAATGATTAATACAAAATAAAGCAATTCCAGATTATTACAACAGATTTTATTGTTCTCAACAAAGGAGTTAGGCTCAGAATTCCGGACTCGTATCACGAAGGGGCGTTATCAGGCGTGTTAACTTGTTTACTTTGCGCTAACAAGGTGCGTTAGCTGTGATTCCGTGCACGCGAAATATTATCTCGGACGGTGGAGAATTCAGCCGGGTCGAATGCGGGCTACCGGAACATAGGTGCCGTGGAGGGGTTCTGTGATTTCTCTATGGGCAGCTAAAAAATAGTTAATCTACAGAAATTGCATGAATGTGTACTATTGCTGCGTGTGAGCTCCTTTAACCTAGTTTCTACAAAAGGCGTATCAATAAAGTCAAGGACAACCTTTTTGTTCACCTTTTCGCTGTCATGGTACTTTACAGGGCATATTTTCGCGAGAACGGTGTTATTGGCCTTATCTAATAGTCCGACGGAATACTCGCACCAGTTTCTTATAAAAAATATATCACGCTGTAATACGACGAATCAAGTAACTGGAACAATCGGTGTTGTGCTGCAAGGACCATTGTAAATTACAGTACAACACTGACCACCACGCAAAGTACATATTCGGGCAAGATAACTATCAAGCAGCTAGTGAGGCAAGAAGACGCACCTGCTGGTAGATTCGGTGGAAGGACCGTGCCAAGGTGAGAACTGGCTAGCCTGTCGCTTTTTAGCATGGCATCTTGCCCTTTAATCATTTTCAATAAAACGAAATGTTGCAAGTACATTTTCTTTAAGTACCTACTTGGAATGAAACGGAATGACACACACACAACTGAACTTGCGATCGACCAGATTTGTCTTATCTGTTTACGATGAATAATTTCCAAGGATTTCGGCACTCCAAACTTTTTAACATCTCGAAACGTACTTGTTGACGTTTCAAATTATTTTCTAAATAATGAGAAAACCGATCCCAATATTTTTCGAAGAAATCTATTCTCAGAAGAAATCTAAGCACCGAGTCTTAGCTTTGGACAAGTACAAGGAACATTTTCCGCATTAAATTTCCTGAGTATTGACTAAAATATGAAACTTTGAAAATTTACAACAAAAAAACCAGTCTACGTATGTTTGGCATCAGTTTCATCAAAATCGGTTCAGTAGATCCGGAGAGACAGATAGTCACCAGAGTGATTCCATAAGGGTCCCTTTTTTTCGCATTTTACGACGGGACCCTAAAAAGTACATCACAAAAAGAGTGTGTAAGATATTGTGGTTTCGTATGGCGTTACTTTCCCAAATTCACAAGGAAACTACGAGTACATAAACGGTTCAGTCCAAATCCAAACTATTCTACTCCCAGAGTTTCTTTGTCCCGGCTCGCCTCCCAAACCTCGCCTGAGTCAGGGAAATAAAGGAGAAACGGTGATTTACATTCAAATAGTTTTGTTCCATTTGCTTCTGTTGGATTATTGCTGCCATCGTTTTGGCTTTTTTTCGTTTCGTACTCTGCTTTACTTCGCTTTTGCTTACGACACGTGTGCCCAATTACTGTAAACGTGTGTGTGTTTCGGGATCTACATGTGGGCCTCCAGTTTACTATCAAAGTTCCTTTGTCGATCTGTTAATTTTGTTTACTTATTTTTAGGGTTCTGTACCTCAAAAGAGGACAAAGCTGAACCCTTATAGGATCACTCTTATCACTCGTGTATCTGTCTGTCTGTCTGTCCGTTTGTCAGAGCTTATTTTCTCCGAATCAACTGGATATATTGACAAATTTGGTACATAAATAGAGTTTGTTGACCCATTCACGTTTCATTTTAAGGGATAAATTTTGGGGCACAAATTAGAAAATAAAAAAATTATTTTCAAGTGAACCATGTTGCATATCATTGAAAAGGGTTCATTATAAGGAATGCAAATATATTTTTTTATAATTTTTTATGAGTTTAAAAAATATTAAGGAAAATTAAATAACAAACATCGAGCATTCACCCCTATCGCCCTTATCTCCGAGATTACTGAGTCTAAAATTTCGAAAGAAAAGACAATATTGATACGGGCCTCACTTAAAGTTTACAGGAAAACCTAAACGAAAATCCTAAGTTTTAAAGTTCTCACGGAAAACGGAATGGTACGGAACCCTCTCCACGCGAGTTAGACTCGCACTTGACTGTTTTTTAACTTTGTATTAATGAGTGAATTTGATGAAAACTTTAAAACATTCCCCACCCAATTATTTCAACGCCATTTTAGTAGGTTATATAATATAGCTGAGCCCGCGGCTCCGCTCGCGTGAAATTCGTATTTCAAAGAAGACAGTAAGTAACTATGGGCGAGGCCGAAGGCCGAGCTGCGTTCAGGAAGTCGATAAACTCGACTCGTACTTACTTTCTTAGATATGCTAAGAAAGTAAGTACGAGTAAGGGCGAGGCCGAAGGCAAGCTGCGTTAAGGTAAACGATAAACCTTGTCAAATAAAGTAAGTAACTAACGGCGAGGCTTCAGGCTGAACTGTATTCTAGAAAGAAAATAAACCTTCTCGAAGAAAGTAAGTAACTGAGAGCGAGGCCGAAGGCCGAGCTGCGTCCAGGAAGACGATAAACCTTCTCGAAAAAGCAAGTAACTGAGGTCGAGGCCGAAGGCCGAGCTGCGTTCAGGAAGACTATAAACCTTATCGAAGAAAGTAAGTAACTAAGGGCGAGGCCGAAGGCCGAGCTGCGTTCAGAAAGACCATGAACCTTCACGAAGACAGTAAGTAACTGAGGGCGAGGCCGAAGGCCGAGCTGCGTTCAGGAAGATTATAAACCTTATCGAAGAAAGTAAGTAACGAAGGGCGAGGCCGAAGGCCGAGCTGCGTTCAGAAAGACCATGAACCTTCACGAAGACAGTAAGTAACTCAGGGCGAGGCCGAAGGCCGAGCTGCGTTCAGGAAGGCGATAAACCTTATCTAAGAAAGTATGTAACTAAGGGCGAGGCCGAAGGCCGAGCTGCGTTCAGAAAAACTATAAACCTTCTCGAAGAAAGTAAGTAACTGAAAGCGAGGCCGAAGGCCGAGCTACGTTCAGGAATACCATAAACCTTCTCAAATAAAGTAAGTAACTAAGGGCAAGGCCGAAGGCCGAGCTGCGTTCAGGAAGACTATAAACCTTATCGAAGAAAGTATGTAACTAAGGGCGAGGCCGAAGGCCGAGCTGCATTCAGAAAGACTATAAACCTCGAAGAAAGTAAGTAACTGAAAGCGAGGCCGAAGGCCGAGCTACGTTCAGGAAGACCATAAACCTTCTCAAAGAAAGTAAGTAACAAAGGGCGAGGCCGAAGGCCGAGCTGCGTTAAGGAAGACGATAAACCTTATCTAAGAAAGTAAGTAATTAAGGGCGAGGCCGAAGGCCGAGCTACGTTCAGGAAGACCATAAACCTTCTCGAAGAAAGTAAGTAACTGAGGGCGAGGCCGAAGGCCGAGCTGCGTTCAGGAAGACTATAAACCTTCTCGAAGAAAATAAGTAACTGAGGGCGAGGCCGAAGGCCGAGCGGCGTTCAGGAAGACGATAAACCTTCTCGAAAAAGTAAGTAACTGAGGGCGAGGCAGAATACCGACCTGCGTTCAGAAAGACTATAAACCTTCTCAAAGTAAGTAAGTAACTAACGGCGAGGCCGAAGGCCGAGCTGCGTTCAGGAAGACCGTGAACCTTCTCGAAGACAGTAAGTAACTGAGGGCGAGGCCGAAGGCCGAGCTGCGTTCAAAAAGACCATGAACCTTCACGAAGACAGTAAGTAACTGAGGGCGAGGCCGAAGGCCGAGCTGCGTTCAGGAAGGCGATAAACCTTATCTAAGAAAGTATGTAACTAAGGGCGAGGCCGAAGGCCGAGCTGCGTTCAGAAAAACTATAAACCTTCTCGAAGAAAGTAAGTAACTGAAAGCAAGGCCGAAGGCCGAGCTGCGTTCAGGAATACCATAAACCTTCTCAAAGAAAGTAAGTAACTAAGGGCAAGGCCGAAGGCCGAGCTGCGTTCAGGAAGACTATAAACTTTCTCAAAGAAAGTAAGTAATTAAGGGCGAGGCCGAAGGCCGAGCTGCGTTCTGGAAGACTATAAACCTTATCGAAGAAAGTATGTAACTAAGGGCGAGGCCGAAGGCCGAGCTGCATTCAGAAAGACTATAAACCTTCTCGAAGAAAGTAAGTAACTGAAAGCGAGGCCGAAGGCCGAGCTACGTTCAGGAAAACCATAAACCTTCTCAAAGAAAGTAAGTAACAAAGGGCGAGGCCGAAGGCCGAGTTGCGTTCAGGAAGACGATAAACCTTATCTAAGAAAGTAAGTAATTAAGGGCGAGGCCGAAGGCCGAGCTAAGTTTAGCAAGACCATAAACCTTCTCGAAGATAGTAAGTAACTGAGGGCGAGGCCGAAGGCCGAGCTGCGTTCAGGAATACTATAAACCTTCTCGAAGAAGTAAGTAACTGAGGGCGAGGCCGAAGGCCGAGCGGCGTTCAGGAAGACTATAAACGCTCTCGAAGAAAGTAAGTAATTAAGGGCGAGGCCGAAGGCCGAGCTGCATTCAGAAAGACCATGAACCTTCTCGAAGACAGTAAGTAACTGAGGGCGAGGCCGAAAACCGAGCTGCGTTCAGGAAGGCGATAAACCTTATCTAAGAATGTAAGTAATTAAGCGCGAGGCCGAAGGCCGAGCTACGTTCAGGAAGACCATAAGACCATAATATTACATTAAAAAAAACAAAAACTTTCATACAAAGTCGTCGTCCCCATTTCCCCCCTTAAAGTTGTAATTTCCAAAAAATCCTTAACGGATTCTTACGTTATGAAATAAACCTATGTTCCAAATTTCAGCTTTCTAGACTTAGTAGTTTCGGCTGTGCGTTAACAGATCAGTCAGTCAGGACAAACAATTTTATAAGTATAGATATCTACTCTTTATTCTACTCGTATCGTACCAAAAGCATCTATCTACACTACACCAACGCAACGCAACAGAACTGCTAACGCCATATATTACGACCATTCGACACTAAATTCCGTTTTCTTTGATACTGCTCAACCCTAAGGCTATTTAACTTTATGGTATATGGCCTACTATAGTGAGCCTGAAGAACTACTCTTTACATTGGTGTAAACCGCATAAAAATCTGTTAAGTGGTTCCGAGTTTACCTCAAACATACATACATACATGCAAACAGACGTTTCCTTTTATAAGAAGTAGAGATAGAGAAAAGAAGATAGAGATTAAATTATCCTCCCTTCCCCTCTCCCCGCGGACTCCTCCCCCGTACCTCAACCCCACTCTTCAAAACCACCCCCAGTATGGATAAAATTATTTAAAATACTAAATCCTAATTTTGAAATCATCCCCTATTTTAATTTAATTTTAATTTCATCCCCTATTTCACCCCGTTAAGGGTTGTTTTATTGAGACAAAAGGTAGCCTATGTTCTTCCTCAGGATGCAATTCAGCTCCGTACAAAATTTCATAAAATCCTAAAATCTAATTTTGAAATCAACCCCTATTTTAATTTAAGGGTTGATTTAGCAAAAACGCTGAAACACGTATTTCTTTATTTCATACCAAAAGCTTAAATATAAATTGTCATATCCCTAACTTAAGAAATGCTGAGTTCCTCATACAAACTTTCATCCCCTATTTCACCCCCTTAAGGGTTGTTTTTTGAGACAAAAAGTAGCCTATGTCCGTCCTCGGGATGCAATTCATCTCCGTGCAATATTTTATCGAAATCTGTTCTGCGGTTTAGGCGTGAAAAGGTAACAGACAGACAGACAGACAGACAGACAGACAGACAGACAGACAGACAACAGAGTTACTTTCGAATTTATAATATTAGTATGGATTTATGTTAATGAGCTTTAGTACTACCTACCTATTTAAATATTCTAGAACTTTTGATTCAAGCACTAAGCATTTACAGATTTAATCGTGCTTTGTACTGGAGGGTGAATTTTTGCAGAAACTCGCAATATAAATTCTTAATTAAAATTTAATGTCTTAATTAAAATTAATTTGTTTACGTTGTTTTATAATATCGAAATATAATTGTTTATAAGAATTATTGTTTTAGCGTTTAGTAAGTTATCTAAACATAAAACATCTGACAACCGTCGTGATCCCTTTGAGCGTTCGCGAGCGTTTGAAATGACCGCAGACCGGAGCCATTCGGTGCCGGAGCGGTGCCTGGCTGAAACTCTGAAGATATTTTACTCAATTTTAAAGCTAAAAAGAAAGAGTGTTTCCGTTTTAAAGTGCTGAGAGAAATACCTAAATTATATTTTTATTAGAGTTTAGAAAGTTTAGAAAATTGTTTGGCAAAATGAAAATATAAATAGAATAACCTGCAGGGAAGTTTTTATCTTTTCTGTTTTGTAAGATAATAAATTTCCTTATTATATAGAGATTGCGACTGCCTTATTTCAAATAGCAAGTTAGAATATAGCAATATTCAACAACCAACAACATGATGTAAGTAAGTCTAAGTGTGTTGTACAAGATATTATGTTCGAAAACTTGTAACACTAATTAAGGAGGTACCTTGTAACTCAATATTCTCTATCTTACTAATGTTCAATACGCAAATATGCTGATGGTTCATTAGGCTATTTTTATATAAAACTAGCTGAGCCCGCGGCTCCGCTCGCGTGAAATTCGTATTTCAAAGAAGACAGTAAGTAACTATGGGCGAGGCCGAAGGCCGAGCTGCGTTCAGGAAGTCGATAAACTCGACTCGTACTTACTTTCTTAGATATGCTAAGAAAGTAAGTACGAGTAAGGGCGAGGCCGAAGGCAAGCTGCGTTAAGGTAAACGATAAACCTTGTCAAATAAAGTAAGTAACTAACGGCGAGGCTTCAGGCTGAACTGTATTCTAGAAAGAAAATAAACCTTCTCGAAGAAAGTAAGTAACTGAGGGCGAGGCCGAAGGCCGAGCTGCGTTCAGGAAGACGATAAACCTTCTCGAAAAAGCAAGTAACTGAGGTCGAGGCCGAAGGCCGAGCTGCGTTCAGGAAGACTATAAACCTTATCGAAGAAAGTAAGTAACTAAGGGCGAGGCCGAAGGCCGAGCTGCGTTCAGAAAGACCATGAACCTTCACGAAGACAGTAAGTAACTGAGGGCGAGGCCGAAGGCCGAGCTGCGTTCAGGAAGATTATAAACCTTATCGAAGAAAGTAAGTAACGAAGGGCGAGGCCGAAGGCCGAGCTGCGTTCAGAAAGACCATGAACCTTCACGAAGACAGTAAGTAACTCAGGGCGAGGCCGAAGGCCGAGCTGCGTTCAGGAAGGCGATAAACCTTATCTAAGAAAGTATGTAACTAAGGGCGAGGCCGAAGGCCGAGCTGCGTTCAGAAAAACTATAAACCTTCTCGAAGAAAGTAAGTAACTGAAAGCGAGGCCGAAGGCCGAGCTACGTTCAGGAATACCATAAACCTTCTCAAAGAAAGTAAGTAACTAAGGGCAAGGCCGAAGGCCGAGCTGCGTTCAGGAAGACTATAAACCTTATCGAAGAAAGTATGTAACTAAGGGCGAGGCCGAAGGCCGAGCTGCATTCAGAAAGACTATAAACCTCGAAGAAAGTAAGTAACTGAAAGCGAGGCCGAAGGCCGAGCTACGTTCAGGAAGACCATAAACCTTCTCAAAGAAAGTAAGTAACAAAGGGCGAGGCCGAAGGCCGAGCTGCGTTAAGGAAGACGATAAACCTTATCTAAGAAAGTAAGTAATTAAGGGCGAGGCCGAAGGCCGAGCTACGTTCAGGAAGACCATAAACCTTCTCGAAGAAAGTAAGTAACTGAGGGCGAGGCCGAAGGCCGAGCTGCGTTCAGGAAGACTATAAACCTTCTCGAAGAAAATAAGTAACTGAGGGCGAGGCCGAAGGCCGAGCGGCGTTCAGGAAGACGATAAACCTTCTCGAAAAAGTAAGTAACTGAGGGCGAGGCAGAATACCGACCTGCGTTCAGAAAGACTATAAACCTTCTCAAAGTAAGTAAGTAACTAACGGCGAGGCCGAAGGCCGAGCTGCGTTCAGGAAGACCGTGAACCTTCTCGAAGACAGTAAGTAACTGAGGGCGAGGCCGAAGGCCGAGCTGCGTTCAAAAAGACCATGAACCTTCACGAAGACAGTAAGTAACTGAGGGCGAGGCCGAAGGCCGAGCTGCGTTCAGGAAGGCGATAAACCTTATCTAAGAAAGTATGTAACTAACGGCGAGGCCGAAGGCCGAGCTGCGTTCAGAAAAACTATGAACCTTCTCGAAGAAAGTAAGTAACTGAAAGCGAGGCCGAAGGCCGAGCTGCGTTCAGGAATACCATAAACCTTCTCAAAGAAAGTAAGTAACTAAGGGCAAGGCCGAAGGCCGAGCTGCGTTCAGGAAGACTATAAACTTTCTCAAAGAAAGTAAGTAATTAAGGGCGAGGCCGAAGGCCGAGCTGCGTTCTGGAAGACTATAAACCTTATCGAAGAAAGTATGTAACTAAGGGCGAGGCCGAAGGCCGAGCTGCATTCAGAAAGACTATAAACCTTCTCGAAGAAAGTAAGTAACTGAAAGCGAGGCCGAAGGCCGAGCTACGTTCAGGAAAACCATAAACCTTCTCAAAGAAAGTAAGTAACAAAGGGCGAGGCCGAAGGCCGAGTTGCGTTCAGGAAGACGATAAACCTTATCTAAGAAAGTAAGTAATTAAGGGCGAGGCCGAAGGCCGAGCTAAGTTTAGCAAGACCATAAACCTTCTCGAAGATAGTAAGTAACTGAGGGCGAGGCCGAAGGCCGAGCTGCGTTCAGGAATACTATAAACCTTCTCGAAGAAGTAAGTAACTGAGGGCGAGGCCGAAGGCCGAGCGGCGTTCAGGAAGACTATAAACGCTCTCGAAGAAAGTAAGTAATTAAGGGCGAGGCCGAAGGCCGAGCTGCATTCAGAAAGACCATGAACCTTCTCGAAGACAGTAAGTAACTGAGGGCGAGGCCGAAAACCGAGCTGCGTTCAGGAAGGCGATAAACCTTATCTAAGAATGTAAGTAATTAAGCGCGAGGCCGAAGGCCGAGCTACGTTCAGGAAGACCATAAGACCATAAAATTACATTAAAAAAAAAATAGGTAAAAAACTTTTAAGTTAAACGGTTTTATTAAAAATAAAAAACTAGAAAAAAAAAACAGCTGTACAAAAAACTAAAAAATAATAAGAACACAAGCCTGGGCCTACTTAAGATTTTACGTCTGGGTAAGAAATCGTGCAATACTAGCGTGCTTTCTTCTCATGTCGGATGCCAAAGGGCACATTGTGTCGCTGCGTCAGCGGAGTAAGTAATAAATTGAGACTTTTAACAGACTAATATAAAAACGTGGGGCGCATGTTATTTATTACGCATATTATAAGCCCCACGTTTTTATATTAGTCTGTTAAAAGTCTCAATTTATTACTTATTCCGCTGACGCAGCGACACAATGTGCCCTTTGGCATCCGACATGAGAAGAAAGCACGCTAGTATTGCACGATTTCTTACCCAGACGTAAAATCTTAAGTATGCCCAGGCTTGTGTTCTTATTATTTTTTAGTTTTTTGTACACCTGTTTTTTTTTCTAGTTTTTTATTTTTAATAAAACCGTTTAACTTAAAAGTTTTTTACCTATTTTTTTATTTACTCGTTTTTAGTTTGATTTTTGGCTCGTATCATTCATTACGTAAACTCGTCATCCTTTCCAACTCTGTCATTGCATCTTTGTTACTCGGTTTCTTACCTGTCAATTACTCACAATCAAGCTCCTCAATACATAACCCTTCTAAAGACTTCACGCGACTCAATGCAACATACGCTTGACCCTCCTCAAATAGTCTGGAGCCCAAATACACGACAGCACGGTCAACAGTACTGCCCTGCATTTTATGGACAGTGGAGGCCCATGACAAAATTATCGGTAACATCCGTCTCTCAGCTGTTCCATAATTAAACTTTGCTGGAAACTGTATGGCTTTAGGATGGATAAGGTGTCCGCCGTCTCTTTCAAAATCAATTTGAACAGATGGTATGTCTGTTTCATACTTTTGCGTTCGGCAAGTATGGGACACTCGTCCAAACAAACCAAATGAGCCCAACCTCGAGAGGGTTACTAGTAACGGTTAAAGAGTTCCACTGTACACCTCCTGACTCCATCATCAGACCCTCGTCACCAAGTGTATTGGTAAAAGTAAGGGACACTCGTCCAAACCAACCCTATGAGCCTAACTCGAGTGGGTTACTAGTAACGGTTGAAGAGTTCCACTGTACACCTCCTGACTCCATCATCAGACCCTCGTCACCAAGTGTATTGGTAGAAGTAAGGGACACTCGTCCAAACCAACCATATGAGCCCAAACTCGAGGGGGTTACTAGTAACCGTTGAAGAGTTCCACTGTACACCTCCTGACTCCATCATCAGACCCTCGTCATCAAGTGTATTGGTAGAAGTATGGGACACTCGTCCAAACCAACCATATGAGCCCAAACTCGAGGGGGTTAATAGAAACGGTTGAAGAGTTCCATTGTACACCTCCTGCCTCCATCATCAGACCCTCGTCACCAAGTGTATTGGTTAGAAGTATGGGACACTCGTCCAAACCAACCAAATGAGCCCAAACTCGAGGGGGTTACTAGTAACGGTTGAAGAGTTCCACTGTACACCTCCTGACTCCATCATCAGACCCTCGTCACCAAGTATATAGGTAGAACTATGGTACACTCGTCCAAACCAATCAAATGAGCCCAAACTCGAGGGGGTTACTAGTAACGGTTGAAGAGTTTCACTGTACACCTCCTGACTCCATCATCAGACCCTCGTCACCAAGTGTATTGGTAGTAGTATGGGACACTCGTCCAAACCAACCATATCAGCCCAAACTCGAGGGGGTTACTAGTAACGGTTGAAGAGTTCCCCGTCCACCTCCTGACTCCATCATCAGACTCTCGTCACCAAGTGTATTGGTAGAAGTATGGGACACTCGTCCAAACCAGCCAAATGAGCCCAAACTCGAGGGGGTTACTAGTAACGGTTTAAGAGTTCCACTGTACACCTCCTGACTCCATGATCAGACCCTCGTCACCAAATGTATTGGTAGAAGTATGGGACACTCGTCCAAACCAACCATATGAGCCCAAACTCGAGGGAGTTACTAGTAACGGTTGAAGAGTTCCACTGTCCACCTCCTGACTCCATCATCAGACCCTCACCAAGTGTATTGGTAGAAGTATGGGACACTCGTCCAAACCAACCAAATGAGCCCAAACTCGTAACGGTTGAAGAGTTCCACTGTACACCTCCTGACTCCATCATCAGACCCTCGTCACCATGTGTATTGGTAGAAGTATGGAACACTCGTCCAAACTAACCAAATAAGCCCAAACTCGAGGGGGTTACTAGTAACGGTTGAAGAGTTCCACTGTCCACCTCCTGACTCCAACATCAGACCCTCGTCAAAAAGTGTATTGGTAGAAGTATAGAACACTCGTCCAAACAAACCTAATGAGCCCATACTCGAGGGGGTTACTAGTAACGGTTGAAGAGTTCCACTGTACACCTACTGATTCCATCATCAGACCCTCGTCACCAAGTGTATTGGTAGAAGTATGGGACACTTGTCCAAACCAACCAAATGAGCCCAAAATCGAGGTTGTTACTAGTAACGGTTGAAGAGTTCCACTGTACACCTCCTGACTTCATCATCAGACCCTCGTCACCAAGTATATTAGTAGAACTATGGGACACTCGTCCAAACCAACCAAATGAGCCCAAACTCGAGGGGGTTACTAGTAACGGTTGAAGAGTTCCACTGTACACCTCCTGACTCCATCATCAGACTCTCGTCACCAAGTGTATTGGTAGAAGTATGGGACACTCGTCCAAACCAACCAAATGAGCCCAAACTCGAGGGGGTTACTAGTAACGGTTGAAGAGTTCCACTGTACACCTCCTGACTCCATCAGCAGACCCTCGTCACCAAGTGTATTGGTAGAAGTATGGGACACTCTTCCAAACCAACCATATGAGCCCAAACTCGAGGGGGTTACTATTAACGGTTGAAGAGTTCCACTGTCCACCTCCTGACTCCATCATCAGACCCTCGTCACCAAGTGTATTGGTAGACGTATGGAACACTCGTCCAAACCAATCATATGAGCCCAAACTCGAGGGGGTTACTAGTAACGGTTGAAGAGTTCCACTGTCCTCCTCCTGACTCCATCATCAGACCCTCGTTACCAAGTTGAAATTATCATAATATTGTATTGTCACGAGAACTCAATGTGTGTGCAAAGTTTCAAAAAAATCGGTTCAGTAGAAGTAATTGAAAAAGTTGTCGCAAGATTTGAAACAAAGATAGTAACAAACAAACAAACAAATATACGGAGTCAAGCTAAATAAAACCGTTTAAAAAACAAAAACTTTCATACAAAGTCGTCGTCCCCATTTCCCCCCTTAAAGTTGTAATTTCCAAAAAATCCTTAACGGATTCTTACGTTATGAAATAAACCTATGTTCCAAATTTCAGCTTTCTAGACTTAGTAGTTTCGGCTGTGCGTTAATAGATCAGTCAGTCAGGACAAACAATTTTATAAGTATAGATATCTACTCTTTATTCTACTCGTATCGTACCAAAAGCATCTATCTACACTACACCAACGCAACGCAACAGAACTGCTAACGCCATATATTACGACCATTCGACACTAAATTCCGTTTTCTTTGATACTGCTCAATCCTAAGGCTATTTAACTTTATGGTATATGGCCTACTATAGTGAGCCTGAAGAACTACTCTTTACATTGGTGTAAACCGCATAAAAATCTGTTAAGTGGTTCCGAGTTTACCTCAAACATACATACATACATGCAAACAGACGTTTCCTTTTATAAGAAGTAGAGATAGAGAAAAGAAGATAGAGATTAAATTATCCTCCCTTCCCCTCTCCCCGCGGACTCCTCCCCCGTACCTCAACCCCACTCTTCAAAACCACCCCCAGTATGGATAAAATTATTTAAAATACTAAATCCTAATTTTGAAATCATCCCCTATTTTAATTTAATTTTAATTTCATCCCCTATTTCACCCCGTTAAGGGTTGTTTTATTGAGACAAAAGGTAGCCTATGTTCTTCCTCAGGATGCAATTCAGCTCCGTACAAAATTTCATAAAATCCTAAAATCTAATTTTGAAATCAACCCCTATTTTAATTTAAGGGTTGATTTAGCAAAAACGCTGAAACACGTATTTCTTTATTTCATACCAAAAGCTTAAATATAAATTGTCATATCCCTAACTTAAGAAATGCTGAGTTCCTCATACAAACTTTCATCCCCTATTTCACCCCCTTAAGGGTTGTTTTTTGAGACAAAAAGTAGCCTATGTCCGTCCTCGGGATGCAATTCATCTCCGTGCAATATTTTATCGAAATCTGTTCTGCGGTTTAGGCGTGAAAAGGTAACAGACAGACAGACAGACAGACAGACAGACAGACAGACAGACAGACAACAGAGTTACTTTCGAATTTATAATATTAGTATGGATTGATATTATCCATACTAATATTATAAATTCGAAAGTAACTCTGTTGTCTGTCTGTCTGTCTGTCTGTCTGTTACCTTTTCACGCCTAAACCGCTGAACAGATTTCGATAAAATATTGCACGGAGATGAATTGCATCCCGAGGACGGACATAGGCTACTTTTTGTCTCAAAAAACAACCCTTAAGGGGGTGAAATAGGGGATGAAAGTTTGTATGGGGAACTCAGCATTTCTTAAGTTAGGGATATGAAAATTTATATTTAGGCTTTTGGTATGAAATAAAGAAATACGTGTTTCAGCGTTTTTGCTAAATCAACCCTTAAATTAAAATAGGGGTTGATTTCAAAATTAGATTTTAGGATTTTATGAAATTTTGTATGGAGCTGAATTGCATCCTGAGGAAGAACATAGGCTACCTTTTGTCTCAAAAAAACAACCCTTAACGGGGTGAAATAGGGGATGAAAGAATGTATGGGGAACCCATCATTTCTCAAGTTAGGGATATGAAAATTCATATTTAGGCTTTTGGTATAAAATTAAGAATTACGTGTTTCAGCGTTTTTGCTAAATCAACCCTTAAATTAAAATAGGGGATGATTTCAAAATTAGGTTTTAGGATTTTAAATGATTTTAAATAATTTTATCCATACTACGGGTGGTTTTGAAGAGTGGGGTTGAGGTACGAGGGAGGAGTCCGCGGGGAGAGGGGAAGGGAAGATAATTTAATCTCTATCTTCTTTTCTCTATCTCTACTTCTTATAAAAGAAAACGTCTGTTTGCATGTATGTATGTATGTTTGAGGTAAACTCGGAACCACTTAACAGATTTTTATGTGGTTTACACCAATGTAAAGAGTAGTTCTTCAGGCTCACTATAGTAGGCTATATACCATAAAGTTAAATAGCCTTAGGGTTGAGCAGTATCAAAGAAAACGGAATTTAGTGTCGAATGGTCGTAATATAAGGCGTTAGCAGTTCTGTTGCGTTGCGTTGGTGTAGTGTAGATAGATGCTTTTGGTAGAAGATACGAGTAGAATAAAGAGTAGATATCTATACTTATAAAATTGTTTGTCCTGAGTCCTGACTGACTGATCTATTAACGCACAGCCGAAACTACTAAGTCTAGAAAGCTGAAATTTGGAACATAGGTTTATTTCATAACGTAAGAACCGTTAAGGATTTTTTGGAAATTACAACTTTAAGGGGGGAAATGGGGACGACGACTTTGTATGAAAGTTTTTGTTTTTTTTTATGTAATATTATGGTCTTATGGTCTTCCTGAACGTAGCTCGGCCTTCGGCCTCGCCCTTAATTACTTACATTCTTAGATAAGGTTTATCGCCTTCCTGAACGCAGCTCGGCCTTCGGCCTCGCCCTCAGTTACTTACTGTCTTCGAGAAGGTTCATGGTCTTTCTGAATGCAGCTCGGCCTTCGCCCTCGCCCTTAATTACTTACTTTCTTCGAGAACGTTTATACTCTTCCTGAACGCCGCTCGGCCTTCGGCCTCGCCCTCAGTTACTTACTTTCTTCGAGAAGGTTTATAGTCTTCCTGAACGCAGCTCGGCCTTCGGCCTCGCCGTCAGTTACTTACTTTCTTCGAGAAGGTTTATCGTCTTCCTGAACGCAGCTCGGCCTTCGGCCTCGCCCTTTGTTACTTACTTTCTTTGAGAAGGTTTATAGTCTTCCTGAACGCAGCTCGGCCTTCGGCCTCGCCCTTAATTACTTACTTTCTTTGAGAAGGTTTATGGTCTTCCTGAACGTAGCTCGGCCTTCGGCCTCGCTTTCAGTTACTTACTTTCTTCGAGGTTTATAGTCTTTCTGAATGCAGCTCGGCCTTCGGCCTCGCCCTTAGTTACATACTTTCATCGATAAGGTTTATAGTCTTCCTGAACGCAGCTCGGCCTTCGGCCTCGCCCTTAATTACTTACTTTCTTTGAGAAAGTTTATAGTCTTCCTGAACGCAGCTCGGCCTTCGGCCTTGCCCTTAGTTACTTACTTTCTTTGAGAAGGTTTATGGTATTCCTGAACGTAGCTCGGCCTTCAGCCTCGCTTTCAGTTACTTACTTTCTTCGAGAAGGTTTATAGTTTTTCTGAACGCAGTTCGGCCTTCGGCCTCGCCCTTAGTTACATACTTTCTTAGATAAGGTTTATCGCTTTCCTGAACGCAGCTCGGTCTTCGGCCTCGCCCTCAGTTACTTACTGTCTTCGTGAAGGTTCATGGTCTTTCTGAACGCAGCTCGGCCTTCGGCCTCGTCCTTCGTTACTTAATTTCTTCGATAAGGTTTGTAGTCTTCCTGAACGCAGCTCGGCCTTCGGCCTCGCCCTCAGTTACTTTCTGTCTTCGTGAAGGTTCATGGTCTTTCTGAACGCAGCTCGGCCTTCGGCCTCGCCCTTAGTTACTTACTTTATTTGACAAGGTTTATCGTTTACCTTAACGCAGCTTGCCTTCGGCCTCGCCCTTACTCGTACTTACTTTCTTAGATATGGTTTATCGACTTCCTGAACGCAGCTCGGCCTTCGGCCTCGCCCATAGTTACTTACTGTCTTCTTTGAAATACGAATTTCACGCGAGCGGAGCCGCGGGCTCAGCTAGTGTATCTATACATAATTCAGATTAAGTTTTTTTATGTAAACCAACATGGGTGGCTGTGTCGAGAGACCAATGGTACAGTCGACAGAAACAAAAACCCCTCTCCTCGCGAAACCACGCTCAGTGAGGCGCCATGCCAGCAGATTTGCGGACTGTTGCTAGGCTGTCTAGCCCGTTGATACGACGTTTGAAGACATCCAGGTTAAAGGATTCGGGAAACACACTCGCCGGGAGACAGTTCCACACCCTAGCGCTGCGACAAAGAAACTATTTTGAGAACCGATGGGTTCTCAAAAGCCCAATGTCAACAACAAAAGGGTGCTCAGTTTCTCTGCGGCGAGTGCTGCGAAGATAGTATTAGTAAGACCTCATTATTCACTTACTTATATTTTCCACGATTTACAATGCAGGTTTATTGTACAATCCAATTTATTCCAACCAATCTTGAGCATAAAGAGCACTATTCGTGTGTAAGGATGTGTGTGTGTGTGTTTACTCAAAGTGTTGTCCACATCGGAATGACGAACATCGGCAATTTGCTAAGTATTACTTTCAACAAACAAAATTAAAATAAGTCACCCTTCGAACACTGGAGGAAATACATTGTTCCTCAGCTTATACGAATCAGCCAACATCGCGGACTAAGTAAATAATTAAGCTTAACAAGTAACAACGCTCCGCCAGCGGTGCTCTCCAACTGATTAGTACCCCTCCCCCTCCCCCTCCCCCCTTGACACTTCCATCTCCAAGGCCCTCCCCCGAAACTTCCTCCCTGTTCCCAACCAGCCGCGCCCCGCTATCTTCGGCATTTCATTAAACAGGCTGAGATCCAACCCACCGAACAGAATAATGCATGTACATGCAAATCTATGCGCAGAGCAATCGTATGTTTCCTTCATACCTGGAGACCACGGAAAAGCGTTTGATATACTCAATACTATTCGATTCGTAAATACACACAAACTATAAAAAACTACTAGTTGTAGTGTATGAACCGAATGGTTTAAGATTTTCTAATGTGTTTTTATAAATGAATGGTTTGCGGTGTTTCACAGGGCACTAATCTAGGACTTGAGCTATTTTTTGATATCTTCATAAATTATATAAAACTTCAAGCTTGATCGAGTTTATATTTGTATCAAAATAACGCAGATATTTTGCCAAGATTCAGCCTCGGTAGCTCAGTGATCGACCGGTCGACTGTATGTTGTTAAGCAACCCTGAGCGCGGTCAGTACTTGGATGGGTTACCACTGGACCGTTGGAGGCTGACTGTGGTTCGGATTCCACGTAAAAGGTCCCTTCCCTACTTACCTTACTAGGCCCGGGTTGGTACCACCGCACTGAATGAAACGTCGTCGGTCGAAACGGCTATGTAAATAGTTCGTATTTTCCGTCCAGTTCAGTGTAGCCGACATTAAAATGAAGGGAAGCACTGACATGGCACCTAGTTCACCCGGTGTTATGGGCTGATATCACGGATGTTGTAGGTGATGTACTCAAACGTGTCAGTTTAAAAAAAAGATAGGATTAAATACATGATTTCATATTTAACACACAACTACAAAAATATCATAATACCCATGCAATCGTACGAATATATCTTAGTCTTTATGTATCAAAATTCAGAAACTATAAAACAATAACGTTCGGATAAAACTCAAGACAACTTGAAATTTCTGACTCGATAGAGACTTTCATTACTCTGTTCCAAATTATTCCTATTTGTAGGGTAAATGTCATTTAGGGAGTAATAATAGGGAATAGAATATGCAGATGGGGGCACTGCATTTTATGTAAATTCTATTAATCGGAGGAAGCAAGTAATTAACTGGAAGGAAATAGGTGTACCGGCTATTTCCGTAGATAATCTGTTTTGTATCCTTGGGAGCACTTAGCTTGCTTTATAAAATTTCATACATTGTTGATAATTTTGGTTAATTTTTTTTTCTTTTTCATACTATTACCAAAGCTACGTGTACAAGAAAACATATTATGTAATTTCCGACTTTCTTCCAAAAAATCTAACAAAAACATAAAATTTTATCAGAATAATTTAAGAGTAAGTGTACAAGTAAGCAATTATAACTCTATCGTGAAATTCATAGCCTGCATCCTAGACTAACTTTGAAGACATTTAACATAACCCAATTAGCCTTTGCATCACAAAACGTAGCCGGCGAGAATTTAAGTAAATTAAACGTAATTAAATTAACATAAAACCACAAGACAAGAGCTTCCGAGACTCGAGCCACACACAGACAGACAGACAGACAGACGAATAGAAACACGCATTGTTTGCACAAAATTATACCTAATTGTGAGGAATACGCGTGAACATTTTTGGGCATGCACGATAGGTCAAATTTTACGGTGTAAACTGCGTATGTATGTCTAAACTGTACGTTATAAACGGTGTATGTTCTAAAATCAAGACATTTTGCGAATTAGTTATTCTTCAAAATTTCTGGGATGTCCAATATCAACGGGAAGCACTGCATGGTAGCTAGGTCCGATGGTGCCATGGCAATGCTTCTCTTTAGTCGTGCCGGCTACACTGAACTAGGTACACTGTATTAGAAAGTATGTAGCATCAGGGTTATAAAGTCAATTAAACTAGTAAGGTAAGAATTGTAGGGGCCTACAGTTTTACGTGGAATGCGAACTACGGTTAGCCTCCAAAGGTTGAACGGTCGGATGGGCGAATATGTATATTTATGAGTTTTGGATTTTTTTCGAAAAAAAATTTTTCTTTTGCTTTTACTATTTTGTTTTATTGGTAGCGCGACATATGGCGTCGTTTCACCTACAAGTAGCTGTCTATTTTCCTTAATGCGCACATATTTGAGATAGCACAACAAGTTTAATACTAGCTTTATTTTCTTAATACTTGTAGAAGTTTCTTATGTCGTAAAACGTTACAATTTTAAGTTATCTGTACTCATAAATAGTAATACACGTTATTCGCCCGAAAAACATTCAACAGGAAAACCAGATGCAAAGGTGGGCTTATCCCTTGAAGATATTTCTTCCAGTATCTGACCTCAATATTTCACAGGAATCCCTTCCGTATTTTATGCATATAAATTTGTGGAGCCACCTCATAGTACATCGTATCAGAACCGCAAACAATGAAAAGGGTTACTCACTCCACCTGCTTGGCGAGGAGCGAGGGAGGGGTGTCCTCGTCTCCCGAGGAGCCTTCAAGGGGCTCTAGCACCCCTTGGGCCTCTTCCTAAGGACTCTCCGCGTCTCAAAGACGAGCAAGGCATGGCCAACTGTGTGCTGGGCGTAATTGCTTACGGTCGAGCGGATTGTCGCGATCACTCCTTTGAAGTCCCCGCGGCCCAATCGAACGGAAAATTTAAGTTCGGGCACAACGTAGCTCACTTCAGAAAAATAGTCAATGGTCTGATGCTTGAAAAAAAACTAAGATTAATGATGTTAATACATTTAGGTTACTTCGGAGCAGATGAACTTATGAAATACATGAACGATCCTGCACGATAGTGTATACCCACTCTTCGAGCGTGGGCAATACAAAGGTTGACTGAAAGAAATCTCTGTTTATTGTTTATTGTATAATTTCATCCACAGGTAGGTAACCTACGCTTGGACATGTCGAAAATTCCGCCAGTTCTAAATTCAATGCGAAGAAGAACTGACAAACAAACTTCGCAAGTCACAATGTTTTGTTAGTATCTTATAAGTATTATATTATAGTAACTTATAAATAATTAACCCATACTACCGCTCACAAGAGCATTCATATTTACAGCATAAACATGAATACTGAAGAATCTGACCACTCTGCCTATTTAAATTACCTATATCTGGTGTATAGTGCCATCGTCAATTGTAAGGGATAAGTCCGCCGTTGTCCCTCATGTACAATTTCCTTATGTACTTGTCCATGTAAATAGTTTTTGGAGGAATAAAGGATAGCATATTTGGGCTTGTGTATTATTAGTCGTAGTCGTAGGTTATAGGGTGTACACCAGTGTGTTTAGCGTTCAAGGCATTTTCGTTTATGTACCCGTCGCTCCAGTGAAGGAAAACACCGTGAGAAATCCATAAATCATAAAGTGTTGTTTTGTACCAAGTTCAATATAATAATAGAATATAAACCATATTTTATTGCACGCAATTGAATAGAGGATAGTACACGAAAAAAAAAACAAGAAATGATGGAGTGCCCAAATGCGGACTTATCACTGCAATTGATTTCTTCCGGTCAACCTTCTGATGAGGAATAAAATTATAGATTACTAGCTTTTGCCCGCGGCTTCGCTCGCGTGAAATTCGTATGCTCCGCCCGCGCCGCACCGCACCGCGCCGCTCCGTCCCGCGCCGCACCGCACCGCGCCGCACCGCGCCGCTCCGCGCCGCGCCGCACTGCGCCGCACCGCGCCGCACCGCGCCGCACCGCGCCGCACCGCGCCGCACCGCACTGCGCCGCTCCATCCCGCGCCGCTCCGTCCCGCGCCGCACCGCAACGCGCCGCACCGCACCGCACCGCGCCGACCCGCTCCACTCCGCGCCGACCCGCTCCGCTCCGCGCCGCACCGCGCCGCCCCGCGCCGCACCGCGACGTCCCGCGCCGCACCGCGACGTCCCGCGCCGCACCGCGCCGTCCCGCGCCGCTCCGCGCCGCACCGCGCCGCCCCGCGCCGCCCCGCGCCGCACCGCGCAGCCCCGCGCCGCACCGCGCCGCCCGGCGCCGCATATAAACCTTCCGTGAAAAATGTTTCTAACTGATGGTGAAAACCGCATGAAAATCCGTTGCGTGGTTTAGGAGGAGTTAGCGGATATACAGACAGGCGGAAAGCGACTTTATTTTATACTATGTATTGAAGAAGTATGTAGAATACGTGTATTTAAGCAATATAATTGTGCCCGTGGCTTCGCTCGTGGTAAAGTCGGTAAAAATCTATGTAAATCGGTTGAGCAGTTTTCAAGCAATTCAAATGAAAGCTTGCCGAATAGGTAGATTTTTTCCGACTGCGTTTACTTTCGACCCAATGCTCAGCTCATATAAATAATGCCGTGATGCTATAAATAGCCTGGCGGAGGTGTGTCGCATTACGAAGGCAAGCGAATAGGTTGAGCCTTTCTTGCGTTATAAGCGGTCATACGTACATACACACAGACTGCAGACGTTGAATCTGTGGTGGGTGAGTTGTTCTTGTTAATAGGTACAAGTACATATTATATCAACAACCTATAGTACAGCCATCAATGACCAGTTTAGGTGGAAGTGAATACTATCAGACTCTCTATCTAAAACAAGTTACATACAACTAATTACTGTATAAAAAAGAAAAAGAAAATTTTATAAAAATGTATTGTACCTTTTTTTTTATGGAAACTGACACGGTTGGCTACATCACCTAAAACATCCGTGATGTCAGCCCATAACACCGGGTGAACTAGGTGCTATGTCAGTGCTTCCCTTAGTAAGTACAATGCGGTGCGGGGCGGAGCGGCGCGGTGCGGTGCGGCGCGGAGCGGCGCGGGACGGAGCGGCGCGGTGCGGTGCGGCGCGGGCGGAGCATACGAATTTCACGCGAGCGAAGTACCTTCCCGTCCAGTACCTAATGTAATGTTTTAGACATCAATAATAAACAACTTTACTTTACTAATCTTATAATATACAGGCCCGCTTTCATGTGAAACAATCTCATAAGAGGCCCCGGTGGTGGTGCCACCACTAACACCACCCTTGTCAGACTCGGTAGCTCGGTGGTGCGGTCGGTCGACTGGATCATAAGCACACCTGGGCGCGGCCAGTGGATGGATGGGTGACCGCTAGCCCGTTGGAGGCTGACCGTGGTTCGGATTCCACGTAAAACTGTAGGTCCCTTCCCATCTTACCTTACTAGGTGGTTAGGTTGATACCGAGTGAAAGGTCGGTTGAAACGGCTATTTAAATAGTTCCTGTTTTCAGTCGAGTTCAGTGTAGCCGACGTGAAATGCAGGAAAGCACTGACATTGCATCTCTAGTTCACCAAGTTGTTATGGGCTGACATCACGCAAGTAGTAGAAGATGTAGCCAACCTTGTCAGTTTCCATAAAAAAAGCTGCACATAACACAACTTAAAATTATTTTTTAACTGCCATGTTTTATTTATTAAAGATTTATTTAAGCACACAATGTACCTACTTACTACTACGCTGCTACCATGTCGTCATTGTCTGCTTACAATTAAGTACTCCACTGAGGCACATCCGTATTCCGGATTCAAACCGGTTAACTTCCGGTTTTTGAAACAGTCGAAACAAAGCAGCGAGCTCCAAAAGTACTAAACCCATCCTATTCTTACCCCCTAGTCCCTGCAGAGTTCAGGCACAAAGAATACCCCTTTCCATGCTTCCTCCTTTATCCTCCCATTCTCTGTCCCCCTTCTACACGCATGATCTTCAATTGTCCTCTGTCAAGCTTGGGAGAGCTTGAAGCCCATATACACTACCACGCCACCTATCACGGGTAAAGCGCTGACGCTATCGTTATGTAAAACAACAATAGTCGAGCTGAGATCCGATTGCGCCAACACACACTTAAATATCTCTAGAGGTCCGTAAATTAACGACAGCTTAAATCCGTAACTCGATAAGTCTTTTCTAGCGAAGTGTATTCTCTATCTTTTAACGTTTAGAGACAGATATAGCACTACGTTGTATAAAATAACGTTTTAATAGCCCCTAAAATAACTGCTGACGACAGTTGACGTTATTCATTCGGCACAGAAACAGAAAGAAAGTTAAATGGCCGAACACCCAGACCTAACTTTGAGTCAGCTTATAAATCTAATGACAACATTTCACCTTTGGCGCAACTGACTTTTATCGTACTTTTATCGTGTTTAGGGTAAACATAAGTGGACTTACTGATTACTTACGTACTTGTTAAGTCTCTGTTGGCGTAATCAGCCCTAAGCAGACCCATAAAAGGCAAATTTTGTCTTCTTCCTTTAGTAAAGAAGCCTGCCTTTCGCAAACTGTGCCATTAATGCTAGATATAAATATAGAAAAATATAATTATTCTGTATTAGATATATACTAACTGTTTTGCTTAGTCATCACTCGTTAACCCCATCCCATCTCTTTAAAAACCTTGGTGCCACAAGATACAAAGAAATGTACTTAAAAGGATTTATTTTCCTTACTTTACTTAGATTGAATATGTTTTATTCTTGAGGATCGTGCCATTGATATACTAAACCTTCCACGCTTCTCCTGCCACTAGTTTGTCAATAGTTCAACACCCCTTTTCAAAATTCTAGTTCTAGTTGCTTCTGGAAATACGTCAATGTATTGGCAGCGCCGTTAGCGCTCTCTCAAATGTCATTATGGTACGGATATTTGAGAGATGCGTTTGATAACATTAATAATTGTGTTGTTATTTAGAATTTTCTCGTTCAGATGCGTAGTTTACATACATACATACATAAAACACGTTGTATACCGACAATCAGGGTAAGCAGAGTAATCGGTGTTGTGCTATAAGGACTCTGGTAAATAACAGCACAACACCGACCACCACGTTTAGCACAGTATACGCACAAGACAACTATCAAGCAGCAAGTAAGGCACGAAGAACCCACCTGCTGCATGACTAGGTGGAAGGACTGCGCCAAGGTGAGAAGTGGCTAGCCTGTCGCCTTTACCGCAGTATCTTGTCCTTATCCCTTAGTCGCCTCTTACGACATGCACGCGGAGAGATACAGTGGGGATATTATTTTTAAGTACCGGCCCCACACGGTACGTATGCGTAGTTTCTTTTATGAAAACAATCATGGATTACTATAACCAATGATGGAGTCGACACAGCTAAATAAACTTCACCTCGCGGAACTACTAACTGGATATTATCTGATAATAGCCGAGCTTCTCAACTCGTGATAGCACTCGCAAAATTCTCTGTCATATTCGCTCAGTACTCCCTTTGTATTTTCTAAACATCACTTCTCGTGTACGCTGCATGTTAATGGAACGCTTCGAACGACAAAGGAGGCGTATCATAAATTTACAGACACGGTTAAGGCTTTTAAGCGTTCGCAAGGAGGCCTTAAGTCGACTTAGTGACTGAGCAGAATTCGAGGTCGCAATCTCACATATTGAAATTAAGTTGATGCCGCGTAAGCGTGGGATTTGACGCATTTCAGGATAATGGATAAAGTGTATTAACAGCCTTCCTAGATCAACTTTTGTCAGGCAATCACGACGCATAGGGCAGAGTGACCCGTAAAATTGCATTAACTAAATCTATCAAACCTTTTAAAGGGTAACCTATATATAAGTCAAATATACGTTCAATGTAAATAGAGCAATACGTGTATATATGATTAAATAATTATTACTAAGGTGTAAATATAATAGAAGTAAGATAGTCAGTAGTCAGGCAGAAGCTAGTGGGAAACAAGAACAAAATTTTTATATACAGGTTGTCCCAAATCAACCGCATGATATTACCATCATGAGATTTCTCAGCTCATAAGGTACAAAAATTGTAATAATATTGTTTTAATCCGACTCATAGGTTTCATGTTTTTTAGGATTTTATGGGGCAGGGTGGGATGACAAGAGCGCTCTGTCGTACAATAATGATTTTTTTTTCTTAAATATTATTGTATGAAACTCAAGCAATAAAATGTAGAAAACGTATTTATTTATTTATTAAAGAAAACATACAGTCATTCATTAACAATCTCTGTAGATACATTGTTTTTTATACAAGACGTATGGCCAGTTACATATTTCCCTGTTTAGTTACATATGTGTGCACTGGGCATAAACTTTGAATGTATTTCATTTTGTGTTGTATGTAACCACAAAAGTTCGGGACACCAAAAACTGTTCAACTTTTTTTTTATTATAACAATATTACCTACTCGTTATTGCACATTTAATTTTACACAAAATATTGACACAAGAGGCGAGCTTCGTGCCATTGGGCATTCTTTTCTAATTAACTCTTGGAATGTCATTATGGTGGATGAGCGGTGTAGAGACACCTTCTAAAAATAAAAAATATAGTGTAATATTATACAAGAAATAAAAAACATTAGCTCCCTGACTTTTTATTTTCCAGGAATGTCGCAAAAATTCACACGGCTGTCGGAACTCTATCGGGATTCTAATAAACGTCTCGACACGGGTCAACGTTGCGGAAATACACATTAATATTTCGTAGGAAAGACATAAATGTTTTTCCTTATTGGATGTTTTGGTCAAACGTTCGGGCAATTATTGGTATTCAATGGAGGTAAATTATCGATCAATTTGTGTTACGTTTTCTTCCTGAGTGTATATGGGAGGAGAAATAATGGGGGTATGAATACATACACATACATACATAACACACGCTGTATCCCGACAATCAGGGTATGTAGAGTAATCGGTGTTGTGCTATAAGGACTCTGGTAAATTACACCACAACACCGACCACCACGTTTAGCACAGTATACGGACAAGACAACTATCAAGCAGCAAGTAAGACACGAAGAACCCACCTGATGCATGACTAGGTGGAAGGACTGCGCCAAGGTGAGAAGTGGCTAGCCTGTCGCCCTTTAGCGCAGTATGTTGTCCTTATCCCTTAGTCGCCTCTTACGACATGCACGGGGAGAGATGCAGTGGGGCTATTCTTTTGAAGTACCGACCCCACACGTATGAATAATAAACTAAATATGAGTACACACACATTAAAGTATGGAATAGTGAAAGGGCTAGGCTAGGGGGACGAGGGCAAGGACTCCAAATAAAAGTAGAATAAAAAAAAACCTAATTTTTTTTTTAATGTTATTCAATTTCTCGTACTTAATCACCCCTTTCAGTATTGCATACCTTACTGCATTTTTTTTTATGGAAACTGACACGGTTGCCTACATTACCCGTACAACGTACAACATCCGTGATGTCAGCCCATAACACCGGGTGAACTAGGTGCTATGTCAATGCTTCCCTTCGATCGTGCCGGCTACACTGAACTGGACGGAAAACACAAACTATTTACATAGCCGTTTCGACCGACGATTCATTCAGTGCGGTGGTACCAACCCGGGCGGGTTGAACCCTACCACCCAGTAAGGTAAGAAGGGAAGGGACCTACAGTTTTACGTGGAATCCGAACCACGGTCAGCCACCAACAGTCGAGCGGTCACCCATCCAAGTACTGACCGCGCCCAGGGATGTTTAACAATCAATAGCGACAGTCGACTGTCTGCACCACTGAGCTATCAAGGCTGACGAACGCATTTTGTATTTATCGCACTTGTTCGGTTTTTCCTCTATATATTTATTCCTCATCACCCAAAAGTTGCCTGGTTGTCTGATAAGTGCGCCTTTGCTCATTCTATTTCTTGTTTCTTGTGTACCTACTTTTCTTTTTAGGTTTCCGTACCCCGTACGAAAGCCTACTACAACGTCTGTCTGTCTGTCCGTTTGTCTGTCCGTCCGTCCGTCCGATGGCTGTATCTTTGGAACCGTAATAGCTAGCCGGTTGAAATTCTCACATAATATATTACGTTATTTTGGTGGATTTAATAACAAATAATTAAAAATAGAAAATGTAAAAAAATCATAAACGTTGAATATACGTTTATGAATTTTTTACGTTTTCTATTGACAGGTGTTTTTTTTTTTCAAGTTTTTTGTGGGGCGGAAACTTCGGTGCGCGATTCCGACTCGCACTTGACCAGTTTTTTTTTTTTTATAGAAACTATATATATAGGTTGGCTACATCACCTACAACATTCGTGATATCAGCCCATAACACTTTTTTGGTTTCAATAATTTATGTATGTGCAATAGAGAGTTTTTATTCTATTTTAGAAATAGATAGATTTAAATTTTTAACATTGTTTGTTAGTTTAATATATAGGATTATGTTTTTTTTTTGTTAGATAGATGATAGAAATACTTTATTGGTCCAAAAAAACATTTTACATGAACAGACAATAAGTAATTTACATGAGGGGCAAAGGCGGACTTATCCCTTACAGGGATTTCTCCCAGTCAACCTTTGGATGTTTGAGTCGTATGTTGTGAGATATAAGTAGGTAGTAGCAAAAGACTTGTTGTGGGAACGTAAAATATAATATAAGGAAAATAACTATGATAACTATAAGCGCGCCATATGTCGAGGTTCCCATAAAAAAAAAATATACCGTACATATCATAAGTACGTACAAGTTAATTAAACATATAAATTACTATTTATAAATTACATTAAATACATATGATTTCCATTGTTAGTTATCTTATATACTTACATTATGTTTGTATTGTAATCTTGTAAATAAATATTTTCAATCTATTTATTATTCACATAGTTATAATAGGCTTTCAGAAATTAGGTTAAAAATATTATATTTCTCACCATAATGCAGCAGTGAAATTTCAAAATGTTCAGAATTATTTCAACGGGTTGTCCAGCCACCCGGCTCATATATTTTTCACATCAGACGCCAGCCCCATTCATACAACCTCTGTACACTTTGCCGCCAAATGTTGTAAATGTGAAAACGCTTCCATTGTCCTCTGGCGGTCGCGAACGTTCCGCTGTTTTTTTTAATTCAGGGTTTCGGGGTTATTCTTCTTGCCACTTTTTCGTTTGTACTTTGTGTACCTACTAATACTATTAGTTAACCTTTGTTATTGTTGATTAAAATATTTTTTTTATGACTTTCATCAATATTTTGTTAATATCAGCCCCAAAGTACTCATAATTTTTACCCCTTAGGGGTTGGAATAGTCAATAAGATAGAGAACGCTCAACGAAACCCAACACAAATACTAAATCCCTCTCAGTTGGGCTCATCAACTATCTATGTAAGTATACTAAAAATCAAATTGGTCCATCAACAAATGGTACAAGGCATCCTCCTTGTTGCACCGATCACAATTTGGAGTTTTATTTTTTTCTTCAGGAATTTATATTTATTCAATGGAAGTTTTAGAGCTAGCACTATTTTAGTTCAGGTCTTTGTAAATTTTACGCCTGGAACCAGGGAACCTTTTGAGGTTCTGTTTTCAAGGTCTTACATCAAATCCGCTGATCGACTGTCAACATGCTCTTTCCATAATTTTTTGCGGAGTGTTTTTATTTCAGTTAATCGATCCCTATAGAATGGTTTACCATTATTAGAGTGGGGCATTCAATATAAATCTTCTTTTGCCAATTTATCTGCCAATGAAGAATTTAGAGGAATATGTCATCATCAGTGACGAAGGCAGTCTCAGATTCGAATCCTGGATTTTTGTTTTCTTGGTTTTAGTTAAACTTTTCATATTGTTAGAGTGACGAAGTTTCATGTATATAGCAAAAATTGTATGTAAAAACGTAACATAATCTTGTGTTGAACATTTTTGAATTGAAAGCTGCCAATTTGAGTTCACCAAAACGTTGGAATTTCAATTTAATATTTTAGGTCGGCTTTAATGGACCTATTAAGTATTCTGTGTGGTATTAGCTTTTGAAGCGCCAAGTATGTGTCACACAAGCTTTACATTCGCATAGTCCGCTAGGTAATTTATCAACATCGGATATGTGAGCGTCAAAATCAAGAATGTATTTTCCAAAAATATTATGGTTTCATATGGTGCCCGCGGCTCCGATACGTTAATGTTATCCTCGATGTTATCATGACTCCATCCCGAGATGTCTCAGATTACATGGGTGAAAGTCGAACCTAAATTGGATGACCCGTTTTCGAGTTATAAGGTGTTACAATAATGTTGTAATATAAATAGGAAAGGCATGTATTTGGTGTAGTATTTGATTAGACACAAAATAGTACCAAAATGACACTGGTGTCAAGAATTTTTTTTTTTTATGGAAACTGACACATTTGGCTACATCACCTACAACATCCGTGATGTCAGCCCATAACACCGGGTGAACTTGGTGCCACGTCAGTGCTTCCCTTCGGTCGTGCCGGCTACACTGAACTGGACGGAAGACACAAACTATTTACATAGCCGTTTCGACCGACCTTTCATTCAGTGCGGTGGTACCAACCCGGGCGGGTTAAACCCTACCACCTAGTAATATAAGAAGGGAGTCATATCCCTTAGTCGCCTTTTACGACATACACGGGAAGAGATGCAGTGGGACTATTCTTTTAAAGTACCGGCCCCACACGGTACGTTTCCAAGTAATACCATAATAAGTTGCAGCGTAACCCTTCATGTAGACAGTGTGCGCCCCTGATTGCGTTTTTTTGTCTTTTTTGCATGCAGGCAGTCCTCGATTTCATTGTGGTGGTAGGGGCCCACTTTAGAATGTCGTTTTCTGTAATTTTAGTGCCTGTGAAGCCCATTTTTCATTCGCATGGCAGTTTTTCACAATAATCGCCGTTTTCAGGCTACGCCCGACTTTTTGGGTTGGAATTGCTTTCGAGGGGTTCGCTTTGTGGACGGAATTGGTGGTCAAATATTATTTTTTTCGTATGAATAGGACGGAAGTCGTTTTGGCGTTTGCAAAGCAAATACATACACGAACACGTCCTCTTAGGTATTAAGCGTTCCAACTTTGATTTACAAATACAAATTATATAAAATATAGTTGATGCAATATTTACATACTCTGCCCGGTTATCGATCACATTACATTTGTAGCTATTTTGAGACATCAACTCGTCCAATAAAACATTTAATAAGTGGCCTAGGCGGTGCGTTTAATAAGCAAACATAATATCATACAAACATAGTCCATTTTAATTGTATAACAGTAGACATGTTCAAACGTCATATTAACAGGCTAGACAGCCTAGCAACAGTCCGCAAATCTGCTGGCATGGCACCTAACTGAGGTGGCTTCGCGAGGAGAGGTGTTTTTGGCTCTGTCGAATGCACCATTGGTCTTTCGGCACAGCCACCCATGTTGGTTTACATAAAAAAAATTATAAACTATTTTATTAGGTACCTACATAAAAATGTAAAAACAATAGTATACTATTCCACATCGCTTCGCGAAGTTTATACTACGCTGGGATGTACTGGGAGACGGTTCGAAGTAGGGCACGTTTTTGCCTCAAAACGATTCGGTCCGCCCATGCTTCCCCGCCCACACTGCCGCAGCCCCCGCCCCGCCGCCCGCCCACAAGTTTCAGCTTTCACGAGGTTTCGGCTGACGACACAGAATGAAGACAGCGGTGAATATACCTGCATGGAAATGGAATATTGACAGTTAAGACTGCGGTACTACAGCGTGAGGCACAATTTGCAAAATTTGCCACATTTTGGTTTCGGTTTTTTGTACAACGAATTTCAAAAATATATATATTAAAAAATCCTGTCTAAAAGTTGATCATATTTAAAAGTTGGTGACAGATTTTTATTTTTATTTAAAACGTACTACTAAATGGTCCTAAATACTCCGAAATGCTCTCTTTTTTTCGAAATTGCAGCTTTCTAAAACATTATTTTGAGTTTATACTAATTGCAGATGATGTAAGATAAAATTTTACTTCTTTTGACAGATTTGGATATCCGTGTAATGTAAATTTGGTTTAACAAACTTTGAAGCGAACGCTTCGCTATTCAAAATGCGCCATATCAGTGCGCATTTTAAGCCTGTAGTACCGCGCTCTTATCGGCCACATAATATTAGAACCACGCGATTTCTTAGCTCATAATAAGCTACAAAAGATTTTGTGAGACAGGGTCGGGTGACAATTGACAACTGAAGGGGTGACAGTTGGAAGTTTGACAAAGGCTCTTTACACTTGATACACGTCTTATTAATTAAGTCTTTGTAGCCAGAAGTCGCAGCAAAATTGTTAATCTTGCTCTCAAGCTGTGTTTTAGATAGCGATGTGGGTAGTCACTAAAATACTTGTAATAATATGTATAAAAAAATACCCTGCGAAGTTTCCTGTCGGTTTTTCTTCGTGGGTGTAATCGAACCGGATAGAGCAAATTGTGACAAGTTCGAGTGCAGTCTAACTGCCTTGTGAATGATCAATAAACAATACAATACAAGAGCGCTTTGTCGGGCAATAATTTTTTTTTTTCTCAAATAATATAGAACTAAACTCTTTTTTTTTTCTTTTTTTTTTATTAAACTGACACGGTTGGCCACATCAGCTACAACATCCGTGATGTCAACCCATAATACGGTGGTGAATTAGGTGACATGTAAGTGTATTTCGATCACATACAACTCTCATAAATTCACAATATTCCTTTATAAAATAAATTAAATAACTTTTGCTCATTAGATTAAACACCATAATCAAATTCACAATCTACGAGAGCTTTTTTTATTGCTTAATTAAATATTTTAAAAAAATTACTATTAAAAGTAAAGTTTAACTATCTGTATAATAATTAAATCTCATCTTCTAAAATTGTTTAAGGCTTTAAACCAATTTTATTGCATGTTGACCATTTAGGAAGATCGCGGTGGGAGTGAGAAACAATTGTCACGGTTTGTCAGCACATTTAGGAAGATCGCGGTGGGAGTGGGAAACAATTGTCACGGTTTGTCAGCACATTTAGGAAGATCGCGGTGGGAGTGAGAAACAATTGTCACGGTTTGTCAGCACATTTAGGAAGATCGCGGTGGGAGTGAGAAACAATTGTCACGGTTTGTCAGCACATTTAGCACTTCTGCTCCGCGGCACATAACGATGTTCTGTGGCCGACACTGAGCGACGTGCGGGCAAACAGCCGCGGTGTCTGATGAAAAACGCTTAGGTTTAGTTTCAAGCCACTTTACGGAAATATGTGGGATTTTTTCGAGGGTTTTAAAATGTTAGGAATTAAAGAGCGTAAAAGCTTGTTAAACAATGTTTGTCTTTGCTTTGGAGGATTCGGGGCTCGAAACTGAAGATGCAGCAGGGCATTTAGAAGTGTCTCGAATTGTTGAGTTAAGTCAAAGTGAGAACTAGCCTAGACCAAAACATTTTTTGATAACCAGTGATGATCATTAATTACTCTATGTTAGCCACAATGTATCCATTATATTCTAAACCTTTGCATTAGCACATAAGAATACATACCTGTTCTAATTTTTAGGGTTCCGTATCCGTCGTATCCGTCAGTCAGCGTGTAAGCGTCCACTGCTGGACATACGCCTCTTTAATTTTCCTCCAGTCCTCCCGGCCTTCAGCGGCACGAAACCACTGCTTTCCGCCGACATACTTGATGTCGTCGTCCCCACAAGGTGGTCTTTCCACACTCCGTTTTCCTGTCCACAGCCGCCAGTGTAAGACTGTTACTCCAACGGTCGTCGTCTCTTCGGCTGACGTGCCCAGCCCACTGCCATTTGAAATACATATAATTTTCTAAATAATTCTAGTTACAGGAGACCATACATACATACATACATATCACACACGCTGAATCTCGACAATCGGGGTAAGCAGAGTAATCGGTGTTGTGCTGCAATAACTCTGGTAAATTACACCGACCACCACGTTTCGCAAAGTATTCGAACAAGATTCAATCGATCAAGCAGCAAGTAAGGCACGAAGACCCACCTGCTGCATGACTCGGTGGAATTACCGTGCCAATAGGTGATCGGTGGCGACCCTGTCTCCCTTTAGCACGGCATCTTGTCCTTATCCCTTAGTCGCCTTTTACGACATACATGGGGAGAGATGCAGTGGGGCTATTTTTTTTTTAAGTACCGGCCCCACGCGGACCACACAGAGACCACTTTCCTTGATTATGTTTAGCATTATGGTCCTTGATTATGTTTATGCCTTATTTGTTTAAAAGGGATTTGATTGATTGTAATTTTAACGATCTAATTCTGTTCAAGGTAAAAGTCATAAAAACGGTTGTAAATTTATTGCCTGAACCGTGGGGAATGCATACATGCCATGGAAGTAAACCTGAGAATCAATATCCAGAACCGGCATGGTAATTCATCATTTATCTTGATACCAGCATTTGATCAGCATGCACTCAATTTGCATGAGACATAAAATACGTAAGTAAACAAGGTGTGACAGAGAGATACAAAAATATTTTAATGTTGCCTTTGTCCAATTTTCTTTTGCGTCATCGATAAGTGTTACTATACGCTTTCTAGCGATTTAGTCACACGATGAATACTGTTTATTAGTCGTCTGGTTCCAGTATGCCACCGCTGACGGTTATGACGTAACAGCTATCGGTACCGTCGACAAAAAAGTCGGATAGACGAATACTCCCGCCACCAGGTGTTAAACTGAACTGTCGTTACTTCGTATTTCAGGCATAGAATTAATATGTACTACCATGTAATAATAATTCTACGTAATTAAGTGACATGACTAGTGAAGCTAGCGCACACGTCATAGTCATATTACTATTCCTTTTTTTACTCGTATTGGCATTTGAACACAACAAATGTTAGTAATAAAACAAATAACACCAAAAAAACAAAATTCGTACACGCGCGAGGGGTAGGTAGCTCAATTACACATATAATACGGGCGTGGCTACGCGGTATTATATTCTTTGGCTACGCAACAGCGATACTAACGCTACTGAGCTAGGCGTCAGCGGGTGTGGCGTGAGGCGCGATGTGCGGAAGCGCGGGCTGAGGTAGCAGCAAACCAGCAATAGACAAGTAATATGTTTGCTAATAGTTCGGTAATTGTAGGTACCTACTCTTCGATCGGATGTCCAGATCACCGTCCAATATCGACTACTTTAGTGCGCCGGCGGATTGCCTCGTTACACACCATGATCATGTTTTTTTTTAATGTAAAACAACATGGGTGGCTGTGCCGAGAGACCAATGGTGCATTCGACAGAGCCAAAAACACCTCTCCTCGCGAAACCACGCTCAGTTAGGTGCCATGCCAGCAGATTTGCGGACTGTTGCTAGGCTGTCTGTCTAGCCTGTTAATACGACGTTTGAAGACGCCCAGGTTAAAGGATTCGGGAAACACACTCGCCGGAAGACAGTTCCACACCCTAGCGGTGCGACAAAGAAACGATTTGGAGAACCGATGGGTTCTCAAAAGCCCAATGTCAACAACAAAAGGGTGCTGAGTCTCTCTGCGCCGAGTCATGCGGAGATAGGACGCGTGGCAGGGAATAAGGGATGCTAGTTCCACAGAGCAGCGTCCGTGATAGTATCTGTAAAACAGACTAAGCGAACCATGTTATTCCCAGAATGTTATTCCCAGCATGGCTCGCTTCATTGCTCGCTGGTCAATTATCAACCTTTGGACTATAGCGATCGTCAGCTTCAGATATGTACATGCTTAATATAAAAAACCGGCCAAGTGCGAATCGAACACGCGCACTGAGGGTTCCGTATCGTAATGTCATGGTAAGCGTCACTCACGCCATCTATGGCGTGTATTATGAAATGCTTCATATTAGTTCAAATTCATGATTAGTTATAATGTTTCATACAGTTGGTAGATGGCGCGCATACACTTTTTAGTTCATTCTATATCTGTGTGTATCCTGTGAATTTTTTTACTTTTTCTTATTTTTATTATTTATTATTTTATCGGCCATAATAACACAAATTCTGTGAAAATTTCAACGGGCTACCTATTACGGTTCAAGAGATAAAGCCCTCGGACATACGGACAGACGGACGGACGGACAGACAGACAGACGGACGGACGAACGGACGGACGGACGGCCGGACGGACGGGCGGGCGGGCGTACGGACAAACGGGCAGACGGGCAGACAGACAGACAGACTGCGTAGGCTTAGTAATAGGGTCCCGTACGACGGATACGGGCCCCTAAAAATCCTTATAATCATTTACAATTAATCAAATATTGTGCTATTAAGAAGGCCATTTGTGTATAGTTTTCTTCATTCAATTCTAATTGGACAGCCGCAGAAATGACACAGCGTTAGTACACAATGCCAAACGTTCCCGTCCTGACACGCGAAATAGCTAGCTACTACAAAATAATACCCCGTTTACAGTACAATATGAAGGGTGGATCGACGAAGTGTGGCCAACAGTTTTTGTACATTCTGTAAATTTTAAAGAAATCTTTATTAACTTTTTTTTTATTGATAGCGCGACATGTGGCATCGTTTCACCTACAAGTAGGTGTCTAACGATGCCCATGGACATTCTGTGATGCACGGGGATTGCGAATGCCATGCCGGCCTGACAGGAGCCTTTCCACGCCCCTTTTGAAAAACCTCAGGCTCTACTTGGGAGGAAATAGATGGGCAGGTAGTGCGTTCCACATTTTCCCGGTTCTGTGAATAAAAGATCTACAGAACCGGTTGGTCCGCATCCGTGGTAGGTCGATTGAATAGGGGTGCATCCCCTGCCCAGTACGCGTAGTGTGGAGGTGGAATGGGGACGGTGGAATCGCGTAACTGATGTATATTATTGAAAAATACGAGCAAATAGTATGGATAAAAAACTTGTTAAGTGAGAACGTTGTTGTAACTTGTATTCCCTTGTGTGCGCAGCAGTCACGTGGTCGCACTCGCGCGTATCTCGCGTATAAGTACACGGTGTTCCCTCACACACTATACTTTTGTAGTTAAAATTTTCAATAATCGTTCGGTAAATGGCGCTGAAAAAGACAACACGTTTCTTGTATCTAACGGACCCCAATTTTTTTTACTTTTTGCTTTTTTAGGGTTCCTTACCTCAAAATAGGATGAAAACGGAACCCTTGTAGGATCACTCCTGTGTCTGTATGTCTGTCCGTCTGTTACAGAATATTTTTTGCGAATTTACAGAACGAAAACAGTTGAATTTTGGTACATATGATGACCCAATGAACTTGATGACCCAATCACGAACGTATGGCGTAAATAAACGTATTCAGAGTTTGGCGGTCAATTTTGGGGTACAAATTAGAAAGGAATTTTTTTTTCAAGTGCATCATGTGACCTCTAAATGAAAATAACTCGTTATAAGGAATACAAATAGGTTTTTATATAATTTTAAAACGATATTACAGAAAATATAAAAAATTGAGCATCCCACCCCCGCCCCCCCCCCCCCTTATCTCAGAAACTAATGAGGTTAAAATTTCGAAAAATAGGGAACATAGGGTCTTTCTTATAGTTTCCAGCCGTACCTAAACTAAAATCCAAATCTGAAAGTTCTCACGGAAAACGGAATGGTAACTCTCTCCACGCGAGTTCGACTCGCACTTGACCGCTTTTTTTATAAAATCTAAAATATTTACTAGCACTACTACTACTATACAACTACACCCGTGATGTGTCAGCCCAATACGCCTTGTTTCTGTAGGAAATAGTTGTCATTCCACTCAAGTTACAAAATAGCTTACCTTTCCATTTTCAAAATTAAATACGTTAACCATTTCAAACTTTAAACTTACTCTTTTGAACGCGACAACACTAAGTATGTCCACCCCTCGCACAATACGCAAGGTTCCACATAAAGGAAGGCACTTTCGAAGGTTCTGCCTCGCATTCAGCGCGGATAAACCGCGGACGGTACTACAAAGAAACCGACTATTAATCACATTGCCAAATGGGGCATAAAAGAGTGGGTTAACTAAGCCAGCGGCTAAACTACGGGTTAAACGGAATTGCACGAAAATAACTCTTCGATATTGAATACCTACTGATATTTTAGAACAGTTTTCCTTTCTGTAACATAGGCTGTTGTACCATAGAAAAATATTTGACGAGACAGCCACAAAATAGACAGTCACAAAATACAATATTTTATTTACAGGTTATAAGTGTATGTCTAAAAATCCATTAGACGTAGATAAATTAATAATAATAAAGCAAAGTAATGCATTCAATACACACTTGCTGTCAAGTTAGTATAAGTCAGTGTTTTTCAATCTGTGGGTCGACCCCTAGGGGGCTCGCGAAGCCTTACTCGGGGGGTCGCCGGCAAAAGGAAAAAAGGCAAGGTTTTACACTACAATAAAACACAATTTACACAATTTCAGTGAGAATAATGGGCGTGTTTATTTTTCAAAAAAATTTCAAATCGTTGTGCTATTCTTGAAATGTTCACAATCAAATCATTTTCTAATAGAAGTATATATAGCTTTTTAGTTTTAATATTGAATTGAACAGAACGTCAGTTGACATAGTAATAATGAATATAGGTACCAAAATAGAGAAAATCATAAACGTAGTGTTTTAAATTACTAACTTTTTCTGTCTATGGCCCAAGGGGGTCGCGAGAATTTTTCAACCTGTAAAGGGGTCGCATATTCAAAAAGATTGAAAAACACTGGTATAAGTGTAATAGATGTTTTAAATTATTATCGAAGACAAAATGAGGGTTATGTATGATTTTGGCAGCGCATGTATCCAAATAAAGCGAAGTTTCTACGGTCGTGTAACGTACGTCAATAATGAATGATGAATATCCTTATAACTCGAGAATCACTTTATCGATTTACATACGGTTTTCACTGTTACATTCGTCATCACGTCACGTCATCGTAACGTGTGGGGCCGGTACTTAAAAAGAATAGCCCCACTGCATCTCTCCACTGCATGGGCATGTCGTAAAAGGCGACTAAGGGATAAGGACAAGATGCCGTGCTAAAGGGCGACAGGCTCGCCACCTCTCACCTTGGCACGGTACTTCTACCGAGTCATGCCGCAGGTGGCTCTTCGTGCCTTACTTGCTGTTTGATCGATTGAATCTTGTTCGAATACTTTGCGAAACCTGGTGGTTGGTGTTGTGCTGTAATTTACCAGAGTTCTTGCAGCACAATACCGATTACTCTGCTTACCCCGATTGTCGGGATTCAGCGTGTGTGATATGTACGTATGTATATCGGCGACCTGAGCTGTCTTATTGAGCAAAAGGTCAAGCTAAGCGAAGCCCTGGGCAAAAGCTATGTAATATTATTTACGTGTGTTAGTTTGTTCCCTCACAGAGCCTATACACTACATACATACATACATACATACCACACACTATATCCCGACAATCGGGGTAAGCATATTAGTCGGTGTTGTGCCGCAAATACTCTTGTGAATTACAACAGCGACCACTTTTAGCAAATTATTAGGACAAGATCACTATCAAGCAGCAAGTAAGTAAGGCACAAAGACCCACCTGCTGCACGACTCGGTGGAAGGACCTTGCCAAGGTGAGAGGTGGCAACCATGTCGCCCTTTAGCACGGCATCTCGACCTTTAGCAAGGACCACGAGGAGGATTCAATAATATTAATTAATGCATATTTCGTCGAATATCCGAGAAATAAATAGGTATTAATTCATGGGATATCATTTAATCTTGTTTAATTAATTGCTAATGATATAATGACTAATTAGACAAATACTTGCAGCATTTACAGTAGTCCACGAGCCAAACTCAACGTTATGGAGGCTATTACACATTAGCACAATCTCTGATTCTCTACCACCTCGATTAAACTAGATTTTGTACACTTGCAGTTCTAAAAAAAACGGCCAAGTGCGAGTCGGACTCGCGCACCGAGGCCAGTACTAATATCTGTTCTGTGATCGAGGTTTCCACACCACAAATGGCGTTATATATAATTTTTCACTTTTTCAATTTTATATTATTTGTTGTTATATCCTATGGTATAAAATAGCACATATTCTGTGAATGAAAGAAAAAAAGAAATAGTTGTATAAATAAGAAGTTTTTTTTACATACAATGCATAGTCTAGGTACCAACATCTACAGGGTTGCATACGGACCGGGCCTTCGGCCTCGCGATCGCGCCTCGCTTTCCAATCCGATCTTGACCAAATTGAAGTGGGACCACACGGGTAGCACCAGCTTTCAAATAAAACAAGAATTTTCAAAGTCGGTTCACCCAGTCGAAAGTTCTGAGGTAACAAACATAAAAAAAATACAGTCGAATTGAGAACCTCCTCCTTTTTTTTTGAAGTCGGTTAAAAATAAAATGTATTCATTCAACCGTGCAAACGATTTCCAGAGTCACTATGACCAAGATAGCATTCTTTCACTAGAAGCATTATTACTGAAACAAATGGCCAAATATTTACGTAAATAAAATACCCAACGTAGAACTTCTTTTATCTTACATAATCAAAGAGCACAATTGGGCAAGCTTACGGAATCGAATGTACTAGGTACAGAATTTTACGAAAATTCATACAATTAGGTTCCAGCGAGCCAACATTGCATGCCTGCCATTATGTAAATTTTCCGATAATATTGGGAGCAATCCGCCATATAAGCCAATCGATATCAACCGAAAACTCGCAGCTCACACGCATGAGTCAAAATGGCTTGGCAAGCAACGACGTTCTACTTTCTGGACGGGCCCTCGTCATACATTTTACCGGTAGAAAGGTGCGATTGGAGTTCTTCTATATATTTCCAATATTTAAAACAGCGTAAGTGCGCGAGCGCCTCATACATCACGTTACGTTTCCGCTCTGTGAACGTCAAGAGAGTAAGACGGTTAAATGGCAATTTGATACGTATAAGGGAGACAACGATTGGAGAGTGTGCTGAATGCTCACAAATAGCGCGCCTCAATTCGGTGCGTTGTATGCCACTTCCCGATAATTTTTAATTCGTTGTTGGCAAGGTTGTATTAATGTATAACTGTAGGTCCCATTCCCTTCTTACCTTACTAGGTGGTAGGGTTCAACCCGCCTGGGTTGGTACCACCGCACTGAATGAAACGTCGGTCGAAACGGCTATGTAAATAGTTTGTGTTTTCCGTCCAGTTCAGTGTAGCCGGCACGACCGGAGGGAAGCACTGACATGGCACCTAGTTCACCCGGTGTTATGGGCTGACATCACGGATGTTGTAGGTGATGTAGCCAACCGTCTCAGTTTCCATAAAAAAAAAAAATTTATACTTACTTGTTAACGGACCAGCTTTTACTCGCGGCTTCTCATCAGGTGATATTTTGCTCACAGCCCAAACCTACGATGACGTAGCGTTATGATTTATAGCGTAGAACCATCTTGAGAAGTGACACAATGTAACAGTGAAAACCGTATGTAAATCGATAAAGTGGTTCTCGAGTTATGGAGATATTCATGGCCTTCCAGAGGGACGTGAATAGGCACCTGTCAGACCGGCATGGCATTCGAAACCCATGCGACCGAGTGTCCATGGGCGTCGTAGGACACCTAATGGGTGGCTGCGCGCCACATGTCGCGCTATCAATAAAAAACCGGCCAAGTGCGAGTCGGATTCGCGCACCGAGGGTTCCGTATGGCCATGTCATGGTTAGCGCCACTCACGCCATCTAGGGCGTGTGTATGAAATTCTTCATATTAGTTTTAACTAATGGGGAGCAATCCTTGAGACACAACATGTGTTGTGTCTCAACTCAACTCACTCAACTCATTCCGTTTTCCGAAAGAACATTAATTCATGATTAGTTAAAATGCTTCATTTTCTTTTCAGTAGATGGCGCGCGCATACACTTTTTAGTTTCTTCTTGTAGTGCGCCGTCCCTGTCGCACAAAGACGTGCGAGTTCGTGCGACAGGGACGACGCTCTACAACCGGATGATCTCTTTCACATGCATTATATGCTGCCGGGTATGTTGCAGTATATAGTATGTATATTTCTATGGCACGCTATGTAGCCTAAATGGCTGTACAGATTTTAACATACCTAAATGACTTGTCGTTAGATTCGTTTTAATTGTGGGAGTGGCATAGGCTATAAAAATGTAAAACCAAGACGTAGTCAGGCAGGACGTCAAATTGTCCATATTACAAAAATGAAAATTTTCAAGTGGGGTATCAAATTAAAGTAAATAAATAAAAAGCCAAACCCAAAAAGAAAACTGGTTTTTTTTTTCTTTTTACTTGGGTATTTTACGTAGTCGGGTTTTATTTTTTATTTTTAATAATTTTTTTTTCTTCCGTTTGAGCCTCGACCTCTCAACCTGAGTTAGCAACAACGGTTATCTCTAGGTGTTGTGTACCGGTTTATACACACTCGTGTATATCTTTGTAGATATCGCCTATCCTCATACTTACTACTTGTGAAATACGTCGCTGGTTACATAACTAATTAACTTAAATTATTTACTCTTTATAACTTCTACATGTATGTAACTGTTTGTGTTTCTTGAATAAAAAATATAAAAATAAATAAATGTGGGCGAGTGCATCCTTCCTTATATTACCTTTAATAAAATCCAACATCTGCTTTCTGTCTGTCTGTCTGTATGTCTGTCTGTCCGCTTATAACTCGAGAACCACTGAACCGATTTTAATAAAAAAAAATTCTACGGACAGCTTGATTCTTCCGTTCAACTATGGGCTACTTACTATCACGCTAAATGGCTTATGAGGTTAGCAGAGAAGTCAAATATGAGAGCGGGCGGAGCCGCGGGCACAGCTACTTTATATGAAATCGTAGGGAGAGCAAGCGATGATGTTCGCGAAGCATTCTCGAGGGACGCGTGTGTGCGGATGTATGACTCTGCTGACTGTACAATGTGTGCGTTGCTTTCACGAATATATCATTTTATGGGCGAACGAAACGACCGCTTAAGGCCTCGGATGTCGGAAATACGAGAATCTTTACTTATTTGCGGACGGTAGCATACAGGCCTAGAGTGAAAGTGTGCACGTCAAACATTAAGAGGGCTAAATTCAGATGTTATTCATACATTCAAGAAACTAAATTAGCATAAGTAGGCTGGGGAGGGAAGTTACTCACAGGGGAGCATCGATGATGTTTTAGAAAAAAAAGCAGTCAAGTGCGAGCCGAACTCGCCTGGAGAGGGTTCCGTACCATTCCGTTTTCCGAAAGAACTTTAAGACACAGGAGTTTTGTTTAGTTCTAAACTATAAGAGAGGCCCATATTTCCTATTTTTAAGTCTTAGGCTCAGTAGTATCAGCGATAGGGGGGGATGCTCGATTTTCATATATTTTCTTGAATATCTTTAAAATTATGCATTTAAAAAATATAAAAGAAATATTTTTATTTCTTATAAATATTCCTTAATGCGCTTGAAAAAAAATTATTTAACCTTCTAATTTGTCCCCCAAAATCGAAATTCATTCATTTGCGCGATTGGGTCATCAAAATCTATAAATGTACCAAATTTCTTGTACCAAACTTTTTTCGTCCAGTATATTTGGAGAAAATAAGCGGTGTTGGCAGACGGACAGACACGAGATAGATAGTAAATAAAGTATAAAAACTCAGAGCTGCGCGGGATTTACGTAGGGGTCCACCGACTCCCTCTAAGTAAGTAAACGGAAATTATTTTTGACTTTTTAGGTTTCCGTATCCCGTACGGCAGCCTATTACTAACCCTCCGCTGTCAGTCTGTCCGTCTGTCCGTCTGTCCGAGGGCTGTATCTCTTGAACCGTAAATAGGTAGCCCGTTGAAATTTTCACAGAATATGTATTACTATGGCGGATATAACAACAAATAATAAAAAAAAGAAAATGTTAAAAATTAAGAGGGGCTCCAATACAACAAACGTGCGAAAAATCTATTAGTAACGCTACTGAATAATAGATGGCGCCACAGGCTTTTATACATTGCATTGTTGAAAGACAAAAGATAGGCGAATATTATTGATAGCGGATAGATACGGAAACCTCCGTGCGCGAGTAAAACTCGAACTTGACAGATTTTTAAGGGTCGGGCGTTTTGAATTAATAATTCAATCACGAAGAGCGTGACTGACAGATAAAGACATTTATATAATCTGTGGCAGAACTCTTGGTTACATCTCGGCGAACACACTAGCGGTTGCGCTGCTGTACCGTACCGTATTTTATTGAAATGAACTAACGAATACGATAAATACAAATTTATGTTCAGCGGATTATTTGATCCTCCTCGGCAGCTGCAGAACGAATCGCTTCCCGACTCTGACCCTCATCCAATTTCCTGAAAATAAGCTGAAAACGAATTTGTTTAAATCCCGCGATGCGCGCTTTGGATGTAAAGATATCCGGAATAAAAATCATATTTGCAGTATACCTACTTCGTTATCGATATTACGCTTCAATATAAAAATTACCTAAAGGTTGAAAGTTTATAGGGTTAAGTGGTAAAAAATCTATATCTATAAGGTCTATGTGTCGGACGGACCTAAGCCCTAAGCCATTTTATTATCTTTTTATTTTTATTATTAGAACTTATAGACTTTCCTAGAACTCCCGGCGAAAATGTTTCCGTATTCCTTCAATACCTACTAAAAATCGGCCAAGTGCGAGTCGAACTCGCGCACCGAGGGTTCCGTATCGCCATGTCATAATTATCGCCAATCACGCCATCTATGGCGTGTTATGAAATGGTTCATATTAGTTAGTTAAAATGCTTCATACTCTATTCGGTAGATGGCGCGCGCGCATACACTTTTTGGTTTCTTCTATGGGAACCCCCGTAAATTTTTTACTTTTTCTTATTTTTATTATTTGTTATATCGGCCACACATATTCTGTGAAAATTTCAACGGGCTACCTATTACGGTTCAAGAGATACAGCCCTCGGACAGGCGGACAGACAGACAGACAGACACCGGCGTAGGCTTATTAATATGGTCCCGTACCGGATACGGAACCCTAAAAATGATCTTCCCCTGAGACATAAGCCCGCCTTCAAGTCGGGCATAATATTTATGTCGCGGTGTCAGCACGTTTCATAATATAACACGTATAACGTGCCTTGATAATAGCTGCAAAAAATTTGAGAGGGTTACGTAACTGGGTGGATCAACTTTTTCTTGTTTTTGGTATTTGAGTCGTATAGTTCCAGAACCCGCCAACTCCGTTTCGGACGATTTTACAGTAAGACGAAAAAACTAGACCTCGATAAATTAGCCGCCCATACAAACTACAAGGGAGCTCGAAAGAATGTTAATTTTTCTTTGCGATTCACTCTGGATTGGACTGTGTTAGGAACATAATGTCTTTACAGATAAGTGACAAATTTAATACTTTATTCAAAACAGTATAAAACCACTTTTTTTAAAGAAATGGATTTGGCGGGTTCTGGAACTATACTATATATTTGTCTGAAAAAAGGATATTATATTGATAAATTCACCTTATTTTAATAGTTACAGCAACTCTCAGATAAGTAATTGATCAATAAGAAAGAAGCTGCACAAAGAATTTTGAGTAATTTTTTGACGTGATGATGTCACGTCTTATTGATGAACACCGGCTGCACGCACGAAGAAGTGTAGCGTTCCATCTAAACCTGTGTGTGCAAGCGAGAGCGCGATAGAGACCTGTGTGTGCAAGCGAGAGCGCGATAGAGAGGCATATACAATAGTAGAAAATGCAAAATATATTTCTCCGTCTTTTGCGAGCCTCGAACCCGCGGTCCCTGCCACCATCACTGACCAGACTTGTTATGCACGCGGGCTATCGACCGCGTACTTATCGCTGCAAATTTTCTCAACAGTACCTATGTGAATTTCATGGAGCGACATCTAGCGTCCACATCTAGCGTCAATATTAAATTAAATAGGTACTTCAGCTAGCGGTATACTTGATTTAGCAGTTAGGTAATTGTTGCAACGTTGAACATGTAGATGGCGTTATGTAGGTTTTTTAAATATAAATTAAACAAAAATTAATAGTCGTTATTTTCTCATATTTTTTATTAGTTATTATCACATCTTTATCATGTACTTAAATTAATTTTACATGGTAAATATCCGCCGGAACTGATTTACTTTATGACATCATCACGTAAAACTATCGTCCGTAAACCAACTTTACAGACAACCAATTTTTTTAAATATTGGTTTCCCTGAGGACAACCCCTTTTTTTATATAAAATTGGGGACAAAATTGTGCACTGGAACACCCCTAAAAATTTGGTATTTTTTTTATTTTAAATAGTTTTTTACTTTTTTTCATTTGCCTATAAACCTAAGTAAGTATTTAATACTTATTTTATTTAAAACTAAGTAATAAATTTCAATGATTTTTTTTTTATTTGACTTTGCATCTGGTTTTTACCTCACAAGAAAAAGTTAATCCACGCAACTACGTGCCACTAGGTACCTAAACAGCTGGTTATTTGAGTACATTGTCTCTCCTGGCCGAGCCGCGTCCGCCCCGCACCGCGCACGATGGACGCTCCGACTTATCTGCGCCTCCCCATGCCAGAATTCCATAGTTTAACAGTGAACCGCATAAACAGGTCGGCAATATCTCGAATCCGGTTGAAGAAGCATATTAACTTTTTTATTAAATTGTTGTTTTGTTTTTTTAATTTAAAGAACTCTACAGCATTACAATATAAATAAAATAAAGTAACATTTAAACAAAAGATAATGAATAATAATTAAATTCGACTAAGTTTACAAATTTTTAAGAAAATTTTAAAACTTAAATTTAACTTAAAAATAAAATTTTTGCAACAACCTAGCTTTAGTACGGGCATCAAAGTTCCCTACGTAATATGACGGGGCCCATCAGAACCAATCTGCGGGGGCGTGGCGGGCCGGCGACAGGGGCGGAACTGTTCCGGGAGAAGATTGAATAGCCGGAGATGTAAATAGAGCACCAAGACCATTCTCTATAGAGATGTCGACTGCGAGTTAGCGCCGGTGAAGGAAAACACTTCGAGCAGCCCTGCAAAATAGCAAAAAAGTCGATCATGTAGAATTGGATTAAATTGCATTTTTCTCTTCCACCTTTCGACCGTTCGGCTGCGTTCTCAGTTCAGTATAGCCAGCAATCCAAAGGGAAGAGTCCGGTATGGCACCCACCTTCTAGGTAGGTGATATTGGCTAGTCGGAGCATGTGCTCTGGACCCTCTGAATCGGACACCCATACCGGATTACATTTGAAATAGCGGTCAAGTCCGAGTCGAACTCGTGTGGAGAACGTTCAGCATCATGCCGTTTTAACTTTAAGAATTCTGATTTTCATTTATGTTTTCCTGTAAAGACAGAGATTTTTTCGAAATTTTAGGCTCAATAGTTTGGGATACAAGTCGGGAGAATACTCGATTTTCGTATATTTTCTAAAAAAAAAAAATTATGGATATTTTCTTTAATATCTTTTAAACTATGCATTATATTGTCAAAAATATGTTTGTATTTCTTATAACGAGCCCTTTCCATTGACACGCTTCTTCCTTCACATGATGCACTTGAAAATATGTTTTTTTACTTTCTAATTTGTCCCCCATAATTGACACCCAAAATCTAAATTCGTTCGAATTTACTATACGACCGATATTGGGTCATCAACCTCTATATAGGTAACAAAATTCAACTTTTTTCGTCCAGTAAAATTCGGAGGAAATAATCTGTGACAGACAGACAGACAGGAGTGTGATCTAATAAGTGTTCCGTTTTTACAAGCTCTTATTTAGTTTAACCTGTCCATCAAATATTATTTCCTACCTAGAGGTACGGAACCCTAAAAAATTACGATAAGTTCAAATTATAACATGTGTAATGTGTTCTATTCTTTTTTTTTTTATTGAATCCGGTATGGGTGGCTGAGTCGGACGGGCCAAAGCGCATGCTCCGACCAGCCAATATCACCTCCGAGAAGGTAGGTGCCATATCGGAGACTTCCCTGGATTGCTGGCTATACTGGACTAGAGGAGAACACAACCGAGGCTGCTATGCGGCCATCTTACATCCAGTATTCTATTCTAAAACGGAAGTAGTACTGCTCGGTTCTCAGATAACGTACATAACGCTTATGTCAACGGTTGACAACAATCACCGCCCATAATGTGGGCTGCCGTTGTGCGGCCCAGTCGACGAATATCCGTTACGAAGACGACAATTTCCGGACAGTCAAAATGGGCTTTACGGTTTTGCTCCGGGCGTACGGACGCATCGGATATGCCCGGAAAGGACGCGCATCCTGTGTTAAGCTTGGACATTGAAATTTTTCCGTAATTTATTCTTTTTTGAGGCTCAAAAATTTATAAGCTTTAATCACCATGACGTATTTACACATAGGTGGATACAGAGCATTTTTTTATGTAATTCGGTATGGATGGCTGAGTCGGAGGGGCCAAAGCGCATGCTCCGACCAGCTAATATCACCTCCGAGAAGGTTGGTGCCAAAACGGAGACTTCCCTGGATTGCTGGCTATACTGGACTAGAGGAGAACACAGCCGAGGCTTCTATACGGCCATCTTACATCCAGTACGGTCGTACCAACCCAGTCGTTTACAATTTGAGCCTACCACCTAGTAAGGGGCAAGGGAAGGGACCTACAGTTTTACACCGGTTCCGAACGGTAAAGCAGCAGGTGTAGGTATGCACGTAAATTTTTCGTCACAAAAAACTCATTGGTACACGCCGACCTGATTCGAACCTCGGACCTCTCGCGTGAGAAAACGATGCCCAAACCACTCGGCCATACCCAATGACTTACTACACACTAGGCATTAGATCGCATACTCAGTGCAGCCGCAGTAAAAACATATCTGAGTAGACTACTTTTCTCGTTGTACGGAATGAAATGTCGTAAGTAAAATGTTCGTCGTGATTTCAGTACAAGTTCAATAGTACGGCCGCTCCGTGGCCCTTCCAGCTACTCCTTGCTCCGTGGTAGCAGCAGATACAACGGATCTCCATAAATCACGGTCCTGACCTGACACACCTTTGACGTCTCATGCAACGAGATTCTACTTTCTGGACAGGCCTCGTCATACATTTTACCGGTAGAAAAAGAGAATCTCTCTCACAGATGCACACTAAGCTAAAATTTTATACACACACGTCACATAGGCTAGAATAAGACGTGCAGATGCAAACTCCGTGAACGGAAAAGGGATAGTGCGATAGGAGTTTCTTCTATATATTGCCAATATTAGAACAGCGTAAGTGCGCGAGCGCCTCATATATCATGTTACGTTTCCGCTCTGAGAACGTCGATAGAGTAAGACGGTTAAATGGCAATTTAATACGTGTAAGGGAGACAACGCTTGTACATTCCAAATTATATTTCGTATACTTTAACTTTGTACGTCGCGTCTTGCGCGTGTGCCTTTATATTCATATAAAGACTTGTGTCATGCGTTACAAGATAGGTTTAGAACCCTGTATGTCGTCACTGCATGTTCTCAGTGACTGACTCTCGTATGCTCTCGTCTCGAACCGAGTAACGCATAGCTATCCTTTTCACGCTCATATTTTGTGTATGCAAATGCATGATATTCTATCTCTCTCTTTTACGGACGGGCGGATACAAAAACGTGACCTGTCTGAGCGGCGCAGTGCGGTGGACTGACTGCTCGCGAAAGAGAGGGTGCCAAATGCTCCCCAATAGCGCGCCTCAAGTCGGTGCGTTGTATGCCACTTCCCGATACTTTTTTTAATTCGGTGGTCTCATGGCGAATGTCTAAATATCACGTGAGTTAACTCTTGAACCAATGACCGCCAGAAACTCCAAATATTGTTCGGGATCACCACAGATCACTGCGCCTAGTGACACAACAAATGGTCGTTGCAATATTAAAACTGAGTGGGCCAAATCGAGGATGCAGTAAAAGTGTGGTCCCTTCTACCTTTAATATAAGGAAAAGTAACCCGAACGGGTTACTTTTCCTTGTTTTTTTTATTTGTTGTTATATCGGCCATAATAATTAATAACACATATTCTGTGAAAACTCCGTTCAAGATATACAGCCGTCGGACAGACGGACAGACAGACAGACAGACGGCGTAGGCTTAGTAATAGGGTCCCGTACGACGGATACGGAACCCTAAAAAGTAGTCGGGAGGCGCGCTGGAATGTTTTTTTATGTAATCCGGTATGGGTGGCTGAGTCGGAGGGGCCAAAGCTCCGACCAACCAATATGACCTCCGCGAAGGTAGGCGCCATACCGGAGACTTCCATGAATCCCTAGGTCAATTTGTCGGTAATCAGTACTGTGTATAAAGTGACAGTTTTAATAAATTTAATAAAATAAATAGCATAGAAGCGCTGATTGCACACAATTGTAAGAAACAGTATACGAAAAGAAACAAAAATACAGGAGTGCGCAAAGGCTGACTTATCACTGCAGATGATTTCTTCCTGTCAAACTTTAACATAACTTTCAACAAGCTTTAACATTAACTTAAGAAGTTAGGTATGAATGAATCGTTATTCCTGGCAAATACTACAATTGGAAAGAAACTAGCCCAGTATAATATTGTTAAAAATCAATTCATCATTATAATAAAGCTTCTGCAGCCACGACAAGTACACAATTTAAATTTTAAATTACAGAATTAAATTTCACGTAATTAGTCTTTCCGGCGAACTGAAAAGTGTATAAAAACTTATTCCAGCCGAAAGCAGTTGCTCTCACAATGACGGAGAAATCCGTCGGAAACCTAGAAACGGCCCTCACATGCGGCGCTTCCTCTGAAAACTTTTAATTAGCTACGAGATAGTTTCCGAATTAATTTGTCCGTGCCTACACGAAGTTCGGGACATAAAATACATTAGCGATGGGCGGTAAAACCTATTGTACAACTTTCATACGTGCTATACTTGCGGGTGTAATCCAATATGCAGCTTGGAAGTTGGAACATCAATTCGGCGCGTTTGAATTTGGAACGCAACGGAAAACGGATCATTGTATTGTGTGTGGCTTTCGAAGTGAAAACTTCTTTAGCGGCGCTTGGCACTTTTTTTAGATGGGTAAAAAATGTTAAACTCGCGTCTGGTCCGTAGCCTGATCGAAAAAGCGTAAGATTCGTTGAAATTATGGATGAAAGTTGATTTTTCTGACAAATAAACTTTTTGATGTAAAATAATTATAATAGTTCTGTAGTGTTAAATTGTCATGTTTGTCTACGATAGCGCAATAAATGAATATTGTATTTTACCACATAAATGATAGTACTTTTATACTCATAAATAAAACAATTCGTGCGAAATTATTTCCTAACCGTTCCAAAATATTCAAAAATGCACAACAGATGTTTAAGTTTTCTCTTCTGCCGGCACTTTGGCACAACCCGAAGCTTTTTTTTTTGTGACATATAGTCAGCTATTTTGGATTGCTTCATTATTATCTCTGATGTTTGCTCTGCTAATCCAAGAACAACAAAATTAAACACCGATGGCGACGTAGCTACTTTACTAAGCACCCAGCGTTGGCGCTAGAAACGGGTTCGGGGTTGGGTTGTCTCACTCACTCGCCCGAGAAAAACTGAGAGCAGAAATTACATTTCAAGGTGGCTAAATTGGTTATGATTTTTCCGGATACCGGGTGCCTAGTAAAGTACATTATGTCAGTGTGTATAAGGTACTCTTTTCTATTCTGTGGTATAAGTCCCTCAGGAAAAGAAGCTTCAAATGATAAATGACACTCGCGATACAAGCATATTTGGTACATATTTTAACATGCGTTTAAAACCTACAATAACTACGAATTATAATCATCCTGGTGACGTCATGCCGGTTGATCTCGAATTATAAAAAAAACAATAAAAAAATATTAAAAGGCATAAAATAAATAACGTCTCTAAAATATTTATTGACCCCAGGTTAGGCATTTACAAATTAGTAATTAAAAATAGTATTATACTAAACGTAAATTTTAAAAATAATGTAATAATTATTTCTACCGAGCCCGCCATGGTCCGTACACTTATAGCGTCCCCTGTTTGAATTTCCAGGCTCATGCGGGGAATGAAGAAAGCCTTGGCATGCACGTCACCGGACTTATCCACAAGCTATTGGCCGATGGTTTCGGCAAAAGCCAGTGCGTCCGGTGACCACGCACCAAGGGTTTCCACCGCAAAACCTAAAAACTCAGAGGTTTATTTTTCACACATCAAATTAATATTTTTTTTTATGGAAACTGACACGGTTGGCTACATCACCTACAACATCCATGATGTCAGCCCATAACACCGGATGAACTTGGTGCCACGTCAGTGCTTCCCTTCGGTCGAACCGGCTACACTGAACTGGACGGAAAACACAAACTATTTACATAGCCGTTTCGACCGACCTTTCATTCAGTGCGGTGGTACCAAACCGGGCGGGTTAAACCCTACCACCTAGTAATATAAGAAGGTAGTAACTAGTACACTAACATAATTATGTTGATACAAATTACGTATCAAAATTTGACAAAGGCTCTTTACACCTGATTCACTTAATTAATAAGTCTTTGTAGTCAGAACTCTCAGCAAAATTGTTAATCTTGCTCTCAAGCTATGGGCGGTGTTATTCTGTGGCTAGTCACTAAATACTTGTAAAAATATGTTTTAAAAAAATACCCTGCGAAGTTTCTTGTCGGTTCTTCTTCGTGGGTGTAATCGAACCGGATAGAACAAATTGTGACAAGTTCGAGCGCAGTCTAACTGCCATAAGAATGACCAATAAACAATACAACAATACAATACAATATCCCTTAGTCGCCTTTTACGACATACACGGGGAGAGATGCAGTGGGGCTATTCTTTTAAAGTACCGGCCCCACACGGTACAATAATAAAAATAATTGAAAACTACTTCGTAAAACCTCTGTGGTGAAGCTATCTAAAACTAACAAATTAAAAATAGGTACATCGATGCAGACGGCAGACTTATTAACGTAAGGCGAGTCCAATTTTGCCTACCAACAAACTATTTAATAGTGAACGAAGCGAGCCACGAATTAGTTTTGACCGGCACCCCCTTGAGTTTTTCCCATGAGTAAGGTCGTGAATCACCTTGCTCGTGGCAGTAGAGAAAACAAAAATAAAATTACAGGCGATAAAAATCTATACTGAAACACAACCCACCCCTCCTCATACATAGACACTAGAGAGGATACATTATTACGCAGAAGAGGGGCATTCATTCTAAAACCTGCCAAGTGCGAGTCGAACTCGCGCACCGAGGGTTCCGTATCGCCATGTCATGGTCAGCGGCACTCACGCCATCTATGGTGTGTATTATGAAATGCCTCATATTAGTTAAAATTTGTGATTAGTTAAAATGCTTCATACTCTTTTCGGTATATGACGCGCATACACTTTTTATGTTCTTATATGGAGACCCCGTGCATTTTTTACTTTTAATTATTTTTATTATTTGTTGTTATATCGGCTATAATAACACATATTGAAAATTTCAATAGGCTACCTATTACGGTTCAATAGATACAGTCCTCGGAGAGACGGACAGACAGACATACAGATAGACGGCGTAGGCTTTGATAGAGTCCCGTCCGTACGACGGATACGGAACCTTAAAAACCTTCTTTTAACTCTTTTAATGTTAGGTCTATTTATAAATTATGCATGTATGTCAATATTCTGTGTAACTTAGTCGAATAAACAAATAATACCTACTTATATGTCATGTTTATTTTGTAGGGTTCGGTATTCATACGGAAGCCTAATAATTGCTAAACCTACGCCGCCGTCTGTATGTATGTCCGTGTGAGGGCAGAGAATTTCATAATAAGTTGGAAGAGCGCCATCTACCGAATGATCATTTAACTAAACTAACCTTCGCATTGTAGATTGCATTGGTGGTCTAAATACGAGTCCTTCATCGCAGGAGAATTTTGCTGCAGCTGTGACGGATGGCACTATGCGAGTTTTCTCCCCCAAACAGAGATTATTAACTGGAACTATCAAATTAAATGAATGTTTTGGTGGTTTAAAAAAAAAATTGGTTGTCTGTAAAGTCGGTTTGCGGACGATAGTTTTACGTGATAGATAACGTCATAATTTCTGCTGCCCTGGTACTTTAGAACCAGAGAGATAAATGTGTACAAGCCGACGCTTGGGCCGATTGTGCCTCTCTATCGCTTGTTACGCGCTCTCGCTTGCGCACACAGGCTCAGATGGAACGTGACACTTTTTCGTGCGTGCAGCCGGTGTTCATCAATTTATAAGACGTGATGTTATCACGTCAATAACCAGTTCTATAATTTTAATAAACAATTCTATAATTTAACCCTAACCTAATGTTGAGGCGGCGCATGTCGTTTTTGTGAAAACTCCCATAGTGCAGTTTGTGTACTGCCACAGCAGTTGCGTCAAAGCTCTCCTGCGATGAAGGAATCGTGGTCTAAATAGCTTCACACTAATTAGCACCGCTGAGCTATCGAGGCTGATGTAAAACTATGGTTATTCGGGCTGCTCAAAGAGTACATTTATCGCTAAAAATAGTACCAAAGTTTTCTTTAGCTATAGTATTCAATATTCCACAAAGCTCTTAGAATGAAGTGTAGAAAAGAAATAAAAAGAAAGTTAGAACAAACTGCCAACTGTCTAAGCGGTGCGCTGCTGCGGTGAAATTCAACTTAGCCAAATTGCATGATTAATTTGCTTAGTTAACTCGGGCTTAAGCTAACACAATCAGCGTGAATTGAAACCAGAAGCCTGAGTTAGATCCACATCCGAGTTGCAACAAACAAACAAACATACCTACATACACACATACGAACACAGAGCAAAGAAACTACATTTATATTTCAAGCTAGGTAGCTTTTGCCCTATGAAAAATTCTCCTATAAGTACCTACAAAGTGTCCCGGATCGACCTTACGATCACGCGATCTTGACTTACTATTTTTAATTTTTATGCTTAAATAATTATAGTAGGTATGTTATATTTTACGTAATTAAAACTTATTATGTAAGTTATATTAAAATAAACCTCTTTATGGTTTCTTACCCGGTTTACTGCTGAACAGGACATGTCAAAAAGAAATGATGACGACCCATACTACCATATATGTGTCAATGAAATATTGTTAATGTTCTATAAGGCGAAATAAATATCTAAACCTGAATCTAAATCTGATTCCTCAGTTCATAAGCTACAAAAATGTTTATTATAATTTTTCTAACGCGTCATAGTTTTCCCGTTTTTTTTTTACGATTTTATGCTTAAAATTACAATTTCAGAGCGCTCTGTCTCTCATTTTTTTACCCGACTGCGCGACGCAAAGGAGGGTAATGTGTTTTTTTTTATATAATTGTATGGAACGCAAAGAGTAAATTTCATAGTAATCTAAATATTTTCACCTGTCGAAAAAGACTAAGACATTTGAGTTCTATATAATTGTTTGAGAAAAAAAATTATTTTTTCACTGCATCTTGACACCAAAAATCTTCAAAAAGCGTCATAACTATAAACCGGATTAAAATAATTACTATAACCATTTTTGTAGCTTATGACCTTAATAATCGCGCGGTGGTAATATTATAATGCGGTCGATCTAGGACAGCCTGTATACATAGTCTTCAATTATTTATGTCACAATAGAAATGAAAAACGAACTAAATAAAATAGAATTGATTTCATTTTATTTCGCTCGTTCTTTCATTGAATAAATAGAATTTCAGGCGAAGCGTTCTCAAATATATTGCAGATGTCGGATTTCTTCGTTTAAAGATCTCGTGAAAGCACTCGCCTCTCTAAGGAGACAAACGTCTAAATTTCTCAATTGCCCTGCGCACCTGGACCCTCTAAATCAGCTCTTAGATTGCCAACCGGATCCTAGAGACCGGGAGATCTATTGCGAAACATTCTTATTATTGTAGTTTATATAAATAAGGTTTTTCAATAGTAGGTAACGCTACGTTAAGGGGTGTATGTGTATCAGATACTGATCCCGTTCCTATACCAATTTTTTTTTACGATATAAAAAGCAAAGGTGAAATACGCGCACTTCACGTATTAAATTTGAAGCCAGTAGGTTTATTATACCGAAAAAAAAAATTGTATGGGAACGTGATCAGTATCTGATACACATACACCCCTTAGCGTAAAGTTACCCACTAATGAAAGACGTTAATATATGTATAGGTATACAAAATTATTATTTAGTAGTACATATTTACGATACCCTATGCAAATAAAACATTAACTCATCACGTTTACGTCGTCGGAATAACTTAACTCATAATTTCAGAGATTTGAGTTGCTAATAAATTAAAAGTATAAAAATATAACACCTAACAATTTAATAAAATAGCTCAGAAATAGGTTCCAGGTTTCAAAATATAAAACATATCTTCAGTAAAATCGCTCCCTAAACTTTTTATAAAAACAACATATATTTATAGACAAAAAACGGCTTCAAATGTTCAATGTAAAACGAAAATGATTGGCTGCAACCTTAATAATGACGGGTTTAAAACGTAAATGGCGAAATGCCTTACAATTTATTACAGCTAAATTAAATTTCCTAAATTCTAATCCTAAATAAAAAAAAATATAATTAAATTCGTTAAATTTAGAGAAAAACTGAGTGTGGGAATACCGCCGCCAGGTGGAACGACGACATCAAGTTCGTCGTGGAAATCAGTGGTTCCGTTCTGCTGATGACCGGGAGGATTGGAGGCATTGAATTGAATTGGCATAAAGAATTTTCTTTTATATAATATGTAACTATACAAGTGACAACTAGCAAAAAAAAAATCAATTTTTTTTTTTTTTTTAACTTGTCCCCCAATTATTGACCTCCAAAATTTAAATTCGTTCATTTACTTCGTGCATTCTACTAACCAATACTTCCGTGATTGGTTGATTAAACTATATATGTACCAAATTTCAACTTTTTTGCCCAGTAGATTCAGAAATAAAAATAAGGTGTGATAGACGGACAGAAAGACAAGAGGGTGATCCTATAAGGGTTCGTTTTTTTTATCTTTTGAGGTACAGAACTTTAAAAATCACATCGTAAATCCAAATATTTTTAAATACCTACTGTGTTCAAATAATACTGCGTACATTTTCAACAAAAGTTTAAAATATTTCCACTGCGTGCTCCCGGCCTACAACGAAGAGATTCGCCTTCTTAATTAAATCACAGAAGGAAGAAACGCTCAAGAGTATCGGCAGCCGGTAATTTAGAGATATTGCGTCGGAGATAACCGACGGAAATAGATAAAGAGATACGGAGATTGCTTTTGTAAACTGTGTCAAAGGACCGAACGGGTAACGAAAATTATTGAAGCCATTTAAAGTGGGTTAGAACGGAAAATACCAACGAATTAAAATTTACGGAAGGGGCATCAAGTCGCCACGCAGATGAAAAGTCATAAAGACATTTGCAAATGTCATGTTATCCGTTAAACTGTTCACAATCACAAATTGGTTCATTTACGCTATACGCCCGTGATTCATCAAACTGCCAATAAATGATGTGTGTATTTTTTTATGAAGACCAGCATGGGTAGTTGTGCCTAGGGACCAATCGTACAGTCGACAGAGCCAAAAAGTCCAAAAACACGTCTCCTCGCGAAACCACACTTGGTGAAAACAACATGCCAGCAGATTTGCGGTCTGTTGCTAGGCTGTCTAGCCTGTTAATATGACGTTTGAAGACATCCATGTTAAAGGATTCGGGAAACACACTCGCCGGATCGCTTGCAACAAAGAAACGATTTATATATTCATTTATTTATACGATTTATATACGATGCATGTTTCTCTCACACTTGTAGACTAATGCAATTTTTTCAACGAGCTTATTACAAGTGGTCTCGTGCAAATTGTGTGCAACAATAATCTGCTGGAAATGAAGCAAATTCTAAACAATGTAATAACGGATAAAAATACAACAAGTGCAATTTGAGTATTCCGTAGCACCACCATAGTAATAACAGTACCTATTAAGTATTCTGTGGTAATACAAACTCCTCACTAAAGTGGTAGCCAAAAAATAATGCTTATAAAATCATTCATTCAAATGAGTCTCAAATGACAATATCAATTCTATTCTGTGGAATTCTTTTAGAGCGGCCTTTTTAACCCTTGATGGCAGTTTAATTGTTATTAGAAGATCTCAGATAGGCTTAGGGGGCTATTTAAGAGAAAATATTTTGTATAGGGTGTCAATTAATGGACGGTAAATTGGGTGATTACGTGAATGAGATTGGATAGTTTTTGTTCTATTGAATTATTTTTGTTCGCAGCCAATGTTAATAAGTAAAATTAAAAATAAAGTTTTTAAATAACCGTGGTTGCTTTTAAGTTTCCGTATACCGTACGGAAGCCTATTACTAAGCCTACGCCACCTGTCTGTCTGTCTGTCTGTCCGGTCTATAGGTACACATATAGACTAGAACTTTGTACTGTCTGTCTGTCCGGTCTATAGGTACACATATTATATACTAGAACTTTATATAACTCATAAATTTACTTTTCGGTTCGTTTTACACTACAGTAGAAGACGTAGTAGCACATTGTGACAAGGATTCACAGATTTACACACGCGTCAGTACACCTGCAATTTCACTGACATTTTCCTGACAAAGCAACCCACTCTGAAGCTTCTAAAGACAGACAAAAACATTTTCCGGCTCGTAGTCGCGCCACCCGATAGAGATGTATCTACGATGTCACCAAATTTACCAGTTTTTGTTTTTTTTTTATTCTTTCCGAACTAGCTGGCTGTGTTAGAGGTTGAAGGTCCTTTGTGAGTACAGAGTCGCCAATGAGGCGAATGGCTCGTCGTTGAATAGAATCCAAGGCTGAAAGAAGGTTCTCAGGGGAACCCTTCCAAAGATTACTGCAATATTCCATCACCGGTCTTACTTGTGCTTTATAGAGTGTAAGCAGTTGGACCGGCGTGAAAAATCGCCGACATGGGTAGAGTATTCCTAATTTTCGAGATGCTAGTTTCGCCTTGGACTATATGAACGATCGAAATCCAACGTCCCTGGACACCTCCATACCCAGGACGCCCAGACTACCATCATTGGAGACTTGGCTGCCCTGGAAAGTTCCTTGGAGTAGAAACGGATCAGCTTTAGTAGAGAAGGCACAAGCTTGCGTCTTAGCTACTTTGAAGTTGACCAAGTTCTCCTTCCCCCAAGACGATACTTTATCGAGAACCAGGTCAACCCGAGCAACAGTTTCGCGTCTCGCGCTTACTGCTGAGGCCTCTCTACCCTTCCAGTCTTTGATGAACCCTTCGTGCACCGTGCTGTCGTCCGCGTAGTAATGTATTTCGCCGAGCGAGAGCATGTCGTTAATAAATAATAGAAACAGCGTAGGTGACAGCACGGATCCTTGTGGAACACCAGCATTGATTGAGTAATCGGCCGAGCATGCACCATCAAGGTTGACAAAGATCGACCGATCGCTCAAAAAGCTGGAGATCAAAGTGCACAGTTTTTTAGAGACACCGTAGGCCGGAAGCTTGCTTAGGAGTCCCCGGTGCCAGACGCGATCGAATGCTTTGGATATATCCAAAGCGACCGCCAGCACTCCCCAAAACCATCGAGACTTTCAGCTCACAAATGCGTGACGTACGCTAGAAGATATCCAGTCGACCTTTGCTTGCGGAAGCCGTATTGCTTATCGTCGAGGAGTTTAGAGTTTTCTAGGTACGTCAGGAGCGCTGAGTTGACAATACGCTCCATAACCTTATTTAAGAGTGAGGTTATCGCAATAGGGCAATTTATGGTAAATATAAAATTTACAGTTTTTTATGTTAACCAAGATGTGTCGTTTTGTGTAAACCAACTGTGCCGCTGGACCAATGATGCAGTCGACAGAGCCAAAATCACCACTCCTCGCGAACTCACGCTCAGTCAGGCGCCATACCAACAAATTTAGCGGACTGTTGCTAGGCTATCCCAGATCACATCACAATGAGTAACACAGAAATGTATTTCAATAATTGACCTGTACCCTGATCACGAGATTTAACCTACACCTCGTACTACACTACGCCGCGCCGTGTTCTCCGCATCATTTTGTATGGAGAAACGAAGCAACGCCTCTAGTGATAGATTGGCGTTGCGAACTTCATTTCTCCATACAAAATAATGCGGAGAACACGGCGGCGTAGCGTAGTATGCGGTGTAAGTTAAATCTCGTGATTAGAGTACTGAATGTATTCAATATTCCAACGTAAGAGGACAATGTTACCTAAAAAAAAAAGCTAGAACTGATTATATAACATTGCTGATATCACAAGTTCAACAGATTCGTTCATCAATTATTTCTTTTGTCGCAGTTCTATTGCGTTAGTCCTAATTCTCATATATAATTCCTTGAACAACTTGTGACAAGTTCGAGTGCAGTCTAACTGCCATATGAATGATCAATAAACATTACAATACAATAATATATTTTTAATTCATTTAATTTTAAATTACCCCTTATTTTCACAAATGTTCGTTCATCAAAATTAGACCACGAAGTTACCAAACATTCTGTAAATTACGGTAAATACCATTGGTTCTTTCCGACTTGACATCACTAGCGCCAACCGACAAGTTTTATTCAGTCACCGTAACTCGTTATTCATATTCTAAGTATTCAAACTAGCGACTCAGTGCCTCTACATGTTGTAAGAGTATTCAATGCCGTTCTCTTAGAGTGGGTTTTCGTCGAGTCGTCCCATTCAAAGGGGTCTAGTAAATTTAAAATGCTGCAGAGTTAATTTTTGCATTTTCTTTACATTTTTCACTGTTTATAAATAACGACCAAGAATGATAGTATATAGTCTGAACGACCAACGACTAACGACCAAGATGGTCAGCCTCGGCAGCTCGGTGGTGCAATGGATCGACTTGCGATCGTGAAAATAAATACACCCGGGCGCCGCCGTTGGAACTTGGATGGGTAACCGTTGAGGCTGATCGTGGTTCGAATTCTACGTAAAAGTAGGTGTATACGTTTTTTTTTTATGGAAACTGACACGGTTGGCTACATCACCTACAACGTCCGTGATGCCAGCCCATAGCACCGGGTGAACTAGGTGCCATGTCAGTACTTCCCCCTTTGATCTTGCCGGCTACACTGAACTGGTCGGAAAACACAAACTATTTACATAGCCGTTTCAACCGACGTTTCATTCAGTGCGGTGGTATCAACCCGGGCGGGCTAAACCCTACCACCAAGTAAGATTAGGAGGGAAGGGACCTACAGTTTTACGAGGAATCCGAACCTCGGTCAGCCTCCAACGGTCAGCGGTCACCCATCCAAGTACTGACCGCACCCAGCGTTGCTTAACATTCAATAGCGACAGTTGACTGTCTGCACCACTGAGCTATCGAGGCTGACAAGTACCTTTAGTATACGTGTACCTTTTCTAACCTTACTAGATTTAATCTGACCGGAGCGTACGAATGGAAGGTCGATCGAAGCGGCTATGTACTTACCCCATCTGTCACTTGCACATTTATTTCGGTGATATCTCAAGGACGACTGGTATTAAACGCATCATGTTGGTACTCAAACTGAACGTCGGTAAGTAGTTGGTGTTATTCGTTCAGTGTTTCGTTAGCATTTTCAAAAATAAGTGGAACCTCAGCTGCTATAGCTGTATGTAATATAAATCATGATCGTATCGGTCCACTGCTGAACATAGGCCTCTCCGAAAGCACGCCACCACATGCGCACTTCCTCTCTTCTCATCCGTCCACTCCCAGCTACCTTTTTAGGGTTCCGTATCCGTCGTACGGGACCTTATTACTAAGCCTACGCCGTCTGGCTGTCTGTCTGTCTGTCTGTCTGTCTGTCCGTCTGTCTGCCCGAGGGCTGTATCTCTTGAACCGTAATATAGGTAGTCCATTGAAATCTTCACAGAATATGTGTTATTATGGCCGGTATACAACAAATAATAAAAAAACTTTTACAAGAAACTAAAAGTGAACAGTATGAAGAAAGAAAACAGTATGAAGCATTTTAACTAATCCATAGATGGCGTGAGTGGCCCTGACCATGACATGGCGATACGGAACCCTCGGTGCGCAAGTTCGACTCGCACTTGGCCGGTTTTTATTATGTTGTCTGCCCACCTTGACGGGGGGCGTCCCACGCTACGTTTGCTTGTGCCTGGCCTTCATTCGCTCACCCGTCTAACCCAGCGGTTCTCGGTTGCGAAACAGATATGGCAAGCCCACTGCCACTTCCGGTTGCTATACAAGATCTTTCAAAATTAGTTAATAGTACGCTAATGGGGGGTTCTGTATCATATAGGGAGTAAAACCTATATAAAAATTTTTGGACCTTGGGCTTTTTTTATGTAAAATATTTTTTTATGTATAAAAAATAGGTGGTTGATTTTTATAGCCTAATCGATTCAGTTTCATAACAGTAACAAAAAAGTTTTCATTACCATTATGGTGTAACACGTGTAAGTTGGTAAAAAAAAACAATTTTTTTCTATTCCATACTAATAAAACTAAAATTGTGGTTTTTCACAATTTCTGAAAGAAAGAGAGTGTTTGAAGACTTTTTTGTTCTTGGCATGAAACAGAAACGATTAAGAAACATTTTTTTTTACATTTTACATACAATAAATATTTTTTTTTTGTAAAAAAAATCTTTGTTCTTCAAAAGTGATCTATTTCCGATACAGAACCTCCCCCCCCCCCCCCCCCCCCCCCCTTCCCCCTTAGCTAATTTTGAAAGACCTTATATAAATATTTCAAGTAAAATTAAAACGTCCGTGCGAATGGTGGAACAACCGTAAAGGCAACTTTGCAAGTAGCGCACGCCTATCATGGGCGCGTTTTTTTTCTGAAAGAGCGAAAAATTATTTTTAGAAAAAACACGTCTGCGCTATTCCGGTCAATGCGTCACTCTCAACACACGACAACATTCAAATTTCCGGGTTGAATTATTCAGTAGTTAGAGTGTGACAGACAAACATTCAGCATCAGTGGCGGCTGGCCCTTAAGTGCGTTCGTGCGCCGCACTACCACAAAACATAACGCCTTCACCCGAAAGAAAGAAATAAATTAAAATATTAAACATTCTCCATGAACCGATCGAAGTAAAAATATCAAACTGAATTCGATCCTATTTCCTAGACAACAAGGCACGATTTTGCTGTACGTAATACGTACTACATACTACGTATAGCCGCCGAGCTCGCCGCGCCGAGTGCAGTACAAAACACCGCGAACGTTTACTATGAGAAAATGTCAAACGCCGCTGCCCCGCCGCGTGAAACAAAACACTATTCATACGATTATGTGTGGCCTTCTGCGTGTGACACACGACGGAAAAAGAAGGACAGTATATTGTGGATAGACGCGCGTGCGACACGTCGCGACCGAGCCAGCCGACGATGAGCCGAAGTAAGCCGAGATCGTAAACCCGACCGAAGGCACGCGCGGGCGGGGGGCGCGGGCGCGCGGGCGCGGCGGGGGCGATCCAAACTCTGGGTCGAAGTCACACACACACAAGCGCTAAGTACCTACACATACGCTGTAGCACGAACCGACAGGCGAGTCCATTTTTGGAATATGGGTGTTTCTTATATTTATATAACAGATCGAGTTTGCAATTGAATAATTTGAATTATTCGAATATCGATTTGATACATATTCGAATGGTAATTTATAAAATATTCGAATGTTACGACAAACATTAATGATACTGCATATTTCGCTATTTTAAAGTCAAAAATGGAATCACCCAAAGACCTAGGCGTTGTTGGTCGCGCGATCATCCGATCGATCGCTCGCCGCGCCGCGCCTCGCCGCGCGCGCCGCGCCATCTCAGTTCGGGGCGAGACCCGTCGTCGTCGCGTCGACCGATGATGGCCGCTCCGCGCCGCCGCGCCGCCAACGCTTAGATGAAATATTGTACGTAATATATCTTTGCCGCGCCGGGATGTTTTGCAAATCAGTTTTTTAGCAGTTTGAACGACTTTTCGTCAGTTAACAGTACATTGTGAAGTTTTCTTCATTGCCCGGCGCGGCAAGGCTGGCCGACGGGCGCGGGCGCGCGCGCCGGCCACGCCTCGCGCGCGGAGGCGCCCCGGCGGCCGCGGCTCGGTGCTCGGTGGCCACTGCGCAGTGAAGTGTCGCTTTGGTTCTTCGAGCAATTAGGACTCTGGTTGTGTTTCTAGTGCGTTATAAAAATGAGTGGATTCAGTGTTGACTATATTAAAAACGAAATAAATAGAACAATATTAGACCTACCCAATCAAACTGTAGTGTGTGTGGTGTGTGTGTGTGACTGATTTCTTCATAATTTTCATAATTTCGCTGGCGTGTTCTTCAAAACACCATACCTAGATATTTCAATCTAAAAGTGAGTACATTTTTATTACTTACATTTTAATAATTTTATCACTTTTATCCTTACCTTATTTTGTCTTTCAACTATGTATCTGTTGAGTGAGAATACTTTTACATACGAGGGCGGGTCAATAAGTCCGTGACTTTTTGAATTTCCCGCCTCTTATCTGAAAGGGCAACACTGCTCCTGTCAGCAGGCATCTGTCAATTGACTCCTGGCAAACTTTGAACAAGCTGCGTCATTTAGTTTGTGTTTGACAGCCATTGATAGCAGACTACTGTGCGATTTGAGGAGAAAATGGAAAAAAGTGAATTTCGTGTGCTCATTAAGCATTATTTTTTGCGGAAAAAAACCATCACTCAAACCAAGGCTAAGCTTGATAAATACTACGGGAACTCTGCACCAGCAATTTCAATGGTAAAAAAGTGGTTTACTGAATTTCGTTGTGGCCGTACAAGCACGGAAGATGCCGAACGTTCTGGACGCCCAGTTGAGGTCTCTACACCCGAAACAATTGAAAAAATTCACGATATGGTGTTGGCCGATCGGAGATTGAAAGTGCGAGAGATTGTGGAAGTTATAGGCATCTCACATGGCTCAGTTGTTTCAATTTTGAATGATCACTTGGGTATGAGAAAGCTTTCCGCAAGATGGGTGCCGCATTTGCTCACAATGGACCACAATGCAAGGGTGCACACATGTGCAGTTTCCATTGCATAAATCCATGAATTAGGCTACGAATTGCTCCCTCATCTGCCCTTTTCTCCGGATTTAGCCCCGAGTGACTATTTCTTGTTTCCCAACCTGAAGAAATGGCTCGGCGGAAAGAAATTTGACTCCAACGATGAAATCATCTCACAAAAAAACACCTATTTTGATGACCTCGACAAATCTTATTTTTTGGAAGGGATAAAAAAATTGGAGAAACGTTGGACAAAGTGTATAGAGCTCAAAGGAGACTATGTAGAAAAATAAAGTGATATTTTATCCAAAAACCTGTGTTTCATTCAAAAAGTCACGGACTTATTGACCCACCCTCGTAATTTGGGCAATTAACTCAGACATGAAAATAAAATAAAAAATCACGTCTCGGTATCCATTAGATTCACGTTTGGGTTTAGTACTACGAGTAAGTTAGCGCACACTGTGCGCTAGGTACCTATGGGACTGGGTGTGCTGTGCGCACACCCAGTCCCATAGGTCACCAGCCGCCACTGTTCAGCATACTCGCATTCTATTTTCAAATTACTGTTTTAACACAGTACTTAGGTGGCACAAGTATCCTAGAAATTCTAGGGAAAATGTTTACGCCGAAAAGTTTGGAGGGTCAGATTCCTGCATTCGGACACTGACCCATTTCGTAATAAAATAATAAAATCAGTCAATCAGTCAGACAGTCAACGTGTATGCGTCCACTGCTAGACATACCCCTCTCCAATTTACGTACCCTATCACGTAGCGATATTCCCAGCATGGCTCGCTCCGTTCGCTGGGTAAAATAAGTGTTTACTCCTAAAAATATGTGCATATTACAAAATGGAAGTTGCAGATATGACATTCTTTGAGCCAAGTATTGATTCTGGTCCTTCAAGAGAGGCGTGAATAGGTCGTCAGCCTTGGTGGCTCAGTGGTTCGGTTGGTCTATTGTTATTAACCAACGCTGGGCGCGGTCAGTACTTGGATGGGTGACCGCTCCACCGTTGGGGATGACCGTGGTTCGGATTTCACGTAAAACTGTAGGTCCCTTCCCTTCTTACCTTACTAGTTCCGTACCGCTGAAGGCCGGGAGGACTGGAGGAAAATTGGAGAGGCGTACGTCCAGCAGTGGACGCTTACGAGCTGACTGACAAACTATACAAATTATCTAAATTCAAGTTTGTTTCCTAAATCCATACATTTTAGAAAATCGTTATGTGTACCTGTGTGTTTAGCCAGCCCGCAGACGGAAAAATAGTTCTGGACTCCGCACTTCATACTTCAATATTTTTATGATCGAAGGTCCACAAGTCCACAGCATACCATTACGCGGCAGCGAGAACACTCGAACAGTGCACGCCAATGTTGACTTTTCTGTGCTACTTACACTGTGTTTTGATATTAATTTTATTTATTGTGGTATGAGCAATTACTTATAGTATATATGTAAAAATATACTCACTAGACACCAATCACAAGTTTACACTTATAAGATTATTAGTAGTTATAGTAGCAAACAAAATCAGAACACTAATTAATAATGAATCAAATACTGCGTAGACTGGAAATAAAGTGGAAATTTTTTAAAGCAACTTTTCTAAAGATCAAATGTACCTACGAGTATAACTTTATTAAAAGCACACTGAAAGCAAGTCTAAATTTATTCTTAAGTACGGGTTAGGCCTCGCGGCAAGTTTTGAATGAAACTTCACGTAAATAGGTGAAATGTTTCGAAAATGTATAAAATGATTATCGATTGAATTGATTCTCCCGAAATCACGCTCAGAGAACCCACGAGACACTATACGAGTCAATGACGTATCTTGATACGAGTAGGTATTTTTAAAATTTCCGAATTTCATCTCAAGCAAGGTCCATCTCCGACATCGCCGCCTCAAAGCCAGCGTATATTCAATAGTCAAATCCTAGGCCGGCAGGCAAAGCCGACGGCTCCGGGGAGACGTGGGGCGAGGGGCGTGCGTGGAACTGCAACCTAATTTGACTAACAAATGCACCAGCGGCGACGCTAGACCGGGAGTTTGTTGAAGATTTGTTAATATCATCTCTTACAATTATAATATCACACCTATACCACTTAACATCTGCTGACAACTTACTCTTTGCAATACCGGCATACACGAATTCTTTCACAGTATAGTGCCACCAGGAAGTTATGATACGTGGGAAATATGCGAAACTGTCTGCGGGAAATATGGGAATATGTCCATCTCCATCCTGAAGCTCTATTCTAATCAAAGAATGATCAAATGATCAAAGAATGTTTTAAATCGGATGAGTAGTTTCGGAGATTACTTCCTACATCCAAACTTAGAAACTTTACCTGTTTATAATATTAGTGTAGATAAATTTAGCAAACTTTTCCTTTCCTTACCGAAGTAAATACAGTTATATTACATACATATCTTAACTCTCCTTTTTTTTCTCTCTCTCTCTCTCTCTCTCTCTCTCTCTCTCTCTCTCTCTCTCTCTCTCTCTCTCTCTCTCTCTCTATCTCTCTCTCTCTATCTCTCTCTCTCTCTCTCTTGTCATTCAGCTGATTGTGTTGCTCAACGATACCACAATGTAAATCCCTTCCCTTACCTTACTAAGTTGTAGAACGTCTGGGTTGGTATCAACGTACTGAATAAAGGTCGGTCGAACGACCATGAAAAAATTATCTGTGTTTTCCGTCCATAGTTCAGTGTGACCGACGCGACCAAACTGAAGCAATGGCATGGCACATATTCTGACTTGACATATTCTGTTTTCTTCTGATATCCCGGTCTAAGGTTTGGCTCTACAGTTCTACACAGTGCCAAGACCTCGTTACTTTAAAACAAATTGGAGACAATCCTCGTGCCGAATCGATGATGTAAGGAACGCCCATTCGTGGCAATGGATTCCTCAAAGCTCATATCCTATTTGCATGAACAGTGTACTATAAACATTATTTCGAATATCTGGGATTTAGATATTCAAAAGAATATTTAGACCAGTGATATAATTTTTTTCTACCAATTTGAAATTAGATGTGAGCCGAGAAAGATATTCAACTATCTATGCTGAAATTTGTTCATCTGAAATCTGAATGTATCGTTCCACGTTACTATCAGAACTAAAAATTAATTTGTTCCACAATATGTTTAGCACTGCCCCGCCTTTTTTTATGTAAACCAACACGGGTGGCTGTGTCTAGGGACCAATGGTACAGTCGACAGAGCCAAAAACCCCTCACCTCGCGAAACCACGCTCAGTGAGACGCCATGCCAGCAGATTTGCGGACTGTTGCTAGACTGTCTAGCCCGTTGATACGACATTTGAAGACACCCAGGTTAAAGGATTCGGGAAACACACTCGTCGGGAGACAGTTCCACACCCTAGCGGTGCGACAAAGAAACGATGGGCCTGGTTCTCAACGCCACCGCATTTCCTTGGCAAGATTTATGTTTTTTGTGAATCCCCGGACGCTTCAATGGAATAAAATTTCAAAACATATTTGAATAATATCACATTAATTTATTATCGATTGGCGTACTTCGAAAATAGAACAGAATCGGATTTATTTGTCTAGGATTCCATTTATAGGTCCCAATAATAAGAGACCTATTCACGTATATATGCACAAAATTGACATCATGATTTGTTTTATGGAAACCGCGACTTGTGGTGCCGAGCCACCCATAAGGTGTCTCACGATGCCCATTAACATTAGGGTTATGATATTAAATCGAATATATACTTCAATCTAATTAATTATGGAATCTTGGCCTGGAGAGTGGCAGCCAAAACTTCCTTGATACTTATAGATAGGACTTTACTTTCTATACTAAAAGTCACGAATCGTAAAAGCAATGCATGAAGAGTTAGCATTTTCCCAAAATGTTTCAACTCACTCGACCACAGAAGAAGAAAAACGTTCTCTCGGCTGTTTACCGAACTCAAGTACTTAGCAACCCTTAGCGAATTTCCCACTGACTGTCAAAGTTTTTATTCTCCTTTATTGTACGAGCCTCAAGCTTACGCGAACAGAGAACTGTACATGTCCTGAAGAATGTTTCAAAGTGTCCTAAAACTTTTTCTACGCGAGATTTCGATCTTTCACCAAATGAAAAAACGAGTCGCTCGTAGCAATTCTTCCGGAAGGAATATCAAAGAAAAAGCCTTGCATGTGTTGCTCTGTAGGTGTTGAGATACTTCTATTACTTAACTAATGATGACTGTTGAGCGAATTAAGGCGGTTCATCTGGTGACCAGTTGTTACCCTAGCGACTGTCAGTGTATTTAAGCGTGCTAAATGAAATCCTAACTGGGTAGATTTTTTAAAAGATAAAAATCAAGATTCGACCAGCAGGCCTATTCGCGGAAATCTGCAGTGACGATTCATGAGAGTCTAAGTTGCTGAGACTAGTTTTTACTTATGTGTCAGACTCTCAGTGGCTAGTGAGACTATCCTGATTGGTCAATGCGGATTTTCGCGAACACGTGCCCAGGATTCGAGCCTGGACATCTAATACGAGCCGCTAATACGTTACCTATTTCGCCACCGGGTCGTGCCGTATTCTCTCTAAATTTCTAACAGTTCTGTCTCATATACTATGTTCAACTTGCATGATTCCAAACTGAATCCGTTTATTCTATGCAACTTATTTATCGTCTCGAAAATTGTGAATAAATGTTTTCTAACGAACCTGACGTGATTGCCTACATTTTCTACATCCGTGATGTCAGCCCATTATATCTTGTTCCAGTCGGAACTAGGCGCCATCCTGGTGATCCACTCCGTTTTGATCAAAAATACGTAAATTCATCATAATTTATAATAATTTAAAACTTGAAACGAAAGGCCTTAAGTCACGTGTTCCAAAACTCCCAAAGTCAAAACGTTGTCAAGCACAGACAATGTCATATGCCATTAGGTCCTATTTGAAGCGAACGAGTCTTCAATTTAATATCCTTCCTGCAACCACGCATCGTGCTGCAACCAATAGCGAAGGAATTTATCCTCCCTGTGACTATTTAATGGCATTATGTCATATGTCAAACGTAAAGCCAAACAGCCTGCAAGTGTCCTTTCTGCAAACAATGGCAGGGAAAATGCTCTCCCCTTCGACCTTTGAAAAGTTGTCAACTTTGTTTCAGCGCCTGCCGCCAGTTTATCTAAGAGATTAGACCAGAAAAGCCTTTTCAGTAATTTTCTTATGGCTGATCCCTTATTTGGACGCAGCCCCTTAATGAGAGCCGTTTGGGAATATTACGCTTATTGTGCGGATAATTTTAGGCTGTTTATTATAATGTTCATCGCCTGGAGCGTGGAAACTGTAGCTTTTTCTGCCTTTCTGCTTGGTAGATGTTCAACAATATTTCAATGTTGGGACTTTAGCAACATCTTAAAATAAAAATAGAATTTAATCATAACATAAAACTGCCCGCAACTTAAAAGTATATAATGTATCATAGAAATATGCATAAAAATTTACGAATAATGTCGGATTTACTACTGTGGCCAGTCAACTTTCGAGTGATACGAAATAATGAAGTAGTTGAATCATGTTTTATAATTTAGAGTAATTTTTAAAGCAAATAAATCGACTTTGCTGACAAACTGCTGAAGATGATATTACCATAGAGAATTTCCACATTTTTTTTTATTTTCAATAGTAGAATTGAGTTTATAATTTATTTGCAGCTACAAGTAACAAATACCCTAAGTCAGACTTGAATATAGAATATACATAAAAAAATTAAGTATAGATTGTGTATGACAGTTATCGTCAACTTCTAAATATAATAAGGCTACACTCTGTCTGGGCTATTAGATTAACACTTTATATTTTTAATATATTAATTTACATACGCTCTTATACGTACCGTGTGGGGCCGGTATTTAAAAAGAATAGCCCCACTGCATCCCTCCCCGTGCATGTCGTAAAAGGCGACTAAGGAATAAGGACAAGATGCCGTGCTAAAGGGCGACAGACTAGCCACCTCTCACCATGGAGCGGACCTTTCATCGAGTCATGCAGCAGGTGGGTTTTCGTGCTTTACTTGCAGTTTGATATAATTATCTTGTCTGAATAGGTACTTTGCCAAACGTGGTTGTCTGTGTTGTGCTGTAATTTACAAGAGTACCTGCAGCAGAACTCCGATTACTCTGCTTACCCCGATTGTCGGGATACAGCGTGTGGTATGTATTTTTATATGTATGTATGTATGTATGTAAGTACATACGCCCTTTTAAAACTAAGAGAGCCTTGTCCTTATCCGACCCAATGGTGAGCCCAATTAACTATTACACCTACATAAGAATACGTCTTGCTTCAATCTTTGTTCGATGCGATGGGCGTACTTCGAAAATGTAACATAATCGGATTTATCTGTCTAGAAATTCTATTTATAGGTTCCAATAAATTTCCAATACCCACCCACGAGCCAAACTAAGCCTATCTTGTATTTAATATAATATTGTACATAGTGGTTTTCGTAACAATCTAAAATATGGATTATACACTTGACTGTACACTTACATCGAACGTTGACGGAGGCTGACCGTGGTTCGGATTCCATGTAAAACTGTAGGTAGGTCCCTTCCCTTCTTACCTTACTAGGTGGTAGGGTTTATCCCGCCCGGGTTGACACCACCGCACTGAATGAAACGGCGGTCGAAACGGCTATGTAAATAGTTCGTGTTTTCCGCCCAGTTCAGTGTAGCCGACATGAAATGAAGGGAAGCACTGACACGGCGCCTATTTCGCCCGGTGTTATGGGCTGACATCACGGATGTTGCAGGTGATGTAGCCAACCGTGTCAGATTCCATCAATTACTAATAATAAATCTGTAAGGGATGGTCGCATGGAGTAAGTTACTTTGTTTTATGAGATACTGCGTTTGTAGACTCTATGTATGATACTAAAACTAAATTAACTTTTTTTAGAAATCTTTTCTGTATGTATGTATGTATGTATGTACATATATAAACATATATATCTGAGACAACACAGTCGCTGAACAGTTTCTAAATATTGTTCCGTAGCAGAGGCTACAGGTAGACGCTTCAAAACTCAGAAACGGCCTCCTGAAGTAGTTTTTAGAATTTAAATATTTTCGAAGACAATATTTCAGTCTGAAGTTATTCAGAAAGTTGGCTGCGTTGACACAGAAGATGTATTTGCAAGATTAATGGCGCCGAGAGGCTGGACGTCGGAGATCTGTTGGAATTTCCTTTGGAGAAGTACTTTCGAGAAGTTGGCGTTAGTTTAGTTTGATTTTACTTTGTGCGTTCGAAAGATAAGTACTTCGAGAGTTCTTCCTTTTATTATTGAGGCTGAGCGCTAGACGAGGGTGTCTCGGGGCCAAACCTTCCGCCGCTGCCGCCGATGGAAAAGTTCAAGTAATCATGAAGTTACTACAACCTAACTTCGCCGGACAAACCAATAATCTTCAAGATATTTCAGCGAAATATACCTTAAAACAAAAATATACAAACTTGAAATTTTTTTTGGGGTATTGAACCTGAGTGCACCAAAAATCGAGGGCGTGCAGAGTGAAGCGGGGTGCGTCGGGGAGGGAGCGAACCGAGTGACGGCCAATCGAACGCGGCGCGCAGCGACAGCGCTCCTCCTTTGCCATGGTTACGTTCCCTTCGCCCGCATACGTATCCGGAGTTTCGTAACTGGTTTCGATGAAGGAATTATTGTTCCTTGCACGTAACCAGTTTCGATGGAGGAATTATTCTTCTTTTTACGAAACCACGGTTATGTACCATGGTTACGTACTAAGAATTTATTGATAATTCCCCGTCGCGTCGGTGTAAAAATAAAATATCAAAATTGTAGAATTATTTATTTTTTTAAATATGTATTACTAGCTGTGCCCGCGGCTCCGCCCGCTCTCATATTTCACTTCACTGCTAACCTCATAAGCTATTAAGCGTGATATTAAGTAAGAAGAGGAAGAAGAAGAAGAATCAAGCTATCCGTAGAATTTTGTTTTATTAAAATCGGTTCAGTGGTTCTCGAGTTATAAGCGGACAGACAGACACTCAGACAGAATGCAGACGTTGGATTTTATTATAGGTAAGGATATTAATAACCAAAACATAAATTCTTCCTGAACCAAAATATCTGAGTCGCGAGGTGAGTCGCGACGCATGGACCCAAATAAACTAATTAATTTCGTAAAACAATTGCCTACCAATCGCACAAACCACAAAATAAAGTTGTATCATTGCTTTTTATGCGCTTCTAGCAAAGAGAATACATGATACGTCATTGGCTTCCAGAGCTTAAATCATAGAAATCTCTTAAATCTCATAATTTTGTGATCTTATATAAAGGCACGATCAAAATCTCTTCATGTAGTTTTCTGCAACCCGAAGTCCCGAAACGATGAATCAACGGACCCGCACATAATGTGTGCTGTTAAAATCTTTCCACCTTAATTAAGAAGAAAATTTATAATTTCATATCACAAATAGCTAGGCTCTCCCGCGTCCTCGCCATGCGGGATACTTACTGTGTGTTGAAATTGCAAGAAATAATAATATAGACAATTATGTTTCATTTCTAAACATGCCACAAAATTATAATAATATTTTAACTGAATGTCGCCTGACTAATATAAGTTGAAAGTAAAAAGAAATTCGATAATGTTACATATTAAAAAGATCCCTGTACCTACCTATTTATCTAAATTGTATCCTATCTATTTCGTGAGGTCGCATACGCTGTTAGAAGTGACAATATACCTACTCTTGAATATGTAAATATCGTATAAACTTATATTAAACTTAAACATCACGTAACACGTGATTCTATACGAGGTTGACATAAAGTTTATGCCACTAATTTACAAAACACTTTCAGTCTATCTATACGTAAATATATACAAATGCAATACATTGATACCGCTTTCTGACCCACAAAGCTCGCCAGGTTACACAGTCTCTTCTAGTCACATACACTTCTAGTCGCAGTATGGAATATTTAAATAACTACTACTGTTTGGATTATATTAAGACTAGTCAATATAAAGTAGGAATCGCAATGCAGTGGAATCTATCCCTTCATTAGCATGAGCTGTTCCAGCCAGCAGCCGCAAGCCGGCTGCGTCCCGGCTGCCGGGTTACCGCTTCCTGTCCCACACAGCTCGCCAGGTTACACAGTCTCACTACAACAAACACTTCTAGTCACAATATGAAATATTTAAATAACTACTACTGTTTGGATAATATTAAGACTAGTCAATATAAAGTAGGAATCGCAATGCAGTGGAATCTATCCCTTCATTAGCATGAGCTGTTCCAGCCAGCAGCCGCAAGCCGGCTGCGGCCCGGCTGCCGGGTTACCTCTTCCTGTCCCACACAGCTCGCCAGGTTACACAGTCTCACTACAACAAACACTTCTACTCACAATATGAAATAGATATTTAAATAACTACTACTGTTTGGATTATATTAAGACTAGTCAATACGTGGGACACACTAAAAGTTTCCGGAATTAATAAGAATAAAATACCATTAAAGGTCAAAAATTAATTTATGGTTTCTCAAAATATTCTCCCTTTGCGTAAATGCACTTTTTCATACGATTAAACCAATTTTGAAAACTTTTGTGCCACTCCTCCGTGGTGACCTCAGAAACGTGTTTTTCATATTCTTCGACAGCCTCTTCTGGTGATGAAAATCGTTGACCACGTAATTGGTTCTTAATTTTTGGGAACAGAAAAAAGTCACAAGGTGCCGTCACCTGTTACTATGTCCCACACCAAATTTGAAGCGCCTTTGTTGAATCTGGTAAGCATGGCATTGCACCAAGTGACGCGGTGCGTTTTTGAGCCTCGGTCAAATTGTGTGGGATCCACCGCGAGCACAGCTTTCTCACACCCAAATGTTTGTGTAGGATTGATTGTATTTGACTCATGCCTATGTCTAAGGATGCCCGAATCTCATGGTAGGTCACATGCCTGTCTGTTTCGATCATACGGCGCACAGCATCGATGTTTTTGTTGTTTACAGCGGTGAACGGGCGACCATCGCGAGATTCGTCACTGAGATTGACACGACCGCGCTTGAATTCTGCAAACCAGCAATAAATAGTCGCGTTGCATGGTGCTTCATCGCCAAAAGCAGATTGAAGCCGAGCGAGGCTCTGATGAGCTGTCAAATTACACTTAAAATCGTAGAAAATCATACTACGAAAATTTTCCCGGGTTAAATTTATGTTAATGTAGACACGCAATTTTTAAAATGGCGCCACAATGTAAAAACAATTGACAGTCAGATGAAACAAACTGCATTCTACAGCCAAAGAGTTCCATTTTCAAATGTTGTAATTACTTTTTAAATATTGTTTATGTAAGTGGTCAATTCCGGAAACTTTTAGTGTGCCCTATGTATAAAGTAGGAATCGCAATGCAGTGGAATCTATCCCTTCATTAGCATGAGCTATTCCGGCCAGCAGCCGCTAGCCGGCTGCGTCCCGGCTGCCGGGTTACAGCTTCCTGTCCCACACAGCTCGCCAGGTTACAAAGTCTCACTACAACAAATATTTCTAGTCACAATATGAAATATTTAAATAACTACTACTGTTTGGATTATATTAAGACTAGTCAATATAAAGTAGGAATCGCAATGCAGTGGAATCTATCCCTTCATTAGCATGAGCTGTTCCAGCCAGCAGCCGCAAGCCGGCTGCGTCGCGGCTGCCGAGTTACCGCTTCCTGTCCCACACAGCTCGCTAGGTTACACAGTCTCACTACAACAAACACTTCTAGTCACAATATGAAATATTTAAATAACTACTACTGTTTGAATTATATTAAGACTAGTCAATATAAAGTAGGAATCGCAATGCAGTGGAATCTATCCCTTCATTAGCATGAGCTGTTCCCGAGGCTGTTCCAGCCAGCAGCCGCAAGCCGGCTGCGTCCCGGCTGCCGAGTTACCGCTTCCTGTCCCACACAGCTCGCTAGATTACACAGTCTCACTACAACACTTCTAGTCACAATATGAAATATTTAAATAACTACTACTGTTTGAATTATATTAAGACTAGTCAATATAAAATGGTTTTTGACAGGTATGGTACAGTGGATGTACGGAACCTTCCATGCGCGAGTAAAACTCGCACTTGATAAATTTTTGTTGAATTTACCTGAGCAACTGACTAGTGATCTACTACAAAGAGCGCCATATGAATTTGGAAAGTTTTCCTATAAAGCGTTTTTTTAACAAATATCTTCCTATCTGTCTTTCTTTCTAGTGATACGGCCATTTAAATTTTTCTAACGTCCTAATTAACGCGGACAGGGCTATTCGTAGGTACGCCAAACATAGATTATTAACTAAGAACTCGTAGGTATGCCAAACAGAGATTATTAACTAAGAACTGGGAGTGTCCTATTTGATTTCCTGCGAATAGACCTACCAGGCGGGACAGTGCTATTCGCAGGTATGAGGTATTCGTAGGTACGAACTGCACTATGCGAGTTAATTTAAAAAAAAAATAACCAGGGTTAAATTATAGAAGATGTATAACCTAATGTTGAGGCGGCGCATGTCGTTCTTGTTACGTTTCGTTGAAAACTCCCATAGTGCAGTTTGCATACCTGCACGCAGGTTTACCTACGAATAGACATTCCCGATCGGACAGGGCTATTCGTAGGTATACCTGCATGCAGGTTTACCTACGAATAGACACTTCCAATTAACGCTACTGACGTTGTATTTGATCGCACGTTCACAAAGAGGTAGGGACGACATTTTATACGTACATTTAATAATTCGGTGCCGGTACTTGAAAAGAATATCCCCACTGCATCTCTCCCCATGCATGTGATAAAAGGCGACTAAGGGATAAGGACAAGATGCCGTGCTAAAGGGCGACAGGCTCGCCAACTCTCGCCTTGGCACGGTACTTCCACCGAGTCATGCAGCAGGTGGGTCTACGTGCCTTACTTGCTGCATGATCGATTTAATCTTGTTCGAATACTTTGCGAAACGTGGTGGTCGGTGTTAATTTACCAGAGTTCTTGCAGCACAACACCGATTACTCTGCTTACCCGGATTGTTGGGATTCAGTGTTTGTGATTATGTATGTATATTTATTTAATAATTTGCCAAGAAATGTTCGCCGCCATGCACCTGCATGATGATGACCCATATTATCCCGAGTCCCACTTTGTTTACGTCCCGTATCTGCATCACAAAAGATACAAATCGTTACCATTGCCCGGAGAGCTCTCGGGCGAACTGAGCGGATAAATTGGACGTTCCCTCGCTCACTTCACTTATACAATTTCGCTATTTATCTCTTGAAAGCCTCCCCGGGCGTGCGGAGGGCGTATGGGGGTTAACGTATGAATATTATGTGGCAAAAGTATGGCTAAATAAAATATTGACATTATGTGACTGAAATAGTGGAATATGTGGTTAAAAGTGTGATATTAGGTGGCTGAAATAGTGGAATATGTGGCTAAAAGAGTGATGTTATATGGCTGAGATAATGAAATATGTGACTGAAATAGTGGAATATTATGTTCCTTAAAGAATGAAATATGTGGCTTAAAGAGTGATGTTATGTGGCTGAAAGAATGGAATATGTGCCTAAAAGTGCGATATTATATGGTTGAAAGAGTGAAATATGTGACTCAAAGAGTGATGGTTATGGCTGAAAGAATGGAATATTTGGCTAAAAGAATGATTTTATGTGGCTGAAAAAGTTAAATATGTGATTAAAAGTGTGTTAATATGTGGCTGAAAGAGTGGCATATTTGGCTAAAAGAGTGATGATAATATGTGGCCGAAATAATGGAATTTGTGGCTAAAAGAGTGATGATATGTGGCTGAAAGAGTGAAATATGTGGCTAAAAGTGTGATATTATGGGGTTGAAATAGTGGAAGATGTGGCTGAAAGAGTGATTATAATACGGCCGAAAGAGTGGAATACATGGCTAATACAGTGATAATAAATGACTGGAAGACGTATACGTCTCTAAAGGAGTGATATTATGTGGCTGAAAGAGTGAAATATGTGGCTAAAGAGTGATTATTATGTGGTTGAAAGATTATTATGTGACTTTTTCTAAAGGACCTTCGTCACATTAGCCTGTCCTTCGTGCATTTTCAGTCCAGTTTGCTGTGTACTTAACGAAATAAATTACATTCTGCAATAAGTGACCCACTTCGCCTTCTACACCGTAGAACAGTGTAAACAATTAATTACCATCACTGTTTACAACCGCTTTTCGTTCGTTACCGGTGTAAAACTGTAGGGCCCTTCCCTTGCCCCTTAATAGGTGGTGGGCCCAAACTGTAGTTGACTGTATTAGTACCACCGTACTGGATGTAAGATCGCCGCATAGGAGCCTCGACTGTCTTCTCATCTAGTCCAATATGTAGCCTAGCGATAGTACCGCAATCTAACGGGAAGTCTCCGGTATGGCACCTACCTTCTCGGAGATGATATTGGCCGGGTGGAGCATGTGCTCTGGCCCGACTAACTCTGCCACCCATACATAAAAAAACCCCTCAGGTCTACTTATCAAATAACCCATTTCTCATGAGGTCTACTTATCAAATGGTCTACTTATCAAATAGCCCACATGAGGTCCACTTATCAAATAGCCCATTTCTCATGAGGTCTACATATTAAATGGTCTACTTACCAAATAACCCATTTCTCAAGAGGTCTACATATCAAATGTCTACTTATCAAATACCCCACATGAGGTCTACTTATCAAATACCTAACCCATTTCTCATGAGGTCTACATATCAAATGGTCTACTTATCAAATAGCCCACATGAGGTCCACTTATCAAATAACCCATTTCTCATGAGGTCTACATATCAAATGGTCTACTAAACTTATCAAATACCCCACATGAGGTCTACTTATCAAATAGCCCATTTCTCATTTTGACTACTTCTCTAGTCGCATTCTGTCTAATTCTCAATGTGTCTATTCGCAAACCGTCTAATTTTTAACCCACAAATTGTCTTTCGAAGTATTCAAGAAATCTAGTTAGCCGAGCGACATCTAGTGGCAAGTGTTGGTATTCATATGTGGGTTGGTTGGCTGAGCAACAACATCACGGACGCCGGTTCACTCCGCTCCATCTAGTGGGAGCCACGGCAAACTTCTTCCACTTTTTGGTGAAAAAAATGTTTATGCTCAAGCAAGTCCCAATTCAGGTTTACTAAAAACTATCGATGTACCTATATACCTACCATATTAACATTTTAAATATGTTTTAAACACAATTAATTTTAAGGGATTTTCGCTATTGAAATAATTTTGAGAATTTTGACAACCCCGCTATCATCCGCTATTGACAAAATTTGTTTCGCAAACAACAAAGTGAATTTTTTTCTCGTGATAGATAACTTACAACAACTACTACTACAATGAAAAAATTTAGTATTTATCTTATTCGAAAAATATAAATATTTTGTTAACTACGAGAAGCATTCGTGGTCTGAAAACACAATTATGTAGTAAACTATTTGTACCGTGCGGGGTCGGTACTTAAAAAGAATAGCCCCACTGCATCTCTCCTCGTCGCACGTCGTAAAAGTCGACTAACGGATAAGAAAATTCGTCAGCCTCGGTAGCTCAGTGGCGCGGTTGGTTAGTCAACTGTTATTAAGGAACGCTGAGCGCGGTCAGTGATTGGATGGGTGACCGCTCGACCGTTGGAGGCTGACCGTGGTTCGGATTCCACGTTAAACTGTAGGTCCCTTCCCTTCTTACCTTACTAGGTGGTAGGGCTTATCCCGGCCGGGTTGGTACCACCGCACTGAACGAAACGTCGGTCGAAACGGCTATGTAAATAGTTCGTGTTTTCCGTCCAGTTTAGTGTAGCCGACATGAAATGAAGGGAAGCACTGACATGGCACCTAGTTCACCCTGTGTTATGGGCTAACATCACGGATGTTGTAGGTGATGTAGCCAACCGTGTCAGGTTCCATAAAAAAAAAAAAACTATTACTGAAAAAAGGGGTACTTATAATTTATTAAAACTTAAAGAAAATCACTTCACTTATACTGAAGCACCTCTTTGTAGAAACTTATGGCCTACAGTTTTTTAATCAGCCCATACTTTTAAGTTTTTTTTTTATGAAAATTGTACAGTAAAATTGTACTTGTGTACTGTGTTGTAAAATTGGCTTTGCCGGGAGACCTGTGGTAACCAAAACAGCCCAATCAACCCCACCTCGCGAAACCACGCTCAGCGACACACCATACCAGCTGATTAGCTGACTGTAGAAGCGCTATCCAGCTTGTTTTTACGACGTTTGAAGACTCCCACTTAAAGAATCGGGAGACACATTCTTCGGTAGACAATTCCACATCCTAGCGTTGTGTGTGAACAGAGAAACGATTTTGACAAACGATGTGTTCTCAAAAGCCTAATGTCAACAACAAAAGGGCGTTCAGTTTATGTGCGACGAGTGTCGCTGATATAGGTTGGATGGCGAGGAATAATTGATGCAAGTTCCTCCGAGCAGCGTCCATGATAATAGTACCTGTAGAACAGACTGAGTGACCATACAAATCGTCTGTGGCTCAGAGACGCCAGACCATCATTGAGTTTCGGGTCTCCTACAAGACGAACGACTCGGCGCTGTATTGAGTCCAAGGACGCCAACAGATACTGGAGATTCCCAGCCTTCCCAAATGTGGCTACAGTATTATATGACCGCAATTTGTCAGCCTCGATAGCTCAGTGGTGCAGACAGTCGACTGTTGCTATTGATTGTTAAGCAACCCTGGGCCGGTCAGTACTTGGATGGGTGACCGCTCGACCGTTGGAGGCTGACCGTGGCTCGGATTCCTCGTAAAACTGTAGGTCCCTTCCCTTCTTACCTTACTAGGTAGGTAGGGTTCAACCCGCCCGGGTTGGTACCACGGCACTGAATGTAACGTCGGTCGAAACTGCTATGTAAATTGTTCGTGTTTTACGTCTAGTTTAATGTAGCCGGCACGACCGAAGGGAAGCACTGACATGGCACCTAGTTCACGCGGTGTTACTGACATCACGGATGTTGCAGGTGATGTAGCCAACCGGGTCAGATTCCATAAAAAAAATGACCTACCTTGATTTGTACAAGTAGGTGTGTGTGCCGGTGAGAAGAACCTTCTACTGTTGTATGGGTTTGTTTAAAGGTTTGCTGTAGGTATTTAATCTTTATTTCTTGTATCAGCATTACAAACATAAACTTTTCACATGCATATTAATTAGATAAATATTTTTTAACACGCATATTCTCATGTTTTGGTGTAGCAAGAACACAACTGTGCCAATTACACTGCTCTTCATACTAGCCATTAAGAGCATTTAAGAGACAGCGGGATAGCCCCTTGGATGAATTAGAAGAGAATCTCTCGACGCTAGATCTGTGTCAATTTTAGGCTTCCGCGAGACGTTTCCCCTTCTTACTTACATAGAAGCGAATGTTATTAATGAAATGAATGAATTATTGTAATCTAACGTATATTTATACAAAGGATTTCAAAGTTTGGTTAAAAAAATTGCGAATGGAGCGATTAATAGAATACAATTTAGTCATTAAAAGCTTAAACATACATAGATTCAGTTTTAATTTCGTCTTGAGTCGATTTACTGGTGACACCGTGAACAGGGTTTAAGTGGGAAATGCACGAAATGAAAAAAATATTTATTTTGTAATAAATCAATTGAGATTCAAGCTATGCGGTTACGCTGTGATACTGAAAATTTTAATAAAAACAATACATACTTAAGTAGCATGGTTATTTAATACAAAACTTATTATTTTACAAATATTTCAGGAAATTTAAAATTTATGTACCTAGTCGTCCAACCATTTTTATAACGCAATTCTGGCAACGCTGGCAACGCTGGCTTCAGCGGCTCGACAGCATCAGCGGTGGCAGCACTGTGCTGCTTTCGTTGCTGTAGTGGGTATAGGGAAGAGTCAAGGAAGGACTAAGTGAAGTGTCACCATAACTGATTTACAACGCAATAAGGGATTATTGCGTTGTAAATCAGTTATGGTGACACTTCACTTAGTCCTTCCTTGACTCTTCCCTATACCCACTACAGCAACGAAAGCAGCACAGTGCTGCCACCGCTGATGCTGTCGAGCCGCTGAAGCCAGCCAGTCCAGCTTACACCTGGTGCGACGTTGGAATTGCGCGTTGCATTGTATATCGCAAAATTATTATAATAACCACCGCCGCTGGACATAGAGTTCCAAATAGCTTTTCTGCACTCCGTACACTATTTCATGTGTCGTTTCGAAAAACTGCGCGGCTGGAGGCAAACCTCTTGGCATGGTGGACACACACTTCGCAGCTCCGCCTGGATAACCATCAGGGATTTTACACAATTTTCTTTTCTCCCCTGCTGTGTTATCCACTGCAACAGCATTTTACAACACAAAACTATGCAGGTAAATTTTTTCTACTATTAAAAAACCCAAAAATCCAGCTACTGTACCTACCGTCGCGTCACCAGGGTGTTAAAACGGCGAGTACATTAATTTCGCCAGCGCAATCCTCATGTTTTTCCTAGACAAAAAATTAAATAAAGTTTTTCTCTAAAGTGTCTAGTTTTCGAGATATGATTTTTTTTAATGTATGGTTTCGTCTTGTGTAGTTTTACGCGTTGTTGCCGCTCCGCACCCTCCGCCTGCCGACCTCCAGTCCTCTACTCACAAAGCTAACCCCCGCCCCTCCCGCCAACACCTCCGTCCGAAACGCTCACGCACGTCTCACCCGCTCTTCCCCCCACCGCGCCGCCCTGTTGTCATTAGATCATTTTTACACTAAAATTATCAATTAGTTTGTATGAAAACTGTAACTTTTTATTTAAAGGGAATTCAGAAAAAAGTTATTTGACTTTTTTGTTACTCTGGATCCCAATAATCATTTCCTAAATTTAATGTACTCGCCGTTTTAACACCCTGTATAACTCAACAGCGGAAACCACAGAACAAAGAAAGCTTTTACTTGTATGATCTATGACGGAAACCTTCAACGCCCACCCACACATTGTGCGCACTTACCCGTTTTCTAATTGTTGTGAATTTTTGACAATTAGATAACAAAGCATGTAGCGCAAGTAAGGAATATGATCCACAAGTTAATGATACACAAGTAGAGTTATTAGTACCGTGTGGGGCCGGTACTTAAAAAGAACAGCCCCATTGCATCTCTCCCCATGCATGTCGTAAAAGGCGACTAAGGGATAAGGACAAGATGCCATGGTAAAGGGCGACAGGGTCGCCACCTCTCACCTTGGCACGGTACTTCCACCGATTCATGCAACAGGTGGGTCTTCGGGACTTACTTGCTGCGTGATCGATTGAATCTTGTTCGAATACTTTGCGAAACGTGGTGGTCGGTGTTGTGCTGTAATTTACCAGAGTTCTTGCAGCACAACACCGATTACTCTGCTTACCCGGATTGTCGGGATTCAGCGTGTGTGATATGTATGTATGTAAGTAGAGTTATATATTTCATGAATTTGTTCACATAGGCACTGACTGATTAGAACATTCAAAACATCATATTCTATCTGAAGAGCTTTACTGCCCTAGGAATAAAAATCCTAGTTTCAGGTATAACAAGAAGTCTATAAATACAATATACATTATTGTGCTCTCTCAAATTTTATTAATTACGACGTTCAATCTCTCCATACATTTTAAATTTTAAATTCAACCCTAGATAGAGTACCTAACTCAAAATATTTATTTATTCATATTTCCCTTACAATTTGAATCACCCAAAGGGTTTCGTGAATAAAAATCCGTACGCACACAGAGTGGAAATAAATTTATCTACTGATTTAGATTTTTGTTACAATATTGAACTATTTATTAGTTAAATCATTTATTTTATGGTAACATTCAATGCTTTTTATGAATACTTAATTACGAAATATGGGTATAATGAATAATGACTAGCGTGGTAGTAACTATAGCGATCAAAATAAAATATTATAGTCCCTGTTACATAGCAATAAAAGCGCACATTACGTAGCCAAATAGCCCTTCATTATAAAACACAACGTCTCCAGCTTTTATTAAGTAATTGATGACAACGCGAGCTCAAGAAGAGGAATACGGGTTGATTGTCGAGGGCCATGTTTCACGCTAGGACGCAATGTATTTAACCATGAGTTAATGTATGTTTTGTTTAATTCAGTCTGGTCTGAAATCAATCTTTTTTTTTTCAATGTTTATTTTGGCGTGTTACAGTTTTTTATACGTTTTGTATTTTTATCTTTATATAACTGAATAAGTTTTACCTATATTATTATTATTTGAACACAAGGTGTTACAATGAAAGGTGGCAGTATCCGAAAGGGGTTTTTTTTTTTTTTTTTTTTTTTTTTTATTGCTACCGAACTGGGTGGCTCTGTCCGAGGTCGCAACCTCAGGCGCAGCCAATTTCACCCCCGAGGAGGTGCCAGTCCGGCTTGGAGGTGGACTAATGTTGCTGGGGAAAGGCTATTAACCCGCGATTTGAAGATCTGTGGATTGTAGGAGTGGGGGAAGATATTTCCTGGGAGCCCGTTCCACACCTTTGCAGTGCGGCACAAGAACGATTTAGAGAATCGTGCAGTTCGAAGAACTCTTCTGTCGACTACAAACGGGTGTTCCGCGAGAGTATGGCGGGTTTGGCGAAGGCGAACAGGAGGAGGAGGGATAAGGGAAGCAAGTTCGTCAGAGCAGCGGCCATAGTAGTACCGATAAAACAGGCTCAATGACCCAACGATACGTCTGTGCTTTAGAGGTTGAAGGTCCTTTGTGAGTACGGAGTCACCAATGAGGCGAATGGCTCGTCGCTGAATAGAATCCAAGGCTGAAAGAAGGTACTCAGGGGAACCCTCCCAAAGATGACTGCAATATTCCATCACCGGTCTTACTTGTGCTTTGTAGAGTGTAAGCAGTTGGACCGGCGTGAAAAATCGCCGACAGCGGTAAAGGACTCCTAATTTTCGAGACGCTAGTTTCGCCTTGGACTCTATGAACGATCGAAACCCAACGTCCCTGGACACCTCCATACCCAGGACGCCCAGACTACCATCGTTGGGGACTTGGCTGCCCTGAAAAGTGGCTTGGAGAGGAAACGGATCAGCCTTAGTAGAGAAGGCACAAGCTTGCGTCTTGGCTACGTTGAAGTTGACCAAGTTCTTCTTCCCCCAAGAGGATACTTTTTCGAGAACCTGGTCAACCCGAGCAACAGTTTCGCGTCTCGCGTTTGCTGCTGAGGCCTCTCTACCCTTCCAGTCCTTGATGAACCCTTCGTGCACCGTGCTGTCGTCCGCGTAACAGTGTATTTCGCCGAGCGAGAGCATGTCGTTGATGAACAATAAAAACAGCGTAGGCGACAGCACGGATCCTTGTGGAACACCAGCATTGATTGAGTAGTCGGCCGAGCAGGCACCATCTAGGGTGACAAATATCGACCGGCCACTCAAAAAGCTGGAGATCCAGGTGCACAGTTTTGTAGGGACACCGTAGGCCGGAAGCTTGCTTAAGAGTCTTCGGTGCCAGACGCGATCGGTTGATTCGACACCTGACACTGAAGAACTTTCTTCTACTACTTTTTAACTTGAGCCTTTTTTTCTTTATACCCAATTTATTAGCCAAAACATTAAAATGTTGACATTTAAAACCAAGTTATAGCTCAAAAAATATGTTTCATATACAAATTCAGTTTTCAGTGAAATAAAAAAAGTACCACCCAAAATTTAATACTGTGTATTCAACAACTAATTTTTTTTTTAACTTTTTCATGTTGCACAGTCATTGTATACTTATTATTATTATTAAATAAACAAAATTTATTTTGCAATATGTTTTTACTCATATCGCAAAATCCATTAGGGGAAAGGGAAGGTGTGGATCTAAGCTTACGATGGCTTCACCGAACATATCCGGGCCCATCGGCAGTAGAGGAGGGTATTAATCGAGGCCGGGACTAGCGAGTGGCCACTCTAAATTTCCCGCGCATGCTTCACGTTTCGGCTCGCTTCAAGCCCTCGTCAGCTAGTCTGCGTTGACTAGGACGCGGGGAAACCACCAGTCCCGCTCTCGACCTCCCTCTCTCTACCTATCCATATTCTGCTTATAAGTACTGATGAGAAGGAGGTAAAGTAGAAAAGGTATACCTATCTAAATGTGTGAGGGTTTTTAAAAATGCTTTGAAAGAACTAACAGTAACACCCAAATAAAAATTACAGCTAGAAGATAACAGTAGTCTGGATTAGAGAAATAATAAGTTTGTTCTCGCTCCCATTTGCATCTGATTTTACTATATTTTTTTCTCGTAAAATATTTGAGGAACAATAAACCAGAGTTAGCATTAACTCTGTGAAACATGCTCTCTAGGAGACAACGCGACAAGTCAGTTAATGAATGTATTCGGCTCATAGCAGACGCGCTCTATTTCATCTCTTCCTTGTTACAAATTTAATAAAAATATTTAAAAAAATTACATAACTTGTGTACATATAGTGCTCGTAACTCGTAACTCGTAGTGCCTAAATTACGTAACCGTTGAACTGCGAAAAAATAATGTGTGTGGCAACAATTTTGTATGGATTCATTATATTTGGTGAGTATATTTTTTATTTATAATGTTTACTTAAGGTCAAAACGCATTTGAAATTATAATGCTTTTATATTTTTTCACATTAATTCGATGGAAACAAAAGACTGTCAATTAGAAAAAAATTATAGTTTTATGGAATAAGATTTAGAAAAAAATGCGGTTAAGTTCGAATCGGACTCGCGCACCCAGGTTCCGTACCGGGCTTAACTAGCGCTGGTGACTAGAATATGATGAGCACATAGAGCGATATGTTCGTTTTCATTTGAACCTATAACTAAATCATAGCTATTTCTGATGGCTAACAGATGTCTTCGTGACACCAGCTTCCACGTCAATGTTGGTGAAAATCAATGCCATCAGTGGCAGCCTAATCTCGCATTGTATAGCGAGTTCGGTTGGATTAATGCGTCGAAGCCAGGGCGTCAGCAAAAATTGCGTTTGTCCATTGTTAGGCATTTTCGTGAAATCAATGTTGAAGTCTCCGAGTAGCTCGAGAGTCGGCTTCGGTACACGGTTGTCGCGGTCCACTAGACTTCCGATTATCCGTCGAGTAGCGCGCGATGTCCAGCATGCAACGCGGCAACCTGTGCCCTAATCACGAGATGTAACCTACTACGCTACGCTACGCTACGCCGTGTTCTCCGCATCATTTTGTATGGAGAAACGGAGCAGCGCCTCTAGTGATTTGCGAACTTTGTTTCTCCATACAAAATGATGCGGAGAACACGGCGTAGCGTAGCGTAGCGTAGTAGGTTAAATCTCGTAATTAGGGCACTGTACGCGGTGACCACCCGAACTTCGTCCAGCTGCAGTACCGCCGCCGTACACTCGCAGCGCAGTGTCCACCGCCCCGCCGCGCCAGCGCGCCTGCGCTGTCGCTACACCACTCCTGGACAACTGCCGGGAGCGACATCTTGAACGAGCTCCGACTTGGCGTACGCCAAGGATCCCCAGCCAGACCGTATCGGCTACTCCCATAAGCGGGCCGTACAGTCTAGCCACTTGCGAAAACCCTCTTTCAGCTGTAAAACATCTCGCCGTCCAGCTCACATTACAGAACACAGTCTAGAAACCTACTTATCTTATAAAAAGAAAATTAATTATTTAAATGTGGACAAGTGTGAAAAATCCACATAATTATTACTCACAGAATACGAGTACGTACAGAAATAGTAGGTACGTGTAAGATATTATTCTCATAAGCATACGTACTCGCTTAATATCAACATTGAACAGGACAAATTGCAGTGTTATTAGTATTAGTGTCCGTCGGCCCAACTATTATAGAATGTCTCATCTATATATCTATATTTTATAGTATTTACGCAGCCACAAATTGGTTGGTCGATCGTGCGTGCAGTACATAGATATCAATCCAATCAAAAATTCTAAGAATAAAATACTATTAAATCGCCTCTCATGAAGAAACAAATTAACAGTCTTGTTGTCTGTCAGCAATAACACTTTAAAAAAAGGATTTTTCGATGTTACAAGTCGACCCGGTTTCAATGTTATTATTACTGAAAATAAAAATTAAGCTTTTTTCAATGTTGTGTCCCTTATCATATAAAAATATCGAGAAAAGGATGATACGGCCGTGTTTTCTCGACTTGGCAGGGGCAATGCCGCGCCCCCAGATCTCTTGTAATACAATACAGTGTTAAGGTGTAACAAACTTCCGAATAAAATGAAACGATCATCTCTCCGCCTATTATAGGCAGGTTTATTTTCTCGACGAACTTCAACTCTACGAATCGGGACTCTCTTTGAGAATGTTCAAGCAGGATCTAGCAGATGTCATCAAAACTTATTACCCAGATTCCAAAGGGCTCAGCAACTAAACAAGGAAGCTAAGTCGAATCCCGGACAGCCCGGAAGCGGTCGGCGAGCGCAATCAACCGCTGCGCCACTTGTCCGGCACGGCTTCGTGCATCCGATTCTCAAGTTACTGGTAGGAGCACAGAGTGCATAATTCACTTATCTGTGGCGCGCACGAGCAACTTCCGTCTCCGGCGCGGCGTCTATAACCTTTTCGTAGTTATTGAAAGTCTTAGTAGGGCTGCATAAGGTCGAATTTCGCGTGGACACACCGGGCAAAAGCACCAAATTTTTCCAGATACTTGTTACCTAACTAGTAATTTTTTTATGTCCTATTACTTTAAGTAAGCTAAACTTGTATATAACTTGTCTCTCGGAAACGGGTCTTAACGATTTGGATGAAATTTTTTATTTAGATGTCTTTTTGTTTTAAGGTTACATAGATAGGTGTAGACGCCGAGCAAAGCTCGGTCGCCCAGGTACTGATATACGCTGATACATTAAAACGTGTTGTGTAATTTTCCCTGACCCCAAATATGTGTTCTTAGACACTAAGGCCCACTTGCTCCAACACAAATTTAATATATAAACCAGTTTAACTCGTTAAGCTAGCACCCGTTGACTGTGGGAACCGTGTTTAAATCCATAACTCCATAAGTGGGCCTAAGTTAGTGGTCCTAAGTAATTTATAAGCTGAGATATTGATAATACAGGTATACTACAGTTCTCAGCAGCAAAATAATGCGTTTCGGGCTTTAGAAAGAGACAATCCAGGTGTAGAGCGTCGTCCCTGCCGACGACGACTCTGATAAAATTCAAGATGGCCAGCGGAGGAGTTGGTTCCTATCAAAAATTTAAAGCTAAAAACCAAGTACCTGGAAAAAATTGGTGCTTTTATCCAGCTTGTCCACATTTTCATGATAAGCTGCCGTACTATCTAGCCAATATACAATGCTGTGTTATTTCAAGCAGTTGTTACTGAAGTGAATTTCGATTTGTTAACAGTGACGCTCACTATAGATATATGATGTGACATTTTAATCGATTTTTTTTTTATCTTCATTATTTACTCGATTAACCCAATACATTTTAATAAAGTACGGAAAGCCCTCCCTCACCTTTCTCCTTCCAACCATCTCTGTCAACTACCTATCTATTATTTTAATTATATTAGCAATGTCTTCAACATATCAAGACAAAACAGACGAATTAAAAGGCGCCTTTGTTTTTAAATGCAATCCGGTATATGGGTGGCTTAGTCACGCTCCGACCAGCCAATCACCACCGAGAAAGCGCCATACCGGAGACTTTCTTTTGGATTACTAGCTACACTGGACTAGAGGAGAACACCTTACGTTCAGTACGGTGGTACCAACCCAGTCGGCTACCTGACACGAGTCAGGGCAAAATTTTTTTATTTTTTTTTTATGGAAACTTACACAGTTGGCTACATCACCTACAACATCCGTGATGTCAGCCCATAACACCGACTGAACTAAGTGCCATGTCTGTCAATTATTTTAAAATTTTTTCCCCTCCTCTTTCACCACAAAGCGTTTGCCTTCATTGCATAAACAACATTGCACACTCTATGGCAGTCCACAGTGGCGTGTGAAACGAATTTAGCATCACGAAGGACTGCGCCCGCCACGGTGTCCGTCCACACAGACTAGAGGCGCGCACTAACACGTCCCCAGAGGCCTCACGTACACAACCTTGGAGAATCAGGCCGTGTAGGTACGGCCTGTGACTCTACGGACCAGCTGCCTCGGATACACGTGCCGCTTTGCCTTTCCAGTTACCAATAGGGCTGCCAACCACACTTTTTTAAGGCTAAAACAAAATATAAAAGAAAAAAAGAACAGAGTAAGAACAATCTACATACTTACATAAATAAATTAAAATAAAGATCTTTTTTTTTTGTTGAAAGCGCGACATGTGGCGCCGAGCCATCCATAAGGTGTCTAACGACGCCCAATAACATTTGGTCGTATGCGGGCGAGGGTTTCGTATGCCATGCCGGCCTGACAGGTGCCTATTCAAGCCCCTCTTGAAGGACCCGAGACTGTACCGGTTGGTACGCCCTCCTCCATTGGGCTGTTGTCGTTGTCCCAAGAACCGAAGCGGCGTTCCCTCAATGAGGTTGAATTCTATTAATTTTTTCATAACCGAATTTAACCCATATATATAAGTATACTCGTACGAACGATTTTTTTATTTTTGTTTTATGGAAACTGACTCGGTTGGCTACATCACCTACAACGTCCGTGATATCAGCCCATAACACCGGGTGAACTAGGTGCCAATGCAGTGCTTCCCCCTTTGATCGTGCCGACTACACTGAACTGGTCGGAAAACACAAACTATTTACATAGCCGTTTCGACCGACGTTTCATTCAGTGCGGTGGTACCAACCCGGGCGGGTTAAACCCTACCACCAAGTAAGATTAGGAGGGAAGGGACCTACAGTTTTACCAGGAATCCGAACCTCGGTCAGCCTCCAACGGTCAGCGGTCACCCATCCAAAAACTGACCGCACCCAGCGTTGCTTAACATTCAATAGCGATAGTTGACTGTCTGCACCACTGAGCTATCGAGGCTGACAAATTATTTGTACATATCTAAACCACAAGCATTGGGCCACAACAAAGCAAGCTTTAACTATGAAAATTCCAAGTCTTTAGCTTGTAGAGTTTGTCTCTGAGAGCTTATTCCAGACAAACGGACGAACATACATCGAAGTGTGAAGCCATAATAAGTTCCGTTTTTTTATTTTTCACTTTTGGTGTGGAAAGCTATAAATAAATGCATACAATAAATTATAGTACACTTTAATAAAAGCATAGAATCAATTTCTATGTGTGGGGCCGGTACTAAAAAAGAATAGCCCCACTGCATCTCTCCCCATGCATGTCGTAAAAGGCGACTAAGGGATAAGCACAAGATGCCGTGCTAAAGGGCGACAGGCTCGCCACCTCTCACCTCGGCACTGTACTTCCGCCGAGTCATGCAGCAGGTGGGTCTTCGTGCCTTACTTGCTGTTTGATCGATTGAATCTTGTTCGAATACTTTGCGAAACGTGGTGGTTGGTGTTGTGCTGTAATTTACCAGAGTTCTTGCAGCACAACACCGATTACTCTTTTTACCCCGATTGTCGGGATTCAGTGTGTGTGATATGTATGTATATGTAATCAATTTCCAATTGAGCAGTCCTTATTACGTTATGCACTAATAATCACAACGATACATACATGATGGCGGGTGCATTGAACGCACTTAGTTAAATCTATGTAAACCGCTCTGGGCGTCAATCGTGCGCAGGAGTTGACCGAAGCGAGCCATGATCACGCTGCTGGTGGCGCCATGACTGTATTTATTCTTATTAAACTCTATCAAGGGGTGTACACACATCAATTAATGTGTATGGTGTCATGCCCTAGTTATGTTATTCTTACGCGTTGCGTTGATAATTATCTTATGCGATGCCCTCCTTTAATATTATAAAATTCAAATTTTATATTATCTGCCGGAATTGTCATCTGGATCACTTTTGAGTCTGACATTTTGCCGAACTTCACGCGAGCGAAGCCGCAGGCAAAAGCTAGTAAACGAATCGTAGGGGTGGGAGATGTTTGCCAAAATGCATCACTCGCAAATCCTTTTCATAAAAATTCCCGTGCTGTAAAAACAATTCTTGGCATTTTTAGGTTCCGTACCTCAAAGAGGTGAAAACTGACGTGGTTCCCTGTCTGTCTGTCTGTCACCTGGTCGTATATATCTGAACTTTGTCCCGAAATTGCATTAAAGTCTGGAAAACCATCTCAAAATAGTTCAAAATTGCGGTAGAGCTGGTGGTGAGAACAGAGAGGTCGAATCAAGGAGCTTTGAACCGGACCGGTCTTGCGGTTGTGGCCCGATCGTTGTTCTGTGGGTCGAATCGACAGGAAAAATATTTTATTTTATGTCGCAAGTAGGTGGCAATCACACATCGTTTAAACTGGATGGACGTATAAATAAATAATTTAAATTTTCAGCTTAATATAGTTTACAGCGTGTTTTCAAAGGAATATAGCTTGAACCTTCATTCTTATCTCGCCATCGTCTTTACTTATACCTTAACTAAAACAAGTACCAATATCTACATATACTATACTTACCTACTAGCTAAATAAAATTAGCCGTGTCGTTTTACGGACTCCTGCCGTGATAACATTCAATAAGGAGCTACTAAGACCCAGGTCTTATTAGCATTTTAATACCTCGCCTAGTATGGAAATTTAAATACGTAGAGAGGGAATTGCCGTGTATTGCATATATTTTTAAAATGCTACCAAGATTTGGTCGGCTTGCACACCATTCGATCTTTTCTTCATCCACCACTTCATTCGATCTCTCCTTCATCGACCTTCTGCTGTCCACTATTGGACTTGGGTCCCCCACAGACGACACCAGTTTCTTACGTCCTCGACTTCTCGAGACCACTGGCGACCGGCGGCAGACTGTTTCAGCGGCACTACGCCTCGCACTCCATGGCCGCCAGAACAATACCTGTTTACTCAATCGGTCATCTCTGCGACAGACGTGCCCGGCCATTGCCATTTGAGCTTCGCCAATGATTGAGCAATATCAACTAGGTTAGGTTGGTGCGCTGTCGGATGCGTTCATTTCGAATTCTGCCGCGCAGCGATATTACCAACATCAGGGCCCGCTACGTGGCTTTTTGGGATATTGGACGTAAGATGACCGCACAGCAGCGTCGGCTGTGTTTTCCTATAGTCTATTATAGTCAGCGATCCAAAGGGAAGTCGCCGGTATTGCACCTTCTCAAATATTGACTGGACGAAGCATGTGCTCTGTCCCCTCTCACTCAGCCACCCATGTTGCATTAGAAAAGGATGCACTTCATTATGTGAGTAAACAAGACAAATTGTAATTTCGTCTTGTGCACTTTTTTTTTCATCTACACAAGTTGATGGCGTTTCTAAGTATGTCTTCCCGCCCGGGCCAGATCGCGTCGATACTGCAGGGGTGTGAGAATTGAAAGTCAATGGATTAACATGATCTTGGCTAGATAAGATAAAGGGATTGTTCTACGACACTGGCTGGCATTGTGTCGGCCAACACCTCGGGTCGCGGCGAGAAAACATCCGACGCGTATTTTTTTTTTTTGAGGTGCTCTTTTTTTAAAGTTTCCGAAGTCTGTTAACTAAGCCTACGCCGCGGTAAGTCTGTCAGAGGGTTGAGATAGGTAGGCGGTTAAATTTTTTACAGAATATGTGTTATGTATGGCGGATATCTTAAAAAATGTGTAATAAAAACGCAAATCCCCGTGCAAGAAACGCGTTTTTCAAGGTTTTTTTTTGTATTATTTTTGCTCGTGGTGTGTTTATAGTTCAAACTCTATATTAAAACAGCAATTACCAAAAACGAGCCAATTACGTGGTGCGCCCGGTGTGCGAGTCCTACTCAAACCGTGCCCCCAGGACCTTCTTCGATTCTATGTCAGCTCATAGTTGAGAATTAGGTACTTATATTATACTCAATCACTTCACATCATATCACTGACGATTTCTGGAAAATCTAGGATGGGTGCCACCGCGAAACGCGAAGTGAATTTATATACAGCAACGTTTGACTAAGTCCCCTCTAAGTTAATATCATCTTCAATTGGCCTAACTAACAATTTGCTGGACGCTAATATCCTGAGGAATCCTCCTAACAGCTTACCAACACGCAAATACAACCTCTATTTCAATCGGCATAGAGATACAATTTCAACAACAGCGGACAAAAATTGAAATTAATTTGTACAATGAAATTATTCATCGAGGGATTCTTAGCAACAAGTGTCTCATTGTATCGCATGATTCGATGTTTTATTCTCATGTATATAATGTATGGCAGTGGTGCCCAAACGGTCGATCTCGATCGACCGGTCGATCGCAAGAGGCTTTATGTCGATCGCTGAAAATATGTAGAGCAACAAAAAGCAACTTGTAGAAACCGCAAAGAATTCATAATCCGATTTGATATGACAAACATTTTCTGATTTAGGCGACAAAAGACTACTCGGAAAAATGACTAATTATAAAAATGGCGAAATTCAAAAATAAAATCGTCGTACTATAAAAATGTTTTAACCTAATAAGGTCGACGTATAAAAATTGGTTGTCTGTAAAGTCGGTTTACGGACGATAGTTTTACGTGATAACGTCATAAAGTGGTTTCAATTTCTGCTGCCCTGGTACTTTAGAACCAGAGAGTTAAATGTGTACAAGCCGACGCTTGGGCCGATTGTGCCTCTCTATCGCTTGTTACGCGCTCTCGCTTGCACACACAGGCTCAGATGGAACGTGACACTTTTTCGTGCGTGCAGCCGGTGTTCATCAATTTATAAGACGTGACATTATCACGTCAAAAATGTCTACTATGATATAAAAATGTCCACCCGACGTAGCATAGCAACATAACTTACAACATACATCTGGGTGGTGTCGTCTTCCACAAGGAATTGCGGGCCTTGTGGAAGACGTCTAGTCTATGTACCTACCTAGCTTTTAATTATTTTTTTTATAACCAAAGTAATAAACTTCGTAACAACCAATTGAAAATAAAAAATTTTTTGTTCAAAAAACCAAATTTTATTTCTGGCGTCGTATATTTTAATCTAAACAAAAAAATTACAGGTACGTATATTAGGTAGACGGTCCTTATTACAAGAAAAAAGATTTATTAAAATAGGTCAAGGTTTAGGGCTGGGAAAACATAAGCCCCGAAAGACGACTTTGTATGGAGAAAAATAGTCACGTGATCTGCTCAATCTAAAAGCAGTACCTGTGTAGATTTAACTTAGCACTTCTCGAGTTACACTTCCCTTCAGCGGCACGCTGCGCTGCTGCTAGGTAGGAGAGAATATCCCCTTTCACTTGGGATTAAGGTCGAAGGCATCGGGGGTAGTGCCTCGCGTGTGGTGAAAGCTTCCTCGAATTTATTTTGAGAAAGTAGCGCAGTGTCACGCAGCAGAAACGATATACTGAAGTCTGAAGGATATATAGTTAAAATAGTAAAACATATATGTAGTATATTTTTCATAAAAAATAATTATGTCAAAATAATTGTTTTTAACCTCAAAATGTCTCCTTCAGATGCTATTTGTTTTGGGAAGTAAAACAAAATTCGGGACAATAAAATTAAAATTTAATGTAGGCATACTGTTAATTAAATTTTTATATTTTTACTTTCACAACGTTATTATTTATACAAACTTGTTTTATATAGAAAAACGTCTAGATATCGATCGATTAAATTTAAGCCGACTGGGTTGGTACCCCCGTACTGGATGTAAGATGGCCGCATAGCAGCCAGGGCCGTGTTCTCCTCTAGTCCAGTATAGCCAGCAATCCAAAGGGAATGCACCTCCGGTATGGCACCTACCTTCTCGGAGGTGAAAATGGCTGGTCGGAGCAAGCATGTGCTTTGGCCTTTCTAAAAATAATTAATCGGAAATTCTGTGACAGAAAAAAAATAATAATTCCATACCAGATATCGGAATTACGACTCGAACCCTCGACCTTTTAATTACATGTCCACTTCTCTAACCACTGAGCTACCCAGCTCGTGTGTTAATGTTCATTTTCATCTCTAGAAGCATTCTCAACTTTCTACATCCAAAATTTTTACAAAAAGCCATGCAAGTAGTAGTACCTATAATAACTTAAGATTTTTCCCTAACATCAGAAACAGATACAATTTCAAACTGGTTTCACCATTTCATTCTCTCACACAATACTATAGCAGTATTCACGTACGAAACAAAAGATAAGAGATCAAAATACATGACACGACAAAAGTATCAAAAATGTACCACGTACCAAGTAGACCAGAGACGAGTAAAACCACAGAGCATAAAAAACAAGTAGAAGTATCATGTTGACCCGCCTGGCTAATCTCTAAAGCTATTATCGCAGTAGCCGCTACTCAGGCCCGGATTTCCCCCTAGGCCTACAAGGCCCCGGCCTAGGGGCCCAGCTAGCCTAGGGGCCCCACCCACCCAGGGATCCCGATCACCTGCCCGATGCGACGGCAGGCGTAAATAGAATTTGGATTAAAAAAATGACACATTTTTTTTCAAACACTCGAATAATTAGCAAATTATCCCCCAATTTTTTTTTTATTATATTTTCTGTACTATGCATTTTATGTTAAAAATTTCCAAAATGGCTTCGGGATGGGGGCCCCAAATGTTAAGTGCCTAGGGCCTCTGGGTCTCTAAGTCCGGCCTTGCCGCCACTGTCTCACTAAACGCATTGAGAAACCCGTTGGAGCAAGTGAGACGTATCATGAGAAATTGCTAGCAGCGATGAATTTCGAACAGATCATAAAATAGCCCCGCTGATCGTATGTTATGAATATTCTAACACTCATACATACATACATACCACACGCTGTATCCCGACAATCGGGGTAGACAGAGTAATTGCTGTTGTGCTGCAAGAACTCTGGTAAATGACATAACAACACCGACCACCACGTTTAGCAAATTATTAGGACAAGATAATTCTCAAGCAGCAAGTACGACACGCGAAGACCCACCTAATGCCTGACTCGGTGGAACTTCCGTACTAACTAATATTCCTCACGCAAATATTTGCGGATATAAGACGATAAAGCGAGCCATACAAAAACAGTAAATTATTTTTAACTCTGCTTATGGGAACGTTTCCATACCACGTGTCCGATTTGGGGGGGAGGGGTTTACTTATCAAAATACCACGATAGGTCATATGGGGGGAGGGGGGGTATTCTGTAATTCGGTAATTAAATTTCGGGCGGTCACGTGGTATTACAAAATATAATTATTATTTTAAGACTAAAAAACCAGCGCCGGCGGTCTGAGACCTAATAACCAGCATATCGGAGTGGCTCGAGAGTGCTGCAAATTTTGTACAAAACTTCTCGATAGAAGACACTGCATAGCTCATTTTTAATTTTTGTTTTAGTTCATTATATTATTAGTGTAAGTACATACTTCATATTATGTTCATACGTTTTTAATTACAAAAATAAACACTGCATTCAGAATAACATTTCAATACCTATTCATTTTGTTACATTCTCGCAACTTTTCCCCAAGAACTCGACAGGCACTGTTCAATTACAAGAAAAAGTATTCGCCTGGTCACTATTGAAATAATATTAAAATACACATTCGTTGTAGGCTTAGTCAATTAATGTAAAACAGTAATAATATTATGCTTAATCCACATAAATATGTTGAAAAACAGCAAGTTTTGAAATACTACTTGAAATTCGGGGGTGGTTGGGGGGTTGGTGTTAGTCAAGTCACAGGGGGGGAGGAGGGGGAGGGGGCGTCCATAGTGGCCTAAAATCGGTCACGTGGTATGGGAACGTGCCCTAAGCTGATTTCGTCAGTGACTTTGTTTTGTCCGGAGTGATGTATGGGAAAGGTTAATCTATATATAGCCCGGTTTTCTCAACCGTTCACTTCGAAAGAATGCGGCGCGCACCCTCCGCTCTCCGCCGCCACCATACTGATGGGCAATTGCGGTGGAGGCGGAAAACGGAGGGTGCGCGCCGCATTCTTTCAAAGTGAACGGTTGAGAAAACCGCGCTATATGTAGTACCATAGATCAGTGCCTTTAAGCAAATGACATGCGACTGGTAACTTAGTTCAAGTGCGCGGAGATACGCTCACTTGTGATACTCACAGCGTGTAGGTAATCACGCTCCTTCTACTTGTGTTGTACGTTCTGTGAGTTAAGACTATGCGTGTGAAGTAATGGATAACTTCCTCATTGCGGCAGCGGCATAGGCGGCGCGGCGGAGAGTGCCAAGAGGGGTAAGAGGGGAAGTGGCCAGGATAACGTGAATTTTGGATAATCTAGTCCGGCCAGGCATAGACAAGGCCGCGCCTCACACAAACCGCGACAACAATCAACGCTGTTTCACGCTGCGATCTGGAGATAACATACAAATATCTGCCCTCGTTTCTGTCACATATAATAGGCGAAACACACCTATTCGTCAGCCTCGGTAGCTCAGCGGTGCGGTTGGTCGACTGTTGTTATGCAACCCTGAGCGCGGTCAGTACTTGGATGGGTGACCGCTCGGCCGTTAATATCCTCCACACACGATGAGTTGGATTACGGCCAGTGGAGTCGCGGCGTCATGGATTTTGGAATAATTGGAAATCCAAATTATTTCAAGACTACACGCAATTCAAGTGAGATTTCACAGACACGGTCATTTTTCTTGCGTTTTTTGCGTCAAGCGTTGGAATCATGTGGAGTGAAGTCTCCGTGTGTGGCAGGCTTTAGAGGCTGACCGTAGGTCCCTTCCCTTCTTACCTTCTAGTGTTGGTACCACCGCACTGAACGGTCGAAACGGCTATGTAAATAGTTCGTGTTTTCCGTCCAGTTTAGTGTAGCCGACATGAAATGAGGGGAAGCACTAACATGGCACCTAGTTCACCCGGTGTTGTGGGCTGACATCAGGGATGTTGTAGGTGATGTAGCCAACCTTGTCAGTTCCTATAAAAAAAACACCGTAGTAGGTGTGGAAACCAATTCATTTGGGTCGAAGTAGCCAAGAGAATAGAATAGAAAAATGCCTGTTTTTTTTCCTAAGATTTGTCAGTTTACAGTTACATACCTACTGAATCACTCTCTGAAGCGGGTGCAAGTATTCACAAAATTCACGTCCACGACGCGCGACGTCCGGTGCGCCGGATCCGACATTTAACTTCTGAGAACATAAGTCACATATTATGTAGGTACTTGAAATGTATTTATTTTTTACTTTCCAATTTGTCTCCCAATTTTGAAATTCGTTCATATACCTAGGTACGCTTTTACGCCCGGGAATGCGTCATCCATCAGACTCCATATATGTACCAAATTTGAATTTCTTTCTTCCAGTAGATTCGGAAAAAATTGGTAAGCTGTGACAGACGAACAGACAAACAGACGAGTGATCCTATCCTATAAAAATAAGGGTTCCCTTTTTTTATCCTCTTTTGAGGTACTGAACCCTACAAAATAAAAAGAAAACGGTTAAATTTTTTTCCCCTTCAGCGGCAGCGTGGCGTTCAGCACACAGCATCAAGCTGACACGTCTGGAGGTGCCTGAGTATGCGGACCCTCGAGAGAGGACCCAGCTGGTGTGTGCGTGGGACCTCGACGGCGAAACCTTACAGTCTGTCAAATGGTTCTGGAACGGCGAACCCTTCTACGAGTTTCGCCCTAAGGTGTGTTAAGAGTTTGAGATTTGTTTAGTTGGCTACATAAACTTTTTATTTTTATTTTTATGGAAACTGACACGGTTGGCTACATCACCTACAACATCCGTGATGTCAGCCCATAACACCGGGTAAACTAGGTGCCATGTCAGTGCTTCCCTTCGGTCGTGCCGGCTACACTAACACGAACTATTTACATAGCTGTTTGACCGACATTTCATTCAGTGCGGTGGTACCAACCCGGGCGGGTTCAATTTAACCCTACCACCTAGTAAGGTAAGAAGGGAAGGGACTTACAGTTTTACGTGGAATCCCAACCACGGTCAGTCTCCAACGGTCGAGCGGTCACCTGCCCTGCTACACGCGTGATGTCAGCTCAATGCACCTGGTTCCTGTCACAGCTAGTCACCTGTCTGTGCTTCCCTTCGGTCGTGCCGGCTACACTGAACTGAACGGATAAAGCGAACTTATTTACACAGCAGCGGCTTCGGCCAACCTTTCATTCAGTGCATTGGCAGCAACCCTGAACGGGCTAAACCTTACCACCTAACCTAGTAAGGTAAGCGTGGAAGAGACCTAACGGTTGTGCTTGGAAAACCTGAACCACGGCCAAGCTCAACGGTCGAACGGTCACTCATCCCAAATGCGACCGGGTGTGCATAATTTCTCGATCGAACGTCGGTCCATCGCACCGTCGAGCTACCGAGGTTGACAGGTACAGATACGTGAAATAGTGCTACCTAGTAAGACTTCGTTCTGGCCAAATTCCATTAAATAAATTTTAATTCCTGATAAAAAAGAGAGATTCTCCAAATTGTGATCAGTGTAACAAGGAGGATGATGTATACCAGCGGTTCTCAAACTTTTTTGGTGATGGAACCCTCTTGGAAAACGAAATATTTGGCGGAGCCCTAAAATAAACAAAATTTAGTTTTTGTGCATTCTTTATTAATAATCATATTATAATAAAAGAGAAAAACAATAATTAAATATTTAATGGGAGGTATGAAACTGTTTCTTATTTTTCATCATTTGGTTGATATCAGGTTTGATAGAAGAGAGTTGAGTTCGTCTGTGCAGCCCAGCTGAATCGAGCCAGAGAGGAGAGGTGTATTTTTGATTTTTTTTCTCGTATTCTCGCGGAGCCCCCACAGAGGCTCCGCGGAGCCCTAGGGCTCCGCGGAGCACACTTTGAGTATGGCTGATGTATACGATTTGATGATGGTGGAGTGTGGTCAGACGAGGAATTACGGAGGTAATTGCAGGCGTCGTCACTCAGGGTGGACAGACTCAATTTGTTTTTTTTAGTATTCATAAACTATTGGCGAGCCCAAGTGAGGGGGATTTAGTAATAATTGTGTTGGATTTCGTTGAGCGTTCTCTATCCCTTAGGGACTCTGGGCCCTACCTAGGTGATAGGGAAGATGAGGGGCTGATATTAAGGCCGTGACAAACGCCAACGACCTTGAGCATTCGGGAATTCTACATAATGTACCATGCGACTGCTAATTTCGCTTCGCACGTTCAAGTCACATTTAGCGTAGTTTGTCGCTATCAGCCTAAAGAGTTGATGGTTCGGGGTTCGAATCCCACTTTCGTCTGTTTTTTTTTTTTTGCTTTTTTATTATTTTAATTATTAAAATGATTGTGGCTTATGTAACTGATGCGTGATTCTAATTTTTTATTTTTTATTATTTTACCTAAATAACATTTTATTGTAATTTCTTCCAAATTATTTTAGTTCATGTACTTACCACTTTTTATAAACCTCTAAATAGACTATCGATGAAAACTAAAATAAAAATAGGTAGGTAGGTAATAGGTAGATAGGCATTTAGGTATGTATGGCAAATATCATAGCAACATAGGTACCGGCCGGCGCGCGCGGAGCGCGCGGCGGCAGCATGGCACGGTGCGGTGGGGTGCGGTGCGGTGCGGTAACTCAGTAGCAGCGTGCGGTGCGGAGGCGGCACGGCGGCGGCGGCGGCGGAGGCGGCGGCGGCGGCGGCGCGGTGGAGGCGCGGGAGGCGCAGACAGCGTTATACCACAGTACCTATTAGTTATTCTGTGGTTATACCAACGAAAGCCATGCGTATAACGCCCCGTCAAGTTACGTACCGGAGCGTATACTGATAGATACCACAGAAGAGAGATATTACTGATACGGTCGTACTGTATACTGGTACGGAAAATGACACGGTGGCAACATCACCTACAATACAACATCCGAGATGTCAGCTCGTAACAACTGGTGAAGTAGGTGCTATGTCAGTGCTTTTCTTCGGTCGTACCGGCTTCACTGAACTGGACGGAAAAAAAGAAGGGAGTCATATCCCGAAATAGTTTGTATTTTCCGTCCAGTTTAGTGTAGCCGGCACGACCAAAGGGAAGCACTGACATGGCACCTAAGTTCACCCGGTGTTATGGGCTGACATCACGGATGTTATAGGTGATATAGCAAACTGTGTCAGTTTACATAAAAAAATCCCTCAGTCGCCTTTTACGACATGCACGGGGAGAGATGCAGTGGGGCTATTATTTTAAATTACCATCCCACACGGTACAAATATACCTAACCTACCTATCTTTTTTCCATTCGATCCAAACACAGAAGACAGAAATGACGACCGACACGCGGGCGCAGCAGGGCAGGAGCGAGCAAGCGAGCCCGGAACTAAAATTGTATCTAGTATTGAAGTGCCTGCTAAATTGACGAAGGCAAAAATTTTACCCTTCCGACTGAAGAATTACGTCAATAATTTCATGTAGGCGTTTTTTGTTTTTTATTTTTATCTCCTTTCGTGGATAAAATAATAAAACAAATTGAATAGAGTTTTCTCAGAGCTTTGTGACCTTTGAATCGGTGGTATTGTAAAATTGTAATAATACACACATACTCAGATTTTCAAAAATTCATGCTTTTTTTATATATTTTTAATTTTATGTTTATTACTTACTTTTACTCATTATTAAAAAAACCAGCAATGCACTTTGTTGGTAAGGAACCAAAATATAGGTTGGTATTTTTTTAATTTTCTGAATGTGTGTCAATTGGTCAGTTTTGGACCTTCTTTGTCGCACTTTTTGCATGTTTTGCGTATTTGGCGTTTGTCACCGCCTTAACAAATCATATAATAATTATAGTTTTTAGTTAATTGTCTATTTAGTACCTATTTTTCCTGTTTTTTTTTTATGTATTATTTATGTTGAATAAATAAATTCATTCATCATATATAATTTCAGGACGCGAGCTACATACGGCACAAAGTGCACGGCGTCCATGACCAGCACTGCGAATGTGAACCGAGCTTGTCACAGTGCATCGTCAGCGTCTCCGTGTGGCCAGAGCTCGGCACGGCAGACTACGCGTGCGAGGTTTCAGGAGAAAGACCCCGGTTCAAGACGGCCAAGAGAAACAGGACTATGTCTGTTCTTGGTAATTATTATTTTCGTTTTTTTTTAAGGAAACTGACACGGTTGACTGCATCACCTACTACATCCGTGATGTCGGCCCATAACACCTTGGTGAGCTAGGTGCCATGTCAGTGCTTCCCTTCGGTCGTGCCAGCTACACTGGACGGAAAACACGAACTATTTACATAGCTGTTTCAACTGACCTTTCATTCAGTGCGGTGGTATCAAGCCGGTCGGTTTAAAACCTACCACCTGGTAGTAAGGTAAGAAGAGAAGGGACCGACAGTTTTACGTGGAATCCGAACCACATACTGTATTTCTAAAGCTGTTATAAACGATAATTAGTGTAACAGAGGGCACATTTTTCAGTTCAAATTCCATAAATCTTTAGTTTCTTTAATACTATGAAATTTGTCTGTGTGAAGGATCATTAAATTTTCTTATACACCGTCGCTGCGTTTCAATGTGTACACACGATGAGGTGGCCGGACGTATTTGGACTGTCGTCGGGCCGAATCCGTCAGGCCAAACCTCTCATAACACGGAATTCAGAACTGACGGCGCGGCCGGGGAGGCGGCCCTTCATTGAATGAAATCTCTTTCGATTGCCGGATTCACTGGTTTATGCCACATGCCGGGCCACGTATTTCCTTTTCCGTGTTAAATACGAGGCTACTTTCATAAAAAATTTAAGAACTTTCTTGCGACTCGAAAATCCGGCTCAAAAGACCAGTGAATAGCTTAAATTTACTCAGATTTTCAAATATCACAATATATATTTTTTTTTCATCACATTTTTGCAGCAATGCCATCCAGCAAGCCCGAGATCACCGGTTTGCCTCCAACCGTGCTTCCGAACACCGACATACACCTCAACTGTACTACGCAGCCTTCTCTGCCGATGTCGAAGATCACGTGGCTCGTGAATGATCAAGTGGTAAATAATTGTCATCTACTTGATCGGGTCGTCTCTCACCCTATAATCTGGTTGAGGGAGGCGATGGCTGGCGCCGGTGTGGTGCTCGTGAACGGGTGCTGTCTGTGGAGACTAGCCTGCAGCTTCAAGTGGCAACGAGGGGGCATGTAATTTCATATTGAAGAAATAACCGTTTTGTCATGAATTACTGAATCGACTGACTGAAAGAATAATGTACAACTAATAAGACATAGATTAGCTAAAACTACAAAAAGCTTTATTTGTAATAGTGTTAGATTTTATAATAAACTGTCTCCTAACATAAAACAATTAGATGACAATAATTTTAAACGACGGATTAAAATAATGTTAATTGAAAAGAGTTATTACAGTATTAAGGATGCATTAACTGACCGTAATTTTATCTAAGAGTCTGACTACTATTTTTCCCACTAACAAATTTTGACAATTCGATACACTTTGTATCATTTGATTTTTAATATGACTTATTACATTTCTTTGTAATAAACGTAAAGTAATTGTTTTATTTGACTTGATATAATATGAAATATCAAAATTGACGATGGCACTATACACCAGATATAGGTAATTTAAATAGGCAGTGTGGTCAGATTCTTCAGTATTCATGTTTATGCTGTAAATATTAATGCTCTTGTGAGCGGTAGTATGGGTTAATTATTTGTAAGTTACTATAATATAATACTTTTAAGGTACTAACAAAACATTGTGACTTGCGAAGTTTGTTTGTCAGTTCTTCTTCGCATTGAATTTAGAACTGGCGGAATTTTCGACATGTCCAAGCGTAGGTTACCTACCTGTGGATGAAATTATACAATAAACAATAAACAATCTCTCATTAATTGTGCAGTGTGAAGTCTTTGGATGATGAGTAAAGGAATAATTAGAGATACCTAGTAGGTGATAGATAGCACATACGCGTTTAGGTAGTGGAAAACATTTTTGTAATGTAGACTAAGTGAACATTGGAAAAATTTCCAGTGAAGTTTCTTGCCTGTTCTTCTTCACTGTGATGATCGAACCGGCGGAATTTATATTTTTCAAAACGTTGCTGGTCTACTAGCCAACTAGCCTCTGTCTGGGATGGCACAGTCCCGAATGCAAATTCTGGCTACGCGCCTGCACAGAACACAAACATCATTGAAATTGACACGGTAACTTGCAGGTGAAATCCGGCGAGCAAATTCCAGGATATAGCGACGGTCTGCACAGCACGTGGAGCAGCATCGTGCTACGCATCGGCCCCGACGAAGCGAAGCAGGTCGTCTGTCGTACAGAGCAGCTTGGCTACGGCAAGCTGTTGTCTTCGATGAACAACACGCTGATTGTGTCTGAGCATCCGGTCAATGCGGTGGAGTTTGTGGCAACTAATCGAGGTGAGAATTCATATTTTTTTTATGGAAACTGACACGGTTGGCACCTACGATGTCACACCATAGAATGTCAGTGCTTCCCTTCATTTCATGTCGGCTCTACACTGAACTGGGCGGAAAACACGAACTATTTACATAGCCGTTTCGACCGACGTTTCATTCGGTGCGGTGGTACCCGGGCGGGATAAACCCTACCGCCTAGTATATGGTAAGAAGGGAAGGGACCTACAGTTTTAGGTAGAATCTGAACCATGTTCAGCCTCTAACAGTCGAGCGGTCGGTCACCCATCCAAGTACTGACCGCACCCAGGTGTGCTTGATAACAGTCGACCTACCGCACCACTGAGCTACCGAGGCTGACAGTATATTTTAATTAAAATGTTGAGGTAAGAATTCATTTCATTTTATGTAAATTTTACATAGTTTGCTATCACCTGGGGTCTACCGGCGTAAACTCACTCGCTAACTCACACAAATACTCGCATATTTAAACCAATAGCCGGGCCGGATGCCTCACCGAACGCCATCTGATTGGTTGAGTGAGATCGTTTCTCATACTCACATCGGCGAGTGAGAAACGCCGGTACAGTGGCTGGTATGCGTATGATGTCGGCCAAATTTTGTTCCTGTAAGAAAGCCTTGCAGTGCTTTGCTTCGGCCGTGTCGGTTACTCCCACATCCCAAAGTTTAGTTAGAATAGAATGCTTCACGGCATTAAGCTAGCCTATTGTGCCTAATTTGTATAAATTGGTGTTCAATAAAGAATACAATATTTTTCATAGCCATTTCAACCGATCTTCATTCAGTGTGGCGGTACCAATCTAGACAGGTTAAGCCCTATCACCTAGTAAGATAAGGAGACGTACAGTTTATATGGAATCCGAACCGTGGTAACTACATTCTATCATGCATGAAAGAAAGCAACCATCAAACTCAAAATAACACCAATGTTATTGTTTGCATTGCAGGTTCCACAATACGTTCCATCACCGCGTGGCTGATCTTCACTGCCGTTTTATACCAACTAAACAGATGACTATATAATAAAAAAAACTGTAGTTGTAGGCATAGGCACTGTTTGTGCATGAAAAATCCACTACACAGAATGTCCATTCCGAAATTTTGCATATTTACCACAGTTTGACTGTACACTACCTACCTGAAACTATGTAAAGAAACATAATAATATAAAGAATATCTGCGTTCTAATGCGAAGTCACTAAAAGTACTTTTAATGTGCGCAAATTTTTTTTTTTCCAATAACGTTCATAATTAAGGCTCTCTACAATTATTATCGGCCCAAAAATAATATTCAATAAATTATGTTAGGTAAAATTCTGGTAAAAACTGTTTTGTGCATCAAAATTTGCCCAATAGGTATTGATATTTTTTTTTCAATGGTTTCTAAAACCTAATTAATATGATGGTTAGATACAATTTGAAAGCATTAAGGCGGTGACAAACGCCAAATACGCAAAACATGCAAAAAGTGCGACAAAGAAGGTCCAAAACTGACCAATTGACACACATTCAGAAAATTAAAAAAATACCAACCTATATTTTGGTTCCTTACCAACAAAGTGCATTGCTGGTTTTTTTAATAATGAGTAAAAGTAAGTAATAAACATAAAATTAAAAATATATAAAAAAAGCATGAATTTTTGAAAATCTGAGTATGTGTGTATTATTACAATTTTACAATACCACCGATTCAAAGGTCACAAAGCTCTGAGAAAACTCTATTCAATTTGTTTTATTATTTTATCCACGAAAGGAGATAAAAATAAAAAACAAAAAACGCCTACATGAAATTATTGACGTAATTCTTCAGTCGGAAGGGTAAAATTTTTGCCTTCGTCAATTTAGCAGGCACTTCAATACTAGATACAATTTTAGTTCCGGGCTCGCTTGCTCGCTCCTGCCCTGCTGCGCCCACGTGTCGGTCGTCATTTCTGTCTTCTGTGTTTGGATCGAATGGAAAAAAACCGTTTAAAAAGATAGGTAGGTTAGGTATATTTGTACCGTGTGGGATGGTAATTTAAAATAATAGCCCCACTGCATCTCTCCCCGTGCATGTCGTAAAAGGCGACTGAGGGATTTTTTTATGTAAACTGACACAGTTTGCTATATCACCTATAACATCCGTGATGTCAGCCCATAACACCGGGTGAACTTAGGTGCCATGTCAGTGCTTCCCTTTGGTCGTGCCGGCTACACTAAACTGGACGGAAAATACAAACTATTTCGGGATATGACTCCCTTCTTTTTTTCCGTCCAGTTCAGTGAAGCCGGTACGACCGAAGAAAAGCACTGACATAGCACCTACTTCACCAGTTGTTACGAGCTGACATCTCGGATGTTGTATTGTAGGTGATGTTGCCACCGTGTCATTTTCCGTACCAGTATACAGTACGACCGTATCAGTAATATCTCTCTTCTGTGGTATCTATCAGTATACGCTCCGGTACGTAACTTGACGGGGCGTTATACGCATGGCTTTCGTTGGTATAACCACAGAATAACTAATAGGTACTGTGGTATAACGCTGTCTGCGCCTCCCGCGCCTCCACCGCGCCGCCGCCGCCGCCTCCGCCGCCGCCGTGCCGCCTCCGCACCGCACGCTGCTACTGAGTTACCGCACCGCACCGCACCCCACCGCACCGTGCCATGCTGCCGCCGCGCGCGCCGCGCGCGCCGGCCGGTACCTATGTTGCTATGATATTTGCCATACATACCTAAATGCCTATCTACCTATTACCTACCTACCTATTTTTATTTTAGTTTTCATCGATAGTCTATTTAGAGGTTTATAAAAAGTGGTAAGTACATGAACTAAAATAATTTGGAAGAAATTACAATAAAATGTTATTTAGGTAAAATAATAAAAAATAAAAAATTTGAATCACGCATCAGTTACATAAGCCACAATCATTTTAATAATTAAAATAATAAAAAAGCAAAAAAAAAACATACGAAAGTGGGATTCGAACCCCGAACCATCAACTCTTTAGGCTGATAGCGACAAACTACGCTAAATGTGACTTGAACGTGCGAAGCGAAATTAGCAGTCGCATGGTACATTATGTAGAATTCCCGAATGCTCAAGGTCGTTGGCGTTTGTCACGGCCTTAAGCAGGAAAACTGGTTAAGTACGAAGTTTTAGAAAACAACGAGAAAAAAAATCTATATCGAACACATTTTTGTGTAGAGAACAGGTTTTTCCTGAGGGAGGATTTTGAAGATGTTTGTATGGACCGACACGCCGACACAAATACTTTTGGTGGCGTTTTGACAGTTCAGAACATATATTATACTAGAACATGAAAATAAGTACACGATATGACAAAAATATTCAATGAAAATGCAAATATTCTATACAGTCTATTTTATTATTCCTTCATAAGGACTCGAATGCCACATTGAGAATATATTATTTTGTGCATGTATATGTACGGTACACAAGACAAACGTTAAGAAGTATTAGTGTATTATCTATTTGGCATGTTGTAAGTGTTTGAGCTAAATAGTAGGTACACAAACCAAATTGCACTTTGGGATGCGCTTAAGCATACTCTAATGTATTTTGTCTTATTTTATATTTAACAAACATGTATCCATTAATAACTGCATGTCTGTTTTGGTATACCAGAGCTAAAATGTAGGCCGTCGGTTTACCATCTTTGCTTGGCTATTGGAAACCAGCAAACAAATTCAACCAAAACAGCATTCCATAGGTGCTATAAAGCCCGAACTACAGATCACGATACACAGATGACAGGACCAACACAACCTTTGGCCAACGAACAAACTGGTTTTACAATGTAAAAGTATGCAAAATTTACAATCTAAAGCTATATTAACAGACGTTCCGGTTTGGTTGGACCCGACCACGACCCGAACAAGTCAGGGCCGACGTGGGCCATTGCTACAGACGTTCCGACGGTCGGCAATCCAACCGTCAGTTGCCTATTGCTTAAGTCTAGCGAAGTACCAGTAGGCATAAGAAATGGTTAGGAGGTTCGCCGTTTGAAGTCTCAACCGCATTTAAGTACTAACGAAGTTGGGCGAAACCTCCAGACCTGCGGACTTGGTTGAACGGTCGGCTGGTCGGATGCGCAGGCGAGCCGACCACGTCCAACCAGTATTAATAATAAATTATTATGTCGGACCGACCACACGTTCCGTTTTGGTCGTGGTCGGGTGGTCGGCTCCAACCAAGTTGGAACGTCTATTACTAGTATAACTCCACATCAATGAATGTACAATACCCGGCAGTAAATAAAGAAAATCGAGCTTTAGAAAGAGACAATCAGGTTTTAGAGTGTCGTCCCTGTCACACAGAGATGTGCGAGTTGGTGCAACAGAGACGACGCTCTACAACCGGGTCGTCTCTTTCTAAAGCTCGATGTTCATTATTTACTGCCGGTGGCTGTACCGGGATCCACTCATACGTTCGCTCATGCAAAAACTCGTTAAATTTCAACCAATCAGAAAGCGTTTGGTAATGCACTCGCCTACTGGTTGAAATGGGCGAGTTTTCATGTGAGCCGGCGTGTCGAGTTATTATTGTTCCCAGTGGAGAAACTGGAATGTCATACATTTTGGGCGACAAATTTTCAATTGACTATATTTAATTTTGCTGTCAGCTGGCTATCCTGATACATTTAGTTTTGCACTGACTTAAAATATGATTTGAAGGTATGCAATTAATTATATTTTTTTTTTTTCAAATAAATAAATGCAATCATGGAACACAGCTAATCAATGGCTTACAGTGCAAAATTCGTAACTTCGGTCTTGTTAAAAAATCTTTTTGACGCAATATGGTAGTCAATTTCGCAACTCAATCCGTTTGTTTCTCTTTCCAACTATATCATAGTTATTGGTTTAAAAACATATTTAAAAAAAGAACTTTAAATACCTGTATTTAAAGTTCCTAACAATGTAAAAATAATTAAAGTTAATTTACGAATTTACACTGTAAACCGTTGTAATACAACATTGTAATTTGTAAAAATTAATCACAATTTCTTGAAGCGTTACTAAGCTTAAAAGTTTTATTGCAAAATACAGTCTGTCAATGTGAATAACATATCACTGAATATTTGTATTAACCAAGCTAATGTGGCCATCGTTAATGAGTATTACTAACAACAACCACAAAATTAAATGGTTTATTAATCCGCGTAACTATACGAAAATTTTGATTATACCCAACAAAATCGCTTCAACCAGTGACTTTTTTCTAAAGCACACACCGTTAGATCAAGAAGAAAGAAGGTGTGGAACTAAGCTTGCGATGGCTTCACCGAACATATCCGGGTCCATCGGCAGTAGAGGAGGGTGTTAATCGAGGTCAGTACTAGCGAGTGGCCACTCTAAATTTCCCGCGCATGCTTCACGTTTCGGCTCGCATGAAGCCGTCGTCAGCTAGTCTGCGTTGACTAGGACGCGGGGAAACACCAGTCCCGCTCTCGACCTCCCTCTCTCTACCTATCCATATTCTGTAGGGTGCTTCCAGTGACGTTGGATATCTATTCATTTACCGTTAAATCTCTTCACTGTTAGATTAATTTAACGTTAGATCCCTTTACCGTTAGAAATCTCTATTGTTAGATATCTTTACTGTTATGCATATTTACCATTATATTAATTTGCCGTTAGTTTCATTTATCATTTTATTCTTTACGGTTAAATTATTTAACCGTTAGCTCTGTTTACCGTTACAAAATGGACATAGAGAAAAACACTTACTTTAAATCCAGAAGCGTTGATGATATTACGTGTTATGAGTTATCATCTATGACGGATTAAGACCGCTCCGTCCACTTGGCTCCCTTGGTAGGATCCATCAATGGATCGAAGTGGATTTTCTAGTGCCCTTGAATCCCTTGTCAGGCCTTCGTCACTCGCTCAAGGTCGCGAGTTAAATGCCTACCGCTTGGCGTGTCGGTTAATGCACAAGTAACAGTGGGCTGTCGCTATCCAGCCAGAGCGAGCGTGCGGTGCGCGCATCTACTACGTTTCGTTTCGAAATCACGAAATCATTAGAAATGTCGAAATCACGTCATTATTGTGCAGTGGACGGGTGCAAAAGTCAACAGACAAATGAAAACTTGTCTTTTTTTTTTCATTGCCGAGAGACGAAGAAAGGTAAGTATTTTGTTTAGTAGCATTTTGATTTATTTCTAGTAATTTATTTATTCATATAGTAGGAGGTCATTGATTTAAACTGATATTATTATATTGCCAATAACATTAGTACGCCGAACAGCGTGGTGTGTATGGCCTAATTCGTATAAGGATAATAGGTACATTGTAGATGATCATTGATCATTAAATTTATTGATCAAACAAAACTATCACTGGAAGGTTGCACGCAATGCACGCTTCGATGTGAGAAACTAATTGTGACGCTAACGCATGCATGAATTTGTTCGCATGAATTTGCCGTAGCTAAATATCATATCGTTGGTAGCTAGAACGATAAAAGTTGGTAGGTATCATCTTCATTTTATTCCTCACAATAAGACAGCACAAAGACACAGCCCTTAACGCGCTGAACGGCGCGCTTTAGAGATAGAGTTACACGACAGAAAGAGAAGCGAAATGTAGGCAATTATCGTGGTTAGGCATGTAGCTCTGGGCGAGTCAATTTGTACTTTATCGCGTCGTCGCAGAGTAGCTATTTCTTTGTGAGTGTTTGTACAGAGCAGCTTCTGTACGGAGTACTCTTTTCTATTCTGTGCCCTTGTGGAAGGATTCTGCGATAATGGATTATAAAACACTAGCTAGTCCACTTGGATCCCTTAAGTAAGTTAGGGGTATGTATGGTACAAAATGCTTAAATGTAAAAATAATGTTTAGACACATTTTTTTTTAATAATTAATTAGCCTGCACCCGCCGGCGGCGTGCTTGGAGGTTTGTCTCCCGCCGCCGGCGGTATTACCGTTTTTATTTAATTTTTGTATTAATTTTGTATATTTTTATTACTTTGTTGTGTAACATAACTATGTAAAATTTAAAAAAAAAATTTAAGAAAGAATATAACAAATATAATATAGTAATTTTGTAACTGGGCTGATTGCTTTGAAAATCGATATGTGAGGGTCCATGTGGTCTCTGAATAAGAATTCATGAAAAAAAAAATTGCCCGCCATTTTGAACTTTTTAGTTACTGGACCGATTACTTTCATAATCGATATCTAAGGGTCCGCGTGGTAAAAAGTTCACAATGCGGCAATTTTTTTTTTTATTTTGACCACAGATTCTTGACCGGAGACCACGCTGACTCTTAGATATCGATTTTCAAAGCAATGAGCCCAGTTACAAAATTAGTATATTATATTTATTAAATTATTAAAAAAAAATATGTCTAAATATTATTTTTATATTTAAGCGTTTTGTACCATACACACCCCTAACTTACTTAAGGGATCCAAGTGGACTAGCTAGTGTTTTATAAACCATTATCTCAGAATCCTTCCACAAGGGATTCAAGTGCACTAGAAAGTCCACTTCGATCCATTGATGGATCCTACCAAGGAAGCGAAGTGGACGGAGCGATTAAGACAACATTAAGGCTTATAGACTAAGGTACTACAGAAGGCCCTGTCTCTAAATCACTAATCTAGCACTGGACTAGAAACAATTTCCACTTGACGTGATACAAGATTTTGATAATAGTTTTAAGATACCTACATAATATTAGGATATACAATTAGCTATACAACAGTGTATAGAAAATTAAGAGTATCATTTAAAAAAATATTACTCCGATGGGACCAAAACAATCATATATGAAAAAACCTGTTAAGTGAGAACATTGTTTACACAGAGAGGGCTCCGTAGCTATATTATGTTCCTTCTTGCACATATAGCGCAGCAATCAATCTGTCGCACTCGCACCTATCTTGCGTTCGGCACAGCTTATTTTGTATTGATATAATGTGTCCTTCGTATCTAGCAAGTAAGATTGGCAACCTAATTACATGTGTAAATTATGTTGCATCACGCCATCTACCGGTTACCCTTCATTCTTTTGCAGTTAAAATGTTTAATAATCGTTCGCTAGATGGCGCTGAAAAAGAAAACACGTTTCTTGTATGGGGACACCCCTTAATTTTTTTACGTTTTGCTCATTTTTATTATTTGTTAGGATATCCGCCATAAACCAGCTACTCTATTTCTATTTTATTCGTTGTTGAGAATGTTTTACTTTTTTGTTTCAATTCGTAGTTTTGCAATCAAAAAATCTAAACGGAACTTTCGCTCGCGCTACAAATTTCTGTGCGATGCGTTCTATACCAACCTGAACAAAAGGTTACGCTACAAATTTCTGTGCAATGCATTCTATTCCAATCTGAACAAAAGGGGTATCGCTATCTTGCTTGCACCCGTGGAGTACGCAGCGTGCTTGCTTACATTGTACGGGGCCTTAAGTAAGACCACGGAGCGGCATCTGTGGCCTGTGGCACAAAAACGTATGAAAATATGAACAGCTTTCGCACTCAACGAGGACGACGGTAAAAGTATACCGTCACAACATTTCATACATTTTTGTGTGACGGCTGCTGTGTCGTGGTCATGACGTTACTGTGCCGTGCGGTTATCGTGTAGTGCCAAAGCAGCCTATGATTTATATAGACTAATAGTTATTTTGATTTTAACCCTTGGATTCCCACACTTTAAATGTGATTTTAATGTTTCATTTGTATGAAATATAAACTATAAAGGAAAATTTAAATTAAGTTTCAGTTAATAGATTCTGAGGTTCGTCAAAAATTGTTTCCAAACGTTTAGGTACCTAACTAAATTAAAATTATTTTGTTGTAAAGTAGTCCTGTTATTCTTCTGGATTTTTGTATTTTTTCAATTTAATTATTCTAAATGAGTGTATTATAATATTCAATTCAATAAATGGAACAGTTCTACAAAGATTACGTAGGTAAGTTTTGATTTTATTATTATTCAACATTGACATATTATTTCGTTCTTAGAGGTAAGGAGTCGACGGAAAGTTTCTTAAATGCTATAGAAAAAGTTGAGCTGCTTTTGTAAATGTGTTGACTAACGCCATTACTAAACATAAACAAACCATTAACTATAATAATTATTTGAATGATTTGTTGTGTTACTTATCGCAGAGATTGATTTCTTCCAGTTGTCCTTGTACTAAATAATACATTATACTTACATGGACTTCATCACCGTGTTTTACTTCGCAAGAGCGTCAAATAAATTGGGCAGGCAAATTCACCGAAAATTTTAGAACACACAACTGGGATTTCAAGCTAAGACTTGTAAAAAAAATCAATTTTTGCTACTCTATGTGTTCAATTAAAATTGTCTTGAAAGAATGTGATGTTGATAAGAAAAAACTTTAAAATTGCATAACTTTTCACCACCTCAACTAGATTCAATTTTCAAAAGCAGCTCTTTTCGTTACTCGAAAAGGTAAGGGCACATCCATTTTTTTATAATTAATATTACAATATTAATTACGTAGGCATAATGGAAAGTTCTAGTGTACATTGCATTTGGACAACATCCATTCGGGCAATAAGACCAAATCTCTACTTTCTTAATTAAGGAAAAATATTATACGTGTATGCACCAGTGTGTATGTGAAAATTTCGCTTTGCGTACATTCATAGGCATGTACCTAGATGCTTTTTTTCAGTATTAATTTACTATTAGTCACTAAAATACATGTAATTATATGTATGGGCATAAAAATACCCTGCGAAGTCTGACAGTTCTTCTTCGTGGGTGTAAGTAATCGAACCGGATAGAATGAACTGTGACAATATTATATTTTTTAATTTTTTTATATGTTAGTACTAAGCATGTACTCGCTTTTTATATTTCTTCTTTAGATAAATGCAAGGCCGAATCCCAGTCGGGACGTATTTTTTCTCATTTTCGGCTTTGCGTTTATCTAAAGAAGAAACTGTGACAAGTTCAAGTGCAGTTTTACTGCCATAAGAATTCTCAATAAACAATCTCATCAGTGGGATGACTTGTATTAGATGTGTTGACTGAAGGTTGTGTGAAGGTGGCACAACTGCCACATCCATCAATATGGTTGCCCATATTGATGGATGTGGCCAGGTGGATGGATGGATACCAGAGCGTTTCAACTAAAAGTTCCCTTCGCCGTTATGTTGGCTCCACTGTCAGTGCTTAAATTCGTGTTGCCAGATTGTGAAGATTATATTACCTAATAATGTAATCGGTATTTAATATGTACCGTATAATAAATACGGTAAATACTGATAATTACGGGTAAATCTGTACACATAGCAACCCTCAACGCTGTTTTGACAGATAGACAGATAGGAGCCAACATAACGGCGAAGGGAACTTTTAGTTGAAACGCTCTCTAGTATGTACATACAGCTTTCTCAGTTAGGTATTTAAAGAAAGACTGTCCTTATTGCCTGTCGTGTTCAGCGGTCTTGAGGCAAGTTGATTGGGGCGATGTGATAAGCCCTTGCCGTAACTGATGTTACATTGGCACAGTTCTTCCTTTATTGTTTGTTGGCACATCAAGACATTCCAGTGTATTTCAAATTTTTTGGCGAACCACGTTGCGTTGAGCGTTCTTAGGATGATGTTTTGTGCTCTTTGCAAGATCTCTACATTCGACGTACTGGCAGTGCCCCAGACATCTATTCCGTACGTCCAAACCGATTTGAGAATGGCTTTGTACACATTGCAAGATCTCTACATTTGGCGTACTGACAGTGACCCCAGAGCTCTATTCCGTACATCCAAACCAATTTGAGAATGACTTTGTACACATTGCAAGATCTCTACATTCGGCGTACTGACAGTGACCCCAGAGCTCTATTCCGTACATCCAAACCAATTTGAGAATGACTTTGGAAACTTTGCAAGATCTCTACATTCGACGTACTGGCAGTGACCCCAGAGCTTTGTTCCGTACGCCCAAACCAATTTGAGAATGGCTTTGTACACATTGCAAGATCTCTACATTCGACGTACTGGCAGTGCCCCAGAGCTCTGTTCCGTACGTCCAAACCGATTTGAGAATGGCTTTGTACACATTGCAAGATCTCTACATTCGACGTACTGGCAGTGACCCCAGAGCTCTGTTCCGTACGTCCAAACCGATTTGAGCATGGCTTTGTACAAATTGCAAGATCTCTACATTCGACGTACTGGCAGTGCCCCAGAGCTCTATTCCTAAGTTCAACTGTATTTGTACTAGCTTAACTGTCTGAGATTTTAAGATGAATAACCTACATTTCTCAAAATAATTCAGTCCTAAATATAATTGAATGATGAGTATAAGTAAGATCAAAAAATTTACCAAAATTTTTCACCAACATAAACTTGGCTGCAAGACATTTACCAAATTTAGTTAAAAGCGTAAATTCGAAACATTGGTTTTTTTAGTACTACAAAATATTGACCGAGAACATTTTAAAAAGACTAGAAAATTATTAATCGCACCAATTTCGACACTCTCACCACATCCATACATTATAATCCACTCCAGGTTAAAGCTTACAATCATTTTTGTTCACTTCTATTGGCCCTCGGAACCCAATCGCACTCATCCACTTTATCCCTTGTTTAATAAAATATATAATAAAAATTCTACATTTTAAAACACATTTGAAATATGCATCTAGACTAACACATCTACATATTAAAGTGATAATAATAGAAATATTTTAAATACAAAATGAGATCACATCAATAAATTCTAAATACTTTGTTTGGGTAAAGATCTGTGCGTTTACGCGATGGTACCTAATTTAAATGCTATAGATAAATTTTATAGATGTAAATCAATTAAAATTTTATGAGAAAATAAACCTACATTACTTCCAGTAAGTAATTTCTATAATGCACACAAACTTGATTTTCTCTCTCAGATGGAAAAAAATAATATTTTTAATAACTTAAATTCAAAACTGAAATTAGCTAGCTTGAAAAACCGTTACCGCTGTGAAATTCATCAGTACCACATCAACTGAAACGGTCCTGCATAATTCCTTCTGACATAACAAGAAGAGCAGAAGACATGGATGTAGAAAGTGGACCGATGCTCAGAGTGATGCTTGCTGACGGAGCCAGTCTCGCAGATCCTTAGTGCGTTCCACTAGGCTGGTCGCCACGCCACCGGGCACGGTCGCCTGGAACATACAGTAGGGCATTGACAATCCTGACGAGTAAAAAACCAAGCTATGCCGGATTACGAAGGCATCCAAATATAGTATGAAATTGTTTTATTAATGACGTTATCCCAAACATCTTCCAAGTCGCATTGTTACTATCACCCCTATTGATCGTCTCGAGAAATCGAACTTCGTCCTTCCTTGTTAGACCGTGTTTACATGGCCCCATTTTTTCGCACTCAAGTTACCAAAATATCCAACAACAACAGAAATGGCAAGAAAACAGCAATTCTAGCGTTTTATTTGGTGGGTGTAGACCGCGCGGCCGCGTGCTTAAAATACAACCAATATTCGACAAAAAGATGTGCATGTACCGTGTGGGGCCGGTACTTTAGCCCCACTGCATCTCTCCCCATGTATGTCGTAAAAGGCGACTAAGGAATGTGACTCCCTTCTTATATTACTAGGTGGTAGGGTTTAACCCGCCCGGGTTGGTACCACCGCACTGAATGAAAGGTCGGTCGAAACGGCTATGTATAGTTTGTGTTTTCCGTCCAGTTCAGTGTAGCCGCCACGACCGAAGGGAAGCACTGACGTGCCACCAAGTTCACCCGGTGTTATGAGCTGACATTATGGATTAGGTGATGTAGCCGACCGTGTCAGTTTCCATAAAAAAATTAAAATAAAAAAATATGTGTGCCTTGTCGTGGGGCAGTGCTGGCGATTGGTAGAGGTATGCGTCGGGCGGCGGACGACCTCATGCCGCGCCGCCGCTCGCCTCCTCTACCGCTGGCTATCCGGATTACCGCAATCACTGTACTATCAGGGGTCCAGACTATTGAGGTCCTTCTGTATTTTGCATAATAATTGCACTAAGCAAGAATATATTCTGAAAATGTATGGTTCCGCTATAAGCTTTAAGGCACTGTATGTCCCATCCCTTCTTCACTTTACTAGGTGGAATAACGTTTGCAAAAGGTTCAGGTTGTGAAGGTGCACCTAGCCGGCCGACGTGGTATTCGCAGCCCCCGTAAATATCCGAATGCCCGTGGGCGCCGTCGGACTACACCTCTGCGTTAGTCTGGCGCGCGCCATATGTCGTGCTTCCCATAAAAATAAAAAAAAACCCCGCCCAGACTGCCACCGCCGCCACTGAAATCGGTCGAAGCGGCTATGTAACTAGTTTGTGTTTTCCGTTCAGCTCAGTGTAGCCGGCACGGCCAAAAGAAAGCACTGACATGGCATCTAGTTCACCAAGGTGATATGGGCTGACATCGCAGGTGTTGCAAAGTAGCCAACAATGTCTAGCCTAGCAGTAAAACAACCGATGGGTTGGTACAACTGTACTGGACGTAAGATGGTCGCACATCAGCCTCAGTAGTATTCTCCTCTAGTTCAGTATAGCCAGCAATTCAAAGGGTGGTCTCCGATATGTCACTACGGAATGTCAACTTCTGTCACAATAAATGTCGGAGCATTTGCTCTGGCCCCTCCGAGTCTGCCACTCATACTGGATTACGTAAAAAAAAAACAAATTGGCTTATAACTCACACCAGACGTTGTAACTACAGTCGCCAATCCCGGCTGCCTCTGATTCGTCAGCTGTCTATATGTATGCAGTCTATCCGCCAAAGTTGGGATATTATGCAGCCCAGGAATCACCGCATGCCCCCCGCTTGTTCCCATAGTCCCTATAGTATCCGAGGGAATGGCACTGAGTCCGGTCGATATGGGGACCGTGGACATTCCCGGAATGGGTCCCGGAGGATTAACGATGCGTTGATGCGATGTAACACTGCCCACACCGAGGATCGGGAAGTTGAGGTCGCTGTATAGAACTTGCCCCGGCGGTATCACTGCAAGAAGAAACGTGCCATAGGTTAATTTTAATGCACAAGCAATTTTTTAGCATGCTGTACTCGTAAATAGTCCCTTGTACCGTGTGGGGCCGATACTTAAAAAGAATAGCCCCACTGCATCTCTCGGGCGACAGGCTAGCCACTTCTCACCTGGGCACGATCTTTCCACCGAGGCACGCAGCAGGTGGAACTGCGTGCCTTACTTGCTGCTTGATGTTGTCTTGTCCGAACTATTGAGAGATCAAAATAAATCTATCTAGGTTTTAGGCCATAACTCTCAACTTCAAATAATAAGTGGTCAATTAATAATGAGACGAAGAGTATTCTATGCATAGACACATAAAATAAGATATCACTAAGTCAGTGATAGCATTGGTGATCTAGGCAATTTTAATAACCGTCACCTTCCCCCACACTCCGCAAAGATGAACTCACTTGTTTTAGAGCATTTTGACGTTTCGTTCCCTATATACACCCGTAATAACCCTGTGACTCTATGATATGAACAACGGCGAAAATATCTGCCTATTTATACCGAAGTTTGATCACATAGTAGAATGACAATCTAAGATTCAAAAAATCTTTCGCCAAAATTAATGGATTAATCTGTCCATAGTGACAGTCCACATTTTTCTCGTCCGGTTTAGGCAACTTCTTTCGTATTGCAGGCAAGAAGGCATGGCGACGTCTTCTTGCATAGGGTTAGCTCATCTTGCCTAATTATGGTTAAGATTCATCCATGGTTCGGATTCAATGTAAAACTGTAGACCCCATCCCTTAACTTACTAGGTATTAGGGTTAAAATCCTAAAATTGTACAAACCTTTAGCGATATTCTGCCTCTGCTGAATATTAAGGACTTGCCATATGTCCCTTATTTCGGTATTTAAGTTCTCCAGGCTATTGATGATCTCCGTACTCTGTTCGTATATAGTGACACCGCTGACCTCTCGCTTGAGCACCTGGCGTATGTTGGTGTCACTCTGACCCTCGGTGCTGCTGAATCCAGAACTCTGCGACGATATGTCACTGAGTGTGGTGTCTTGCTGGAATGACGGTTCAATTATTAGTCAGCTGTTGTTTTTTGCGTAAATTTTGAGTTTGGCTTACGACAATCTAGTTGAACCATTGAAATTGTGTGTCATGTGTATGTGTATGTAAATATGTACATGTTTTTAAATTTAAGGTGGGATTCCGAGCAATGCGGCCTGTATTGTAGCATGCGGCAATGAAGCATTGCACGGAAAGGATTCACACATTAGCATAGTTACAAATATAGTGGCATCGGTCATCCAAGCCGTAGCCGCGATCGACGCACAACGAAAGCCGCAAGCCATATCGCTCGGAATCCCACCTTCATTGTTAAAAGTTTTATGTTTTTAGACTGCTATCAATCATGCGGTTGTTTTGTAAAAGTATTCAAGTGGATTATCGTAATATAATTATATAAATAGGTACATGAGGAAGATATAGAACATGAAAGAAAGCTGCAAAATAGAAAAATATTCAATTACACAGTGCCAAAATACTAAGGAAGATGTACCACAGTGCTCACAAGACAATAGTGTAAGAAACATTCTTGAGGAATAAATTGTTTTGGTGTGTTGCCATTTCGTATGAAGTTAGATTTCACATTTTTTTTGTGGTCTCATTCATCTATAGATTATTAAATTACCTATGTATGCATGAGGTATTTTAAATCTTTCACCGACACCGAAATTTGTTGAGAAATTTCACAAGTGAATTTACGGGAACTCACAAATTCTGAAAAGGTCACAGTGACAGTGGAGCCCATAGCACACATCGCATTACCAAATAGAATGGCATAATATATCTGTTTACTGTCGTGGCGGCGAAAGTATTAAAATACATTTCACAACGCGGATTGCTTCCTCACATCTCACAAAATAAATGCCAGTGATGAAAAGACAAACGCACCTAACTTCACAATATCGAAAATAAAGTAAAGCGATAAAAAAGCGGCAATCGAGCAACGACATAGCAACGACATGCGATATGTCATGTTGTCACCTTGTCATCCTTCCTATGTACCTTCTCGGGCCTCTCGGCTTTATCGGGCGAAGTGTCATCACTACTCCCGTTTGCCATCTTTCTCAGGGTCTTTTCAATGTGACGCAACCTTATTACTTTCTCACCAAGCATCGCGCGCGTTCGGTGGAGCGACACTTCCAAATCCGTTAAATCACGCTCTTCCTAAAATGTTTAAGGAGTATATTTGCAACGCCCTCGATAGTTGAAGTCTTTTCGCCATAAAGAATAGAGATTCACAAATTCACACAAATGCATAACTCTTTCATTGGCCATCCAAATCCAAAGAACATAATTTATTTTCAACAGTAAACCCTTAAAGGAGAGCTTACGTATCCGGCCGCTCTACCTTCTCGCTCAAAGAGCGCGAGCCGGATTTAATGGTCTCACTCAAGCTAAATCTTCAGCAGTGCATTCGCATCGTTCAGAGGATGTGAGAGAAGTGCTGGAAATACACCTATTGAATACACGACAATATAAGGTGCTTCGTTATTCATGTCAAATGTTTCGGGAGGGTTACATACACACTCAAATAAACACGTTATGCAAAAAAAATCTATGTTTTTAGCATTACTTTTCGAGAAATTTAACAAAACATGTTTGCTACCTAAACATTAACCTGTTTGTAACAGTAGGTAGCTTGCATTGTACGGGGTCAATGACGATACTATGTTCAAACGCAGAACAGCTGTTTGTTGTAAGTAAGGCACAAGGTCACTATGATTTCTTTTTACAGCTAAATATTTGATTTTTTTTTTTTTGTTTGAGTGCGTATGTAACCCTCCCGAAGTTATTGACATGAATAACGAAGCACCTTATATAAGCGTGGTGTCACTTCTCACGAGGAGATCCATCTTTGCCTACTCTATGGGGAAACATGTGCTACGTGTATGAATGAATGTGGGAACGCGAAATGATTACCTGCCAAGTCTGATCGGGATGAGCGCTCGTAGCGGAGGTGGAGAGGCGACGTCTGCGGTCGCGCAGTGCGGCGCGACGGCGGCGTAGCGAGGCGCGCGCGCGACGGACGCCCTCCCGCTCGACAAGTGCGCGGTGCGCTACGAACTCTAACTCTGGCACGCCGCGGCCCACAACTCCTGTAATAGTTACCACCATTAATGTAGCTTAATAACTCGATGACCTGCGACAGTTCAGTTATTGTTGATTGTAGGAGCCTACCTGTCTCCCAGCAAACTAATCCCTCTTACGTCGGGCAGATTCGTCAGGCGAAAAATTCCTTCAACCTACAGCTACAGAACACAGCTACACAACTACAAAACACCCAGTGTGGCTGCTGACCTCTGCAACGGAAGGAGAGTGGAGTATCTCCACAGTCCTGTGATCATTCAATCATAGGCAACTTGACTGTGTAACTTGTAGTACGTAAGCGTATTAAAAAATATATTATATAGGGACTTTTATTAGTACTAACGATACGCTAAGGGGTGTATGTGTATCAGATACTGATCACGTTCCCATACCAATTTTTTTTTACGATATAAAAAAGGTATTTATTACTAGGAGAAATACGTGCATTTCACATATTAAATTTGAGGAGTGAGTAGGTTTTTTATATCGTAAAAAAAAATGGGTATGAGAACGTGATCAGTGTCTGATACACATATACCCCATAGCGTATCGTTAATTACCAAAGAAAGACCTTATTACATGAACAAAAAAGCTCCATAAGGTTTCTTGCCCGTTATTCCTTATGAATTGCACAGTTGAACGGGAAAGAGATAAAAGTAGCAGAAAAGATCAATTGCGTAACAAGGACCAAAGAAAAGAGTTTTACATCGTGTCAATCAGTCATACAAGTGTTTTCGGTGAAATTCAAAAAATTTAAAACCACATATATGAGCGAATACTCACCCAGATCAGCGAATGGATATCTCAGCCGATATCCGGCCGAGTCCACATTGAGCGTGAGGTCGGGGAACTGCTCCTCGAGATCTTCCAGTTTGCGCAGCTGCTGCCGCAGGTTCTCCACAGGGCTGCAGGAGCGGTCGCCGCGTCTGGAGCATACGTATGTACAGTACTCGGCAGTAAGTAATGAACATCGAGCTTAAGAAAGAGATGTTCTGGTTGTATAGCGTCTCTGTCGCAGCCAATTTCACCCCCGAGGAGGTGCCAGTCCGGCTTGCCTCTCCTTGGCGAAGGCGAACAGGAGGAGTGGTGAGGGAAGCAAGTTCGTGAGAGCAGCGGCCATAGTAGTGCTGATAAAACGGGCTCAAAGACCCAACAATATGTCTTTAGAGGTTGAAGGCCCTTTGTGAGTACAGAGTCGCATGAAACAGATGGTTTGCCTGGCCGCTGAATAGAATACAAGGCTGAAAGAAGGTTCTCAGGGGAACCCTCCCAAAGATGACTGCAATATTCCATCACCGATCTTCCTTGTGCTTAAAGAGTAAGCAGTTTTACCGGCGTGAAAAATCGCCGACATCGGTATAAGATCCCTAATTTTCGAGACAATAGTTTCGCCTTAGATTCTATGAACGATCGACATCCAACATCCCTGGACGTTTGACGATGACGACAACTTCGCGTGAGAGCCGCCAGCATGTCACTAACTTTCCAAGAAAGTCAATAAAATAGATAGAAATATAAATATGTAGACTGTTAGGTACTTACTTGGGTGAATAATTCAATCTTGATGTCGAAGCCGACTTTAATCTCGTAAATGACTTCTTTCTACTACGACCTGAAAATTTTATCAATTTAATGTGCAATTATGAACAAATTTTAAGTAAGTAAATAAAATGTTATCTATAAATTGTATTTAAATATTTTTTTTACGAGAAAGTAAATTAATAATTTTTTTTTTTATGGAAACTGACACGGTTGGCTTCATCACCTACAACGTCCGTGATGTCAGCCCATAACACCGGGTGAACTAGGTGCCATGTCAGCGCTTCCCCCTTTGATCGTGCCGGCTACACTGAACTGGTCGGAAAACACAAACTATTTACATAGCCGTTTCAACCGACGTTTCATTCAGTGCGGTGGTACCAACCCGCGCGGGTTAAACCCTACCACCAAGTAAGATCCTAAGGGAAGGGACCTACAGTTTTACGAGGAATCCGAACCTCGGTCAGCCTCCAACGGTCAGCGGTCACCCATCCAAGTACTGACCGCACCCAGCGTTGCTTAACATTCAATAGCGACAGTTGACTGTCTGCACCACTGAGCTATCGAGACTGACGAAAATATAATGAACAAGCGAGTAAACCATTGTGGCGCAATACTATGAAAATATGTCAACCTATAACACAGCCGTTGGGCTAGTTTAAATAGGTTACAGGGACTTTATTGAAATTCAGGGGTTGCTTTATACGCTTTATTGTTATAGTATGTAGAGGATAGGAGGTAAGAGAAAAAGGACTACCAGCGAAGTCACTCTACAGTCTCTTCAAGAATCTAGGCCTGTCAAGATCGCCGCTAAACTCAAATATGGAGAGAGCTTCGAAAGTGTCACTAGAGGCATCCTACATAATATGGATAGGTAGAGAGAGAGTTCGAGAGCGGGACTGGTGGTTCTCTGCGTCCTAGTCATCGCAGACTAGCTGAAGATAGCTTGCCGCGAGCCGAAACATAACGTATGCTGGAGAACTACACAGAGTGGCCACTCGCTAGTCCCGACCTCGATTGACACCCTCCTCTACTGCCAATGGGCCCCGATATTTTCGGTAAAGCCATCGCAAGCTTAGTTATACACCTTTCAATTTTTTTAATTTGAATTTATAATTTTGTAAATTCGGCTGTTTAAGTAGGTAACTTTTTTTTCTGTCCCAAATGTTCTTTTTCTTTTTACTAGATTTCGAAGAATCAACAAAAATAATGTTCTCACCGTGCGTAGATTCCTTTGCCTTTTTCTCACTGTTAGCAGTATCCGAGGAATCGTGGTAATCTGTCGCGGCTGCAACATTTTTATAAACATTGTTTTATTGACAATATTAATTTAAATAAACACAACTTATTTAGGTGCAAGTTTAAACATACATATGGCTAAAGATTTTATCTTGTGCACAAAAGCGAGTGCAAAATCTAAAATATATACAACCAAAAATAATTTTGACGATGGATGGATGCATCATGGTGTACATTAGAAGAAAATTGGTCAATAGAAAAATCCTCTCCTATGAATGACTTTCCCGATGTTAATCCTAATTTGTAAGTATTTGTAAGTATACATTTATTTAAAAATCTATTTTAGTATACAGTAAAATACACTTGTAATGTGACCGATTTTCCTCCAATCGTCAAGATACCTTGATAAACCATGGTTCAAGAACGAATATTAGTACAAAAAATTTATATGTGTAAATATCCCACATAGAGACAAGTAACAGTATGTAGTTGTAAAGCGAGAACAGCTCATCGATTCATGTCATGTACTAAATCCTGTTTATATCATTGGTGACGAGGATGGGATCTCAAAGTACAGGATCATAAAGTAAGATCCTACAAAACGGTGATGCAAAGTCCGGTGGCCCAAAGTACGTTGCCCACATTATGGTGCAGCGCAAGTTTTTGGTGACTTGCGTTTTCTGTTCGCTTTAAGCAATGTTTGCACTATTTTCTCAGATAACTGTTGAATCGTTTGCTTGTGCGTATAGAGTGGTTAAGTGACAATGGAGGGGCTTTCGAGCGTGAAATAATTATCCTCATCGCCAATGATGTCACCACAATTTACTGGGTGTCATGAAAACGGGGTTGGTTTGACATGCATGTATCAGCTGTTCTCACTGTGCTCTACAACTACTGTTATTGTCTGTATGTGACATGTTGGTGCTGATAAATATCGACACTTAAATTTAAAAAAGTTTAAAATAAAAACAGGAGAAATAACATTATCTTTTATACAAAAGGAGAGTAAAATATAGGACCACAGAGCAGTGAAGTAGTAGTCCGCCTCTACTAGAGACACCCTGAGCGCCGCTTTACCTCAAAGCCATTGAAGCCTGTAGGCGTGACGATACTAACACACACACACACACAACGCAGCGCTCCTGTTATTCGTCTTCGTCTATTATATTACTTTCGCCTCTAGAGAGGCGCGCGCGCTATTCGATGCTCTGTGTGTATAAGGACTATGGAGTCTACAGTCGGAAAAACCTATACAATAAGTGCAGAAACCATGCAAAAGGGCGAAAAAACACACCTGGCTAGTATAAAAACAATGCTGAAGCTCTATTTACTAAACCAAAACAACGCATAATCTTCATACAAAATGTAAAAGAACACCATCAGTTCGCACCGTCAACTAGTTTATCTGTAACCAACCTTTATCGGTATGCACTTGAGCGTGTACTTTCTTAACGCTCTTTTCTTTCTTTGTCGTAGTCTTGTCGACATCACTACTAAAGGCCACAGTCAATTTGTTCTTCCCTTTAGACACGGTGTGGCTTTCGCTTTGGCTCAGTGATGTATCGTTCAACCCGAGGCTCAATTCATTGTCTGTACTATTTTTATATTTATCGTGTTCTCTACTCATTAGCTTTCCGATTGGTGACTTATCGTGTATATTCGGAGATTTACTACGCGACAAATCAGATGACAAATCAGACACGTTGCCATTTTTCGACGTAACGCCGAGGTGCATTTTCGACGGGCGTTCCTTTATTTCCGTGTCGCTAGTGTTGTTATTGTCGGCTTTCTGTCTATCGTTATCGTGTTGGTATCGTATGACGGGATTGTTGTTTGCGGCGCCGCGTATACCGCCGACCGGTTCGGACTTTGTGGACATCACTATTGATGGGTCGTTTAATTCTTTAGATCTGTTCGGAAGGGAAGGTGAGTTAGTGAGGGATCCCGAGGAGTAGCAGGGAAAATTATGGCTCATTTACATTGTCGTTTAAAAACTACCACCGCAAGCGTTAGATTTAGGAAATACATGCCATAATGCCCGCATACGAGAGCTGTTTACACTAGTCACTGTTCCGTATGTGAGACAATGCGTGGTCGTTTCAAAACTCCTGCTATCCACCGTAGAAGTAGGGTGAAGGGCCGAGTGGAGCGCTCGTCGTGCGTGCGAGGCGAAACGAAAGCGGTAGCAAATGACTGACCGTTTCACATTTTTTTTTTTTTTTTTTTATGGAACCTGACACGGTTGGCTACATCACCTACAACATCCGTGATGTCACATGTAGTCGATACAGCCCACATTCGGGGAATGTTTGTGTTGTGCTGCAGGAGCTCTGATAAATTACAGCACAACACCGACCGCCACATTTCGCAAAGTACTCAGACAAGATCACTACCAAGCAGCAAATAAGGCACAAATACCCACCTACTGCATAACTCGATGGAAGGACCGTGCAAAGGTGAGAGGTGGCTAGTCTATCGCGTTTTAGCACGGCATCTTCTTATATTTGTCCCTTAGTCACCTTTTACGGCATGCACAAGATGCATTGGGGCTATTTTCTTTTTAAGTACTGTCCTCACACGGTATTGTAGTGTACGGTAGTGTTTGAACAGTTATTTCTAAATGACAAAGCATTTACATTCTTTGTTCCCTTGCACAAGGAGACGTCCGCATGCGATGTATCGGCCAATGTAAATGAGCCTTTATTCATAAAAGATAGACAAATTGTACCAACTTTTCCAATGTCTGAGCAGCCTTGTTCGAGTTTGACTTTTCAGTTTCTGATCCCGTTGTCATACTCTGCTCCCTTCGCTTGTTGCGACGCTCGATAGACATCTGTCAAATCAGCAGTAATAGTCACAAATATGTTAGTATTACTCGCACAGCCCAAAATTCATCCTAGCCAAAAGCCCCACAAATAAACCATTGCAAAATCTAGCTAGTTCACATATATTCACATTGAAACAAAACTCCAATGTTCGATGCCTACATACAGCTGACAGCATTACGAATAATATCAACTTGCACAAACATGTGTTGGTGGTCAGAAATCAACTTCGTATGTCTCACTCAAGATTAAAGTAAAAACAATAAAAATTCTATAATAATACTAATTGCCTGTGCCTGAGACTTCGACCTTGAGCTCACTAACCCAATTTGGTTACAACTATACCACTGCTAAATTGTCAATTACTTAGTATTTTTACAATTAAGAGCAAAGGTTGACATACCCGAAAGAGATTTCTTATTTCTTCCCGCCAACAATATAACAAATAAAATAAACATTCATAATTTTCTTTATAGGGCATATAAGTGATTGTTCCCAGGGTTTCATCGGACAATCAACCACAGCCAATAACACCACATAATAGACCGGTCGTGTCTGCAGACCTTAACATCGCTCTTCAGCCTCGCGTACTTCTCCTTCAGACAGCGGTACTTGTCCTCGAGCTGTCGCTTGTCGTTGTCGGCGCCGCCGCCGCCCGTCTCCGCCCGCCGCCGCCGCTCCGCCTCGCGCTCGCCGGCCAGCCGCGACCGCAGCTCCGCCAGGTGGCAGCTGTGCTGACTGCGTAGTAGCTCCACCTGGAGGGAACAACACCCTGATATATGATTGAGAATATAAACCTGTCTGATCGATCTGTAACAATTACTGATGCACGTACCAAATTCGGTCCTTGGGGAAAGAACACCGTCGTCGTGGCGTACAAGGGAACTAACAAGATTTTTCCATGGCAACCCAACCTAGCTATCTGTCAAATGTCGAACTGTATGCAAATAGATCAAGATGTTGTAATACTTTCTTTGCAATATAAATTTTGCTGTATTTTCTTTAATAAAATGTTTAAATACATTTGTACTTTTTTCATAAATTTGGTTTCTACTGGTATGTATACTGGTGACACGGAAAACTGGTAAGGTAGGTCACTCGAACACAATTCATAGCACAGCTGGAATCGGATTCAGCAAAATTTCATAGTAATTAATTAATTTGTCATATTGATAAAGACGGATGTTCATATGGCAGACTTCACATTTCACAGTGTGGTCGTAGTGATCAGAGGGGCAAGGGAAAAACGCATCTGGAAAGAAAGACTATTCTACAAGAGGCATGAACTGAGTCCACCTGGCAAGATTAGACCCAACCATCATTCTTTGACTGCAATATCTATTGAGTGTTGCCCACAAGAGCGATAGAGGCAACATAATTTATTTTTTTACTCTTTCTTGTTGGACTGTAAGAACATACACAGACCATCCCATCCCATCAGTACATACACAGACCAACACAGTGTACACACAGACCAACATAATATCGAAATATTCTACCAAACCGAACTCACTTCGCTCCGATAGTCCTTCCGGATCTCATCACACAGCGCGTCGTGGTCTGCCTTGAGTTTCTCCAGCGCGCTCCTGTTCTCACTCAGCTGTTTCGCTCGCTCCACCTCCAATCCCGCTGATAATGTCTCGCGCATCTCGCGGACAGCTCGCGCGTTGTCTGGACATTATCAACATGCACAAATAACGTCACGCTAGTTTCGCAATGGGGCAAGCAGAGACAACGGATCTGCCTACATGTGCCACGGTCCTGACCTGACACGCTAACTAACGGCCCTAGCCCCTAACGGCCCTTCCACAGTCACATCTAATATAAATTTTTCAAGATCAGCTCAAAAAGAGTCAAGTGCAAGACCAGTAAGAGAAATTATCGCTCTGTGCTATAATAACCTCCCTGAGGTCGGCTCCGGCGGAAGCTCATATCCGTAAAACGTCGGAGATATTTGCGGCCGCGATTCGTTCCACAATGAGAGAAGAAAAAATTCAAAAAAAAATATATGAACACCTATAGCAAATTTAGCTTGCTCGTAATTTTTACATTTCACACAACATAATCTATACCTTAAAGTCCACTGACCTTTGCTTTGATTCCAAATTGTAAGTTGAACATTGCACTTCACAAATAAGACGTGTGTTATGCTTCGTTTCGATTTGACACACTCGTATGGATAAAAACCTCCAATAATGACACATTCAGTTTAGAAATGTCGTATTCTTTTGAATTTATACACAAACACAACAAACTACATAATGTGTAAAAACACCAAAACTAATTATTATTTACTTCTCGAAAATTACTGGAAGGTTTGTTAATTTTTTGTTCAATGTTGGCCACAAAGTGAATAAGATCAAGTAGGGCATATCTTCACCTTCTTTTACAAGTATAATTGAGCCCTATCCCCATATTGAAAGAGCCCCATATTTTAATGCCGACAGTCGTCCACGCCACCGGGACAATCGTGTCCCGCCGGCATTTCGGGCACTATTCGGCGACGGGACACGGATGTCCCACTGACACCTAAGTGGTCAGTTATAAGTTAACACCACATATAGATGGGCGATCAAGTCTTTGTATTGGAACATGGTGTAGGCAAAATTCTTACCAAGAAAATTGGCCACTCAAAGATCGCATGTCGATGGCCATAGCCAATGAGAAAGTGCAAATATTTCATCCCAGCTTGATAGCACATTTATCTGTAATTATATCTCTTATCTGTGTTTTAACACTCACCTAACTCAAGTTTCTTCCGTATCCTGCTCAATTCTTCTGCTTTCTCCTCGTGTAACTTCAGCACATTGTCATTGTGGTCCCGTTCCATATTCATTATTATTTCATCTATCTCCTCTCTCTGTCGCTCCTGCTCTTTCCTTATAGTGTCCTCTCTTTCCCCTTCTAGCTTCAACTGAATGTTGTCCATGACATGCTGTAAGCTTAGCTTGTGTTGCTCTTGTGCATTTGATATGGCCTGCAATAATTGTTAAAGATGGGAAAAGTTCGGACTTCGCGTAAAACTGTATGTAGGTCCCTTCCCTAGCCTTCCTAGATGGTAGGGTTGAACCGGTCCATATTGATACCACCTCAATACATGAAAGTCTACCAAGTAGCTTGTTTTGCGTCCAGTTCAGTGTAGCCGGCACAACCAAAGTGATAAGCACTGAAATAATTCCAGGCGTATTTTGTTTTTCCTGGAGTTCAAAAATCAGTCTGTGCTTCTAAATGAGTGAATCCTCACTTGTTTTACATAGTTTTGTGGATAATTTCATTGGCATAAGTGCAAATTGAGTTTATTGATCTGACTTCATTATTTTACGAAATATTTGAGCTTATTGTGCGAGCACGTGCAGTGAAAGTGACGTGAAAGTGTAATATGAAAGTGGGTAAGCCTTATTATAACCATGATAGGTTAATGAACCAACTCACTTTTTCAATTTCCGCCTTATGACTCTCGTGCTGCTCCTTAAGTCTAGCTTTTAACTTATCAGTCTCCACCTCCTGCTCCCTAAAAATATCTACTTTTATCTTCTTCAAATGTTCCTCCATCTCCTCTCTCAGTCTTTGCTCTTCTGTCGATCTCCTCTGCTCCAAATCTTGATTCAACTTCTTCAACTCGCCTTCTATATTCAACTCCATCTGCTGAATTCTTGTCTTCTTTTCTTGATTTATTCTCAAAGTAGGCGAGTTCAAAGTGGGACTACATACTTTGACATCGTTCAACTTGAGTGAAAGTTTTGGTTTTGAATCCGTATCCATTTTCGGTTGAATCGGTTCGCTTATGTCGTTGAGGTCCAGAGCGGCTAATTCTTTATCGGGCGAGTCGATCGACGTTTCAGATTCGATGCTCTCCATTAAGTTTATTGAGATTTTATTTTTCTGCGGTATCATTGGTGACCTAAAAATTCATTTCGTTTAAATACATTTAAATTTTTTTTTTTTATAAACAGCTGGCAAGGGTGGCTTTGCCCAAAAGTACGTCGGAGGACTAGCCACTGCCAATAACGATACTACTTTCAAAACCATACTAAGGGAGGAGCCATGCCTCATAAGAGGGATCGGAATAGGTAGAGTATCAATACCAAATGTTGGCGAGAAGACATAACATGGAGAGGTTATAGCCACCTCTTTTGGGAATTCTGAAATATTCCTGGGAATTCCGGGATTTTTTCGGAATTCCCGAAAGAGGCGATTTTAACCTCTCCATTAGGGCTCCATTAGGCCGGTATACCGAGATCCCGAAATACCGAGATCCCGCATGATTTTCCAGTCCCGCGCACTGCGGGATTACAAGTGCGGGATCCGCGGGATTTGCGGGACTGCGACCACTTACGCGTGCACGTTCATTCGCGAGCGCTGTCGCTCAGACACGGACAGGACGGCGCGCGCGCGCACCGGACGGCGCAAGCGGCGCCGTCCAGTGCGCGCGCCGTCTGTCTGTCTGTACTGTTATTTACAAGAGCAAAAGGCAGAGTACTTTGCTTGCTATCATAAATTATAGTAAGCAAATTATTCTGCCTGCCTTGATGCATGTAAGCATAGCATTGCTAGGGGAACCAGCATACGTCTTATATTTTGGGAAAACCTGTCTGTACTTACTTTCTTTTATTCCTTACTTACCTCTTGCTCCTACCGCGACCCCATAGGTGTAGGATAGTTCAATAATTGTATTGTACGCCATTTGTAGCTCTGTGTTGGCCAGGAAAGAAATGTTTTCTTTCACCTAATTTTCTTTTCAATCTTATTTTATCCAACTAGTTCAACAAACCAAACCTATATCAAATATTTAAAAAAAAGTGGCTGGATCCCGTTATACCGAGATCCCGCAAGGGGAAAAAAACAGGATCCCGCCCATACCGAGATCCCGCAGGTGTATGCGGGATTTCAAGCCCTACTCTCCATGTTATGGTTTCTTGCCAACTTCAGGTATTTACTCTACCTATTCCGATCCCTGCTCATAAGGCAGACAGAAATGTCTGCTTTTTGTCTAATGTATCGATTGTATTGTAAATTTCTATTGCTCTTCTGTATGTTATCTTCTGTGAACTGTATCTTTGTTAGAGTTTTTGTGTTCAATAAAGTATTTCTAATCTATTCTATACATTTTTCAAATATATTTTCTTCTTACCTGGGTCTTCCTTTAAACTCAGATTCACTGTCTGTGTCTAAAGACATCGGCTTGATTATATCTGCAATTTTATCAAACTGCTTCTGGAATAAATTAGGCTTTATAAAGTCGCCGGCCGGTGGTTTTAGAAGCCTTTTGCCTTGCGGTGATCGGTCGGTCTCGCGTTTTGAGTCCGAACGATCGGTAGATCCCTGCGAGTGTGATTCTAGCTTGTCTTCTAAATCTGCAAAAGAAAATGTACATTATAAAATATTATTTGTGGAGCTTCCTTTTTTTTATAGAAAGCTCGACATGTGGCGCCGAGCCGAAAGGTGTCTAACGATGCCCATGTACATTAGGTCGTATGAGGGGGTTGTGAATGCCATGCCAGCCTGACAGGTGCCTAATCACGCACCTCTTGAAGGACCCCCCGAGACTACTTGGGGGGAAATATATGTGCAGGGAGAGCGTTCCAAAGTTTACCAGTTCTGTAGAGAAAATGTCATTATAACTAATTGGTTCGCTTCGCATACATTTCATTTATTATTTTTGTTGCAGGGTTATTGGGCCATCTGGAACAACTTTTGTTCAACAAATAAAGTATATAATACCACTTCAATGTCATTTGCTAAAACTCACACACTCACAGTTTTAATTTTTAGGCATTTGTAGCTAAATTGCATTTTATACCAAAAAATTATGAAGAAAACCAACCTATGGTATCCTGTTTCGTCCACATCTTTGGTCGCATAGGCGGTTCTCTCGGAATGTCCACTGCCACTTTCCTCCCTTCAGCACTCCCCGGCTTGCCAATCGGAGCCAACTTCAGACTCCTGGTGGGTCTCGGAGGCAGTTCGGCCAAGTTCTCGTTGGATATCTTGGCCGCAGGTGGATCTAAGACCTTTGGACTTGCACCGATGTTAGATATTATGCTGCTCTGCTTGTCTTGCTGATCGGAAGAACTGTTGGAGCTGGGACTGAGGGAGAACTCGTGGGGCACTTCCGTCTCTTTCTGCTCCAAGTTGAACCTGGAAGATGGAAAATACTGTGCTAATGAGGAATTATTGATGTGACTCCCATCACATCTTCTCATACTCCATGTCACAGTCATTAAAGACCAAAAGTCTTTAATCAGTTCGTTCTGCCAGTGATGACGTACGGAGCTGAAACGTGGACCCTGACGATGGACCTGGTTCACAAATTTAAAGTCTCTCAGCAATCTATGGAAATTTGGTCTTGAACAATATAAAATCCTTATTTTTCGTCAAATACGACAAAGAACCAAGGTAGTCGACATTTGCTAAGACAATTTGCAAGCTGAAGTGGGACACCACCGGCTAAGTGGACAGACGGCCTAAAAAAGATATCCGGCGGCGGATGGATGAGAAGAGGCGAAGAAAGCGTGTGGTGGCATCTCTTGGAGGCCAATGTCCAGCAGTGGACCGATACGAACTGATGATGATGATGATGATGAATGACCAATACATGACAAATTTCGGCACTACAATTTTGTATTCATCAAAACCCCAGGGTGTTCATTTTCTCTGCGACGAGTGCTGCATTAAGAGCTTGGACAGCAAGAAATAAGTGATAGTACCTGTAGAATGTGAGCACAGTCAGTCAGTCAGTCAGTGAGTGTTTATGCATCCACTGCTGGACATGTGTTTCCCAAGTTTACTCCAGTTCTTTAGTCTTCCAGTAATTTATGTTGTCGCCACATCAGACTGGTAGTTATTCCACAATCCGTTTCTCTGTCCACGGCCGTCAGTATAGGACTCATTGAATCAAATGGTCTTCGTCTGGTCGTCTGACGTGCCTGGCCCACTGCCATTTAAACTTTGCCACACGATGCCAAATACTTCAGTGTACTGTGGTTACATGTGACCACAGGGCGCTCAGAGGGCCACGTAAACTGAAATCTTAAAAAAAAAAAACTCACCTGACACTCTTTTTATCATCATCGATGCTGGTCTGCGCATTCTTCATCTCCAACTTCTGAGCCTCCAGCTTACGTTCCAGCAGCTCGAAAGTCTTCTCTCGCAGTATGCCCTTTGGGGGTTCACTCTTTGTGGAGGCGTCGAACGGAAGGGACTTCTCTGTGTCGGGACTTGGGAGGCCTGACCCGGAACCGGAACCACCCCTTTTGGTCTTGAGGAACATGGAGCCTTTTCCTGTAATTCAATTTATGATGTTATTGTTATGGTTTGTAGGGGGTACTCTAGGCCCGCTAACTAGTCCCTCTTGGTCGAGGTCTTTCGTGGAAAAATCCTTGATAGTCTATAAAGGCCACAAGACGGTCAGGGCAGCTGCAGACTACCGCAACGGAATATGGAAAATGAAAGATCTCCCTTCGTTGGCTGTTTTTTCTAGCTAGATTTACCTGAAGATTTTGTCAATCAAAGGCACAATTAGGTAAATATTCGAGTTCATAGGTTTATATACTACATGACAGAAACTGACAACGCTCCAACCAAACATCACTTTCCTCTGTCTTAAAAAAAAACAGACTATAGGTGGTAGGGTTGGTAACTGCACTGAATGAAAGGTCGTTTGTAGCAGCTATGTAAATTGTTCGTATTTTCCATCCATTTCAGTGTAGCCTGTACGACTAAAGGGAAGCACTGACACGGCACTTAGTTCACCAAGGTGTTGTGGGCTGACATCACGAGTGTAGCAGGTATTTAGGCAACCACATCAAGAATATGTACAAAAATATAGCTAACCAGTAAATGAAATGCCCTTATCGGAGCGCGACTGTACAAGCCCAAACGAGCCATCGTCCTGCCTGTCTCCTAGCTTTATTCTCAAATCTATTATCTCGGAATGCTGCTTGTAGAGAGGTGGCTTCTCAAACATCGCCTTGCCTTTCATGCGCGAATCTCCTTGAGGAAAATCCGGATCTTTCCCTCTGAAGTAGCTGTCTCTTTGACCTGTTTTGACTGGAAATGAACTATCGATGCTTCGCCTGAGCGGTGATGCTCGTAAATCACTAAGTTTTCTATCGCTGATACCGATTAAAGGACTCAATCCAGTCATAGGTCTATTGGCTATGGGCGCGAGTGCGGTGGGTCTCTGTGCTGGTACTGTAGGTTTCTTGATTGCAGCTTCAGCCTTGTGTTTCAAGTCGGATTTGCTCTCGTCGCTGTCTGTGGAGAATTCCTCTTCGGGACTGTCCGCTTTTACCTCGGACTTTTCTACCTGCTTCGAGTTCTCCTCGAACGTGAGGAGTTCCTGAAAACGGTGGGAATTATGAAGTAAAGCTTTTAGCCATTATGTGATAAATTTTCAGCAATATTATTCTGCTAAATTTCTGCTTCTTTTAATTTTCTAATTTTCTGCTAAATTAAAATTGAAAAAAATTCAAGCAGAGCGATTAAAATAAGTAACAGAGACTAAGGTTAAGCTGTGAGTAAAAATCTTGCGATTTTCCGTTGCAAAGAATGTGTCACAAGTGGTGTGCATTTATAAATTTCATGTGCATTCTCATATAAACACAACTCGGAACTTTTACTCCCAGTAACTTTTAGCCTCTGAAAGGATGTAATAGAGATATATGATAGGATAGATTAAAAGGCAGTTTCATTTTTTTTAAGCTTCCTGCGAAACAGCTGTTGTATTGTATTGTATTGTTTATTGATCATTCATATGGCAGTTAGACTGCACTCGAACTTATCACAATTTGTTCTATCCGGTTCGATTACACCCACGAAGAAGAACCGACAAGACACTTCGCAGGGTATTGGTAGGGTTGTTTCAAATTATCATAATTTATTTCATTAGAATATGCAGTAGGTTCAAATATTATACGACATTATGTTGTATATCACAAGCCTACTGTCAAATCTACTGTCAATCATATCATCTTTACACACACAAAGAAAGTCTCAGAAATACATATTTGTGCCCAAACACAACTGAGCTGGGCTCATCGTGAATATGCTATGGATAATTTGTATTTGTATTGTACTGTACTGTACTGTATTGTACATTTGAAGAAAAATTTATAACAAAAAAAATTACTGCTCATTCTGACCTGTACGGAAGCACAAGTGTCCGTGTGTATGGAGACGTCCTTGTCGGAGGCTGTGCGAGCCTTCACCACCAGATGGCGGTAGACCCGATCGAGTGGGTGCTCCCACTGTGTGACGCCACTGTCGGGGTTATAGTAGTAGTGGGTTTTCAGCTTCTCGTCCAAGCTGGGGGAGAGATTAAGTATGGTAGTTTATATTGTTGGTGTTTGGCTTACCATGGTTGGAATTCGCGTTCATTATGGCCGATGTGGCTTAGGCAACGACGCAGCAGACGAACTGGCAAGGAGAGGGGCGAGTTGGGTGGTCGAAGGGCCAGAACCAATAGCACCTCTCCCTTTCAACCAACTAAGGTCATGGATCAGAAAACAAGCAAAGGACCAGCACCAGCAACAATAATCACAAACAGTAGACTGTAAACAAGCCAGAGCGGCGGTGCCAGTCATCAACAGCAAGCTCAGTAAGGGTATAATTGTATTGTATTGTATTGTATTGTTTATTGATCATTCATATGGCAGTTAGACTGCTCTCGAACTTGTCACAATTTGTTCTATCCGGTTCGATTACACCCACGAAGAAGAACCGACAAGAAACTTCGCAGGGTATTTTTTAAACATATTTTTACAAGAATTTAGTGACTAGCCACATAATAACACCGCCCATAGTCTATCTAAAACACAGCTTGAGAGCAAGATTAACAATTTTGCTGAGAGTTCTGACTACAAAGACTTATTAATTAAGTGAATCAGGTGTAAAGAGCCTTTGTCAAACTTTGATACGTAATTTGTATCAACATAACTATGTTAGTATATTAAACTACAATGCAGTATAATTGTATTGTCAAAAATAAAAAATAAAAATATATGAATACAACTGAACAAAGGTAAAATCAGATTGGTGGTGGGAACTCTGACTGGTCACTACCCATAAATAAGCACTTATTCATTATAGGTAAAACAGACAGCCCCCTGTGCAGGGGTTGCATGGGGGCTGAAGAAAAGCCATCGCACGTGCTGCTACAGTGCGAGGGGGTGGCAAACGAGCGGGCAAACATCCTCAAAAACCCGAGGACACTCCAAGAGGCCTGCAAGGACGTCGGTAGCCTGCAGGACTTCTGGAAGGAGCTGGGCTGGATTGAGTAGCAGCCGGGGTGATACGCTCAACGGGTCCAAGAAGAGCGACCTAGATGCGGAAAATGCCCATCAAGAAGAAGAAGAAGAAGAAGAAGATGGCCGATGTGAATATCCATGGTAGACTAAAAGTATTTATATGGTAGTTTATTTGGTTTCATCGTTGCCTACTGTATAGATTCACAATAGCTGCTCGAAAAACGAAGCAGTTTAATGAAGGCTTAAATCAGCAATATGCCTTCATTCTCTCTCATTTGCTCAATGTCCGCACCAGTCAAGTGACTTGATACTATGCCAATGTGTCAGTAAACACGTTCGACTTATCTAAAAACCGATGTTTCTTATTTAAATAAAAGTACTGTAAATGTAGTTTTAAGTCTCAGTGCAAGAAAGGTGTATGTAAAATGCTCAATCACTTATTAATTTGTTATTTTTACATAGATGCAAAGGCGAAAATAAAAATAAATTTCCTCTACCAGGATTTGAACTTGTTTAAAAATAAGCTAAATGACATTGGGTTCATTGGCATAAATTCTTACCAACAAAACTTCAAGACACTTCTTTTGATATTTAATCACAACTTATAAAGTCGAATCAAAAACAGCTACACACCCACTATCTATGTGCATGTGTGTTTAACCATTATAAAGAAAATTTAATTAGGAATACTATTTAAGAGGAATGCTAAGTTGACCCACTCAATGAACCAATATGATTGTGTGAAACGGTGTTTACACATATGGCTGTTTCCAGTTACCATAGCAACCACTTCATTGAGCATTAATCATGACATGACTGAAGCAATGGTGATGACACCCTTACCTACATTGTTTTGATGAAAGATAATGAAATTATATTTTCTATTCATATACAATTTGGTTATTATGCATATTAAGTAAGGGTAACATTTTTTAATTCTTAATTTAAGTTTAGGACTTTAGCCCTTACTTAAACATCCCTCCATCAAAGTGAGAGAAGTTTTAAAGAATCTTATAACCTTTTGAAAGTTCATTGAGAGTGGATTACATAATGTATAATGAATAAAAAAGAACAGGTTCAGGTTACTTAAATGGTTATATAGATGGAGGGACACTGTTTACACTCAGTTAAGGGACACTGTTTACACTCAGTTAAGTGTGCTTCCGATAACATACATACCTATATTAAAAGAGGTGTGGTCTTCTAGAAATAATTCACAAATTCTGACATCCCACAATATTAATAACACTTTCATGAGACAAATAAAACCTATATAAAAAATAAAAAATAGCAACCCATCAAAATGGTGTTGTTCGAATTGATAAAGCAATTTTATACTCACTAAGCCTTCCAAGGCGCCGGCAGTGCTTGCATGAGACCATCCTTTGCTAGCGGTAGCAGATGCCCCTCGCTCACAGGATCTATGCCGATGTGATGTGCATAATCCGTGATCTCTACCAAGTAAGAAAATACTTCAATATGAGTATTGGATGTGTAAATAGTTGTGCAGCTAGCAAGGCAATCAAGAAAATCCGGTTAAGTGTGAACGCTGCTTGTTCACAGAGAGTTCCGTAGCCATTCCCTTCTTTCGAGTGGATACGAGTGACCGAGTGACTCTGTACCGCCCGCCGCCGCAGTCAACAGAAATGCAATTTTCTCTACCTATAATTATAATTTTAATTATATAAACTTCAAAACAGTGTTTATTCTGTAAGGACTAAATTATGAACTATAATAGCGGCTCTTGCGGTTTATATTGACCGCTCCAAAGCCAACGGGTTAAGTAATTTCTTTTCTTTTTATTATTATTTATTGAGGTTTACGTTGCAGAGTAATCACAAACAGACAGACAGGCAGACGTACAGACACCTGATCGATTTTATAAGGGTGCTTGCCAGCATCGCCGGCTACGAAACCCTAAAAACGGCCAAAGTGTTACCGAAAGTTCTTCGAGTAGACAGGTTGTAATAGACAGAAGCTAAAAGTAGTTTAAACGAGGTTAATAGTAGCGACAACTGGTATGGTCAAACTTTGCATAAAAGTCTAACAAATATCTCAATATTAGAGAACTGGATTGATTGTAGGAAACTTCAAATAAATTATGTAGGGAATCAACTTAGAATTTTAGAGAGCGAAATTCGAATTGTGTGTACCACTGGGTTCTTTCAGATTTGAAAAAAATTACATGTATCCTTCACCAGGCACTCCATGGTTCGGATGCCATGTAAAACTGCAGGTCCATCGAGATGAGAAAGATGCCTATGGCAATAAGTCTGCCTTTACCACGCATTAAGTGGCATTAAGTTTAGATTAAGAATTTGAGCAGTCAATACCATCGCTTCTTCATACGTAGTGGGCTAATCTAACCGGGTGTGGCTTTATACTGGGGAGCCGAGGTCGCAAACTGCTGCTAAGCTTAATGTGTAGGCTGAGTTAAACGAAGAATTTTAGTGAAAGAATAAAATTGTTTGCTGGAGATACGTAAGTAGTTTCGGAAAAAAAAATTAAGAAACAGATACCTATTCCATCAATGATATTTTAGGAAAGATAGGTTATCTATATGCAGTGGCGGCTGGCCCTTAAGTGCGTTCGTGCGCCGCACTACCACAAAACATAACGCCTTCACCCGAAAGAAATAAATAAATTAAAATATTAAACATTCTCCATGAAACCGATCGAAGTAAAAATATCAAACTGAATTCGTTCCTATTTCCTAGACAACAAGGCACGATTTTGCTGTACGTAATACGTACTACATACTACGTATAGCCGCCGAGCTCGCCGCCGAGTGCAGTACAAAACACCGCGAACGTGTTACTATGAGAAAATGTCAAACGCCGCTGCCCCGCCGCGTGAAACAAAACACAATTCATACGATTATGTGTGGAACAACGTTGCATTCTGCGTGTGACACACGACGGAAAAAGAAGGACAGTATATTGTGGATAGTCGCGCGTGCGACACGTCGCGACCGAGCCGGCCGACGATGAGCCGAAGTAAGCCGAGATCGTAAACCCGACCGCACCGCAGGCACGCGCGGGAGGGGGGCGCGGACGCGCGGGCGCGGCGGGGTGATCCAAACTCTGGGTCGAAGTCACACACACACAAGCGCTAAGTACCTACACATACGCTGTTGCACGAACCGACAGGCGAGTCCATTTTTGGAATATGGGTGTTTCTTATATATATATAACAGATCGAGTTTGCAATTGAATAATTTGAATTATTCGAATATCGATTTGATACATATTCGAATTGTAATTTATAAAATATTCGAATGTTACGACAAACATTAATGATACTGCATATTTCGCTATTTTAAAGTCAAAAATGGAATCACCCAAAGACCTAGGCGTTGTTGGTCGCGCGATCATCCGATCGATCGCTCGCCGCGCCGCGCCGCGCCATCTCAGTTCGGGGCGAGACCCGTCGTCGTCGCGTCGACCGATGATGGCCGCTCCGCGCCGCCGCGCCGCCACCGCTTAGATGAAATATTGTACGTAATATATCTTTGCCGCGCCGCCGGGATGTTTTGCAAATCATTTTTTTAGCAGTTTGAACGACTTTTCGTCAGTTAACAGTACATTGTGAAGTTTTCTTCATTGCCCGGCGCGGCAAGGCTGGCCGGCGTGGCGGGCGCGGGCGCGCGCGCCGGCCACGCCTCGCGCGCGGAGGCGCCCCGGCGGCGGCCGCGGCTCGGTGCTCGGTGGCCACTGCGCAGTGAAGTGTCGCTTTGGTTCTTCGAGCAATTAGGACTCTGGTTGTGTTTCTAGTGCGTAATAAAAGTGAGTGGATTTTCATAAATTCGCTGGCGTGTTCTTCAAAACACCATACCTAGATATTTCAATCTAAAAGTGAGTACATTTTTATTACATATATTTTAATAATTTTATCACTTTTATCCTTACCTTATTTTGTCTTTCAACTATGTATCTGTTGAGTGAGAATACTTTACATAATTTGGGCAATTAACTCAGACATGAAAATAAAATAAAAAATCACGTCTCGGTATCCATTAGATTCACGTTTGGGTTTAGTACTACGAGTAAGTTAGCGCACACTGTGCGCTAGGTACCTATGGGACTGGGTGTGATGTGCGCCGCACACCCAGTCCCATAGGTCACCAGCCGCCACTGTCTATATGACATTCAATGCTCACACATGGCACGTCCTTGAAAAGTTGAGAGGAAGAACTATAAAGTGATACGCCGATTCGAATAGTCTTATTCCAATTATTAGAATTAGTGCAGAATCTCATTACACACGACGGAATTTTCGATGTGTTAGCGGCTCGTGGTTAGCGGTCCGAACGCGTGCGTAGTTGGTGGGCGACTAACTTCAGACAGGACTGTGGTCTTGCATGTAATGTGCCGCTTGGGAGCTTCGATGACCTATCTACCTCCTTTTAACTTATAATATCATTGTATTCCATGTACAAAATTAATTATTCATAAAAAATTTAAACTTGTTTTTTTTTTCTTTTAAAACACCAAAGCATTGATACTGATCATAGAAATGTATGCAAAAACTACATGGGCCGACCCCTCCCCTCTTTTAAGCCACCCCCATTATTAACACAAAATAAACTAAAACCTATAAATTGAAACTAAAAAAACATATTACAGTAAAAAAAATCTCAAATTTGACCGTCGTTGCTCCAGCAGTACCCAGCACACTGGCTGTGAGGCCCCTCTGAATTTCGAGGCTAATTAAAAAAATTGAAATAAATATTTTCCCCTCTCTACCCTTCTCCCCTCCGGCAGAGGGGGTGGCGGTAAATCAATAGCCGCAGCGTTCCTTTCTATTATTCGTATGTTTTCTTACAATTGAGAAAACATTGGTAAACGTAATTTGATCTGAATCTCCAGGTAAAGTTAGATAGTAGATATGTGTGTACTGTGCTGAAATACGTACTCCGTACTTTTTTCGAAAGGCATAATAAATTATGTCGTTCCTTTTACATGTCTTACCTTCCTGAGAAGGTTGGCTGTTTTCGTCGAAGATCTCGCGACATGCCACCACCGGTGAATTCTCCATTGTGATTGCCTAGCACTTAAACCAATGGCAAACTATGCACATGCACTGCTATGTGTCCCTTCGTTTCCACATATTGCTTCTACGTGATTCTTCGGCGGCGTTTCATAGTTTTATTTTAATTTTATTTGACGCTAGGGCGGATGAAATCATTTTGACAGATGAACGGAATGGAATTACGGAATTTACGGAATGGTCGGTCGGTCGGACGGACGAACGCCGGAAGCAAGACGGAAGGAAAACCCAAAGCCCAAAGCACGATGTCAAACAAAGGAAAGGAAGGAAGCTTGAAAGTTGAAGAGAAACGAGTGCTCGGGATCAATTCTGATTACTCTCACTGACAGTTTTCCTCCTAATAAATTTTAATTTTCGGAAATATTCGGAAATATACAAACTGATTTGGTGGTTTAAAAAATAAATAACCAGGGTTAATATAAAGAAGATGCATCGCGTAGCGACCTACCTAACCTAACCTAACCTAATGTTGAGGCGGTGCATGTCGTTTTTGTTACAAGTTTGTATTTCCGAAAAGAATTCTTAGGTGGTTATAAAAAACACTAAACACCCTAAAACAATTTAACACCGTAACATTGCTTAGAAAAGAAAAAAAAACAAAAAAAAAACCAGAAAGACTTGGTGGGATTCGAACCCATGGTTATAAAACTACTAGTCCTAGACCCTCACCCCTGAGCCACGAAATCACTTAAACGAACAAACGAATATGTAACGAATTCCCTTGATTCGCTTTCGGCTCTATGACGTCACAGCTGTGAGCGAGAGTAATCAGAATTGATCCCGAGCCACTCGTGATCGTGAAGAGAAGGGTGGCGAATATTGACGAGGGTCGAGGTGTCAAATCGTCGGGGTTCGTTCACACGTTTCCATTATTTTGTTTATTGTTGTTGTATATTTTTTCTCTACTAAGCATTCCTAGTGGTGAAAGTATTTTAATCGCAAACTTTTCACTGTCACTTGTTTGCTTTGTAACATATTTAGGCAGTACTACTTATCTGGAAAGAAAGAAGTAGATAAAAGTAGAAGACTAGTACATGAAATGGCAGGCCGGCGGCGCGGCGTTCGCAACTCCTGCATGCGACCAAAGGTCTATGAGCTTCGTTAGACACCTTATGGGCACTTACTTTCATAATATTTATTTATTTATTTATTTATATTAGAAAACATACAGCCATTCACAATATTGATATTGATACACTTATTATTTTTTTTTATGCCTAGAGTATGGCCAATTACATGTAATTCCCTGATTGGTTTTTTTATTTATGTTTGCGTAGGGCATAAACTTAGGTGTCTAAAGGTGTGTGAGGTGTGATGTTTTGTGGTGTGTTGTTGTGTGGTGCGTAGTGTGTATGTGAGGGTGTGTGAGGGTGTGTGAGAGGGTGAGGGTGTGTGTGTGTGTGTGTGTTTGTGTCTCTATGTATTTAATTTTTTTAATATTTAAAATGTATAATATAGTGTTAAGTATATTAATGTTTATTTTTATTTTTATTTTTATGCAACTCCTCATTCATACTAGCCAGTGATTGGTTAAGTGTGTTGACTATTTCCCTTTGAAAAGTTCGTCTGCTGAGGTGGAAGATATCAATATGGGGGAACATATTATTGTATGTGCGGGTAAGACGAGGCACGAGTGCATTACGCGCGTAGTTGGTGGTGTGTGCTGGTTCATGGAAGAGTGTTGTGTGTCGTGTTCGCCGCAATGGCGTGTTCAGCATCACCTCCCCCAACAGTTCGCCGCAGTCGAGTCGTCCGCACATCACGTCGCGCAGCAGCATCATGTCTAGTAATACCCGTCTGTTCTCTAGACTCAACATATTGTGTTCAAAACAGCCTAATTCGTAAGAATGATATGTTCTTTTAGTGGCATAAGTTAAATATTTTATAAAGCTCCTTTGCGCCTTTTCGATGTCGTTAATATGAACTTGATAGAGAGGTGTCCAGATGGAGCTGGCGTATTCAAGATTGCTTCTAACATATGCATAATAAATAGCTTTTAGACACGTAACGTTTCTAAACCCCTTAGTCGCACGTCTTATGAAACCCATGCTTGTATGCCTTACTCGTGATGTGATTTATATGTTCTACCATAGTTAGTTTTTGGTCAAGAAGTACTCCCAAATCTCTAACCATAGAGCCCTTTGCTATCGGAGTATTATTAAAGTGATAGTATATAATAGTATATATTAAGTCAATGTTTCTAAGGGCCACTTGCACCAAACTCCATTTAGATGCATAATACAGTTTAGTGCTCTAAATAAAATTAAAGTCGAAATTTGTCTTGCACCATTGCCGAGTGTCAATTAGTAGAAGCCTAATTTCGATTATAGTTAAATGGCCGTCGATGACTATTTATAGATCGTTCACAGTTATTTTACGTCTGACATGCATGTGTCACTTTATTTTCCCGCTAGGTTGGCATTATGTGATAAATCGTGAAAAATTTTACCTGCTATTTATATATTCCCCTAGTAGTGGAAAATAAAATTATATATAATGTGCCTTTCTAGGTAGGACAAAGATTGGAAAAGCAATGCGAAAATGTGCGCCACATTGAATATAGGTTTTGTGAAACGGGTCGATGTATGGACGCGGCACTTGACAAGTTTATTATAGAATTGAATGACGAGTCTGATACAGAATCTGACAGCAATTTTGATAATTCATGTTCATCAGATAGTGATTTTTCACAATTTGATATCCGCCTGGATCACTCGTATTCAAAATAAATAAAATTATATGTAAATCTGTAGTTTTTCTTATAATTTTAAACATAGAGTAGACTTTTTTAGCATATAGTAAACTTTAACAATAAAGTTCATAGAACTTGAACTTTCATTACAAATGGAAATGCATAGAATATTTACAGGGAAATCGTATCAATCGAATATGGCGACACAGAGCTCAGGTTAGTCAAATTTATAGCCAGAGGTAAAATAACTGTGAACGGTCTGTGCTACATAATTTTGTATTTAGGGAACGTCAAACTGACGCTCGGCCGCTTTTTTTATATTAACGGCTCTGGATGCAAGGTCCTTTGGAGTACTAGCTCGAGCGCTCAGTACGCCACATAAAAGACATTCCCGGCTCCTTTCGCGCACACTTCGGTAGATTTCGGCTAGAAGGAAAGTGGTATGTGTATGAGTGATGTTTTGGTGGTTTAAAAAAAAAATAACCAGGGTTAATTTGTAGAAGATGCGATTAACCCTAACCTAATGTTGAGGCGGCGCAAATGTCGTTTGTTTTGTGTTACGTTTCGTTTCGAGCCGAGTGTTCACGAAAGGAGCCGCAATGTCTTTCAGGTGTCGTTTCGCGTCGCTGTCGGTGGTTTTATGTTTGTACTAACTAAAACTAAATCATGAATGAACCACATAATTTTACTGTGGCGGTAATTATAAACAATTTGAATTCTTGGTGGTTATTATATTACTGAACCACCTACATATACCACTAAGTACTTACATATATATTGGTAATCTGTGCTTACATAAAATGTGAGTAATCTAGGTAAGCGTGTGTGTACCTACCTAAATGAAATATAATTTTATTTTATGGCCTCACTCACTACCTATCTTCTTCCTAATTACATTTTCTCCCCTATTGGGATATAAAGTTTCACCCCCGATGCGACACAGGGTCGGCTGGTGATCGATTAATTTGAACAGCCCTATGACAACATTAATTTGATGGTTAGGTTATGTTAGGACAGAACGGTCAACTGTTTTGTATGAATGAACCAAGAATGAACCATTATTTTGTGATATCAATCATAATAATATTTACCTACATTACATAGAGTGCGCGGGACGGATCTCGGCGTGTCGTCGCCGCCAGCGGGCGACCCGCCACGCGAATACACTATGCAAGTACGGTGCGGGTGCGAGGGAGAACACTGACGAACCGCTGCGTCGGCGGCGACACGCCGAGATCCGCCCCGCGCATTATACCTAATATACCTAATCCTTACCTATATATATATATATATATATTATATATTATATATTATATATATCCTTACCTATAATAAAATCCAACGTCTGCTTTCTGTCTGTCTGTCTGTCCGCTTATAACTCGAGAACCACTGAACCGATTTTAATAAAAAAATAATCTACGGATAGCTTGATTCTTCCCATCAACTATAGGCTACTTACTATCACGCTAAATGGCTTATGAGGTTAGCAGTGAAGTGAAATATGAGAGCGGGCGGAGCCGCGGGCACAGCTTCCTTCCTTCCTTCCTTACCTATAATAAAATCCAACGTCTGCTTTCTGTCTGTCTGTCTGTCCGCTTATAACTCGAGGAACACTGAACCGATTTTAATAAAACAAAATTCTACGGATAGCTTGATTCTTCCCATCAACTATAGGCTACTTACTATCACGCTCAATAGCTTATGAGGTTAGCAGTGAAGTGAAATATGAGAGCGGGCGGAGCCGCGGGCACAGCTAGTACCTAATAAAACCGTTTAAAAACGGCATTGCTGTATGTAACATATTGGTCGGCAGGCAGGCAATAACTTTGAATCAGACATAAGAAGAAAGTGTAGGTTCACCGGGTTGAGTTGAAGAAATTTTCTAAGGCAATAAAGACGTCCTTGCCGCACTTACGTAGCATATTATAGTGTATAGGTAGGTATTTAATAAAACGTGACGTAATAAAAAGGAGTACGGACGGAGTGCGGCAGTGCCGCGCGCGCCGACGCGGGGCGGCGCGCGGCGGGGCGCGGCGGAGGCGGCGCGGCGGCGCGGCGGCGCGGCGCGGAGCGGGCGCTCTAATTTGCAGTCCTGCCTGCCTGCCTGTCCTGCCCTGCCTGCCTGCCTGATACATAGATCAAGCAAGATTCAAGACATAGATATTGGGTTCCTACGTACCTACTTAAAGTATAGTTTTATTATATCAGTTATTTATTACCGACTATAGGTATACTAAACCATTTTCCATAGTAAGCCATTTCAGCCTCGGTATGTTCTGTCAGTAGTGCGATCGGTCGACTGTCGTTCGTGATCTTAAGCACACCTGGGCGCGGTCAGAACTTTGATGGGTGACCGTTCGACCGTTGGAGGCTGACCTGAAACTGACCGGAAAACATTGACTTAAAAAAACTTGGAAAATGAAGGAAATACACACAGACTAGGGAAAATAAGCTTTTTTCCCTAGTCTGTGGAAATGCCCTTAATTTTGTGATTGAAGCGCCGCCGATTGTGACAGTTGGCGCATGCCAACCACTGTCAACCCCGCCTAACGGTTGGCGCATGTTAACAGCTGACAACAATGACCGAGGCACAGCATATATATGGCTAAAGCAGTATGGAAACTAGGCCTATTTGTTAAAATAAGTACCTACGCTCCATTGGAGCGTTAGGGATGTCAATCAAATGTTTTTGTAAAATTGTAAAATTATTATTTATTAAAACATTTATTTAGGTTCTGTAATGTAATGATCAAATAATCAATATAATCAATCATCAATAATAAGTTCAAAACGTGGTTGCTATAAATATGAATTGATATAACTTTTCTCGACTTTTGTCAACTTTTATTAACTTTGTAAATTGTTTACAACTTTGTCAGCTGTTGTCAACCATTGTAAATGTTTGTCAACTTTTCTCATCTTTTGCCAATTTCAGTCATCTTTTGTCAACTTTTATCGACTGTTGTCAAGTCTTGTCAATGTGTGTCAACCTTGGTAAACTTTTGTGAGCTTTCGTCAAAATTTGTCAACTTTTGTCATCTTTTGTCAACTTTCATCGACTGTTGTCAACTCTTGTCAATGTTTGTCAACCTTGGTCAACTTTTGTCAACATTTGTCATCTTTTGTCATCTTTTGTCAACTTTTATCGACTGTTGTCAACTCTTGTCAATCTTTGTCAACCTTGGTTACTTTTGTCAACTTTCGTCAACATTTGTCGACTTTTGTCATCTTTTGTCAACGTTTGTCAACTTTTGTCTATTTTTCTCGATTTTTGTGAAATTATAGCCATTTTCGTTCTCTTTTATCAACTTTTCTCATCTTTTGCCAACTTCTGTCACCTTTTGTGAACTTTTATCGACTGTTGTCAACTCTTGTCAAGTTTTGTAAACTTTTGAGAATTTTTATCAACTCTCGGCAACTTATGTCAACTTATGTCAACTCTTGTCAACTTTTGTCAACATTTGTCAACTTTCGTCAACTTTTGTCAACTTTTGTCAACTTTCGTCAACGTTTGTCTACTTTTATGGCTTTTGTCGACTTTTGTTAACTTATAGCCACTTTCGTCATCTTTTGTCAATTTTTGCCGACTTCTATCAGCTTTTGTAAAATTTTAACGACTGTTGTCAACTTTCGGAAATTTTTGTCAACTTTTGCCAACTTCTGTCACTTTTATGAACTTAGGCCAGCTTCCGTTAACTTTTCTCAACTTTAGTCATCTTTTGTCAACTTTTACTAACTTCTGTCAACTTTTAACCACTATTGTCAACTTTTGCCAAGTTCTGTCACTTTTATGGACTTTTGTCAGCTTTCGTGAACTTTTGTCAACTCTTGTTAACGTTTGTCAACTTTCGTCAACTATTGTTAATTAATGTCAACTAAGTATTGTCAACTTTTTTCATATTTTGTCTACGTTTGTCAACTTATGTCAGCTGTTTGTCAACTTGTTGACAACAGTGGTTAAAATATGATAAAAGCTGACAAAAGCTGGGAGAAGTTGGCAAAAGTTGACAAAAGATGACGAAAGTGGCTATACGTTCACAAAAGTCGAGAAAAGTATACAAAATTTGACAAAAGATGACAAAATGTTGACGAAAGTTGACTAAGGTTGACAAACAACCACAAGAGTTGACAACAGTCGATAAAAGTTGACAAAGATGACAAATGTTGACGAAAAAAGTTGACCAAGGTTAGGTTGACATTGACACGAGTTGACAACAGTCGATAAAAGTTGACAAAAGATGACAAAAGCCGACGAAGGTTAACAAACATTGACAAGAGTTGACAACAGTCGATAAAAGTTGACAAAAGATGACAAAAGTTGACAAATGTTGACGAAAGTTGACCAAGGTTGACAAACATTGACAAGAGTTGACAACAGTCGATAAAAGTTGACAAAAGATGACAAAAGTTGACAAATATTGACGAAAGTTGACAAATGTTGACCAAGGTTGACAAACATTGACAAGAGTTGACAACAGTCGATAAAAGTTGAAAAAATATGACAAAAGTTGAAAAATGTTGACGAAAGTTGACAAAAGTTGACCAAGGTTGATAAACATTGACAACAGTCGATAAAAGTTGACAAATATTGACGAAAGTTGACAAAAGTTGACCAAGGTTGACAAACATTGACAAGAGTTGACAACAGTCGATAAAAGTTGACAAAAGGTGACAGAAGTTGGCAAAATATAAGAAAAGTTGACAAAAGTTGACATAAGTTACCGAGAGTTGGCAAAAGTTTTCAAAAGTTTACAAAACTTGACAACAGTCGATAAAAGTTGACAAAAGGTGACAGAAGTTGGCAAAAGATGAGAAAAGTTGACAAAAGTTGACAAGAGTTGACATAAGTTACCGAGAGTTGGCAAAAGTTCTCAAAAGTTAACAAAACTTGACAAGAGTTGACAACGATCGATAAAAGTTGACAAAAGGTGACAGAAGTTGGCAAAAGATGAGAAAAGTTGACAAAAGTTGACAAGAGTTGACATAAGTTACCGAGAGTTGACAAAAGTTCTCAAAAGTTTACAAAACTTGACAAGAGTTGACAACAGTCGATAAAAGTTGACAAAAGGTGACAGAAGTTGGCAAAAGATAAGAAAAGTTTACAAGAGTTGACACAGGTCGATAAAAGTTGACAAAAGATGACAAAAGTAGACAAAAGCCGACGAAGGTTAACAAACATTGACAAGAGTTGACAACAGTCGATAAAAGTTGACAAAAGATGACAAAAGTTGACAAATGTTGACGAAAGTTGACCAAGGTTGACAAACATTGACAAGAGTTGACAACAGTCGATAAAAGTTGACAAAAGATGACAAAAGTTGACAAATATTGACGAAAGTTGACAAAAGTTGACCAAGGTTGACAAACATTGACAAGAGTTGACAACAGTCGATAAAAGTTGAAAAAATATGACAAAAGTTGAAAAATGTTGACGAAAGTTGACAAAAGTTGACCAAGGTTGATAAACATTGACAACAGTCGATAAAAGTTGACAAAAGATGACAAAAGATGACAAAAGTTGACAAATGTTGACGAAAGTTGACCAAGGTTGACGAACATTGACAAGAGTTGACAACAGTCGATAAAAGTTGACAAAAGATGACAAAAGTTGACAAATATTGACGAAAGTTGACAAAAGTTGACCAAGGTTGACAAACATTGACAAGAGTTGACAACAGTCGATAAAAGTTGAAAAAATATGACAAAAGTTGACAAATGTTGACGAAAGTTGACAAAAGTTGACCAAGGTTGATAAACATTGACAACAGTCGATAAAAGTTGACAAATATTGACGAAAGTTGACAAAAGTTGACCAAGGTTGACAAACATTGACAAGAGTTGACAACAGTCGATAAAAGTTGACAAAAGGTGACAGAAGTTGGCAAAATATAAGAAAAGTTGACAAAAGTTGACAAGAGTTGACATAAGTTACCGAGAGTTGGCAAAAGTTTTCAAAAGTTTACAAAACTTGACAACAGTCGATAAAAGTTGACAAAAGGTGACAGAAGTTGGCAAAAGATGAGAAAAGTTGACAAAAGTTGACAAGAGTTGACATAAGTTACCGACAGTTGACAAAAGTTCTCAAAAGTGTACAAACTTGACAAGAGTTGACAACAGTCGATAAAAGTGGACAAAAGGTGACAGAAGTTGGCAAAAGATAAGAAAAGTTGACAAAAGTTGACAAGAGTTGACATAAGTTACCGAGAGTTGGCAAAAGTTCTCAAAAGTTTACAAAACTTGACAAGAGTTGACAACAATCGATAAAAGTTGACAAAAGGTGACAGAAGTTGGCAAAAGATGAGAAAAGTTGACAAAAGTTGACAAGAGTTGACATAAGTTACCGAGAGTTGACAAATGTTCTCAAAAGTTGACAAAACTTGACAAGAGTTGACAACAGTCGATAAAAGTTGACAAAAGGTGACAGAAGTTGGCAAAAGATAAGAAAAGTTTACAAGAGTTGACAACAGTCGATAAAAGTTGACAAAATGTGACAGAAGTTGGCAAAAGATGAGAAAAGTTGACAAAAGTTGTCAACATTTGTCAAAAGTTAATATAAAGTGACAACAGTCGAAAAACGTTTGTAAACATTTTTTTGCATTCTAAAAGATCGCGGACTGTCCGTGGCGCATGCAACAAACACAAACACGACCACTCGGACGCGGCACCCGCGACTGATTGTTTGCGACATTCGCTTCGGGGCCTTGTTGAGGCGTGCGTGTGTGTGAGTGCGTCGTTTCGATCGTTTTGTACGTAGTTTCCATACTGCTTTAGCCATATATATGCTGTGACCGAGGCTTGATGTTACACATCAATAGCCGCGTACTGACTGACTGAGCGCGGCTGCCGCGCGAGCCAGCCTCGGCTCGCAAGCCTCGGTCAGTCAGGCAGGCAGGACGCGCCTCGCCTGAGGCAAGCGCACGCGCGGCGTCGGGCGAGCGTTCGCTCGGCCGATCCGCCCGCTGTCGGTTTTTTGTCGCTCTCAAAGGAGCCTCAATCCATTCCATTTGCCGCGCGCACTCAAGACGGACGTTGCGTGCCTCGCTCGCCTCGCTCGTTCGCGACATGGATAAGGAGCTGTCTCATCTTGACAACTCCCTTTAAACTAACAATGTTCGGACGGAATATGGCTCGGCTTTTCCTCGCGAGGCAGCCTCGCGACAACCATTGAAGCATACCCAATATAATTTAAGTATGCCATTATAAAGAAAATTGTGTTTTTGGCCGCCCGTCCTTGACCAAACGAATGATTATTTTCTGCTTTGTATTTGTAGCGAGGCAGCCTCGCGCGCCAGATCGTCGCGCGGCATACGGCCGAGGCAGCCTCGTCGTTTGCCGCGCTCAGTCAGTACGCGCCTATTGGCGTTTAACTGTCAAGAGTTTTTTTTTAATAAATATTATTACAAATATATTTTATTGACTATCCACACCACTTATTATTTATTATACACCGCCGCCCCGCCGCGCCGCCGCCGCCTACAGTAGGTAGGTATAATGAAAATATAGCTTGGGAGCAAGCAGTGTTTTTATTCTCTTTGGGAGCAAGATTTCCGCCGATTCAAGCCTGTATTTCAAAAACTCTTTCAGTAATATTTCTAATGGACCTTCGGGATGGACAATAATTATCTCGTTAAAATAGAAGCGCTTTTCGTGGAGATCAATACAATTTTAAAAAGTAAGTCGACGAAAGAACGGTCGAGCCTATAGATGCGAGAAGGAATGTTTCCGAATACTTCCAAACGGAATCATTCGCAATCATTCTAAAACTTCCGAAAGCTTCGGAATCTTTCGAATTGACTGTTGTTTTATCCAACTGTGATGTTTTCACATTTTGTAGGTTGATGAGAAGTAATTTTAACAAGAAACCGGCCAAGTGCGAGTCGAACTCGCACACGAAGGGTTCCGTATCATCGTACAAAATTTAACACTACGTTCTTTAATTCACCTACCATACCGAGTAGGTAGGTTTAGCCAATTCGCTCAGATACGGTCAAAAGTACGATATCAGATACGACAAAGGCGCATGCGGCGCAGAGGTGTCGCGCGGACCGCGGACGCAACAAAAACTGAATGCATGCAACACTCATAATAAAATTACGTTACTCATTATAATATCATAAATGCGAAAGTATATTTGTTTGTTCGTTCCTCTTTCACGCCTGAACGGCTGTTCGGACTTTGACGAAACAGGGGTAGTGTATATCCCGGAGTAACATAATTTTTAAAAAAAGTTGTCAAGTTCGAGTCGAGCTCACGTAAAGAGGGTTCCTTACCATCCCGTTTTCTGTGAGAACTAGAAGGCTTAGGATTTTTTGACGAAAATTCGTCATGAACTTTTGTTTTGGTCATAAGTCGAGAACCACTAGTGCTAGACCCATCGTGTTGGTACTCAAACTTCAGGTCTCGGTGAGATCTATCAATCTGTCACGTGAACTTTTGTTTTGGTCATAACTCGATAACCACTGGTGCTAGGCCCATCGTGTTGGTACTCAAACTTCAGGTCTTGATGAGATCTATCCATATATCACATGAACTTTTGTTTTACTCATAACTCGAGAACCACTGGTGCTAGACCCATCGTGTTGGTACTCAAACTTTAAGTCTCGAGTTATGACCAAAACAAAAGTTCATGTGACAGATGGATAGATCTCACCGAGACCTGAAGTTTGAGTACCAACACGATGGGTCTAGAACCAGTGGTTCTCGAGTTATGACCAAAACAAAAGTTCACGTGACAGATGGATTGATCTCACCGAGACCTGAAGTTTGAGTACCAACACGATGGGTCTAGCACCAGTGGTTCTCGAGTTATGACCAAAACAAAAGTTCACGTGACAGATGGATAGATCTCACCGAGACCTGAAGTTTGAGTACCAACACGATGGGTCTAGCACCAGTGGTTCTCGAGTTATGACCAAAACAAAAGTCCATGTGACAGATGGTTAGATCTCACCGAGACCTGAAGTTTGAGTACCAACACGATGGGCCTAGCGCGAGTGGTTCTCCAGTTATGACCAAAACAAAAGTTCACGTGACAGATGGATAGATCTCACCGAGACCTGAAGTTAGAGTACCAACACGATGGGTCTAGCACTAGTGGTTCTCCAGTTATGACCAAAACAAAAGTTCACGTGACAGATGGATAGATCTCACCGAGACCTGAAGTTTGAGTACCAACACGATGGGTCTAGCACCAGTGGTTATCGAGTTATGACCCGGTTCTTAAACGAGTCTGGTTATGCAGCTCGGTTCGAGAACCGGTTCTCAAAACCATCATGCAAACCGGTTCTTAAAAGGGTTCTTTCGAACCGGTTCTAAGAACAATTCTGTAAACTGGTTCTTAAAGGGTTCTTTCGAACCGGTTCTTGAACCCACCTGCGGAACCGGTTCGTTTGAAGAACCGGTTCATCGGTGTTTGAACCGGTTCAGAAAACCGGTTCCTAAACAGTTATTTTATGAACCGGTTCTTTAATAACCGTAACCTCTTTAGAACCTTTTTCGAACCGGTTCTTTTGAACCCTTTTCGGTCCCTGCTTATTAACCCTCATTTAATCTCTATTTAAGTTGGTATACGATAAAAAATAAACAGTATCTATGTAATTTTACAAAATTAAACAAAATAAAAACATTTACATCGTCAGAAAAAAAATCGCTCAAAATTATTTTGTAACTGGAACATTATTTAATGTTATTACAATGTTTAAAAACATCTACAATTCAAACATCAACCGCCATCAAACAATAAACAACCACAATATAGTTCTTAAATATTCCTCAACTCGCATGACGCATCGCGCGCGCAGCGCCGCTGCCAGACAGTATCAGTCCGTTCCGTATCTATTTAACGAAAGATGACGAAAGCTTTCGATCTTTTGGGAAGTATTCCCTGCCTACGTCACGCGAAACTATACGCATAACAACCACACAGCGCATAGCAGGTACCTACCTACCGCGTCGCGCGCCGCCCGTCCGCCCGTCTCGCTGCGCCCCTCCGCGACGCGCACCGCCGTCGCTCCGCCGCCCCGGCCGACTGCGTGCGAGTGTAGGTAGGCCGCTTGCATGGATGCGTTTCGTTCGTTCGCGCGATTTTCGATCATTTTTAAATAAGTAGGTATTGTCATTTTGAAATAATAATTATCTTGGGGCATTCCATATAATGTATCTACGAATACGCATAAAATAAAAACTGATTAAATCCGGCTCGGTCTAAAATTAACAAAATAGGTATTACGCATTCCTCTCCATACTGAATAAACTTCTATAAATCCTGGAAAGATTCCATGATTTTCGAAGTATTCCTTATTTATTCCGAATAATTCGTAAGTTTTGCAACTATAGTCGAGCCACAGGTCGAGCAAATGCGTTTCTTACGAACGCTGCCTCGCCTCAACGGTAAGAGACATAGGTACTTAATATTATGAGTGCTATCTATAGAAAAGGTGTAGAGCTTTAAAAGGCCTGTAAAATAGTCCACGACATAATAACTACTTGTATGCTAAGGTTAATTCGTGGTTAATTCATAAATTGACAAAACATGCCTAAAATATTTTTACTTATGTATGACTGAAGATTTTTAATTAATTTAATTCATATTTGTTTTAATATTTTTATGTGTTTATTTTCACGCTTTTTGTTACATATTTACATTAATTTTATATAATTATAAAATAAAATACCTATACAAAATTAATACAAACAGACAAAAACAAAAAACGGTATTCTCGCCGGCGGCGGAAGGCGGACCTCCAAGCACGCCGGCGGGTGCAGGCCATGGCTACGGAGCTCTCCGAGACGACGCGAGACTAAGCTTCGAGCGGTAGGTGGTGGTACTAGACACGTAGGCCACCACCACCCCCATCTCGGAGAGCTCCGTATCCACCGGCTGCGGGGCGACGACACGCAGTCCTTTCATGGATCTTGATCCTCGTGCGTGCGCCGCCGTTGCGCACCGTACCGCCACGCCGGCAGCGGGGGCTGTAGTCAGAGCACGGAGCCCCGATAGCCCCAAGCAGGCCGGTTGATGTGGCGGACATCGTCGTCCCGTCGTAGGTATTGTGGCGGGAACACGATGTTGTTCGGCGAACCTTGGTGTTGGGTGTGCGCTGTCGTGTAAGAAGTGGCAGGTGAGCGAGACACAGGGCCACGTCAACGTCGTCGTCGGTGTAAGCGAGGATGGCGGCGTAATCGTGCGGGGCGGCGCGGCGGCGCGCTGCTGGCGCGGCAGACTCCACGCAAGCTGCGCGGTGCGCCCTCACCGCGCCCTCCTCTGGCCCGGGGCGGGACGCCGGTCGTGTCCCTGTCTTCTGCCGTGCTGTCTTTGACAAGTCGTCACCATATTCCGGGGGTGCCGAGCGACGGCGCTGGTGGTGGTCGCATGGTGTTGCACACAATGCGAGGTGCTGCGCCGGTGGTGGTGGGGCCGCGCATACGCGCGAACTCGGCTTCTTTATCCTCAGAACTCGGTTTGAATTTTTTTTCATTGGGAGAAAAAAATTTAGTGACTTGTCACATTGACAGCTTCTTCTTTTTAATAATTATTATTGTTACTCTAATTGTTATATTATTGCTATTCTAGTGTATCTGAATTTGTTGTGTGTGCAATGGGACAAGTGCCTGAATTAAAAAAAATTATTTGATTTGATTTACACACACTGCCCAGTCAGTCATTGCCCAGTTACTCATGGGGTGGCTTGGCTACCTACTCATACACGACAAATTGGGTGAGTAATGTTAGCCCATTTCTGGTGCAAAAATCGTTGACTCCTACCTAAGTGTTAGTACGTCCGTAATACTTACCCAGCCAATTGAGCCTCCATAGCTCAGTGGTGCGACCGGTCGACTGTCGTTCGTTACCATAAGCACACCTCGGCGCGGTCAGAACTTGGATGGGTGACCGTTCTACCGTTGGGGGTCCCTTCCCTTCCTACCTAGGTGGTAGAGTTGGACCCACCTGGGCTACCACCGCACTGGTCGTTCTATACGACTGCGTAAATAGTTCGTGTTTTCCGTCTAGTTCAGTGTAGGCCAAATGGAAGCACTGACATGGCACAAGTTCACCCGGGGTGTTATGGGCTGACATCACATCACTGATGTTGTAGTTAGGGTTGCCAACTCTTTGTGTCGGTAATCCGGGAGACTGGAAATTTGCTTTGAAAAAATACAGGAAAAATAAGTAGATTCAACATATTTTGGCGGCTCGAACTCGTTTAAGACCTCACCGACCTTATGCTCGGCAGCTATTTCCCTCTCTTTCTAACAATGCCATTTTTTCAAACTTTTTATGTTTTTTATTATGAAGAAATTATACAACTTATATATACAAAATCGGAGGCAGACAAACAATTGATTAATGTTTTTCAATAAAAAAAAATTTCCAGTCCCTATTGAACATACGTTTTTAATATCAAAACAGTTCTTTTATAATGTCTCATACATAAATAATAATAATTATTCAATATGGAGTGCTAAATACAAGAACGTTGATAGGTGTTTTTGGCTAAATGTATAGGTAGATAATGTCGACAGAAGAATGACGCTATTATTTCCGACGAGTTCTTACTATCGTTCCGGGAGCCGGGAGATTATCAAAATTATACATGTGAATCCGGGAGAATCCCGGAATTCCGGGATGGTTGGCAAGCCTAGTTGTAGTAAAGTAGTATACGTGTCAGTTTTCATTAAAAAAAACATATATTCGTATCGCAGAAAATACAATATTCAATAATGTTTTGTAGGTGCTTATAATGTTTTCTACTTGTCTGCAGTGCTGACGGTGAAACTTTTGCACAATACAATGTATTCCTTCCAACCGCTTGCGATGTTTTCATTCGCGTCAGCAGCGGGTATTTGCACTTAATTCATATTTCAAAAACATTGGTTCATACGGTTTTCGAATCGTGCTTCCGAGAAAAAAATCTAACTTTTTAACGCTGGCTGAGCCGTGAACACAGTATGTAGGCTGTATCCAGGAGTTCATCGGACAATCGGATATAGCCAATGAACACCACTCCTCGCGAAACCACGATCGGGTTTGGTGCCACGCCAGTGACAGACAAGGCGGACAAAATGGTTATCTTCGATTTTATTGACACGTCTCGGGTGGCACACACTCACCGGAAGACCATTCCATATTTTCGCCCTAAGAAACAAAAAAGATTTCCAAAAACTTAATGTTCCTCCTCCCTTTCGCTTTCATACCATACTATTTTCTCTGTATTTTATTCCTCATCAAGTCATCACCCAATGGTTGGGTTGACTGGATGAAATCAATTGTAGTGATAAGTCCGCCTTTGCTCACACACATTTCTTGTTTCTTGTCGTGTACTGTTCTTTCTTCAATTTGTGTGCATAAAGAGTTTCTATTCTATTCTATGTTCTGAGAAGTGTGTCCAGCCTCCAGCCAGACTCCAGATCCGGAGTGTTGCAGATATGGATAGGGGCAGGAGGGATGAAGTCAAGTCCATAGTTAGTGCAACGGCCACGGTAATACCTATACAATAGGCGAACTAGGGGAACCAATAGTTGGCCTGTGGCGCTATGACTCAAGGTAGAACTACACCATTGTGGCATGGCGCAGCGCAGCGTGGCACAGCGTGACAGAATATGTAGGGATGAGAAGTTGGGCCGGTGAGAATTTGTCTGCTGCGGTAAAAGACCCCAGTTTCTTGGAGGTAAGGGTATGGCCTCTATAAAACTCCTAAAGCCCGCTTACCTATTTGGACAACCCCAACCAAGCCCAGGAGCACCTAGAAGGTTCATTAATTGCTGATTTGGTATGACGGTGCCCTTAAAGGTGGTGTGGCAGTTAAACCGGTCGTATCGGCCTTAGCTTAGTAGGGAAATACCTACTAGAGAAGGCGCCGCCGCGCCGCCGCTCCCCCGCCGCCGCGCCGCGAGAGTTTGTGATTTCATGCGTCACACACCACACGTACACACCGTTCACACACATTCAGAATGTAGGTACACGTACACCATTTTGTTATTGCTCTGCTAATAACAAAGGCTTTGCTTTTGAATTCTTAAACTTACCTACACGTAGCAAGCAGCATCGACCCGGTGATGCCGCTTGACTTGACGAACGCCTAAGTTCAGTTCAAACCGTACCTATGCATAGGTATACCTGGCGACTACTTGTTTACTTTTATTATTTAACTGTGTCTTTCATTCTTCTTCTTTTGTTGCTACCCTATATTATGTTTGCAATTCGGCAGAGATTGTCTTAATAATAAGTCCTTTTGTAAAATATAGTATATTGAAGTGCAATAAAGGATATTTCTCTTCTATTCTACATACTTATGTATATTTTAATTTAAAATTACGGAAGATGTTAGTTTATAGAAACCCCTCATATTTCAGCATCAAATAGACGGAATTTTTGAAAGCATTCTAGATTTTATATCTTTGATTTACCGCTTTCAAATTACCAAGCTGCTGCAGAATACCTACATTGCTAGCGGGCTTGCCTAGGCCTATACCTACACGTTACATGCATACATCGCGCGGGGTAAGCAGAGTGATCGGTGCCACAAGGACTTTAGTAACTTACAGCACAACACCGACCATCATGTTTCACAAAGTATTCAGACAAGATAACTATCAAGCAGCAAGTGAGGCACGAAGACCCACCTGCTGGAGGACTCGGTGCAAGGACCGTGCCAAGGTCCCTTAGTAGTCTTTTACGACATGCACGGGGAGAGATGCAGTGGGGCTACTCTTTTCAAGTACGATTTTCTCAGGGGTAGCGTATTCTTTTAGGCTTTCAGTCAAGTATTTGCATTACTATGTAGATACTAGTTTCTTGTCAGGTAAGTACTTACAATGTTCTTGGTACTTACCTATGCGTAAATAAAAATGCATTCTAACTTCAGAAGGCAACTGTGTACCTACCTACGTATTCTTGACGTCCTGCCAACTATCATTCCTATAATTAAAATTCTAACACCACGAACATAATCACCTCGTACCTACTTCCCGTGTACTCACCCAGAATAAGCAATGAATCTCCACCCAGCCAGTGTAGGTACCTATAGTATAATAAATAATAACAATAATAACAGCAAGATACACACCTATATGGGTGCTTTTTTATATGTGCTTATGGCACGGGTAGGATTTCCATACGTCCGGATTTGTCCGGACAAGTCAGCCTTCTTCGTGTCCGGGGCGGGCTTTTTCCGGAACTTCATCAATTCGGACTTGCACCATTTAGAGCTCACACAATTTTGATTTTCCGATTACGTTTTGTAATACAAACATGTCAGGACTTCTTCACGAATTGTTTATTGTTTATTGATCATGATTATTCATGATCATACATTTTATATGAGACTGCACTCGAATTTGTCAAAATTTGTTCTATCCGGTTCGATTACTTACACCCACGCAACCACCCACGCAGAAGAACCGGCAAGAAACTTCGTAAGTACCTGTCAGGACTTTTTCAAATTGCGATCGACATGGTAAAAAAACACGGAAACAGCATCGGAAATAGAGAGGTATAATGCGCGGGGCGGATCTCGGCGTGTCGCCGCCGCAGCGGTTCATCAGTGTTCTCCCTCGCACCTGCACCGTACTTGTATAGTGTATTCGCGTGGCGGGTCGCCCGCTGCGGCGACGACACGCCGAGATCCGTCCCGCGCATTATACCTGTAAATTTCTAGGCAATTCAGTGACTAAACATTTTGTCTCAGTGAGCGAGCATGTCCAGGATCAAGCAACAATAATAATTGAAAAAGTTCAACATATACCTACATCTGAATTTTGATCCAATAGGTCTAAAAATGTTAATCGTGCTCAGATGCGTCTGTAGAATTCTGTCACATGCCAGAAACTCAGTTTAACTTGACAAGGTACTGTAAGGACATGATCGAAGGGTCGCATGCCGTACGCCGCCACTCGTGCGTGAGTAGATAATGCTATCTCGTTCTCGTCTGGCGCGCTTTTGAGGGATAGAACAGGGTGGGTGGGGAGATAAAACATGATTTTAGATTCTGGATTTGAAATTGCGTTAATTTTTTTTTTCCAAATAAAAAATGCGTCCTTTCTTGATAACAAAAGTAATAAATATTCATGTAGGTGTTGAATTTGAAAATGTGACGTACGATTATTTAAATAGAATTATTATTCTTAGCATTGTTTTCTCTTATTATAAGTTTTATTTTGAAACATTTTATTAAAATCAAAAGCCACCGTAATCAATCGCATAATTTTTTTTACATTATCAACTGTTATTTTGTCTTTAGTCGATCACAAATGATTAATAATTTCATAATATCTATAAGATACATGCTATACATACTATATTATGTATAAAAAGTCACGTCCTACATTGTTATCTTACTGTAAACGAGACTTTATAAGGATAGCTCATCGCGTTTCATCTCTTTGCTAACAATGACACATTGAGGTACCATCGACTAGACAGAGCATCATAGAATATATTAATTTAGTTGGTGGTTGGACTGTGATTTGATAAGTGCGCAGTGGTTATATTCTCTTTGATAAGTGCGTGTGAAGACAGTGTTTTACAAATATTATAAATATTAAAATATTGAAAAATATAAATCAAAATTTAACTAATTATTCAATACCTGTGTTCATTATTTTATTTATTGTTGTTAATTGTTTATTGAGCATTCATATAGTGTTAAAAGTACCCTTGAACTTATCACTTTGTATGTTGATTTGTTTACTGATGTTAAAGGTGCTAAAATTAAACTAGGTACAATTTTTCGATCAATTATTATAAGCAATCACATATATAAAATACAATAATGTAATTTAATAAATTGTGTTATACTTGTGCAATATTTGTGGATCAATAAATAATTTTCTGTCTATTCTATCTAAAAATCCGTTCTGTCATCATAATACCTACACAAAGAACAATACGACGTGTTTTGCTCTAGTGGCTCGTGCGTGCCAGAGATCCAGGTTCAAATCTTGACCGGGAACGAACTGTTTCTTATTTTCGACTTTTCATCTAGCTAATAAAAAATAATACCTAGATATTAAAATAATAGTAGGTATAAAGCTAGTAACTACCTATATTCTTAATACTAACATAGGTAGGTACTGAAAACGTTTCTTCATAGTTATTATTCGCATTCCAAACAACCCATCAATAAAACCAAAGTAAAAAAAAGTTTAACTATTAGTTTTAGTTTATGGTATTGCCTATTGTGTAGTGTACTGTATTTGTCAGGACAGGACGACGACGACGACGCACCGAGCATACATACGGGAGACGCAACGCTACTGCGTTTGTATCGGAGCACGGCTAGCCAAAAATCCCTACTACTACGAAAATCGAAATCGCAATTTAATCTTTTATGACGTGACTTGTCTATCTCCGTTACCCATATCGCGCCCTGCGATATGGAGAGAGACAGAGCGAGCAAGGCCAGCGACAGGTTTGTTATCGCTGGCTTGGCTCGGGTATCTGGTAGTAAGAGCCGACCGTCCGACCAATCGGAAGCCTTGCTTGACGGCAACTTGACGGGATCACTACGAATGCCAGTCTGACGGACGATGATGTTGCGGTATATTTGTGAATATTTAAATTGTTATTTGTAATATTATTTCAAATAGTTTTTACTGAACGAATATTATTGTTTGAATCCAAAAAAAAAAATATTGAAAAATTAAACCAGACTGTTGTTCTAATATTTTTGAAAAGTTGTACTAATAATCAGTGATAGGAATAAGTAGGGCTTATTTACCTAAACTTCGAGGAACAGAGTAAAAGATTGGAGTCTTCCTTAAAACAATATTTTTTTCCGGTTTAATAATATTCATGGTGTTTTAATCTCGCGATTTAAAAAAAGTGGCCGCCATTTTGAACTTTTTAGTTACTGGACCGATTGCTTTCAAAATCGATATCTGGGTGTATGTGTGGGCTCTGAATACGAATCTCTAGTCAAAATTTAAAAAAAGTGGCCGCCATATTGAACTTTTCAGTTACTGGACCGATTGCTTTCAAAATCGATATCTGGGTGTCTGTGTGGGCTCTGAATACGAATCCGTTGTCAAAATGTAAAAAAGTGGCCGCCATTTTAAATAATAATATAATAACCGCCATAGCAACTAAAAAGTTCAAAATGGCGGCCAGTTTTTTTACATTTTGACAACGGATTCGTATTCAGAGCCCACACAGACACCCAGATATCGATTTTGAAAGCAATCGGTCCAGTAACTAAAAAGTTCAAAATGGCGGCCACTTTTTTAAATTTTTACAACGGATTCGTATTCAGAGCCCACACGGACACCCAGATATCGATTTTGAAAGCAATCGGTCCAGTAACTAAAAAGTTCAAAATGGCGGCCAGTTTTTTTAAATTTTGACAACGGATTCGTATTCAGAGCCCACACGGACACCCAGATATCGATTTTGGAAGCAATCGGTCGAGTAACTAAAAAGTTCAAAATGGCGGCCACTTTTATAAAATTTTGACAACGGATTCGTATTCAGACCCCACACAGACACCCAGATATCGATTTTGAAAGCAATCGGTCCAGGAACTAAAAAGTTCAAAATGGCGGAAACTTTTTTAAATTTTGACAACGGATTCGTGTTCAGAACCTACACAGACACCCAGATATCGATTTTGAAAGCAATCGGTTCAGTAACTAAAAAGTTCAAAATGGCGGTCACTTTTTTTTTAATTTTGACAACGGATTCGTATTCAGAGCCCGCACGGACACCCAGATATCGATTTTGAAAGCAATCGGTCCAGTAACTAAAAAGTTCAAAATGGCGGCCACTTTTATAAAATTTTCACAACGGATTCGTATTCAGAGCCCACACAGACACCCAGATATCGATTTTGAAAGCAATCGGTCCAGGAACTAAAAAGTTCAAAATGGCGGAAACTTTTTTAAATTTTGACAACGGATTCGTGTTCAGAACCTACACAGACACCCAGATATCGATTTTGAAAGCAATCGGTTCAGTAACTAAAAAGTTCAAAATGGCGGTCACTTTTTTTTAATTTTGACAACGGATTCGTATTCAGAGCCCGCACGGACACCCAGATATCGATTTTGAAAGCAATCGGCCCAGTAACTAAAAAGTTCAAAATGGCGGCCACTTTTATAAAATTTTGACAACGGATTCGTATTCAGAGCCCACACAGACACCCAGATATCGATTTTGAAAGCAATCGGTCCAGTAACTAAAAAGTTCAAAATGGCGGCCACTTTTATAAAATTTTGACAACGGATTCGTATTCAGAGCCCACACAGACACCCAGATATCGATTTTGAAAGCAATCGGTCCAGTAACTAAAAAGTTCAAAATGGCGACCACTTTTTTTAAATTTTGACAACGGATTCGTATTCAGAGCCCACACGGACACCCAGATATCGATTTTGAAAGCAATCGGTCCAGTAACTAAAAAGATCAAAATGGCGGCCACGTTTTTAAATTTTGACAACGGATTCGTATTCAGAGCCCACACGGACACCCAGATATCGATTCTGAAAGCAATCGGTCCAGTAACTAAAAAGTTCAAAATGGCGGCCACTTTTATAAAATTTTGACAACGGATTCGTATTCAGAGCCCACACAGACACCCAGATATCGATTTTGAAAGCAATCGGTCCAGTAACTAAAAAGTTCAAAATGGCGGCCACTTTTTTTGAATTTTGACAACGGATTCGTATTCAGGGCCCACACAGACACTTTTATTATAAAATAACCGTCGGAGGACCTTGGTTGAAAAATGTAAAATTTAGTAGAACGGACAGACATGCATTAGTTACGGAACCCTACATTCATTTTAAAATAAATGTTAAATTTTGTAGAACGGACAAACATGCATTTGTTACGGAACCCTACATTCATTTTGCAGCACTTATTAGTAGAATGGACAGACATAAACGTGTTACGGAACCCTACTTTTATTATAAAATAACCGTCGGAGGACCTTGGTTGAAAATTGTAAAATTTAGTAGAACGGACAGACATGCATTTGTTACGGAACCCTACATTCATTTTGAAATAAATGTTAAATTTTGTAGAACGGACAGACATGCATTTGTTACGGAACCCTACATTCATTTTGCAGAACTTAGTAGAATGGACAGACACAAACCTGTTACCGAACCCTACTTAACAGTTGCACTCCGGGTGTGCCGGCAGATCCCGTGCCACTCTAACTTAACCCTTAATGCAATGACTTAAGGTTTCATTTTAAAAATGACGCTGACGCGATGTCGCGATTTCGAGTTATAAATTTTATACCCACCTAAAAAAGTGCCAAGCACCGCTAAAGAAATTTTCACTTAAAAAAAAACAAGCAAACAAATAAACAAACAAATATACTTTCGCATTTATGATAAACAACATGATAGCAAACAAATAAACAAACAAATATACTTTCGCATTTATGATAAACAACATCGCATTTATTATAAACAACATCCCCGTATACAATAATTGATTTCAAATTTCTTTTCAGTCTGTCAAATTTGCCTATCATGTGTACGCGCCCGGTATGGCGCGCAGTCGTGCTCCTAACTCGCGGAATTATTGTATTTTTCACGTTTTAAGCGTTGTATTATCATTAAAATGACTTACCTATGAAAGGTTACGCCATCTTTTGTTATTCCTTATGATCTTGAGTTCTTTCGACACGTACGAACTGCACAACTCGCCATTTTGCGTAGTGCACATATACGTGTTCTTTGTCCCCAAGTCACATGTGCACTGACGTTCGATCCCGCAGACTATTATATTGTAAGAGCATAATGCACTAAGACGCGGCTAATTTTCCCATATAATAGCGCTCGACGGTTGCCACTCCCGTATGTATGCTTGGTGCGACGACGAGACGGACGCGCGACAACGAACAAGGAAGGTCGGGACTCGGGAGTCGAGCGGGCGGGCGGGAGCGAGCGAGGGGAAGGATACAACGCGACGGGGCTGCCAGGGCTGGATATTTCGTGTACGCGGGGAATTATAAGCCGTTTTTGAGATGAAACAAATTATGTAGTAACTTTTAGAAATCGTAATTATGTTTTAGGGTCCCGTGTGGCCCCGTCGCGAAAAAGGGACCGTTGTTATAGCCACAAGCTTAGGGTTCAACCAGAGGCGACTGTAATTTTTCCTACGGAGAAAGCCATGCTGTCCGTGTAGGACCCCTGCGACGTTGCTTCGCTTCTCGTAAGAGAGAGCGAGAAAGACTGATGTCGTCTTTCTCGCTCTCTCTTACGAGAAGCGAAGCAACCTCGCAGGGGTCTTATCACGTGACAGCATGGCTTTCTTCGTAAGAAAAATGACAGTCGGCTCTGGTTCAACCCGTCCGAATTGGTACAACCGCCCTAGTGACTGTCGGTAGAACGAAACGGTTACCTATAAAAATAGTTCGTGTTTTCCGCAAAGTTCAGTGCTTGTTGTCCGGCTTGACCTAAGGAAAGAACTGGCGACAACTAGTTGATGAAGGTGTTATGGGCTGACATCACGAATGTTGTAGGAGATGTATCCAACCGTGTCAGATTCAATAAAAAAATAATTATCAAACTGTCTTAAGCATGTGCATAATTATAAATTATAATTTGTCGAATGTTGAAATTATAAATTTATAATTCAACATTCAACCAATTGTTATTAAAATGTGCACGGTTCGTAAAGGCTATTTATGCTGAGTAAATGAAATGAAATGAAATAAAAATAATTACCTAAGTACTTAGACTAGGTAGGTATTATATAATTTTATAAAAATTATATAATTTTGTCCAACTTTGGTTGGACAAGGATCAAAATCCTGTTTGTAAATATTTCATAAAATTTTCAACGCACATTGATCAAGTGTAGGGAATAAATAACCTCCTTTTTTAAAGTCGGTTAATAAAATAAATAGGTCGGCAACACTGAACGCATGCGCGCAAGGAAGGATGGCGGATGGGGATACGGCCGCAGTCGATACGCGGCCGACGACGCGCGCGAACGGTTGTCGTTTCCAACATGGCGCCGCTTCCGCATCCGCCGGCGGCTCAAGGACACTCTTGTCAGCCGACAATAACATAAAACTACAAATTTCAACACTAACCACATCGTATATGCGATAACACCGATTTGTGAACGAACGCGTTAGTTAACTTTATGTGATGTGATAAAATAATTCGCTAGTGGTTCAATTTTCGAACGCCGGCGTGTGAGTTCGCACAGAGGATTTGATTTTGGAATTATTGGAAGCGGCCAGCAGTTTTATAGGTGAGTGAATCTAATGAAATAACGATCTCATTAGCTTGGGGTGTGAGTGCTGTTAGATACGTTTGTTTACATTTTAGTCGGTTGAGATAGGTAGGTAGGTATTACAACAAAATGAACTTTTGCTGAAAGGTTCTTGACCTTTGGATACGCACTTATATACCTATTTATATCTTTACGAGGAAGGATAATAAGCACATCTGTTCGCGAACCCCTCGGGTTTTCGAACTTCAAAAACCAACCCGGCGAGTCTGCCGCACTGCACAGTGATATTATCAAGAATAATAGGGTACCTATAACATTAATTTAACAATAAACATCCAGGTTATAAAAGGTTAATGCCCTGCCAAGTTGTAAGTGAAGATTATTTTCACCATGTCGATATAATTTCTTGCATGCAACACGATTTATTTATACCTACATGTAAGCAAGAACAATCATAAACACGGTGGTTTATTTTTAATTAAATGAATTGTATATTTTCGTAGGAGGGAGATTTGATTACTGATTATTAATGATTATATATATATCTGAAACTAAACCTTTTTTTTTATTTCCTTAGAGAGGTAGTAAGTAAAGCGTCACCAGTCTCCAACACTTTACTTACGCGAACGAAATATGCGACACGCGCGCATTGTGTGCAAAACAAACTGGGCCCCTGTTGTGATGCAAGCCAGACCGCCATGCACACAACCAACTCTACCTACCTACTCACATGAGAAATACGTGGGTGTACCAAGTACTGAAACTTGTTTTGAAGCGCTGCCGACAACGAAACCCACGCCTTAACTTCCCTATTCCAACTGGGAACAATCTCGTGGCAGTCTGTTCCTGTGTCCACATTCGTACCGAAAGGAAGTTCTTTGATGACATATGCGTTCATAAATTTATAATATGGTTTATGGTGTTGAAATATTTTATTTTTAATATTTTGTCTGGCTACGAAACACAATGGCACCCTTGTGTGCGATGTTATGGGTTTCGTTCGGGTAAATTAAAAATGTTGCCAGCTGGGTCATGTTTCATTCAAGGTAGGTACATATATACTCGGGTACATATGTAGGTACCTTACCTACCTACCTAATTTGCGTTCGCGTTTGGGTTCTATCAAATTGTATGAATACTGGACATCTGTGGCAGATCCCTTTGCGATTTCTATGTCTACAATACGAGTTTATAGAATGCCATAGATGTTTGCTCGCCTATAACTCGAGAACGGCTCAACAAATGTACCTAGGTACATGTGGTTTTCACAATGCAATCTGAATATCTCCGGAAAAAGAGAGTGAAAGCCGGCAACCAAGTGAATAGAGCATTGCACGCTATTACGAGCAGCCAAAGTATGCCCACTAGGGCACGTTTGGCTGTCCATGGTGGAGTGCTGGCCCCTACGTACGGGAGTGAAAGTTGGGCATGGACATGGCAGACGAAGCATAAAAACAAAGTAGGTATATCCACTAGCTAGGGCACGTTTGGCTGTCCATGGTGGAGTGCTGGCCCCTACGTACGGGAGTGAAAGTTGGGCATGGGCATGGCAGACGAAGCATAAAAGCAAAGTATATCCACTAGCTAGGGCACGTTTGGCTGTCCATGGTGGAGTGCTGGCCCCTACGTACGGGAGTGAAAGTTGGGCATGGCAGACGAAGCATGAAAGCAGGATAAATGCTGTGGAAATGCGCGCGTTGAGGAGTAGGTATGTGTGGAGTTACAATGAAAGATAAGATTGAGAAATAGTGTAATGCGAGAGTGCTGTGGCGCTGTGGTCTGAAAGAAGATATAGTGACAAGGATTGAGAAAGGAATGCTTCGGTGGTTCGGTCATGTTGGAAGAATGGATGATAGGAGACAAACGATAGAAAATGGAGCAAAATGTGGGTGGAAGAGTCGGGAAGGGTCGCCCTAGACGCACGTACCTGGACCAGATCAGGCATGTGCTCAAAAAAGGTCAAGTGCGTAGTACCCGTACGTAACCGACGAGCACGCATGAAGAACATTATGAGAGTGGAAGAGGCAGCAGAGGTGTGTTAGGAATTCAGGATCGTGATTCGTGACACATGGAGATCCGTTTTCTCTGCCTACCCCACCGGGAAACAGGCGTGACGCTATGTATGTATGTATGCAACATCACGGTATCGTAAATATGGGCTGAGCAGTAGGCGCGGAAGTGATCTGATCAGACTAGGAAACCTTCTAAGTAATTAAGTATGACGAAACATATTTCGTGATCGAAGTACCTAGGAAAGAAGAAGAAGTTCGAGTTCAATTATAACGCGAGTGGAGCCACGGGCACAGAACAGCTAACATAACAAGGTAACATTGTAATCAACTATTGTAATAGGTATTGTTATGTAGGTATTTCCTCTATTATTTCGCAGTCCAGTTTCCTTCTCGCTATTAGGTGCACTGTTTGTTAGGTAATTTTTATTTTTATTTATTATGTATCGCCCCAGTGGGGGAAGATTGTACCTAGGTAGGTAACAAATATACCTACATAACACACGCCACGCTTTATCCCGACAAACGGGATAAGCAGAGTAATCGGTGTTGTGCTGCAAGGTACACTTGTCAATTACAGCACAACACCGACCACCACGTTTAGCCATGTATTAGGACAAGATAACTATCAAGCAGGAAGTAAAGTTCGAAGACCCACCTGCTGCATAACTTGATGGAAGGACTGGGCCAACGTGAGAGGTGACTATCCTGTCGCATCTTGTCCTTATCCCTTAGTCGCCTTTTTACGACATGCACGAAGAGAGATGCAGTGGGGCTATTCTTTTTAAATACTGGCCCCACACGGCAAGAATATGTAACTATAAATTAATATTAATTTAAATACATATATTTTATATTCGTAATGTAATTTGTAAGTTTTTTTTAAATATGAAATACTAGCTAACGTATACCTACTTAGTCCCGGATGGTGCATATCCGAAAACTTGAATTTAAATTATTTTATTTGACTACCTATTTATTATTTTCACCGCATAGTCTATGGGCCATAGATTTATTCAAGGTCGTCACACACAACCAAAAAGCCTTCTTAGGGGAAACTCGGGTGACGTACGAGTAGGTAAGTACCTACCTACCTATCTTAGGTAGGTAGGTAGCGGTGTCACCCCGTGACTTAGTTTTCATAATACACCTCATGAATGCACATTTTACAGAAACATAAAGGAATTCCCTATTTTATTTATTCGTATAATAAATAATGTATTATTTATCTATCATACATGGTATAAATTATTATTATTAATAATAACATTTCGTAAAAGGCGACTAAGGGATATGACCCCCTTCTTATATTACTAGGTCGTAGGGTTTAACCCGCCCGGGTTGGTAACACCGCACTGATGAAAGGTCGATCGAAACGGCTATGTAAATAGTTTGTGTTTTCCGTCCAGTTCAGTGTAGCCGACATGAAATGAAGGGAAGCACTGACATGGCACCTAGTTCACCCGGTGGCTGACATCACGGATGTTGTAGGCGATGTAGCGACGTGACGGTCGAATGGTGGTGTTATGGGTGTTATGGGCTGACATCACGGACGTTGTAGGTAATGTAGCCAACCGTGTCAGTTACCATAAAAAAAAAAAAATTTATCTGAAAAAAATAGGGCCTCTCTTAGAGTTTATAGGACAACCTAAACGAAAATCCTAAGTATTATAAACCTAGTCAGCCTCGGTAGCTCAGTGACACCAGTGGTCGGTCGACTGTTATTAAGCAACCCTAGGTGCGGTCAGTTCTTGGATGGGTGACCGCTCGACCGTTGGAGGCTGACCGTGGTTCAGATTCCACGTTAAACTGTAGGTCCCTTCCCTTCTTACCTTACTAGGTGGTAGGGTTTATCCCGCCCGGGTTGCTATCACCGCACTGAACGAAACGTCGGCGGTCGAAACGGCTATAGTTCGTGTTTTCCGTTCAGTGAGGCCGACATGAAATGAAGGGAACCACTGACATGGCACCTAGTTCACCCGGTGTTATGGGATGACATCACGGATGTTGTAGGTGATGTAATCAACCGTGACAGTTTCCATAAAAAAAAAATTAAAGTTCTCACGGAAAACACAATGGTACGGAACCCTCTCAACGCGAGTTCGACTCGCACTTCACCGCTTCTTTGTATATGAAGACGCATTCTTAAAACGAATGTAGTCTTCCGGCCAGCCAGACAAATCGATCGGCAGGCGTGGCCAACCATTCCTCAAGTCAATGCTGTGTGACCATACGTAACCCCCACTGTTCACTTCAGACATTTATCATCATCGTTCGTAAGACTATTCCCAGACAATGGACAATAGTCTTCAACATTCATCATTCTGAAAAACCGGTCAAGTGTGAGGTAGACCCGTGCGGCGAGGGTTCCGCATGTATAAAGTATGTATTTATTTATTTATTTACTAGCGTTTGCCCGCGGCTTCGCTCGCGTGAAATTCGTATTTAAAAAGAAGAAAATAAGTAAGTCCGCTACCGTACCTTTATTTCGGCGCACGGAACAATTCGGTTTGTATGCGAGCCGAATTTTATTTTATTTAGCCTATCCTGTGTCTCGTATAGTTAAATGTGCTTGTACTAAGTTTCATCCAATTCGGATGGTCGGTTTAAGAGTTATGGAGGAACATACATACATACATACAGAAAATATTTCTAAAAATCGTAAATTAAGTTTTAGTATCATACATAGAGTCTACAAACGCAATATATCATAAAACAAAGTAACTTACCTTTTTTAAAATGAATGATGATTTATTATTAGGAACCTATTTCTTCTGTCAGATATTATAGAACTACGATTTCTTGGTCTGAGAAGTACGACAATACATTTCTCAAGGTGAGTATTCAGCTTTTGCGCTTAAAGATTTCCCCGAGATAATAGTCCACCGCGCAGGGTTTGTTGCTCTGTGATACGCAGACTTCTCAAAATATACCTAGTTGAACTACTGAGACATAAAAGTATCACTAGTTCAACGGTTGAACTAATCGGGTGTACTAGTGAGACTGACTGAGACTAATTTGGTGGATTTTTTTGTGTGACTGAAGGACGGAGAAGACAGAAGTTAAGAAAATAATAATTTTAAAATATTTGTTTTATTTATTTTTTTATTTATGCGTACTTCTTCTCGAAATAGTTATATACAATACAATAAAAACATTCGAAACATTTTGTTTTTAAGGTGTCTAACGCACATGTCCGAAGGACATTCGGTCATCATAGCATAGGCGACGCGAATACAAAAATTAATCAAACAATCAAATTGAAATACTTAAATACTTCAAATCATGTAAATTTTGAGTCAGCAGCCATGAATGTAAAGAATAAAGAAGCACCTTTTTCATGCCAGAGGAGCGCTCACCGCGAACACTGCACATTCTCAGCTATTGCCATGCCCAGCAGCTAAGTTTAGACCGAGGTTTAGACAGAACAGACGCGCTGACTCCTCACTTCCTCTTACTCACTCGCTCGAGGCGCGAGACTTACCTCGAACGTGACTAATCTACACCCCGTATAGCCACGAATATGAAGCACGCTGTATATGTAGTGCCGAGAACTAAAAATTATAGACCGGACATCGAGGAGAAGAAGTGTAAAGCTATGTCATTATAAAAACCGGCCAAGTGCGAGTCGAACTCGCGCACCGAGGTTTTCGTACCCATACAAGTATGGGGATCCCTTAATTTTTACTTACTTTTACTTTAGCCGGCACGACCGAAGGGAAGCACTGATATGGTACCAAGTTCACCCGGTGGCTGACATCACGGATGTTGTAGGCGATGTAGCGACGTGACGGTCGAAATCTCACACTTTTTTTCGGCCTAGCTCTCATTCGCCAAGTGTGTTGTGTGGATGTAACGTGCGAAAAAGAACTTCATTCCAAAAATTCTGATTTTGTTCTTGGAGATCAAATTCTGAATTACGTCATTGAAGTGTCATCTAGTGTCAGAAGAAGGATCCCTGCTTATGTACACTTTGATCAGATTTATATCCCCTACTAGCATTTTATTCCAAGAAGAGGTTCCAGGCCACGTTAAACTGCCATAGCATTTAGCACCTAATCGTAGCTACACAAACTTGCCTAATTTATTAAAGGCACGTAAATGCTATACTTGAGGCGTTCAAGCGAGTCAATTTGCTTTATAATAGCTTAACCGGTAGGCCCCCTCTTTGAACGTGCCGTGGTGTGTGTGCGTGGGTTTGTACTGTGCTACCACCGATGTCAAGTTGTCGCTTAATTATCGTTTTTGTCAGCCTCGTTAGTTCAATGGTGCGATCGGTCGACTGTCATTCGTAATCCTAACACACCTTGATGCGGTCAGAGCTTGGATGGGTAGACCGTTGGAGGTTGACGTGGTTCGGATTCCACGTAAAACTGTAGGTGTCTACCCTTAGGTAGGTAAGGTAACCTACCTGCCTTACTTACAGGTGGTAGGGTTTAACCCGCCCGGGTTTGTACCACACTGTTCAGTTCAGTTCCACACTGAATGAAAAATTGAATTTCCATAAAAAAATTATATGAGGGTGAATAGTGTTCTGTATTATTATATCGTTGTCTGGATTAACCGGAGAATGTACGTGTAATAAACGGAACTATAATAGTAATAACTAGAATATCTGTAATATAATCTACTTTTCATTTTCGTAATGGCATGTGTTGTAAAATTTTACAAACATTTATGAAATCGATGATACGGTTGGTGATGATATATATTAAATTCTTAGGACGGTTAAATATTTTTTTTTATGTTTTCATCCTGTTAATTCCCTGTCCTACCTCCCATTGTCCGCCTGTGGCCGCCAAATCTCAAACACCTTTATCACCTCGTTTATCATATCACTCAATAAATTATTATTGGAATCATATGAAATTGTTACTTTAATGTAATGTGCCGAATGAATTCCTGATTCATTGAAATCCCAATAATGCACAATTTAATATAAATTTATATCAAGTTAAATTTGTATGGTTGCTCTCAATTGGCTAGGAATTCATACTGTTTTCGACGTTTTATTGCTTAGCTGATTTCCTATGTTCATATCTGAATGCATTTTCAGATCATCATGAGGTGACCATAGCTTTAGACAACAATTATATTCTACAAGTTAGTATCACCATTCGTTTATTAAAATTCTTTCAGTTAAAGCATGGAGATATCTGTTGTCTCTGCCTACCCCACCGGGAAACAGGCGTGACGCTATGTATGTATGTATGTATCTAAGGGTGAAATAGTTAATTATAGTGTAATTTTGCGGTTCGCAAATAGTGGTAGGTAGGTACCCAACCCAGGGTACGCTGACTCAAGACATGCTCAAGAGAAGGATGGGTACGCGTGGTCCACTATCTCATTAGTGAAAATTGAAAAGTGGGACCTATTTCGTATTGTGTATGTATTGTGATTACTAAGTCGATATTAGAACCCCTAATAAATTACTGATACGATGGATACACAACATATTTATATGAAAAACCTATATAAAAATAACAACCAATGAAATGGTTTTATTTCAACAGTTTTACTCGGGGGTACTCGAACTCTCAGAAAATTCGCTAATGATCATTGATAATTGGGATTTCGATTGGGATTCCATGATCATTGATAATTGGAACCGCTGCGCTGGTCTAATTCATCAGACTATTATTTCATAGTTTAGCATTTTCATGTATCTTCTTTACGACCTACCTATCCCATTTATGTTATATCATTTCCAAAAATATTATGTGCAGTATGTATTTGTCATTCAGTGGTATCAGTATAATTTGAAAAACAGTAATACAGTGAACTGCTTACGATCCCAATGCGGGTATCAGGCCCCACAGAACACTCAATCGTCAAGTTACATCGCCGGAATAAAAATTGCCCATAGCAATATTTCACGAAAATGGAATTAACGACACTTACGCGACAAGAATCAAGCAGTACAACCATCCGCAATGGGAGCGCTCACACAGGCACACTTCCAACGTCATTTTCCGTTCCGTTCTTCAGTTCCGTTATGTAACTTCCTGGGTTAGCGTAACGGAAATCGGGATACTCCCTCGTAAGTAGGTCACAGGAATCGTTCCGGGATTCTCTTGTTTGCTAGCCGGACGCGGAATTAGGTCGCGCGGGCTTTGTTTGCGAGCACGTGTTGGCTTATTGTTATGAATATTTAAAGATGCCTTTTAGAAATGTTATAGCTGCTAGGCCATGAATTTGAATAGTAGGATTTTTACCGAGATTTTTACAGATTTTCAAAAGGGCTCGCCCATATCCTAGTCAGAAAAAAAGTAATCACACTGTTTCTTAGAATCAAGTTAGTAATTAGTTAGTAATAGGTACTTACACCTACTAGAATCCAACGAATTAAAAAGTGCCGTTGCTAGAATCCGGACTTTACGTGTGACGTGCATAAAAATTGTAAACCCGTACATATACCTACCACCTATTAACTAATAGTCTAGTAGGTACTTGCACCTATAATATATGTACCTACCTACATATTATCAATGTTGTGCTGCAAGTACTCTTGTAAATTACAGCACAACACCGATCACCACAGAAAACACTAACTATTTACATAGCCGTTCCGAGCGACCTTTCATTCAGTGCGGTGGTACCAACCCGGGCGGATTAAACCCTACCAACTAGTAATATAAGAATGGAGTCATATCCCTTAGTCGCCTTTTACGACATACACGGGGAGAGATACAGTGGGGCATCTTTTAAAGTACCGGCCGGGCCCAACACGGTAAGTAACACACGAGTACAACATTACACAGCATATCTTTTTTTTACCCGACTACGGCGAAGCAAAAGGAGGGTTATGTGTTTGACCGGTATGTATGTATGTATGTATGTATGTATGTATGTATGTATGTATGTTCATCTGTTCCCTCATAACTTCTAAACTACTTATCATAATTTGACAAATGAGATATCGTTGAAAGCGTCTTGACCGTCCGCTGGTTATAGGTTATGTCACGTCACATGAAATTGACTATGGCGCCCTCTAGGTGACAAAAAGTCATGATCTAAAAAAATTTTTTTTTTTAATGATGCCGTGTTGGGTATCAAATGAAAGGGCTTAATTAGCACATTTCAGAAATATATATATTGTTAGCTGTTGCTTTCGGATTTGCTTGCATGCACCCGATAATTGGGAATAATTTCTAAATAAAATCAGACCTCACTCCAAACCTACCCAAAATACATCCTACTAATATTATAAACGCGAAAGTTTGTGAATGAGTTGCGTTCAGGAAGACGATAAACCTACTCAAAGAAAGTAAGTAACTAAGGGCGAGGCCGAAGGCCGAGCTGCGTTCAGGAAGAAGATAAACCTTCTTGAAGACAGTAAGTAACTGAGGGCGAGGCCGAAGGCCGAGGTGCGTTCGGGAAGACTATAAACCTTCTCGAAAACGGTAAGTAATTACGGGCGAGGCCGAAGGCCGAGCTGCGTTCAGGAAGAGGATAAACCATCTTTAATAAAGTAAGTAACAAAGGGCGTGGCCGAAGGCCGAGCTGCGTTCGGGAAGGCTAAATCTTCTCGAAGAAAGTAAGTAAGAAGGGCGAGGCCGAAGGCTGAGCTGCGTTCAGGAAGACGATAAACTTTTTCGAAGACAGTAAGTAACCATGCGCGAGGCCGAAGGCCGAGCTGCGTTCATGAAGAGGATAAACCATCTTCAAGAAAGTAAGTAACAAAGGGCGAGGCCGAAGGCCGAGCTGCGTTCGGGAAGACTAAACCTTCTCGAAGAGAGTAGGTAACTAAGGGCGAGGCCGAAGGCCGAGCTGCGTTCAGGAAGAGCATAAACCATCTTTAAGAAAGTAAGTAACAAAGGGCTAGGCCGAAGGCCGAACTGCGTTCAGGAAGAGGATAAACCATCTTTAAGAAACTAAGTAACAAAGAGCGAGGCCGAAGGCCGAGCTCCGTTCAGGAAGAGGATAACCTTTTCGAAGAAAGTAAGTAACAGAGGGCGAGTCCGAAAGCCAAGCTGCGTTCAGGAAGACCATAAATCTTCTCAAAGAAAGTAACTTCTTTGCTACTTATTTCGAAAAGGTTTATCCTCTTCCTGAACGCATCTCGGCCTTCTGCCTACATAGTTACTTACTGTCTTCGAGAAAGTTTATCGTCTTCCTGAACGCAGCTTGGCCTTCGGCCTCGCCCTTTGTTACTTACTTTCTTCGAGAAAGTTTATAGTCTTCCCGAACGCAGCTCGGCCTTCGGCCTCGCCCTTTGTTACTTACTTTCTTAAAGATGGTTTATCCTCTTCCTGAACGCAGCTCGGCCTTCGGCCTCGCCCTTTGTTACTTACTTTTTTTGAGAGGTTTATAGTCTTATCAAACGCAGCTCGGCCTTCGGCCCCGCCCTCAGTTACTTACTTTCTTAAAGATGGTTTATCCTCTTCGTGAACGCAGCTCGGCCTTCGGCCTCGCCCATAGTTACTTACTGTCTTCGAGAAATTTTATGGTCTTCCTGAACGCAGCTCGGCCTTCGGCCTCGCCCTTTGTTACTTACTTTCTTCGAGAGGGTTTATAGTCTTCCCGAACGCAGCTCGGCCTTCGGCCTTGCCTATAGTTACTTACTATCTTCAAGAAGGTTTATCTTCTTCCTGAATGCATCTCGGCCTTCGGCCTCGCCCTTAGTTATTTTTTTACTTCAAGAAGTTTTATAGTCTTCCTGAACGCAGCTCGGCCTTCGGCCTCGCCATCAGTTACTTACTTTCTTCGAGACGGTTTATCGTTTACCTGAACCCAGCTCGCCCTTATGGACTATGGTACACATGTTAAAATTATATAAAACAATAAAACCTAAACAAACAAAACATGTAAAACGGCTCTGCAAGTACTTTATCACGAAGTTATAACCCCAAAATAATTGAAATAAAAAATAAGTTCAAAAACTAAAACCCGACTACTGAAAAATCACGCTCTAAAAAGTATGAAACAAGAAAATATTGTCATCTGAAATTGTTATGTACAAACTATTCCATATTTTATCGTCTATTATTTAAACAACTTACACGTAATATATTTTAATGTATTTAATAAATATTCATAGTGTTGTTCAGAGGATAGCCGTGGTCGTATGCCACCTACCCTATAGGGCAAAGTGGCATACGACCATGGCTATCCTCTGAACAACACTATGAATATTTATTAAATACATTAAAATATATTACGTGTAAGTTGTTTAAATAATAGACGATAAAATATGGAATAGTTTGTACATAACAATTTCAGATGACAATATTTTCTTGTTTCATACTTTTTAGAGCGTGATTTTTCAGTAGTCGGGTTTTAACTCGAAAAGTGACTTCTAGCTATTAATTTCCATGCATTGCACTGTCTGTGTGTATTGAAAGGTGATATTGTTGAGTATTGTATGTCCATGCAGAAACTTGATTCCAATCAAACCAAGAAGTTTTACCGTTCAAGTAGGTGTATTTTATGAATCAGTGAGTGGTAACAATTAATATTTCTAACGAGTTTCATTCCAACGATCGTCTATTTCCAGTTTCCACTTGTCGGAAAAACCGAGTGTATTCAGAAATGCCTGTGTGCTTTTTTATGTTTTTTTTATGTAATCCGCTATGGGTGGTTGTGTCGGAGGGGCCAAAGCACATGCTCCGACCAGTCAATATCACCTCCGAGAAGGTAGATGCCGTAGCGGAGACTTCCCTGCATTGCTGGCTATACTGGACTAGAGGAGAACACAACCGAGGCTGCTATGCGGCCATCTTACATCCAGTACGGTGGTATCAACCCAGTCTGCTACAATTTGAGCCTACCATCTAGTAAGGGGCAAGGAAACCGCTGGAACCAGGGAAGGGTGCCAGTCCTCCCAGCCTTCAGCGGTACGGAACCACTTCTTTCCGCCGACGCACTTGATGTCGTCGTCTCACCTGGCGGGTGGTCTCCCCATACTCCGCTTTCCTGTCCACGGCCGCCAGTGTAGGTAGGACACGCTTACTCCAACGGTCGTCATCCCTTCGGCTGATCTATACCAATACCAATTAATACCATATGAAAAAAATAGGCGTGTCTGTACACTATATTATATTTGCATTAATTGTATTGAGCATTACTAAACGGTTTGCCAATGACCTCTGACAATTTGAAATAGACCATTGCAATCGCATCGATGTGCAATCGATTTATTATTTCCGTACTAAGCGTAGAATATTCCAGGAATTATCTAATATTCATAACTACCTCGCCAGCTGACGATTATTGCAGAACTTGTCATTGTCAGCCTCGGTAGCTCAGTGGTGCGGTCGGCCGACTGCTGCGCGGTCAGTATTTGGATGGGTGACCGCTCGACCGTTGGAGGCTGACCGTGGTTCGGATTCCACGTTAAACTGTACGCCCCTCCCTTCGTACCATACTTGGTGGTAGGGTTGGTATCTATCACCGCACTGAGCGAAAAAGTTCGTGTTTTCCGCCCAGTTCAGTGTAGCCGACATGAAATGAAGGGAAGCACTGACATTGCACCTAGTTCACCCGGTGTTATGGGCTGACATTACGGATGTTGTAGGTGATGCAGCCAACCGTGTCAGTTTTCATAAAAATAAAAAACTCTCGGTGCACGTCGAACTTGCGTATATGTATATGTACTTTTGAACTTGTATGTATGTAAATCACGAATGTATTTAGTTGTATGTTATTACTATTATCTATGTTTTATTGTTTAGTTTTTAAAAAAAAATTATCTCATTTAATTTTCCGCACTACCCATCTACCCTACTCACAATCCCAGGTATGACTGGCAGATAATGCCCTTAGGCTTTAAGTCCGCCTTTTGTCACTTTTTGTGCAATACGGTATATTTTCATTTTCATTTCATTTCATTTCAACTATCGATGGGTCAACGTGCTAATACCTACTACACTACCACAATCAAATTGTCTTGTCCTTCACGCTCGTGCTGCGCTACGCATGTTAATTATGTGCGTAATTTGTCATTAATTAATTACATATCGACACCGATTAATAACTGACATGTTAGTTTCCTGTGCATTTCGTTGCAGTGTGTGATTTGTTGTATGTGTTTAAATTACAGCTTATTCATGTAGATATAATTGTTATGAACATGTTGTAATTAATTACAATTTATCGTTGGAAGTTGTATTACAACGTACAAACCCACGCGGGCCACGTGGAGAGCACTTTCCGTATCGTTCTAAAGTTTGTTCCCTCTCCAAATATCTTCGTTCTTATTTTTGTCATCCTCTCGGTAGCGTGGTGGTGCGATGGGTCGAACGCCGTTCGTGACCAGGGCTCGTTCAGAACTTGGATGTGTGACCGTTCGACCGTTGAGGCTGACTGAGATTCGGATTTTACTTTAAATTGTGTGGTTCCCTTCCTATGTGGGGTGTATGTAACCGGTCCGCGTTGATACCACTGCACTGGGGCACAGATTACTTAATAGTTACTTCGTACTGGGGTTCCATCATAGGCATCACCGCACTGAATGAAAGGTCGATCGGCGCGGCTATGTAAATAGTTCTTGTTTTCCTTTTTTTATTTATTTTTTTATTATGGAATCTGACACGGTTGGCTACATCACCTACAACTACTCTTTCAGTCACACAGACACTACTCGCATCAGCCACAGCAGCACACAGCACACAACGGCGCTCGGAGGATACTTTGCTTAGGTATATAAAGTTTAATAATATAATTATGAATGTATAAAATCTGGCCATTTACATCAAGAATAGTACTGTATAAATAATAGACGGCGACAAAACTGCTTTTGCGGATAAGCCTTGTAGGCTTCGCAGAACATAAAATTGTAAAATATAGAAGTATGTATAAATAAATAAATAAAAAAAAAAAAAAAAAAAAACGTCCGTGATGTCAGCCCATAACACCGGGTGAACTAGGTGCCATGTCAGTGCTTCCCCCTTTGATCGTGCCGGTTACACTGAACTGGTCGGAAAACACAAACTATTTACATAGCCGTTTCGACCGACGCGACGTTTCATTCAGTGCGGTGGTACAAACCCGGGCGGGTTAAACCCTACCACCAAGAAAGATTAGGAGGGAAGGGACCTACCGTTTTACGAGGAATCCAAACCTCGGTCAGCCTCCAACGGTCAGCGATCACGCATCCAAGTACTGACCGCACCCAGCGTTGCTTAACATTCAATAGCGACAGTTGACTGTCTGCACCACTGAGCTATCGAGGCTGACCAACTTCCGTGTAGCCGGCACGACCAAAGGGAAGCATTGACATGGCACCTAGTTCACCAGTAGTGTTATGGTCAACCCATAACACTACAATTAGTAGTGATAGGGGCTATAAATAGGCAAATTTCCCGTATGTACTTCCCTTCTCAGCGATTGTATATTCATTCGTTCCGATAATAACATGGAAAATGATTGAGTCATCTTCGAATGTTCGAATGCGCGCGCTTGTGTCCGTCAAGTTCAAGTTCCATCCAAAGTTTGTAACAAATTTTGTTCTTCCTGTCAAATGTTTGTAACAAAACACACTTTGTTGTCATATCCGCGAGGAATGTGTGTTGCGGCGTGCGAGTCTCATCGATCGCTGACATTTTGTTTATAAGTTTAACGCCATGTTGGCATAGTTTGTCTATACGTAATTGAAATTTGTGTCGCATAATATTGTTATATGTTGAAGTAATATTATGCATCTCTATCTCTTCTCTATCTCTAATCTCTAGTTCATATAAAAGGGAACGTCTGTCTGTATGTAGATATTAATGTTTGAGGTAAACTCCGGAACCACTGAACAGATATTACTGCAGGTTGCACCAATGGAAAGAGTAGTTCTTGAGGCTCACTAATAGGCTAATATACCATCACGCTAAATAATCTCTACCTACTTATTATAAAAGGGAACTTCTGTCTGTATGATGTATGTTTGAATATAATGATTACCTATGTAATTCCAATTATTTGAATTTGAAGTTGTGGTAAACTCCGGAACCACTGAACAGATTTTAATAATAAAGAAGTTTTATTTTATTTATTTAATGCAGTTTGCAATGGTACTTAATTTTATAGCAATACTGCATATAATTCATTACAAGGTAACGATATAAATATTATGACAGCTGATATTGTAATCATCGACGTTGAAAACTCCGAGACACGACACTCGCGGCTCTTAACATTTAGATTAGACCTGTTTCGATCTGTTCATCTGTAGGCGTATCAGCAATGCTGGAGACAGGCGTCCATTGTCGCTGTGTGGGTCCCATTGTCATGTTATCTGGGTATTACAACGCCGAGCCGGGCTAGCGTATAACGCCACGAGATTCTGTCACAACACGCAACATGTGTTTTAAGGCGATCCATAGAAGGCACAAATAAAAAAAATTGTCAGAAACGTTTGTTTTTGTTTTGTTATTTGAAATTTTAAATATTTTTTCTCATATTACTCCTATATTTTTTTGGAATGCTGACTAAAGATGTGTAAATTAGGGATTGATCTTTAATTATTTTAATTTTGGATTCAAAATTATGAAAGAATCAATATTTCATAATTTTTTTTTTAATCTTTGACGTGTTCCATGGTGGAACAATTTTATTTTTATAAAATGGTAGAAACCCACTCAACGGGAATAAACTATTTTGACTTTTGACTTCTGACACGGTTGGCTGTAGCCACCGTGTATCATCTACAACATCTGTGATGTCAGCCCATAACACCTTCGTGAAGTAAGTGCCATGTCAGTGCTTCCCTTTGGTCGTGCCGACTACACTGAGTTGGACGGAAATCACGCTTTTACATAGCCGTTTGAGGCGAACTTTCATTCAGTGCGGTGGTTGCAAATATTTCGTAAGAATTAAACCCTGTCATCTATACCTAGTAAGGTTTATTCCCATAAACCTTACAGGGATTTACAGTTTTACGTGGAATCCGAACCACGGTCGACCTCTAACGGTCGAACGATCCAAGTTCTTACCGCGCACAAGTGTGCTTAGATCACGAACAGCAGTCGACCGATTGCACCACAGAGCTACCGAGGCTGACATACTAAATAGGGAAAAAAAACAGAAAATGACAATAGTGGGCTTGAAAAAACTGAAACCGACATTTATTTCGCGCGCGACACTTATACACGATAGTACGAGAGCGCACCGTAAAAAACCAACGTCATCGAGTACCAAGATGGGACTAGTTTGTGGTGGTCTAGAATAGGATAGGCATCTAAAATATACAGGGTTGCCTGAGCAAATCCTGGCACGTTTTGTGTAAAAGGTAATTAAACATGTCATTTTTTTGGTGCAATTTACGTCATCGAGTACCAACTGGAGACCTGGCACATTCGATGAAGGTCATCAATAAGAGCACAAAAATACTAGGTTGCCTCGTCCTACCTTGGCAGTTTTTGGAGTCGGGCAAATTTAAGAGTGGTGAAAAATGGTCAAATTTACGTCATCGAGTACCAAGATGACAGTCACACCATTCGATAGTTCTGATAACCTAATTCATAAAAAACCTTGGTTGCCTGCCCTCACCTTGGAGCATTTCCTAGTCGGCCAAGTTGAATATCGGATAGCCGCCTTGTTACTAAGTTCTAAAATCGTTCATGTGTAATCATAGGACCGTTTAAAGTATATTTATTATAAAACTGTGAACACTTTATTAATCCAGCTATACCAGTGGTAGTCAAACCGCGGCCCGCGGGCCGCATGCGGTCCGCGCGGTATTTGTACGCATTGTCACAAACAGCGCAGATAATAATATATATTTTAGCTTTTACTCAGTATGAAAATATTATCTGCGCTGTGAGTGTGTGTGCGCGCTTGACGACAAAAACTGATGCGTGAATATTCAGAGCAAGTGAGCGGGTGGCGGGACTGGCGGGAGAAGAGTTTCGGCAAATTTTCCAACTGTTGCTGCCCTGCGATACCTACGACATATCTAATATCTATCAAGATATGGTGTCATATTTGAAGGAATATTTGACATAAATTAAAAAAAGAATAACGATGTGAAAAGTATTAAAAATTTCTACAAAGAAAGCCCGTAACATTTTGAAAATGATGAAATGAAATTATTTAGCCAGTTGATGAACGAAATCATCGAACTAAAACACGGCACACAACCTAAAGCTCACTTCATCGAACATCTTGAAAAGCATGAGGACATAAAATTTTTGAGAAAGCCTAGCACCCTTAAATGTTTTCAAGACTCCACACTATTTTAACAAAGTTTCTTTCGACGTACCTCTGAGAAGTTTCATTTTCAAAAATGAACATCTTAAAAAACAAATATTGCAATAGCCTTTTCAGCCGGAACACGCAATGAGGATTGCATGTAGTCCCAAAGACGCCAACATAGAAGAAATAAGTAACGTAGTACACCTTTACTTTAAATTACTTTAAAGAACACAGTACACCTCAATACTTTAAATTATGTCACATATAAATTAACTAAAACATGTTTGTCGTTGTATTAAACATCTCGAAGACACATTTTTTGTTTACTATACAGTACGTGGCAGTGAATCGGGATTTAAAAAGAGACAATCCGGTTGTTGAGCATCTCTCTGTCGTTCTAACTCGCACGTCTCTGTACTGTACCCTATAAGCTTTTCGAGACAATAGTTTCGCCTTCAACTCTATGAACGATCAAAATCCAACGTCTCTGGACACATTCCCCACCCAGGACGTCCAGACTACCGTCGTTGGGGAATTGGTTGGAGACATCCTGGAAAGTAGCTTGAAGATGAGATGGATCAACCTTAGTAGAGAAGGCGCAAGCTTTCGTTTTGGCTACCTTGACGTTGACCAAGTTCTCCTTTCCCAAGAGGATACTTTTTCGTAAACGAGTCAACCTGAGCAACAGTTTCGCGCCTCGCATTTGCTGCTGAGGCCCCTCTACCCTTCCAGTCGTTGGTGAACCCTTGTTGATAAATAAAAGAAACAGCATTGGCGGCAGCACGGACCCTTGTGAAACACAAGCTGATTGATTAATCGACCAGATAGGCACCATCTAGGGCGACAAAGATCAACCGACCACTCAAACACTGGAAATGCAAGTGCACAGTTTTGTTGGGACACCATAGGCTGGAAGCTTGCTTAGTATTTCCCGGTGCCAGTAAATATCCAGAGCGGCCGCCAGCGATTCCCTAAAACCATCGAGCCTTTCAGCCTGCAAATGTGTGACGTACGCTAGAAGATCTCCAGTCGATCTTTACTTGAGTAAGCCGTACTGCTTGTCGTCGAGGATTTTAAAGTCTTCTAGGTACGTCGCGTCGGGAGCGCTGAGTTGACCATACCATTAGTGAAGAGTGAGGTTATCGAAATAGGGCGATATTTTGATGGGTTCGCTGGGTCCGAAACCGACCGGACCGAAGCTCTCTTCCAGCAAGAAGGCATTGAACCGGAGGAATAGGGGCATTTGAATAGGCTGGTGAGGAATGGCGCCAATTCTAGTGCACAACTTCTCAAGACGATCGCTGGAACGCCGTCATGCTAGCTCCTAGCTCCTCTTCGAAATATTCAACCCACGTGCGTTTTATAGACGACTCTGGGGTGGAACGTAATATTTGCCATCATACGGCCGCAATGGGGTAATGACGGGGGTTGGCGCCCAGGTCATCCATGTTGGAGTTGGATGCGAAAAGGCGTGCAAAGACATTTACCTTTTCCTTCGCGAGTATAGCGAGAATTACGTAGTCGACACCGGTTATTTACTTTTTTTAAAGTATTTAATTAAATATTTAAAAATATTTAGTTAATTCTTCAGTGAAGAGAACAATGCAGGCGGCCGGCCGAGGTGCTGTCCTCAGAAGTCGTCTGCATCGTCAGCGGGAATCGCCTGCTGCTGGGCACATAACTCGAGCAAACCATCCGACCGAACGCTCCAGCGGAGGTAGCAAGACGGCATAAATTCCGATCAAAGGACGAGAGACCAGAAGGCGCGGCTACCCGAAGAGGTAGGTGCGAGTTTCGCGCCAATTCCACGGCCGCGCCTGAACTTGGCCAAGTTTTGCGTTCCTTTGTAGAACCTAGCAGCGACGTTGAGCTCTCGTCTATTCTCGACTTTTTAAAATGGAAACGGACACGTTTGGTTACATCACCTGCAACATCTGTGATGTCAGCCCATAACACCGGGTGAACTAGGTGTCATGTCAGTGCTGCCCTTCATTTCATGTCGGCTACACTGAACTGGACGTGAAACACGAACTATTTACATAGCCATATGGACCGACGTATCGTTCAGTGCGGTGGTACCAACCCGGCCCGGATAAACCCTACCACCTAGTAAGGCAAGAAGAACTTAGAATCCGAACCTTGGTCAGCATCCAATGGTCGAGCGGTCACCCATCCAAGTAAGCGCCCAGGGTTGTTTAATAACAGTTGACCGACCTCACCACTGAGCTACCGAGGCTGAAAGACCTATTTTGCAGCTATTTCCTATAGGCCTAGTTCTTAGCGTCAATAACCAGCCTGGAATGACGATCGAACCAAGGCTTAAGGCGTCCGCCGATGGGAACGATGGATGGAGAAATTCATACCCTGTGCGATCACATCGACGACCGATTGGGCACACAGGGGTAGGTCTGAAAAAGAGAAGCAAACGTCGCGCCAAGGGTATGCACCCAGGAAGGAACGGAAGTCATCCCATTGTGCTAACTGGTAGTGCCAAACTATCCGCGTACTACATTCACGTGCTTCTGCGAAGTGTACAGTTGGCACATTTGAGCGTATAAGGCAATGGTCGGAGTTACCGAGGGGAGCCTCAATCCTCACCCTGTAGCCATTTGGCGCAATAGTCAGGACAAGGTCCAATAAACTAGGTCGATGGGCAGGGTTATCCGATATCCTAGTAGTTCCGGACACCAACTGCGTCAATCCGTGTGCAATGGCTAAGTTACCAGCTAGTTACAGGCTGACCTCCAAGTGCAGGAAAGTGACATCAGGAGTTTCTCGCCTGCGACCTGTGGTACCGAACCGGGCGACATGGTGGAGAACCTGTCTACAACATATTGAAGGTGAAAATAGATCCCGTTTAGGCACAGGATGATTGCCTGTCGCCTGACATTTCTCAGCTGTGCGAGGTCTAGGACGGTGGCAAAGCCTACAGACATCGTCGCAATGAATGTCGGACTTGCTGAGCTCTACTTGAGTGTGAACCGCCACTGGCATAGTAGATTGCTAGATTCGTAATTTCGTGAACTCCATTCAGCTCCAGAGAACACTACCAAGGCTTAACACAGCGACCCTACGGCCAAAGGACTCATCAACAAGACGAGGGTCAGGCAACACAAATTCTTGTGCATCACCACAGGTGCGCCCTGGTCCACAGAAACGCCAACCTATACAGAGACCGCATCGTACACCGTACGCACAGGGATAGCACCGCTGGAGGAGTATTTCCAGACGCTGTCCACGGGCTTCTTCAAGGGGCGTACTGACACGACAGCCCGCTGATCGCTAGCGCTTGCGACTACCGACTGTGGGATCCATCAACACGGCGCTCTCTGTCGATACTAACATATCCGTTTAACTTCGCAGGTCCGGAACGACCTCGCCGTCCTACCGTCGACGACCAGGGTACGACCCAGCGAAGTTTCTTGCCAGTTCTTCTTCGCTGTGGTAATCGAACTGGCGGAACTCCTTCTAGCACCATCGCCCCGGCGGGAGCCGGGGTCGATGTCGAGCAAGCAGGCGGTTTGACTGACATTCGCTTCTCATTGGCAGTTCTCTTCACCACTCGCAGCTGCAGCGGCTTCGATGCCGCTCGCCCTTAGCCAGTAGTCAGTCACTGCGGCCGCCCTAACTTATGGCGGACAAAGTGACCGCTCCTACCCATCGCTCCTACTTACCAACCAGCCGACCACGGCGACTGTGCTATTTTATATAGGGCGGACAAAGTGACGGCAGGCCTCACGGGGTTACCGGGCAAAAAAGACTGGTTACGGTGTGAGAGTTTTACGACTAATACCTTGTTTTCCTTCGCAGATTCCAAATTCCAGCGACCCTTTAATTTTTTTATATTATTCTTTAAATATTTCTTCAAGTATAACCATATTTTGATAGATACTATCGGCAATAGATACGTCGAATCGCAGAGCAGCAACATTTGGAAAATTTACCGAAACTCTTCTCCCGCAAGTCCCGCCACCCGCTCACTTGCTCTGAATATTCACGCATCAGTTTTTGTTGTCAAGCGCGCACACACTCACATATATTATTATCTGCGCTGTTTGTGACAATGCGTACAAATACCGCCCGCGGACCGCATGCGGCCCGCGGGCCGCGGTTTGACTACCACTGGTATAGCTGGATTAATAAAGTGTTCACAGTTTTATAATAAATATATCTTTAAACGGTCCTATGATTACACATGAACGATTTTAGAACTTAGTAACAAGGCGGCTATCCGATATTCAACTTGGCCGACTAGGAAATGCTCCAAGGTGAGGGCAGGCAACCAAGGTTTTTTATGAATTAGGTTATCAGAACTATCGAATGGTGTGACTGTCATCTTGGTACTCGATGACGTAAATTTGACCATTTTTCACCACTCTTAAATTTGCCCGACTCCAAAAACTGCCAAGGTAGGACGAGGCAACCTAGTATTTTTGTGCTCTTATTGATGACCTTCATCGAATGTGCCAGGTCTCCAGTTGGTACTCGATGACGTAAATTGCACCAAAAAAATGACATGTTTAATTACCTTTTACACAAAACGTGCCAGGATTTGCTCAGGCAACCCTGTATATTTTAGATGCCTATCCTATTCTAGACCACCACAAACTAGTCCCATCTTGGTACTCGATGACGTTGGTTTTTTACGGTGCGCTCTCGTACTACGAGTAACGGCTAATTTCACCTGAGGGTCCGTCCTCGAGCACAGCCACCCAGTTCGGGTGCAATAAAAAAAAGAAAAGTTAGTTTTACAAAATGTCACACGATTGCTGAACACCTTAAGAAGGCGGGACGACCTGCTGTGTCAGCTTCACTATAGGAATGCCCTGACGTGATACCAATTTTTTAAACCATTTCATGGTCATCTCTTTTCATATAAAATACTTTATTACATTTCGCTACGAGAGGTTTGTTGAAGACGTGTGAATAATCGTGTTGCACTGTGAAAACGTGGCCTTGACTTGGTGACTACATAATTTTGGACGTGGTCTTTTGAAACGGTGCAATGGGAGAATTTTATTTTGAAATTACTCTATAAAATGAGTGTACGTTTGTGCTCTTGGATGGAAGTTGTAGATCCATACACAGTCTTATATTTTCTGCCCGTATCTATCCATCCCAATCACCCATGCTCAGTCTCAACATTTCGTATTGACAATGGAGTAAACAAAATTGCATTGTTTTGCACAATGTATCCCGACAATCGGGGTAAGCAGAATAATCTGTGTTGTGCTGCAACGATGCTCTTGTAAATTCCAGCACAACACCGACCACCACGTTTAGCAAAGTATTCGGACAAGATAACTACCAAGCAGCAAATAACGCACGTACACCCACCTGCTGCACGACTCGGCGTATACCCACCTGCTGCACGACTCGGCGGGAGGACCGTGCCAAGGTGTCTACCCTGTTGTTTTTAGATTGTAACATTTAAAGAATTTAAAGAGCATATAAAGATGAGAGAATAACTAGAATATGACAAACCTAATTTCAAATTAATAAACCTTTGTCGTACTTACGGCGAAAAGATGGAACGGTCTCCCGGCAAGTGCCTTCGCGCATGCTCCGACCAGCCAATATCACCTCCGAGAAGGTAGGTGCCATACCGGTGACTTCCCTGGATTGCTGGCTATACTGGACTAGAGGAGAACACAGCCTAGGCTGCTATGCGGCCATCTTACATCCAGTACGGTGGTACCAACCCAGTCGGCTACAATTTGAGCCTACCACCTAGTAAGGGGCTAGGGAAGGGACCTACAGTTTTACACCGGTTCCGAACGGTGAAGCAGCAGGTGTAGGCACGTACATTTTTTCGTCAGAAAAAACTCATTGGTACACGCCGACCGGATTCGAACCTCGGACCTCTCGCATGAGAAGCCGATGCCCAAACCACTCGCCCACCCGCCGCTTAATACAACCTACCTATAACAAAATGGTGATCTTGAAAAGGCGTGTCAATAAATTTTGGTTCACCTTTTATAACTAACTAGCTTGGCGCCTCTCTGAACGTGGTTTCGCGAGGAGTGGTGTTATTGGCTGTGTTTGTTCTTTAATTGACTTTTTGGCAGAGCGACCCGTGCTGGCTGTCTGTAAAAACCGGCCAAGTGCGAGTCGAACTTACGTACGTTCCGTTACTTACGTTCCGTATCGCCATGTCATGGTCAGCGCCACTCACGCCATCTATCTATTAGTTAAAATGCTTTACTCTTTTCGGTATATGTGCATACACTTTTTAGTTTCTTCTATCGGAAGCCCTGTGATTTTTTTACTTTTTCTTATTTTCCATATTTGTCGTTATATCGGCCATAATAACACCTATTCTGTGAAAATATCAACGGGCTACCTATTACGGTTAAAGAGATACAGCCCTCGGACAGACGGACAGACAGACAGACGGCGTAGGCTTAGTAATAGGGTCCCGTACGACGGATACGGAACCCTAAAAACAATCAGCATAACGGGGGAGACAAAGAAATTAGATTAAATCATAGAAATATGAGAACTATGCCTGGTCATGGCCTGTTTTGAGGTGTTAAATTTTATCCATTTGCACACTTAATATTGCTAAACTCTAATATTTACAGTAGGTAATTTTCACATTGCTAGAAAGTATAATACAACAGCATAAATTTTTTTCAAAAATATACATCGAGATATATGCACTTCTTACCAGAGAGTGCACTTGGACAGCGCGCCATGTTCCACTGAGTTGAAGCTATTAGTGGATCGCACGACGCGACGCGACGTCGCGTCGTCACTACGTCCACTCGCACCGCCCACCTAAAAACTCCAATTCCCAAATTACCCATCTCCCGCTCGCTACCCGCACCAGCAACCCCTCCTCGACCACCCGACTCTCCGCGCTGCGTCTTTCTCTCGATTTACTTGAAACTTTCTGCGTTGCGCATGCTCTAGTTAGTATAATGTCTCGATAGAAATTAAAAATAAATTAGTCTATGAACGAACGTACATATAATGTGTAGGTACATAAGTATAATCAGATCAATGACATAGACAATGCATATTAGTGCTTAATTTGATATCTCAAACAGATAACATTGATTGTTTTACTCGTTACAAAATGTACTACTGTTCTATTAAATTCGATCAAATTGACCTGATCGAAATTCTTCGTATGAACAATTCAGTCTGGTCAGTTCGAGGGTCAGTTTTTGTTGACACTGATTAAAGTCGGTAGGTAATAAATTAGTCAACCAACTTCGTAATAAATATGAACTTTATTGCTTAGACTTTATCGTGATATGGTTTAAATTTCTTAGTGCTCCGTACAAAACCCTAAAAAAAAATTATCCTCCATAATCGGGGAGATGGGCATATCGTCGAGAATGTGGAGGTATATTTTGACTAACCTCTCTTGCGTGAGAAAATAATATTATTTGTTGCCCATTCCATATTCGTCCTTTTGACGTCTTGGTAGCAAACAATTTATTAGCGTTGGTGTAGAGAGATGTCATCGCCAAGTTGAGTTGCGTGTATAAGCATACTAAAGTTACGTCATAGTTAAACCACACAAGTTAGCCGTCTTCATAAAAACGCGCCGATTTCGCACTCACACAAGCGCGCGCCTGCGCACGCTGTCTGTACACAACCACTACATGCATTCTCACTGTCTCTCGCGCGTAGCATAGTAAAAGAAGACGAGTAAGATAACTGGAGGCCATTTTTAAAATAACTACCTACGCTGCGCCGAGCCTCCAGGGATGTCACAACTCACAACACTAACACAATTGACAGGCAGTGAGCCCATCATGGTGGAAATGCTATTCTTTAAAATTATTATGTACATTTATGTATTTTTTATTTATAGACCAAGAGCCAGCTCCCAAAATTTTACTCTAACAGAATATATGAGTTGTCATAGATTTATTACATACTGGAGTTAAGGTATATTTTCGAAAGCTGTATTTTCGATAGACAGTGAACGATGTTATTTTGATGTTTGAGCCCTTGACAACGATACCCCACTCAATAATCGGATGCTTAGTTCTGGCGCTACGGTGGAACATACGTAAAAACAAACATACACACACATAAATTGCTAAAAAGATAACCCTTCATTTTTGCTTCGCGCAGTCGGGTAAAAATTTTTTTTAACTTTAACCTCCCAAAAATTAATGCAATGTCAAAATTCTACTTTAACTCACGTCCGTCTTTGGACAACCATTTCGTAGTCGCGGACGATGAAGAGCATAAATAAGTGGGCAAAAAATTTATAACTATAAAAATTATAGAAAATATATTTAGAATTATAGATTAATATATTTATTAATCTTAATAAAAAAATTATCAAATAAATAATTTTAAAATGTATTTATTAATTTTGTTTCATTATTACTTAATAACTTATATTTTTATTTTTGTTATTTTAATGAATTACTTAATAACTTGGTTGGTCGCTAGCAGTCATGAAAGTGTCCGCGGTAGGAGCTGTGGCCATTTATAGAAGACAAAACCGCGCGAAATTGCGTTGTGCGTGGTATCTCTAACAAGTCTGAACAAGTCGACAACCGCGGGCCCGCGCACGGCGGCGCAGCCTTCGCGTGCGCCGCGCGGCCGCGCCCGATGCCGGGGTTCGCGAATGGTTTTTGCAGCTAGTACCTACCTATTAATAACTAATTAATACTATAATTAAATACTAATAGGTACTTTGCTCGGACGTTACCGAGCCAGGTCTCAAGTCAATTCCTTCGCTTAGTACCTACTCGTATTAATAACTTACATAATTTAACTACATACTTTAATAATATTTTTTATGTTACTTACCTTTCGATGGGAGCAGGTAATGAGAATAATGTTAACTCGCGATTCGAGCCTGATCTATTCATGCAGCCGCGTACACACTGCAGAAACGCGGAGCCGTATGTTAGTGCAATAAAATAAAATTCGAATAATAATACTTTTTTATCGGGAAGCGGCAGGCGGCAGGCAGCGGCCGTCACGTGGTGTGCGTCACCGAGCGCGGGGGCGGGGCGACCATCACTGACTACGCGCGAGAGACAGTGAGAATGCATGTAGTGGTTGTGTACAGACAGCGTGCGCAGGCGCGCACTTGTGTGAGTGCGAAATCGGCGCGTTTGTATGAAGACGGCTAACTTGTGTGGTTTAACTATGCGCGTAGTCAGTGATGGTCGCCCCGCCCCACAGTGGGGCGATACCGCAAAAACCGGGACATAGGGCGAAATGACTACGCAAATAGATTCTACTATTAATTACGAACAACTTTCATTCTGTGAGATTTTTTGATAAAAAAATTATTTTCCGAGATATAAGCACTTATAAAAACATTTATAATATAGTAAAAAGTGAGTATGTTAATATATTCTCTTAATGATTACAAACTACTTTTATTCTTAGAAATTTTCCATTTTAAGTCTTATTTTCTGAGATATAGCAATTTGAACTTTAAAAAAAAACATTTTCTTGTAACTAGTATTACTCTTCCATATTTTCGGTTTCAATTGTTATTTTTTAGATATATCACATTGAAAATTCTTTAGTAAAAAAAATTGAGATATGTGGAAAACTGAATATATGAATACATTTTACCAGCATTTAGAAAAACCTTTTGTTCTCAGAGATTTTCTGTTAAGGTGTTATAATCCTTTTCAATAGTTTGTATAATGGAGATTTAGTAACTTTTTTTATTGAAATGCTTAAAATAACTAGACCTGTGGTTACTTAATAATGATTCTTCAAGTTGAGTAGTCTAATCTGAATAAAATTATTATAGTGGAATGGTACGTTTATTACACACAAAATACAATCAATCAGACGGCGCATATTTGCATAAAATATTACAAATTAATCTGGCGATAGTAATTAAACATATATAAATTACTACATATTTAACTAACTACATATATTTTTGTATTTACGGAACTTACCGAATTATTAACTTATTATAAGTTATATATATCGTTGTGTATTTTCATTTCGTCATTTTGGTGGCTCTGCACACTTCGATATATCAAACTTACTATAATTTATTATAATTAGGCAAAAAATTGCCCCCGTCAAAGTATATTATAAACCTACTTCAAAGTATAAAATTAATAACATCAACATTAAGAATAGTGATTAATGATGAGAAAAGTAATAATACATTATTAAAAGTAATAATAAAAGTTTTCAAAGTAATAATACATTATTACCCAAATACCCATGGCTTTTAACGGAGCCTATTTAATGTAAAAATACCAATCATCAATAAAAATTATGGTCAAGAATAAAAGTAATTTTCTGAAGTATGTTTATCGTGCATAACAAAAAGAAATTCAAACTTCATATTTCTGAGAAAAAATCTTATTTCAATCTTACAAAAACCTTAAAATAAAACATACTTAATAACTTTTAAATAAATATTTTTAAAGTACATAAAGCTTCCTATTTTTATTACAATTTATTTACTCAATATTTCTACAAATTTTCATTTTCATCACTGGAACAACCTAAAGCGTCTTCAGCGTCAGAATCATCATCATCCTCCACATCCGATTGAACACAGATAATACTGGTATCAATAAATTCAATATTTTCCTTATTTTTATCGTCTATAATTAGCAAATGTCGCACTTCACTGGATAAGGGCTGCTTTTGTTTTTGAAGTTTTGGCTTCATACTAGACAAATATGGATCCGACGATACGAGCAAGTTGTTGAGAATGTCTTGATTAGTCGATTTGCGATCGCATTTTCGAGAGTAGTGTTCCCTGTACTTCTTGAAATCTTTATTTCTTGCTTCTGATGCCTCTTCGGAGAGTATGCCAATTGGAATTACGTTAAAATGCTTTATTATTTCAGATCCATGGAATAAAAGTTTATGAACACTTGCTGGCATATGATACCAGCTATACAATGATATATAAAGTTGAATTGTTTCTTGAGCATAGATTTCAAAGTTTTGAGTGCAAAATTTTTCTCCCGAGGAGATGGCCTTAAGGATCACCGCGAATCTATTAATTAAATCCTTATCGAGACCGGTAATAGAGGCAGTTTGCTCGGGATTCTGGAAAAAGCGCCTTGCAGTGTTGCCATCGTTCGTGGTTCCTGAACCTTGTTTTACCACGTCGATCAATAAACCAGTTTCTTTCCTGAAATTATCTTGAATTTGTTTTTTTTTCTCGGTCATAATTTCTTTATTATTACCTTTGGCCGACCACTGCTGAAAATCCATGCGGTATGCAATATGGAGAAGGCATTCCATGCATCGAATCCAGGCATGCAACGTAGATAGTCCGAACCGGTACATATTTGTGTTTACTTCTTTACTTTTAATTATATTAACGTTATTCATCTCAGACGGTTTAGCTCTGCAAATATCACATGACTGATTAGAGGTACCGGAGATAATCGACGTAATTTTACCATCGATCATCGTCATAATTAACGAATGCTCAATCAAAACGCCTTCGTAATCGCTGGTTTTGAGATCTCGTATTTCGGATTCTATGGTAGCCATTTCACTTTTCACGTTATCGATTGTCTCCTTCATAAATTTGAAGAAGATAGGACGGCAGTAGTTCGTCGAAGATGGCGTCTCATTTTCCCAGATCACTTCGTCTCCATAAACCAGTTTTATAGGAACCAAACTTGCCATGAAAATGCTTGAGTCGTCTCCTTCGTTCAGTTCTTGAAATCTTTGTTTATATGTACTTTGGCCAGAAGCGCCATCGAATCCCCACTTGCTTGTTAATGTTAGCTGGCAACCTGTGAGGTTTCGGTTCGCCACTTTCAAAATTCTTTTTGCAGTATGGTCCAAAAGCGCTTGCAGTTTAATTTTGGCCTGTGTTTCGGTAACTTCAATGTCCTGTTTTGGGGGGTAACACTCAATTTTCGCATGTTGAATTTTATAATAAGATGGATAGAGGTCGGAACCTTCTTCCTTAGCCATGTCTCTTAAAGTTATATATTGCCATCTTGATAGCTTTAAAGACACCAAAATCGCAAGTGCTTTTTCAGATGAATAAACAGTCTTGGACTCCTTTTTTTCAATGAATTCTTTGACTTTTTCGATTTCGCCTGGATTCTGAAGCAAATGGTCCAAAACTTTCCCCAGGTCCTCGTTCCCATTTGCCTTCAAACGCATTTTGGTCGCAAATGCTAGTTCCTGCGATGTATAGTTTGTGCGAATGTCTTCGGTTCTTCTTCGCTTTTGTTTGGCTCCTAAACTTTCAAATGGTTTTCTCGGCGATGATTTATGTGAAGATGCTACAAAGATAGGAGGCGCTGTCGATGGTCCCGGAGAAATTATTTGAGAAGTGCAAACCTTTTGGTTATCCGCGAGGTCGCTACTCGCTGAAGGCAGTTGTTTCTTTACGAATTCGGGCCACTTGATGGCCGAGTCCAACCATTCTCGATTCTTCTGTAGAAAACGTTCCTCGTTGTAGCTTGACTTCACCCATCGTTTGTGTAGATTGTAACAATATTTACGACAAAATTCTTTCACTTGTGTCTCTTCGGGCAAATTTACACTAACTATTGAGGCAATAGCGGCAACCAATACCGCGTAATTCAGAAAACTGTCACAATTTCTCATAAACACGTAAATATCAATGTTATTAACAAAAGACTCCATGTTTTCGTATTGAATAGTTTTAAATATGTAAAGCACGGGTAGGAAGACTGACTCGTGCAAACGACTGGAGCAGACTGAGTGCCAGATTGATTGTGTTGTTCACTAATGAATACTGCTAATTAGTTCGCACAGTTTGCAGTATTCCTGGTATATCGTTAATCCTTGTTAAGTAGATAACAATTAGCAATGCAGTGTAATTGTTTCTTCGAGAGCTTTCATGGAAATACGTGACAATTCACATAAATATCCCTAATCCGCTAATCCTCGCGAAGTTGAAAATATTCCTAATATAATGGTAAGCATTTATAAGAGATATTATAAGTAAGTATAGCAGCCGATAATAGAGGCTCCGTAGATTATTATCAAAATAGACCAATGAAACTAAAAGTACAAAGTTAATTAGATGGGCGTCGTTTGTCACCTTCTGGGTGCCTCAGCGCCATCGCGCTTTCAATAAAAAAAAAATTAAACATTTTCATCAAGTTCAAATATATAGGTGATATGGAGAAATATATTTACCATTAAAATACAAATATATACATCCAATGCAAATAAACAATATTTGTTATTTGAATATAGCTGAAAGTTACGAATATAGTGAATTCCTCGTAATTCGAGCGGATTCCTCGTAAAACTGTAGGTCCCTTCCCTCCTAATCTTACTTGGTGGTAGGGTTTAACCCGCCCGGGTTGGTACCACCGCACTGAATGAAACGTCGGTCGAAACGGCTATGTAAATAGTTTGTGTTCTCCGACCAGTTCAGTGTAGCCGGCACGATCAAAGGGGGAAGCACTGACATGGCACCTAGTTCACCCGGTGCTATGGGCTGACATCACGGACGTTGTAGGTGATGTAGCCAACCGTGTCAGTTTCAATAAAAAAAAAAAAAGAATAAAGGTGAGCTTTGCAGGAATAAATGTTATTATAATATTAAAATGGCATTATACGGAAAAGTCGGACGTCGTCGGATACGGTTTTTACACAGTAATAATCTTTTTAACTTGGGGAATCATTATTTAGTAACCACGGGTCTAGCTATTTTAAGCATTTCGAGAAAAAAAATAAAGTTACCCAATTTCCATAGTACAAATTAATAAAAAGTGGTATATCTCGAAAAATAAGGCTTAAATGAGAAAATATGAATCTATGAATGTTATTTATAATGATGGGTAGATTAATTTAGCGTACTTAAATTTCAGAAATAAAAATAAAAAAATTTAATTATCCTATGTCCCATTTTTTACGGTATCGCCCCACTGTGCGCCCCCGCGCTCGGTGACGCACACCACGTGACGGCCGCTGCCTGCCGCCGCGCCGCTTCCCGATAGAAAGTATTATTATTCGAATTTTATTTTATTGCACTAACATAATGGCTCCGCGTTTCTGCAGTGTGTACGGCTGCATGAATAGATCAGGCTCGAATCGCGAGTTAACATTATTCTCATTACCTGCTGCCATCGAAAGGTAAGTAACATAAAAAATATTATTAAAGTATGTAGTTAAATTATGTAAGTTATTAATACGAGTAGGTACTAAGCGAAGGAATTGACTTGAGACTTGCCTCGGTAACGTCAGAGCAAAGTACCTATTAGTATTTAATTATAGTATTAATTAGTTATTAATAGGTAGGTATAATGCGCGGGGCGGATCTTGGCGTGTCGCCGCCGCAGCGGTTCGTCGGTGTTCTCCCTCGCACCCGCACCGTACTTGTATAGTTTATTCGCGTGGCGGGTCGCCCGCTGCGGCGACGACACGCCGAGATCCGTCCCGGGCACTATAGGTACTAGCTGCAAAAACCATTCGCGAACCCCGGCATCGGGCGCGGCCGCGCGGCGCACACGAAGGCCGCGCGGTGCGCGGGCCCGCGGTTGTCGACTTGTTCAGACTTGTTAGAGATACCACGCACAACGCAATTTCGCGCGGTTTTGTCTTCTATAAATGGCCACAGCTCCTACCGCGGACACTTTCATGACTGCTAGCGACCAACCAAGTTATTAAGTAATTCATTAAAATAACAAAAATAAAAATATAAGTTATTAAGTAATAATAAAACAAAATTAATAAATACATTTTAAAATTATTTATTTGATAATTTTTTTATTAAGATTAATAATTATATTAATCTATAATTCTAAATATATTTTCTATAATTTTTATAGTTATAAATTTTTTGCCCACTTATTAATTCTCTTCATCGTCCGCGACTACGAAATGGTTGTCCAAAGACGGACGTGAGTTAAAGTTGAATTTTGACATTGCATTAATTTTTGGGAGGTTAAAGTTAAAAAAAAATGAAGGGTTATCTTTTTAGCAATTTATGTGTGTGTATGTTTGTTTTTACGTATGTTCCACCGTAGCGCCAGAACTAAGCATCAGATTATTGAGTGGGGTATCGTTGTCAAGGGCTCAAACATCAAAATAACATCGTTCACTGTCTATCGAAAATACAGCTTTCGAAAATATACCTTAACGCCAGTATATAATAAATCTATGACAACTCATATATTCTGTTAGAGTAAAATTTTGGGAGCTGGCTCTTGGTCTATAAATAAAAAATACATAAATGTACATAATAATTTTAAAGAATAGCATTTCCACCATGATGGGCTCACTGCCTGTCAATTGTGTTAGTGTTGTGAGTTGTGACATCCCTGGAGGCTCGGCGCAGCGTAGGTAGTTATTTTAAAAATGGCCTCCAGTTATCTTACTCGTCTTCTTTTACTATGGTTACGTGCGCTGCGTGAGGGATAGTGTTGTGATAGTATTTTGACAAGCGACAGGTGGGTGTGGCTGTGAGTACGAGCCGAGGTCAGCATTCAGTCTAAAAGTGGTCTTTAGACCTAAGAGTTTGAATGCATCGCCTTTAGACCGTTCGATGAACTTGAAATACTAAATCAATGATACCAATCGATCAGATCATGTTTTAGGTTTACGCACCCCGTACGGAAGCCTATTAATAAGCCTACGCCGGCCGCCGCGGCGTCTGTCTGTCTGTACGTCCGATGACTGTATCTTTGGAACCTATTTAGCTGGTTGAAATTTTTCACAGAATATGTGTTGTTATGACGGATATAACAAGTAACAAAAAAAAAACAATAGCAAAAAATTAAAGGCGATCCTAATACAAGTATTATACAAGTAGCAGAAGAGCGTCATCTGCCGAATCATCCAAACAATTTAACAAAAAAAGTTTGAACGGTCACCGATAGATGGCGTGATGCGCGAGATACGTGCTAGTGTGACTCTAAAGTCAAAATAACATATAATAAAAACCGCCATTTACGCGGTAGTACGGAAATCTCGGTGCGCGAGTCCAACTCGCACTTAGCCGCATTTTTTCTTATTTATGGTGATATTTAGTTAGACTGACATAAATGGTAAAGCCTAGTCCATCAGCCATCCAAAGGAGAAACACCCCCGTTCCGTACCGCGCCGTCTTCTGTAGGAAGGAACGTGCCATCGGCGGCGGTCGTCTTTCCCCAACTTTCAATGGTATTTTTACCGTACCATTATGTATGGTACAGGCCGATTCATATAATTTTCATTCTACGTACGTATTTTAATTATTCTTAAAGTTCACTTATCTTCATATTTGTAATTTCAGTGTCGTTTTCATTTCAAAATAATGGAAGCTTCTAAAATGTTAAGTATTCTCAGTATTAAACATTAATTCAAGGTGGGCGTTAATCCACACCAGTTTTTGTGGCCTGTACCGTGACTCCATTATATCTGGGTCTGGGCGCGTGGGTGCGCCTCCGGGCTAGAGCAATAGGTACACGATAATCCCACACGCGCGCCCGAAAGATAACATCCAGTGTGATTGCTATATTGTTTGTTTATACAGGCTGTCTCAGTTCGACTGCATTTGCATACCACCACAGGATTCCTCATTTAAAAAGCTTCAAAAAAGCGCAGTATAGCATTTTCTCCCTAGTACTTGTTTTTTCGATATAATCGAGGTTTTATGCGTTAGGAAAAGTGTTGCAGAAGGATTTCGACTGACCTTTTAATGAATGACGAATAGCTCGAGACCTAGAAAAAAAATGTACTGATATTTTTTTAGAAGCTTATTCAACGAGGGACACCGTGGTGGTAAACAAATCTGGTTCAACTAGGACACGCTGTATAGGATCGGTGCAAGGTCAATTGCATCCGAGTCAAATATGTTATTATATTTTACTGTTTCGAGTTATTTTAATATACATAATTTTGACTGCACCGCCAAACTCTCAGGCCAAAGAATTTTAAGAACATTTACACGATCGTTCGTCTCGCCCTGTTCTTTCATATGTCCTTCCACAATTTGACATGAAGGTCCAATTTCGTGAAGGATGATTATCCTCTGAATCTGATAGTCTGTGGTTCCACTAATCTTAGAATTATTTAACGTTAACGTATATAGAAGAAGGCATATAAATCTTAAGATTAGCTGAATCATACGACAATCCTGTTATGCGCATTTGGATCTAAATCTTGAAACTAAAGCATCGATGTATATGTACCTAAAGGTTTACAAGCTGTGCCCGCGGCTCCGCCCGCTCTCATATTTCACTTCACTGCTAACCTCATAAGCCATTTAGCGTGATAGTAAGTAGCCTATAGTTGATGGGAAGAATCAAGCTATCCGTAGAATTTTGTTTTATTAAAATCGGTTCAGTGGTTCTCGAGTTATAAGCGGACAGACAGACACTCAGACAGAAAGCAGACTTTGGATTTTATTATAGGTAAGGATGATGCTTGCATCCTTTTATCTTATTTATTACCGAGACTATGCACGTTTTCGATAAACTTCTTCATTGTAAAATAGTCTAGACATCTAACATTTCACATTGAAGCCAATGACATCGGATCTCACCTTTCATTTCACATTCATGTCATCTTTATCTGTACCTGAAAATTTAAATATATAAATGTATTTGTCTTTTTTTTTGCAGGTAAGTTCAGCCAAACGAAATGTGAAAAAGCTCAACCACAATCACCACAATACCACCGTCGAGTGAAACAGTGAAGTATCCCACTGGGTTGGTAAGTACCAAAGGACATAAGTGGTTTCAGTTTAGTTAGCAACCCAAAGGAAATTCTCTGGTGTGCAACATTCCGGTGTGGTGATATTATCATGATCCCACCTTAATCTGTGTCTGACTTACCCATAATTACCGGATCGCATAAAAAAAGTATTAAAACTTTAAATAACGACCCCGAGGTATCTCGGAACTTAGAGACCTTACAACTCCGTAGGGACGTTGGATCTTTGTGTGTGTTCTATCGCCTGTACCACGGAGAGTGTTCCAAGGAGCTGCACGATGCGATCCCTCCATCCCCATTCTACCATCGTTCCACGCGCAACAGATTGGGAATGCATCCACACACTGTCGATATCCCCCCACTTAGGACAAATCGATCCTGTAAATCCTTTGTTTACAGGGCTGCCAACATGTGGAATATCATAGGTGCACCTAGCCGGCGGATATGGTATTCGCAGCCCCCGCCCCGTAAATATCCGAATACCCGTGGGCGCCCTCGGACTACACCTTCGCATTAGTCTGGCGCGCGCCATTAATATGGCGTATTAAGGGTAGTCGTACTTCCCATAAAAAAAAATCCTAAATACCTAACTAAAGGTATCGCCTTAGCAGAAAATCTTCTACACTGGTAAGCGCTGCCGCGCTGCACTGATTAATACAATTTACACGCTGGAATGGCATTCTGACAGTAAACCACTTAGAAGCTTTAACACCAAGCCAATTACTGTTATATGCGCAACGTGTGGTGGACTGTTGCCATTGAGTTTGACATGTTTCATCAAGGTCCGTTTGTGGTTGTAGATTCTAACATTATTTATTACTAGCTGAGACTAGAAATTTAAAAGAAATATAGTTTATTCTCGAGTTTATTACATGCCTATTTAAACTATTTGCTTACGTTTTCAAGTGCCTTCAATAATAATTATTAAAACTTACTTAGTACTTTTCATAGCAAAGAGTTTGTATACGTAATACAAACTCTTTTAATACGAGTATGTACAAAAATATTCTACGTTTATAACCGTGGTACTAATTTGAATTTGTATATGGATATGGCGTAGAGCCTCACACTCTGGAATTTAACAAATAAGAACTAATTGGGAGAGAAAACCCACACTCAAATATAAAGGTTCAAAATTTAAATAAGACGAGGCTGAAAGCTGAGCGCTATGGCGTTCGACCTCGAAACTCACAGATTCTAAAATATAGGTTTTTAGATGATTGAATTACTTCACCTGTGATCGTCATGGATCTAAAAACCACGATCGAATAGTCGGATCTGGATTTTCTCTCACCCATTTGAGCTATCTCTTGAAGGATCTACTAGGACCGATTTAATGCTCGATTTAATGTAACCTAAATTAAATCCCTTTCAATGGGCGGTGTCTAGACGCATAATTCAAGCATTATGCGGTTTCAACGGAACCAAGAACAGTGGGCTCAACTGGAATGCAGCTGACTGGTTCTTAGCTCTTATTAGTAAGCTTTATTGCACAATTAGCAAGTATTAACACCTTTTATACTCCACTGTGGCTGAATTCTTAAGAACCTCTTTTTTCTGTTACAGAAAATATTACGGCTTCTAATATCTTGTAAAATGACGATACTAACAACTATTGAACCAGCTACTAAACAATGTGTAAACTATCTAAAGCCTAAACTACCTTTAGCTAATAATAAATTGTTTTGTAAAAAAACTATCTGAAATACATTTTGATATGTAGGTACTTTAGAAAAGTTAAACCGTTCTGTGCCTTCTAGCCATAAATCATTCCGACCAGTTTCCAATGAAGACAATGGGACTGAGCTATAAAACTAGTTATCTGTTGTAGTGACATTTATTGCGGCCAAGGGCCAGGAAAAAAATAATTTTAGCACCTATATGTAGAATCTACTTATGCTATGTTACGAGCTGAAAGGTCCATAGATAAACACAAATGAGCTTCGAGCATCCTTTGTCCCTCGGCACAGCCACCCATACTGGTTTTAATAAAAAAAATTGTAAGTCCCGAGAAGTGCCTGATGCACCAGAGCTGTGTCAGGTTCGTGGCATGTTGTCTCTGCCTGCCCCACCGGGAGACAGGCGCGACGTTTTCAGTTTCAGTTCAGTCAGTTACACTTGCAAATTGTCGACAGCCCTATTCGAACGTATTTGTACCTAATGTTCGTGACAGAGTATATATAAACCAGTGATTAGTTCGTTAATAACTTGTCTTTATTCCAAGTTGTCTGTCGGTGCCCACTGGCTATTCATTGCGAGTAGAGAGGAACTACGGGCATTTCCTCGTCGTGATCGCATGATGGAGTGCTTATAATTTGTATGGATCTATTTGTGAAGTAATGGCAACTATAGGAGGCCTTAGCAATTCTTCTCATTATTTTAACATTAGTTGTACGTATGAGCACTTGTGCCGGTCAATGCAAGAATAAAAACTTGACTTTACACATTTCTGAATGATGTGAGTGAATTATCTCAGTCGGTTAGTCAGTCAGCGTGTATGCAGCCGCTGCTAGACATGCGTCTCTCCAATTTTCCTACAGTCCTCCCGGCCTTCAGCGGTACGGAGCCACTCACTGCTTTCCGCGGACGTCCTTGATGTCGTCGTCCCACTCGGTATGTGGTCTTCCAACATTCCGTTTGTCTGAGTGAATCGTCTGTTCGCGCTTAAAAATAGGTAAAGTAAAAATTACATTGAAAACAATTATAGGAAATAATTTAATAATTTACCTTTTAGTAATTTATATTGATTTTCAATTATTAATAGGTAATTATTTAATCATCACATATTACTTTAAGTGAGCCTTTTTATAATATATAATAGCTTTTGCCCGCGGCTTCGCTCGGGGTGGACTCGGTTTAATAGTAAATCTGATTTAAACTCTCCCTGAGAGAATCCGTTTTCACAAAATGTCATGCAGTGCTTGCTACGTGCGTACGGAAGCTAGGTCGCCCAGGCATATTACATATACTTACTGTTCATTTACATGCTTTACGACACTTTCTAAAATAAAAATAAAACACTTTTTTTTGTCAACCCTACCTCTCACTAAACAAGAAAGACTGCTTCACCGGAAGGAAACATTCAGGGCCTTTGCAAATCATTGAACAATCCTTGTGGGGAAGCGATTGAAGACCTCTTATGGCGAGTGACTCCAAGACCTCAAGGTCTCCACACCTCTCACCCAACCTATGAATTTATGTATCTCGTCCTTATTTGCATCCAGCCAGTGCTCATTCTTCTGTTTCGGCACCGCATAGTAACAACCACGACGTTCGCAAAATGCCCGTGGCGAAATGGACAAAGCACCTAGAAGAGGTCAGCATTATTTTGACCTACTGGCCACATTATTTTCAAGTTTTCCCTTTCTGTTTGAAATCGCCCGCGGCTCAGCTCGCGCAAAAGTTGGATTTACGTCGCTACGTCCAGCCAAAAACACGTATCTGCAAAAAATATATAGGTATAAAAAAAAATATAAACCTGACTGCTAAAAATAATGAAAGAAACAAGAAAATATCAGTAGACAATGCTGTAGCCGGGCTATCTGTTTATTCGAATCTTTCTACACGCCCGACAGTACCTTTACTGATTTTGCCTTGTTTCCTTCATTTTTAGCAGTCTGATTTTGTAATTTTTTATTTTATTTTGTATCTGAGTTCATGAGTATCATGCATGAGAGACATTCATTGTGGTTCCAAACCATTAAGTAAGTAGTAGGTATGGTATATTTTTGAAATTGAATCTAGTCTAGAAAATGGATATAAATTGTATTTCATTAACACGAAGCTTCGTTGAAATCGGCGAAGCTTTATTCCAAAGTTCATCTTATACTTCTTCTTTTTTTCTATTCGTCTCTTTTCGGGACAGGCAAAACTAATTAAAGTATACAGCCTTTTCTGTTGTACTTCTAATGTCTGTTGTTTTCTTTTCGTATTGCGGGAATCTCAAAAATATATACTTTTTATTTACGACGATACGCGGCAAACGAACTTGTTCATCCGCCATCTTTATTGTCTTAATCCTGGCAATTAGTCGTTTTATCTTCGGCTTATTTTTGCCAATGTCGAGTCTTGAAAGCTCATCTCATAATAATATAACACAGAGATACCTATAGTGCAAATTTAATAATATTATAGTTCTTTGTTTCACCACGAAACCCTCAAAACTGTCATGCAGCAAGAGGAAGCCAACTCCCACGTTACACGTATCACTGCAGGGACAAGCAACTACAAGTAACTTGTCCTTGTCAAATCGCCTCTTGTCAACTCAAGACAGCACCAAACAATTCAATATAATAGAAAAGGAATTAACTCATGGAGTAGGTGAAAAGTCCTAAGTATACACGAAGACGAAGTTACAAATATCTATATCTCTTTCACACTAGTGACTCATGTCGATCACGAGTGGTTTTCGCCCGTTTCATGATGGCCCGAACGAAACAACAGGCTTCCGTACGGGGTACGGAAACCTATGAACGGTTTGTTGCTACAAATGTTCTATCTCACGAAGTCTGTTTGGCTATGAATGTTGTCAGGCGTGCACATGCACATTGTTTTAGTGTGCGTAACCTCGAGAGCGCTCAGTCATCGCGACGCGGTCTACGCACACAACAACACACACAACACACATATCACTACTACAACTAGAGCCCAACGACTTCTTGATCTTGAGATATCTGTATCTTGATTGTACCCGTGGAATTTGCACAGTGCTTGTTTACTCTGTATGGGGCCTCAAAACTCTACCTATAATTAGGTATTACCTTACCTTACTTACCTTTTAGTTAGGTAAGGAAAGGTACCTACTGCTACAACGTATAAGAACAGTTCTTTCTATTTGAATTCTCCGAGACAGGACACAATGCTTAATGCTTAAAGGTTAAGCTGTCAATTCGATTGTTTACAAGCGGATGGACTTGGCTGTTAGTCAAACACCGGTAGAGGTGTTAACTGTCTAGACAAATGATTTTTGGTCTCATTATGCAGTTATGCGGAGGTGTCAAATAGTATAACAGGTTTTAGAGGTGCGTTCCTTGATTATTAGTTATTTATTACACAAATAAATGTGTGTAATATTTAATTATTTGCGAGCAACCTTCCTGAAAATGGTGTTTCATAAATGATGATGGTAGTTTTTATGGTTCAAAAGGATCCTTAGGTGAGACTTTCATCATCCAATTTTCCGTCTATTTTGATTATGTATGTATCTGAAAGTGATAAAATTTTATTTGTTTTAATTCTTCAGACTCTAAAGATTCTAAGGAATCCTTGTGAAATTTAGCGTAATGAATGTGTAATAATTACGGTTCCAAATATACAGCCATCGGACGGGCAGATAGACAGACAGAAAGACAGACGGCATAGGCTTAGTAAGGTGCGGAAATCTAAAAAGTCAATTTTAAATTGCATGTAATGTCTTCAATCATAAAAAAATATTCCGTCTACGTATAAGGCGGATATATTGTGAAAATTTCAACCGGCTACATATTACGGTTCCAAATATACAGCCATCGGACGGGCAGATAGACGGATAGAAAGACAGACGGCATAGGCTTAGTAAGGTGCGGAAATCTAAAAAGTCAATTTTAAATTGCATGTAATGTCTTCAATCATAAAAAAATATTCCGTCTACGTATAAGGCGGATATATTGTGAAAATTTCAACCGGCTACATATTACGGTTCCAAATATACAGCCATCGGACGGGCAGATAGACGGATAGAAAGACAGACGGCATAGGCTTAGTAAGGTGCGGAAATCTAAAAAGTCAATTTTAAATTGCATGTAATGTCTTCAATCATTCATAAAAAAAAATATTCCGTCTACGTATAATGCGGATATGCATTAAACGCACCAACAATTAACTTAACTAGGCACGAGTATAAGCTGTTGGCATAGTAACATTAACCAAATTCATCACGTCATTAGGTTCTTCAACACGAATTGATGTAACAGCACTCACAACATATTGAGTAAGCTCTATCAAACAATGAGAGTGAAGAAAAAAAAAGAAAAAGAAAAAAGTTCAAAACATCCGGTCCAGTGATTGAACCTGCGAAAGAGAAAGGTATGATTCAGAATAGCTACAGATTGATCAGTGGTGCCGCCTACTGTTTTTAACCCCCGACGAAAAAAAAACGGAGGGGTGTTATAAGTTTGACGTGTGTGTGTGTGTGTGTGTGTGTGTGTGTGTGTGTCTGTCTGTGGCATCGTAGCTCCCAAACGGATGGACCGATTTGGATGCGGTTTTTTTTATTAGGAAGCCTGTTTAATCGGGATGGTTCTTAGCTATGTTTGTAATCAAGTAATTAAATAATTAAGTAATAAAAAAAATTATTATCTTCAAAAGTGGACCGATTTGCATGCGGTTTTTTTTAAAAAGCTTGAAATAAAAGTTAAATTACAAATTTAAAAAACCCCCGACTCTTAAAAAGTCAAAAATAATTTCCGTTTACTTACTTAAAGGAGTCGGGGGACCGCTAAGTAAATTAAATATAAAGACTCAAAAGTTGCGCGGGAATTTACTTAGCGGTCTACCGACTCCTTTAAGTAAGTAAACGGAAATTATTTTTGACTTTTTAATACCATAATTGGGTTGTAGTGGTCACAATGACAAGATTGCAACAAATTGTACATTCGCACCTGTTGGTCGTGAGTTTAGCCAATTAATCTTTTCATCTCGGATTTTGGGTGCCTACTTGTAGGTATACATTAGTATGTACAAAAATTAGAGTGAATGCAAATTACTAATTCAAGTAGTGTAATCCATGAGCGAAATAAACAAAGACAAAATAACACAATGAGCTATGTTTTCATACAACCAGAAAATAGCCAACAAGTGTTTGATAAAAAAATCTAAGTCTAAACATAATTACAAAAATATTTAGTTAGGCGGTCTCATTAAAAACGGGTACCTGAAAAGATGAAAAGTAATAAAATTTTAAATGATTTTTCGTCCTTATCAACCACCAACTTTTCTCTTCTGCTATAATTTATAATAGCATAGTCCTACAAGTTTACAAGGAAAAGCCCGTCTTGGCACTGCAATACATCGAATGGTCCAACGAAACGAGAAAGACGAGCGCTGATTTATTTAGGCGGCTAGGAAAGTGTATTACTTAGGTGCGTGAAAGTGCACTTGAGGCGACCTAGTCGTCCATAGAGCTAATAAATTAATAAAGATAACCTGCCGGGACAAAGCAGGAAATCTGTCTTTTTCTATCTTCCTTCCCGTCTTCCTCCCTTTCTACTATTTTCGTTCATCCCCATTCATCTACGTATATATTCCTCTCTCCCTCTCTATCTCTCCTCTCTATATTACCATCTCTCTTCATCCCTATCCATGTCTTCTTCATCACTATCCCATTTGCCTCTTCCTATCTCCCCACCTCCCAGTCTAGTTTCTATCTATTTCTCTCCGATTCCCCTCTTCCTCTTTCCTACTAACCTGTCCCTTCTAACCCACCTCTCATTCCCTTTTCCGCTTTATACTTTACCTCTTTCTCCACCCACCTTCATGTTCTCCCATATTTTTCTCGTTCGTTTTGTTAGAGGGAAGCTCAGTTGTGTAAAGTAAATGATAAAACGCCGTGTCTAGTAGCGTGCACGATGCGCGAAGTTCGGAAATCGTACTGTGTAGGTACACCCGGTTCCGTTATTTCGTCCGACCTCGTCGGCTCTCTACATATCCATATCAAATTCACATCGAACATTCAACATATAGAATTATAGAAGAGGCATCAACTCGACGAGATGACGTAAATTCATTAAGTTTATTTATTAATCCAAGTCGGAGATATCAACAATTTTTCATTCGTCCATTCTATTGCTCGGCGAGAATGGAAGCGCTGAGAATTCGCCTGCAATCAATATTTTTAAAACATTATTAATTAGGTATATTGTGCAAATACGAAACTACAAATGCATCTCACATCTTACACTTGACTTGTGGACTCACGTATATTTATAACTACCCAAACCGAGTCATGCAAGTGTGCAAATTGTAGAAGATGGTGGGAGGAGCCTTTCTGTACGTTTGCATCTCACATCCCACACTTGACTTGTGGATTCACGTATATTTATAACTACCCAAACCGTGTCATGCAAGTGTGCAAATTGTAGAAGATGGTAGGAGGAGCCTTTCTGTACGTTTGCATCTCACATCCCACGCTTGACTTGTGGACTCACGTATATTTATAACTACCCAAACCGTGTCATGCAAGTGTGCAAATTGTAGAAGATGGTAGGAGGAGCTTTTCTGTACGTTTGCATCTCACATCTCACACTTGACTTGTGGACTCACGTATATTTATAACTACCCAAACCGTGTCATGCAAGTGTGCAAATTATAGAAGATGGTGGGAGGAGCCTTTCTGTACGTTTTTGTTGTTGTTGTTATGTATGATCGCGGAACTCGCTTCCCTCATCCCTCCTTCTCCTGTTGACATTAGCCAAATCCTCCACACTCTCGCAGAACACGTGTTTGTAGTCGGTAGAAGAGTTGTTCGAACGGTACGATTCTTTAAATTGGTCTTATTTCGCACTACCTGCATACGTATGAAATGAACTTCCGGAGAATGTTTTTCCCTACTCTCACATACATTCCACGGATCTTCACTAGCGACTTAAGGTTATCTTAGAAACCGGATTAGCACCTCCTCGGGAGTGAAATTAGCTGTCCCTGAAGCTTCGACCTCTAACACAGCCACCCAATTCGGACACAATAAAAAACATTATTGGCACGCAGTAAATAACTTCAATATATTGAAAATTGTTTGATATATCAATAGCATTGCTCACTTTTTCATTTCTTCGCCTCACATCATCTTCCAACAACGGTCCAGTGCGCAGGCGTTATACGATCCAGAAGCATTTACTATGATTGGCTGGATTGAAGAGTTGATGGTATCGGTCCGATCTATTGGACGGCATTGCTGGTTTCAGTTTCGCGAATCTATTAACCAACAGAGAGCAAATTAGCAATGACGTACATGTTTTTGAGTCAGCAGATCGCCGGATGATTCAAAACCCCTTCAGCATGCTGATACTGACTCCCGTTAGGTTTTCCTAGTTGAAATTTTCAGAGAATACTGAGCAATTTATACATCACCATGAGTGTATATAATAAAATTCTAAAATTAATGTGTATGAATGTTGTACATTACAAATACTTATACAAATGTTGTACGTGATTTGGTGGACGGCTAACGTCCACCTTCATTAAATAAAAATAAAATGACTAACTATATTTAACTCTATCCATCGAATTTTTATTCCAATTTTCTATTTTTGCATGAAAAAAATAATACGGAATTTCAATTTGAGTGATAATAAGGATTTTTGTCTTCTAATACGTACGTTACACGGCCTCCCGTCGCCCGTAGAAACTTAGCTTTATTTATAAAGGAAATTATTATGCTTTGTCGCTTCCAACACAAAGGTATCAGAAAGTAGCACGTTTTTCCTCGCCAGCCTTCGTGACATCATAGGAAGTGCAGATAGGAAACTGCGCAGGCAATATACTACGGTTTTCCTGCTGAGCCTACAGCTATAGAGTATAGGAAATGGGGCTTGTCGACAGCTCTCTTGACATAATAAATAGCTTATCGCTAATACAGGTCGATAGTGCTATTATGCTACGCTACGCAACTATCGCCACAGCCAACGCGAGGAAATTGTGTCTGGGCGCTTGGAAATAAATACGCTTATATTGTAAAAGCTTCGTATTTTTTTACAGTTTTGAAATTTGAAAACCAGTTGTTTTTAATCTGTATTATTTTATTACTCTTAAAAGTCAGATTTACAATAATGTACAATCCTTACCTATAATAAAATCCAACGTCTGCTTTCTGTCTGAGTGTCTGTCTGTCCGCTTATAACTCGAGAACCACTGAACCGATTTTAATAAAAAAAAAAAAATCTACGGATAGCTTGATTCTTCCCATCAACTATAGGCTACTTACTATCACGCTAAATGGCTTATGAGGTTAGCAGTGAAGTGAAATATGAGAGCGGGCGGAGCCGCGGGCACAGCTAGTTGTGACTAAAATTCAACTCTCTTAAAATTGTTTATTACTTAACTTAAAAATATAATCGAGAAAAGGATGGTACGGCCGTGTTTGCTCGACTTGGCTGGGGCACTGCCGCCGTGCCCCCAGAAAAACATACATAAATACGTAGCGTCACGCCCCTGTTTCCCAATGGGGTGGCAGAGACAACGGATCTCCACGTTTTTTTTTATGCAATCCGGCATGGGTGGCTGAGTCAGAGCGGCCAAAGCACATGCCCTGACCAGCCAATATCACCTCCGTGAAGGTAGGTGCCATACCGGAGACTTCCCTGGATTGCTGGCTATACTGGACTAGAGGAGAACACAACCGTGTGGAGGCGGAAAGGGGACGGCGGGATCACCTTAAACAGCTCCTTGATTTAATTTTAACTTATTTCTTCAGTTATCTTCCTGCATATAGGTATAAATAAATAATGCATAGTATTACGGTACTACTTAAGGGAGTTATTATTACTTAACTGTTGAGCACTTAATTATATGTCAGTTTGTACTCAATTAGTCTACCTATCGAATGAGTGTATACACTACAGGTAAAGTACGTACGTACTCGTAATCTAAGTAGGCGCAGATCTCACAAATAAAAAGTTTGTGATGTTTGCGTACAATGTACATAAGCCCAGGGTTCCGTTTTATCTCTTCTTTTTTTTTATGGAAACTGACACGGTCGGCTACATCACCTACAACATCCGTGATGTCAGCCCATAACACCGGGTGAACTTGGTGCCGCGTCAGCGCTTCCCTTCGGTCGTGCCGGCTACACTGAACTGGACGGAAAACACAAACTATTTACATGCAGACATGGTATTCGCAGCCCCCGTAAATATCCGAATGCCCGTGGGCGCCGTCGGACTACACCTCTGCGTTAGTCTGGCGCGCGCAATATGTCGTGCTTTCAATAAAAAATAAAAACATATATTACAAAATGCTACATGTCTGTTCGCTTAGGTATAACTCTGAAATTGCTTAACCGATATACCTCTACATGCAGTTTTTCTGCTTGAAAGGAGATAGGAGCGGTACGTTCGCTGCTAGGCGGTCTTTGACATAGGTAAACATACGGAAGACTACACAATACACATAGCATCAAGCCATCCTTAATGAGGGGTAACCGGTAAGGCCGGAATGTTCACAGTCGGAGAGGTTCAACTTTTACAAGAGTTTCTTTCGCTGTCCTTTATGGCCGGTGTTTACATCCATGTGTATACCGACAATCGAGGTAAGCTGAGTAATCGGTGTTGTGCTAAAAGGACTCCGGTAAATTACAGCACAACACCGACCACCGCGTTTGGCAAATTCGGACAAGATAAGCAGCAAGCAGCATCAAGGATAGCGTACAATTTTAATATTGCACAAAAGGTGGTCCTTCGCAAGTGGCAAAATATTCAGGGACTTTGCTGCGGTCGACGAAATCCTAAAGACGATCGAAATGATATCCCGCCGAATAGCTTGCACAACAGTAGCTTTCAATCTTGTTTTATTTATTCTTACTTTTTTGTCTCTTTTATTGTCTGGTCGTAAACATATACATCGAAGAATGAAGCGATAAATTTTGACTGATTTCATACGTTTGTTTTTTTCGAATGTTTGTATAAGGAAATGAATACTTTCGGCCTCTCGGGAAAGTAAAAAGCGCAGTGATGAATAATGCAGCTTGAAAATACATATTTCGCTCCAGCCATAGCTCGCTCCTGGGTCGATATCACCGAGCATACAGACTGTCTGTATCCTCCTTGGTCGATATGAATCTGCTCTTATATGTCTACATGCTGATCAAATTTAGATTTACAACGAAAAGCCGAAAATACGATTTTGTACTGATGTTACTACAAGCGATGTTAGTTCAGCTGTTTCAACTTTCCTCGATTTGTTTTGTTTTATTTTTATAGAAACGGCGACATGTGGCGCCGAGCCACCCATAAGATGTCTAACGACGCCCATGGGCGTGGTTTGATTGATTGTATATTTGTTTTGGTTTGATTAATTACTAGAAATAAATTAAATAGACTGCAGGGTGGCACTTTCGTGGTATTTTCGAGGGTATTTTGCTATCCTGTCGGATACAGCCGATCACTTTGCAAAAGAGCACGGACGACATAATTCCACACCCAGATCAGACGATCGCGGAACCAGTATCGCCAAAGCTCTATCACAGATTAGATATCTAATATAGTTACGAGTAGGTACTTTTTTTTTTTTTTATGTTATCCGGTATGGGTGGCTGAGTCGGAGGGGCCAAAGCGCATGCTCCGACCAGCCAATATCACCTCCGAGAAGGTGGGTGCCATACCGGAGACTTCCCTGGATTGCTGGCTATACTGGACTAGAGGAGAACACAGTCGAGGCTGCTATGCGGCCATCTTACATCCAGTACGGTGGTACCAACCCAGTCGGCTACAATTTGAGCCTACCACCTAGTAAGGGGCAAGGGAAGGGACCTACAGTTTTACACCGGTTCCGAACGGTGAAGCAGCAGGTGTAGGTATGCACGTAAATTTTTTCCTCAGAAAAAACTCATTGGTACACGCCGACCGGATTCGAACCTCGGACCTCTCGCATGAGAAGCCGATGCCCAAACCACTCGGCCACCCGCCGCATTACTTACCTGCTTTATGCCGATTTTGTTTTACACCCGGCTAAGTCTGTAGTATCAGGATATTATTTAAGTATCTACTAATCTAGTCAAGTCTAGTCAAGTCTAGTCAAGTCTAGTCAATCTAATCTAATCTAATCTAGTCAATTCCGAGGTCAATTCCCTTGCCCCTTACTAGGTGGTAGGCTCTAATCATAGCCGACTGGGTTGCTACCACCGTACTGCATGTAAGATGGCCGCATAGCAGCCTCGGTTGTGTTCTCCTCTAGTCCAGTATAGCCAGCAATCCAGGGAAGTCTCCGGTATGGCACCTACCTTCTCGGAGGGGATATTGGCTGGTCGGAGCATGCGCTTTGGCCCCTCCGACACAGCCACCCATACCGGATTACATAAAAAAAAAGTACTAAGTAATTTTAATGTTTTTTTTTTATTCTGAGTAGGTTAACATTTGTTACATAAAGTTATTGCTCAAAAAAGAGTCAAGTGCGTAGTACCCGTAACCGAAGAGCATGTATGAAGAACATTATGAGAGCGGAAGAGGCGGCAGAGGTGTGTCAGGATCGTGGCACGTGGAGATCCGGTGTCTCTGCCTATCCCACCGGGAAACAGGCGGCTTGACGCTATGTCAATAAAAAAATTGTATGTATTATCCTTTACTTTCTAAATTATATCTCATTATGCTGCTGATTTGATCAAATTTCAAGCGGGCGAAACCGCAGGTAAAAGCTAGAAAAAAAGTGCATTCTAAATTTGAAATTCGGGCGGTTAAAATTCTTCGACATAGTTCAACCGTCTCCTCCGTCCTCACGCCTATTAGTTTTGACAAATAGCAGCTTCCATTTTGACAGCGTCGTGAAAAATGAATATCGTGCGCGTGTCGCCTACGAGATGCGTGGGACAGAATTAACTGGGCTTTCTTTATGCCTAATCTAGTTCGCAAATTAAACTTACATAAAAAGTTGTTACGATGAATCTTACTCAGATTTAGATAAACTGTATGTAGATAATCTATTGTTTGAACCAGTTACAACAGAACAAAATTGAAGAAACTTCTTAACAACTTTCTTTCCTGACAATTTTGCTTTGATCTTGATTTCGGTTTTAAAATTAAACTACACACATCTTTTGAATAAACTAAGTATGTAGGTATCTATACCTATTAGAAGCATAGTTTATTTCTGAACCTTAATAAATCCCTAAAAGTCCCTTACCGCTATACCACACCAACATTATCTTGACATTCCATTTTCATACTAATTTCAAATTGATTTAAAAAAAATCAAAAGAACAGAACTGGCGACCCTCATTTATTGCACACTTCAAATAAATGTACTTCGTCCCTAACATCATGTAGAAAGAAAGAAAGAAAGAAATAAAGAAAACGTTAATTTTCACAATTAGCAAGTACACATCAATATCATGTAAGAAATGATAATGAAATTAGTTACATTCTACATATTTAAATAACGATTCTACAGACGCAATACATTTTCCAATAATTGTAAAAAGATAATCTGGGCGCAGCTTAAAAGATGTCGAAACTCCCGGCCGAGCTGTTTTTAAGCCCAGCCTTCGTAAAGTATGTTTACATGAGAGTCTACTGATTTTACATACATATAGGTATAGTGGTATAGTAAATAGATAAAGGTTGTCATGTTTTCTTTATTCATAGGTTCACAGGTGTGATAGATATAATATAATATTTTATGTTTATGTTAGTACTAAGCACGTATTCGCTTTATATATATTTTTAATTAGAAAAATGCAAATCGAAAATCATTGCAAAAAATACATTCCGACCAGGATTCGAACCTGGGTCTCTGGCTTCAACCTCCCTGGCCCTCCCTGGCCAAAGCCTCAAGTCAACTTCTAGTGTCTGATGCCAAATACGACTTTGGTGACGACAGCATAAGGTTCAATATGGAACCGTGCAAGTTGACTGTTCGCAAAAATTATGCGACATGTATGAAGGTGCAATAAGAATAAGATCGAAAAGGAGACTACTTCACGGCCCGGTTGCGTAGTTGGTTATCGCGTTGGCAGCTCAAGCCAGAGACCCAGGTTCGAATCCTGGTCGGGATGTATTTTTTCCAATGATTTTCGGTTTGTATTTTTCTAATTAAAAAAATAGGTAAAAAAACTTTTAAGATAAACGGTTTTATTAAAAATAAAAAACTAGAAAAAAACAGCTGTACACAAAACTACAAAATAATAAGGACACAAGTCTGGGCCTTCTTAAGATTTTACGTCTGGGTAAGAAATCGTGCAATACTAGCGTGCTGTCTTCTCATGTCGGATGCCAAAGGGCACATTGTGTCGCTGCGTCAGCGGAATAAGTAATAAATTGAGACTTTTAACAGACTAATATAAAAACGTGGGGCGCATGTTGTTTATTACGCATATTATACGCCCCACGTTTTTATATTAGTCTGTTAAAAGTCTCAATTTATTACTTATTCCGCTGACGCAGCGACACAATGTGCCCTTTGGCATCCGACATGAGAAGACAGCACGCTAGTATTGCACGATTTCTTACCCAGACGTAAAATCTTAAGAAGGCCCAGACTTGTATCCTTATTATTTTGTAGTTTTGTGTACAGCTGTTTTTTTCTAGTTTTTTATTTTTAATAAAACCGTTTAACTTAAAAGTTTTTTTACCTATTTTTTTATTTACTCGTTTTTAGTTTGATTTTTGGCTCGTATCATTCATTACGTAAATTCGTCATCCTTTCCAACTCTCTCATTGCATCTTGTTACTCGGTTTCTTACCTGTCAATTACTCACAATCAAGCTCCTCAATACATAACCCTTCTAAAGACTTTACGCGACTCAATGCAACATACGGTTGACCCTCCTCATATAGTCTGGAGCCCAAATACACGACAGCACGGTCAACAGTACTGCCCTGCATTTTATGGACAGTGGAGGCCCATGACAAAATTATCGGTAACATCCGTCTCTCAGCTGTTCCATAATTAAACTTTGCTGGAAACTGTATGGCTTTAGGATGGATAAGGTGTCCGCCGTCTCTTTCAAAATCAATTTGAACAGATGGTATGTCTGTTTCATACTTTTGCGTTCGACAAGTATGGGACACTCGTCCAAACAAACCAAATGAGCCCAAACTCGAGGGGGTTACTAGTAACGGTTGAAGAGTTCCACTGTACACCTCCTGACTCCATCATCAGACCCTCGTCACCAAGTGTATTGGTAGAAGTAAGGGACACTCGTCCAAACCAACCATATGAGCCCAAACTCGAGGAGGTTACTAGTAACCGTTGAAGAGTTCCACTGTACACCTCCTGACTCCATCATCAGACCCTCGTCACCAAGTGTATTGGTAGAAGTATGGGACACTCGTCCAAACCAACCAAATGAGCCTAAACTCGAGGGGGTTACTAGTAACGGTTGAAGAGTTCCACTGTACACCTCCTGACTCCATCATCAGACCCTCGTCATCAAGTGTATTGGTAGAAGTATGGGACATTCGTCCAAACCAACCATATGAGCCCAAACTCGAGGGGGTTAATAGTAACGGTTGAAGAGTTCCACTGTACACCTCCTGCCTCCATCATCAGACCCTCGTCACCAAGTGTATTGGTTAGAAGTATGGGACACTCGTCCTAACCAATCAAATGAGCCCAAACTCGAGGGGGTTACTAGTAACGGTTGAAGAGTTCCACTGTACACCTCCTGACTCCATCATCAGACCCTCGTCACCAAGTGTATTGGTAGTAGTATGGGACACTCGTCCAAACCAACCATATGAGCCCAAACTCGAGGGGGTTACTAGTAACGGTTGAAGAGTTCCCCGTCCACCTCCTGACTCCATCATCAGACTCTCGTCACCAAGTGTATTGGTAGAAGTATGAGACACTCGTCCAAACCAGCCAAATGAGCCCAAACTCGAGGGGGTTACTAGTAACGGTTGAAGAGTTCCACTGTACACCTCCTGATTCCATCATCAGACCCTCGTCACCAAGTGTATTGGTAGAAGAATGGGACACTCGTCCAAACCAACCAAATGAGCCCAAACTCGAGGGGGTTACTAGTAACGGTTGAAGAGTTCCACTGTACACCTCCTGACTTCATCATCAGACCCTCGTCACCAAGTATATTGGTAGAACTATGGGACACTCGTCCAAACCAACCAAATGAGCCCAAACTCGAGGGGGTTACTAGTCACGGTTGAAGAGTTCCACTGTACACCTCCTGACTCCATCATCAGACTCTCGTCACCAAGTGTATTGGTAGAAGTATGGGACACTCGTCCAAACCAACCAAATGAGCCCAAACTCGAGGGGGTTACTAGTAACGCTTGAAGAGTTCCACTCTACACCTCCTGACTCCATCATCAGACCCTGGTCACCAAGTGTATTGGTAGATGTATGGGACGCTCTTCCAAACCAACCATATGAGCCCAAACTCGAGGGGGTTACTAGTAACGGTTGAAGAGTTCCACTGTCCACCTCCTGACTCCATCATCAGACCCTCGTCACCAAGTGTATTGGTAGAAGTATGGAACACTCGTCCAAACCAACCAAATGAACCCAAACTCGAGGGGGTTACTAGTAACGGTTGAAGAGTTCCACTGTCCTCCTCCTGACTCCATCATCAGACCCTCGTTACCAAGTTTAAATTATCATAATATTGTATTGTCACGAGAACTCAATGTGTGTGCAAAGTTTCATAAAAATCGGTTCAGTAGAAGTAGTTGAAAAAGTTGTCGCAAGATTTTAAACAAAGATAGTAACAAACAAACAAACAAATATACGGAGTCAAGCTAAATAAAACCGTTTAAAAATAGATATAAAGCGAGTACGTGCTTAGTACTAACATAAACATAAAATATTATTAAAAACCTCAAGTCAACTTCTAGTGTCTGATGCCAAATACGACTTCGGTGACGACAGCATAAGGTTCAATATGGAACCGTGCAAGTTGACTGTTCGCAAAAATTATGCGACATCATGCATGAAGGTGCATTAAGATCGAACATTTTGAGATAATACGTCACGGCTCGGTTGCGTAGTTGGTTATCGCGATGGCAGCTCAAGCCAGAGACCCAGGTTCGAATCCTGGTCGGGATGTATTTTTTCCAATGATTTTCGATTTGCATTTTGCTAATTAAAAATATATATATTATACATATTTCTAATTACCTCTTTTTATTGCACACCGTTCATAATAACATTTCTGAAATGAGCTGATGCGCAAATTCCTTTTGAAATTGTTATCTTCACACTGTGTTGTAGATAGCATGACATACTTTACGCACTGTAACGATGTTTCGTCCCATACTGAACTGTTTACGACAGCAGCGAGACGTATGGTCGCACTATTCGTTTCTTCTAAAAATAGGAACTAATGCGGAAGGGTGTGTTTTGAGTAGGGTGACTGTGAGTGCATTGCATAGTTTGATAGACTAAATTTAATTTTTTCGTCGCGTATGGTTTTTGGTGACTCCTCGCTCAGGCTCTTCGAAAAATATGTTGTTGTTTTGGCGAGTGATGTCTAATCTAGAATCATCCCAAAACAGACAGGCAGACGGTACATTTTATAATGATAGAAAAGAGAAGATACGTGTTTTGTGGCGTACTTCGGCGCCATGATCAAGATTAGTTTATTAAAATATGTGTCGTTTATTTATGTGCTTAAACGCTTAGTGTCATTTATGATTTTACTAGCTGAGCCCGCGGCTCCGCTCGCGTGAAATTCGTATTTCAAAGAAGACAGTAAGTAACTATGGGCGAGGCCGAAGGCCGAGCTGCGTTCAGGAAGTCGATAAACCATATCTAAGAAAGTAAGTACGAGTAAGGGCGAGGCCGAAGGCAAGCTGCGTTAAGGTAAACGATAAACCTTGTAAAAAGTAAAGTAAGTAACTAACGGCGAGGCTTCAGGCTGAACTGTATTCTAGAGAGAAAATAAACCTTCTCGAAGAAAGTAAGTAACTGAAGGCGAGGCCGAAGGCCGAGCTGCGTTCAGGAAGACGATAAACCTTCTCGAAAAAGTAAGTAACTGAGGGCGAGGCCGAAGGCCGAGCTGCGTTCAGGAAGACTATAAAGCTTATCGAAGAAAGTAAGTAACTAAGGGCGAGGCCGAAGGCCGAGCTGCGTTCAGAAAGACCATGAACCTTCACGAAGACAGTAAGTAACTGAGGGCGAGGCCGAAGGCCGAGCTGCGTTCAGGAAGACTATAAACCTTATCGAAGAAAGTAAGTAACTAAGGGCGAGGCCGAAGGCCGAGCTGCGTTCAGAAAGACCATGAACCTTCACGAAGACAGTAAGTAACTGAGGGCGAGGCCGAAGGCCGAGCTGCGTTCAGGAAGGCGATAAACCTTATCTAAGAAAGTATGTAACTAAGGGCGAGGCCGAAGGCCTCAGAAAAACTATAAACCCTCTCAAAGAAAGTAAGTAACTGAAACCGAGGCCGAAGGCCGAGCTACGTTCAGGAATACCATAAACCTTCTCAAAGAAAGTAAGTAACTAAGGGCAAGGCCGAAGGCCGAGCTGCGTTCAGGAAGACTATTAACTTTCTCAAAGAAAGTAAGTAATTAAGGGCGAGGCCGAAGGCCGAGCTGCGTTCAGGAAGACTATAAACCTTATCGAAGAAAGTATGTAACTAAGGGCGAGGCCGAAGGCCGAGCTGCATTCAGAAAGACTATAAACCTCGAAGAAAGTAAGTAACTGAAAGCGAGGCCGAAGGCCGAGCTACGTTTAGGAAGACCATAAACCTTCTCGAAGAAAGTAAGTAACTGAGGGCGAGGCCGAAGGCCGAGCTGCGTTCAGGAAGACTATAAACCTTCTCGAAGAAAGTAAGTAATTAAGGGCGAGGCCGAAGGCCGAGCTGCGTTCAGGAAGGCGCTAAACCTTATCTAAGAAAGTACGTAACTAAGGGCGAGGCCGAAGGCCGAGCTGCGTTAAGAAAAACTATAAACCTTCTCGAAGAAAGTAAGTAACTGAAAGCGAGGCCGAAGGCCGACCTACGTTCAGGAATACCATAAACCTTCTCAAAGAAAGTAAGTAACTAAGGGCAAGGCCGAAGGCCGAGCTGCGTTCAGGAAGACTATAAACCTTATCGAAGAAAGTATGTAACTAAGGGCGAGGCCGAAGGCCGAGCTGCATTCAGAAAGACTATAAACCTCGAAGAAAGTAAGTAACTGAAAGCGAGGCCGAAGGCCGAGCTACGTTCAGGAAGACCATAAACCTACTCAAAGAAAGTAAGTAACAAAGGGCGAGGCCGAAGGCCGAGCTGCGTCCACGAAGACTATAAACCTTATCGAAGAAAGTATGTAGCTAAGGGCGAGGCCGAAGGCCGAGCTGCATTCAGAAAGACTATAAACCTCGAAGAAAGTAAGTAACTGAAAGCGAGGCCGAAGGCCGAGCTACGTTCAGGAAGACCATAAACCTTCTCAAAGAAAGTAAGTAACCAAGGGCGAGGCCGAAGGCCGAGCTGCTTTCAGGAAGACGATAAACCTTATCTAAGAAAGTAAGTAATTAAGGGCGAGGCCGAAGGCCGAGCTACGTTCAGGAAGACCATAAACCTTCTCGAAGAAAGTAAGTAACTGTGGGCGAGGCCGAAGGCCGAGCTGCGTTCAGGAAGACTATAAACCTTCTCGAAGAAAGTAAGTAATTAAGGGCGAGGCAGAATACCGACCTGCGTTCAGAAAGACTATAAACCTTCTCAAAGTAAGTAAGTAAGTAACTAAGGGCGGGGCCGAAGGCCGAGCTGCGTTCAGGAAGACCATGAACCTTCTCGAAAAAGTAAGTAACTGAGGGCGAGGCAGAATACCGACCTGCGTTCAGAAAGACTATAAACCTTCTTAAAGTAAGTAAGTAACTAACGGCGAGGCCGAAGGCCGAGCTGCGTTCAGGAAGACCATGAACCTTCTCGAAGACAGTAAGTAACTGAGGGCGAGGCCGAAGGCCGAGCTGCGTTCAGGAAGACTATAAACCTTATCGAAGAAAGTAAGTAACTAAGGGCGAGGCCGAAGGCCGAGCTGCGTTCAGAAAGACCATGAACCTTCACGAAGACAGTAAGTAACTGAGGGCGAGGCCGAAGGCCGAGCTGCGTTCAGGAAGGCGATAAACCTTATCTAAGAAAGTATGTAACTAATGGCGAGGCCGAAGGCCGAGCTGCGTTCAGAAAAATTATAAACCTTCTCGAAGAAAGTAAGTAACTGAAAGCGAGGCCGAAGGCTACGTTCAGGAAGACTATTAACTTTCTCAAAGAAAGTAAGTAATTAAGGGCGAGGCCGAAGGCCGAGCTGCGTTCAGGAAGACTATAAACCTTATCGAAGAAAGCATGTAACTAAGGGCGAGGCCGAAAGCCGAGCTGCATTCAGAAAGACTATAAACCTTCTCGAAGAAAGTAAGTAACTGAAATCGAGGCCGAAGGCCGAGCTACGTTCAGGAAGACCATAAACCTTCTCAAAGAAAGTAAGTAACAAAGGGCGAGGCCGAAGGCCGAGCTGCGTTCAGGAAGACGATAAACCTTTTCTAAGAAAGTAAGTAATTAAGGGCGAGGCCGAAGGCCGAGCTACGTTCAGGAAAACCATAAACCTTCTCGAAGAAAGTAAGCAACTGAGGGCGAGGCCGAAGGCCGAGCTGCGTTCAGGAAGACTATAAACCTTCTCGAAGAAAGTAAGTAACTGAGGGCGAGGCCGAAGGCCGAGCGGCGTTCAGGAAGACTATAAACGTTCTCGAAGAAAGTAAGTAATTAAGGGCGAGGCCGAAGGCCGAGCTGCATTCAGAAAGACCATGAACCTTCTCGAAGACAGTAAGTAACTGAGGGCGAGGCCGAAGGCCGAGCTGCGTTCAGGAAGGCGATAAATCTTATCTAAGAAAGTAAGTAATTAAGGGCGAGGCCGAAGGCCGAGCTACGTTCAGGAAGACCATAAGACCATAATATTACATAAAAAAAAAACAAAAACTTTCATACAAAGTCGTCGTCCCCATTTCTCCCCTTAAAGTTGTAATTTCCAAAAAATCCTTAACAGATTTTTACGTTATGAAATAAACCTATGTTCCAAATTTCAGCTTTCTAGACTGTAGTTTCGGCTGTGCGTTAATAGATCAGTCAGTCAGGACAAACAATTTTATAAGTATAGATATCTACTCTTTATTCTACTCGTATCTTCTACCAAAAGCATCTATCTACACTACACCAACACAACGCAACAGAACTGCTAACGCCATATATTACGACCATTCGACACTAAATTCCGTTTTCTTTGATACTGCTCAACCCTAAGGCTATTTAACTTTATGGTATATAGCCTACTATAGTGAGCCTGAAGAACTACTCTTTACATTGGTGTAAACCGCATAAAAATCTGTTAAGTGGTTCCGAGTTTACCTCAAACATACATACATACATGCAAACAGACGTTTCCTTTTATAAGAAGTAGAGATAGAGAAAAGAAGATAGAGATTAAATTATCCTCCCTTCCCCTCTCCCCGCGGACTCCTCCCCCGTAACTCAACCCCACTCTTCAAAACTACCCCCAGTATGGATAAAATTATTTAAAATCCTAAAACCTAATTTTGAAATCATCCCCTATTTTAATTTAAGGGTTGATTTAGCAAAAACGCTGAAACACGTAATTCTTTATTTTATACCAAAAGCCTAAATATGAATTTTCATATCCCTAACTTGAGAAATGATGGGTTCCCTATACATTCTTTCATCCCCTATTTCACCCCGTTAAGGGTTGTTTTTTTGAGACAAAAGGTAGCCTATGTTCTTCCTCAGGATGCAATTCAGCTCCGTACAAAATTTCATAAAATCCTAAAATCTAATTTTGAAATCAACCCCTATTTTAATTTAAGGGTTGATTTAGCAAAAACGCTGAAACACGTATTTCTTTATTTCATACCAAAAGCCTAAATATAAATTGTCATATCCCTAACTTAAGAAATGCTGAGTTCCCCATACAAACTTTCATCCCCTATTTCACCCCCTTAAGGGTTGTTTTTTGAGACAAAAAGTAGCCTATGTCCGTCCTCGGGATGCAATTCATCTCCGTGCAATATTTTATCGAAATCTGTTCAGCGGTTTAGGCGTGAAAAGGTAACAGACAGACAGACAGACAGACAGACAGACAGACAGACAGACAGACAACAGAGTTACTTTCGAATTTATAATATTAGTATGGATAGTATGGATATGGATAGTTCACTTGAAAGTAATTTTCTCGTATAATATTCTTGTGATTCGACTATTTATGTATCGTGCGTGAATACCGCTGTTGATTTTTTATTTAAAAGTAATTAGAGAAGTCCTTAGGCTCAGTTATTAGAGTACAAGGAATTGGCGCGTCGGTCTTGTCTATTTTGCAATAGTACAAGTATTTTTTTCATTCCAAAGATAATGTGGCAAATCCATCTATGGCTTTGTCACAAACTTCTTCCCCTTATAAGTGTACACACGCTGTGCACACACGCTGTGCACACTTTATGTGGTAAGGTTAGTTTATATATGTAATTTTTGGAGTTTTATTCTACTATATTCCTTTTACTATATCTAGTTTTTGCCAAATAAAAAAATAATAATGGGGGCTATATAAATTGTTCGTGTTTTCCTACCAGCTCAGTGTAGCCGGCACGACCAAAGGGAAGCACTGACATGGCATCTAGTTCACCAAGGTGTTATGGGCTGACATCGCGGGTGTTGTAGGTGATGTAGCCAACCGTGTCAGTTTCCATACAAAAAAAAATGTAGGTGATGTAAGTTACATCACGTAACCAACGGTGTCAGTTTCCATAAAAAAATATTATCCGTCAATAAGGCGCGAATATGGCTGATACCGGTCCTGGAGTCCACCCAAGATTTTCACCATCTTATTTGGCACTCGGGCTTCTCTAGTCCCATAATCTCCTCACCCACTGCCACCCTACTCTAGTTCCCCGCGCTCCCGAACTCCCTACCAGACCAGCCGGCGAACGAAATCTCTATTTCTGTAGTTTACGTAACAATACGGAAGCGGGAGCGGTGACAGATTCGGGTTATTTGATAATAATGTGTGTTACATCTTACGAAGGCATACGCGCTTTGATTTTCGTGCAATACTATAATAAATAAAAATAGCGCTTTCGTATGACACTACTTTGTACTCGCAAAACACCTCTAGTACTCACAGGTTAGTTCCTGGAACCGTAATAATTTCCAAATATTTTTTTTCTTTTGTTCTACAGAATCATATATTTATTTTGCCATAGAGAACACATAACATTGACAATATTTCATTTAAAGGTGTGCATAGCAGACACTGCGGAAGATATTGAAGCACCCACAATAAACCCATTCAAATATAGGCTTGAAAAGTATTAAAAATTCGAAGAAATATAACAAATAGCAACACCAGTGATCATAATAGACATGAACACACCAGCATATTAAGCTGCTAGTTCATTAACAAAATAATAATAATATTCAGTATAGTAAATCGTTTTTGTTTTGCCAACACTTCAGGCATCTTCAAATCACAAATAATTTCCAGACACTTTAGTCATCCTACAAGCGAACTGGTGAAATTTATTGGAGCAGGCTTTGGACGCCTTCGTCATGCTCTTGTGGCATCATGAGCCGCAACAACTATACCAGGGAATTAATATGTCAGCTTGTGGACATTGGACGACAGTGAATATTCTGGCATTTCGGAAGAGGTTGATGAAATGTATCCGATCATTTTGGCGACCCATGAAGAGTGGCAGAGATTTATAAGAAAGCGCGGAAACCGTTTGTCAACTGGTTCTACTTTTCTTTCTTCTCATAACGGCTGTATCCACTGAATGATTTCACTCATATTTTATTTAAGACAAAAAATAGTTTATTCGTTTGATCATCCGGTTTTTTTTATGGAATCTGACACAGTTGGCTACATCACCTACAACATCCGTGATGTCAGCCCATAACACCGGATGAACTTGGTGCCACATCAGTGCTTCCCTTCGGTCGTGCCGGCTAGACTGAACTGAACGGAAAACACAAACTATTTACATAGCCGTTTCGACCGACATTTCATTCAGTGCGGTGGTAGCAACCCGGGCGGGTTAAACCCTACCACCTATTAATATAAGAAGGGAGTCATATCCCTTAGTGGCCTTTTACGACATACACCGACACGGGGAGAGATGCAGTGGGGCTATTCTTTTAAAGTACCGGCCCACACGGTACAAGGTCCTAGATAGTAATGCTGGTCACTGGCCTGCCTATCTAAAAACACTGCGGCAGATGATAGAATAGAATAGAATAGAATAAAATGTAATATACTTTATTGCTTTCCAATACAAAATTGTACAAAAGGATATTACCTAAGGCAATCTCTGACTGATCTGATGATAGAAATATTGCGGCTGATATAGATGTCGAGAAATTGCGGATTTTTATTTCTAAATCTGGATTTTTTTTTATGGAAACTGACACGGTTGGCTACATTAGCTACAACATCCGTGATGTCAGCCCATAACACCGGGTGAACTAGGTGCCATGTCAGTGCTTCCCTTCGATCGTGCCGGGTACACTGAACTGGACGGAAAACACAAGAGGACAGATAACACGAGAGACAATGGTTTGCCTTTGTTCACATGGACGGATCTAGCGCTCAAAGGTCTGTATTTATTAGATTTCTTCGACGTGATCTAGAAAGATAGTTATAGCTAGCAACTGTTTGTATAGGCGAATCTCTCGCGAACAAGTGTGGGTACAGGCCCCGGCAGCAAATAATGTGTGTCGATCTTAAGAAAGAGACCATCCGGTTGTAGAGCGTCGTCCATGTCGTACTGCCGAGAAATGTACCTAATTTGTATGGATTTTTTTTATGTAATCCGGTATTGGTGGCTGAGTTGGAGGGGCCAAAGCGCATGCTCCGACCAGTCAATATCACCTCCGAGAAGGTAGGTGCCATACCGGAGACTTCCCTGGATTGCTGGCTATACTGGACTAGGAGGCTACACCCGAGGCTGCTATGCGGCCATCTTACATCCATCTTATATCCATGGATGTTGAAGATATTTTTATAAGATTTTATTCAAATCTTGCAACTGAATTTTAAACCAGTTCCACGCAGCCGATTGTGGCGAAATTTTGCACAGACTGTTGGTTCTCGTAGCAATGCAATCTAGTGTACTTATTCATAATTGTAAAAACAAAATGTAAAAAAAATACAAGCTTTTATTTAACTTATCTTGTTAGTATCATTATAAAATCAATGGTTAGGGGATCTTAGTAATCTTGCAACTGAATTTTGATTAAATAAATTCTACCAAACCCATTGGTGCTGCCATGTCAGACCTTTCGGTCCTGCTGGCTACACCGACCGGCTAAACTGAACTACATTTCATTCAGTGCGGTGGTACCGTAGCACCTAGTAAGGTAAGAACGAAAGGGATGGACGGCTTACGTGGAATCCGAACCACGGCCAGCTTCCAACGATCGAACGGTCACCCAGCAAAGTTCTGACGACACTCGACCGATCGCTCCACTGAGCTACCGAGGCTTCACCACGTATATGTATTAGAAAATATATTGCGCATTAAACACTTGCGTACGCACGGTACGTGTATTGGCAAGTTTCTAGTGTATAATATTCAGGTTAATGATAGCATAAAGTTTTCCTTGCATGGGTCACCAATGGTGTTGGAATGTGTTGGCGGGTGCCACACAAGGCGCCGACATGTCCGACTATCTACTCCTAGCCGGTCGTTCCAAGGTAAAAGACCCTGTTAGAAAACTATTGCACAGTGTGCTCTTCATGTGAGGCAGGACCGGCAGGAGTACAATTATTGAAATATAAAAATTAGAAATTTAAAAAACCCCGACCCTTAAAAAGGCAAAAATAATCCGTTTACTTACTTAAAGGTCGGAGGACCGCTAAGTAAATACTCGCGCAGCTTGAGTTTTTATTATATTTTATTTACTTAGCGGTCCCCCGACTCCTTTAAGTAAGTAAACTGAAATTATTTTTGAGTTTTTAAGGGCCGGGAGTTTTAAATTTTTTTAATTTAACTTTGATTTGAAGTTTCATAAAAATCGGTTCAGTAGAAGTAGTTGAAAAAGTTGTCGCAAGATTTGAAACAAAGATAGTAACAAACAAACAAACAAACAAATATACGGAGTCAAGCTAAATAAAACCGTTTAAAAATGGGCGGATTTGCATGCGGTTTTTTAAGATATTGTTTGATTACTTAATTACTTGATAACTTGATTACAATAAAAATAAGAACCATCCCGATTAAACCAGCTTTCTAATAAAAAAAAACCGCATCGAGATCAGAGGTCAATTTAGACTTTAGCAAAAATATTACCCTCCTTTTTGCTTTGCGCAGTCGGGTAAAAAAGACAGATTCTACGTCAAAAGTGAATCACCTTAGCCGAACGGGTTTAGTTGATTTTTAGGATTCCGTATCTATACGGAAGCCGATTACTAAGCCTACGCCGTCTGTCTGTCTGTCTGTCCTACCGCTGTATCTTTGGAATCGTAATAGCTATCCGGTTGAAATTTTCACATAATATGTGTTATTCATGCATGCATACAGAATGTCCATGGGCATCGTTAGACACCTACTTGTAGGTGAAACGATGCTACATGTCGCGCTATCGATAAAAAAAATATTATGGCGGATGTGCCAACAAATAATAAAAAAAAAAACAAAAAGTAAAAAATTAAGGGGTCCTCCCTCACACATGAAACGTGCTTAAGAATCGATTAGTACATATTCATCCTACTTAATAATAGATAGCCTCACTTACAGGTAGTTTGCATTGCAGACAGACAAAAGATAGACGGATATGGTTTTTTGACAGGTATGCTATAGCGGATCTACGCTACCCTCCGTGCGTGAGTAAAACTCGCACTTGACCGATTTTTCTCAGTTAAAAGACTTTCTGCCCGCACGCCATTCGCATTGTTGTCTCGCATACATTTACACTTTACCTACAGACGTGCCATTCTCCGCCTGCTCACTTCCTGTCAGCCACCCGGAAGTAGCGAAGTCGCCTGCCCGTCCAGAGCCAGAACAAATGGAGTGCGGTACAAGTGCTTCCACTTTCTCCGCATCCTGTCTCGAGTCTGTTCCGACACCTAACCTCACTTTCTACCGCCTAACTAAAATGTAAAGCCTTGACGAAACAAATTCTAAAGGATAGAGCGGGCATTAATTTGACAGGTGAGAAGTCGCTAATTGTAAGTTTTTTTTATGCAAACTGACACGGTTGGCTTCATCACCTACTACATCCGTGATATCAGCCCATAATACCTTGGTGAACTAGGTGCCATGTCAATGCTTCCCTTCGAACTAAAACAAAACACGAACTATTTACATAGCCGTTTCGACCGACGACGTTTCAGTAAGTGCGGTGGTAACAACCCGGGCGGGATAAACCCGACCACCTAGTAAGGTAAGAAGGGAAGGGACCTACAGTTTTACGTGGAATCCGAACCACGGTCAGCCTCCAACGGTCGAGCGGTCACCCATCCACGTACTGACCGCGCTCAGCGTTGCTTAAAAACAGTCGACCGACCGCACCACTGAGCAACCGAGGCTGACAATTTTATTCTTAAATTAGTTCCAAACCATTAAGTGTTGTTTTAATTTTTGAAATCGCCTTCTCAACCAACTCTTGCTTGACAACTATATCCCACTCGATGGGGTTCGAAGTTCGAAGGTTCAAAAGATAAACGTAAGACAGACGAACGGACTGGCATGTGGACCTATGTAGGCTTAGTTAATATCACGTACGTACGGAACCCTAAAAATATTATCTAATAGACGTAATCCATCTCCATCTATGTCACATTCTTTAGGCACAGAATACTTAATAGTCTTTAGGTCCATGTTTAGGTAAGACCACAGAATGCTGCAATAATAATATTAAAAAATACGGATACGGAGCTCTCCGAGATAGGGGTGGTGGTGGCCTACGTGTCTAGTACCACCACCTATCGCTCGTAGCTTGCCTCGCGTCGTCTCGGAGAGCTCCGTAGCCACAGCCTGCACCCGCCGGCGTGCTTGGAGGCTTGCCTCCCGCCGCCGGCGGTATTACCGTTTTTATTTGTTTGTATTAATTTTGTGTATTTTTATTACTTTTTATAGTTATAATGTATGTAAAATTAATATAAATGTATATTAAAAATGTGAAATAAAGAACATAATAATTAAAAAATAAATAAGGCATGAAGGTATGACCTTCCATATTCATACCACACAGTGATAACGATAAGTATATTGTTCTTGTGTAGTGAAGCGAGCTGCTATAAAATGCCTCTGCTTAGCATCTACACATCTTCCACAATATATTGAAACACTCTGCAATAACATCTCGGTCTGCTTGTTCATATCATAAGCACTAGTTAGTCTAGGTGGTAAAGGTAGGTCATAAGCAAAAGTAGTGATGGACTGACATTTCGGTTGTAGCAGATAATGAACGGGACCCAGCGATTACTGCCAATTTTGTTGACAGTTCATGTTTCCTATTAATAGATGTCCCAACTTCATCGCAAAAACTTGACAGCAGATTGCTGCCAACCTAAGGTGAAGAACACAGGGTACGGATCTGATTGTAGTTAGGGAGATATTATATTATCGATATCAACCAAATTTGATTATTTAAATATATTAATAAATTTAAATCCAATTTACAAGTAAAAAAACCTATATTAAATACCATACTAGCCTCGCCATCCAGCGCGGGAACGCGGCGGCTGTCCTCGGGACAATGAATGATGTCCCGAGGATGCAGGAATATTTTTATTTAATTTAAGTTGTTACATTTCTGTTTAATTTAATTTTTCTTTGTCAAATAAAAAACATATTTTTGCCATAAAATATAAACATATTTTATGAAACCAACAATCTTAAACTATCTTAAATATTTAAATCTAATCTTAATAATAAAAGCCGTCCAATATAATATTGATTTAAATCTTTTTGTATTCTGGAAGCCAAGCGATCTACCAACTTGGATGGATCACTTGGCTTCCAAGTTAGTACTTGGATGATTTTGATAAATAAAAAAAAAAAACTAAGAATACATTTTAAATGTATTAATTTAAATGAATAAACCATGTCAGATCCCACAATACTGTACTTCACTAACCACGTAACATTATATTTTTTACTGATTTCACACAAAGCCCGCATTCTACCGAAGGTGCAGAAAATGTACGCGTAACAATGTATGTAGATTATTAATTCACTAATGCTTTGTTTTTCTTGCCTACTCAATGCCATTTGCACAGCAGCAACATTTATTTGATATGTAAATTAATCAAATAAAATTCTTATTTTGTTCTTATATTTATTGTTTTTAAAGCATTAATTGTACAACATGTCGCGCTTTCAATAAAAAAAATCCTATGAAATGAGCCTATAATGATATTGATTTAATAGAGTTTTTATAATTTGTGCTGTATTTTTTTTAAACCAATATAAATAACAATTCATTTTAGAAACTATCTTTGGTGCAGCTATATTGTGACCTGAGTTTTCTAGACATCTAGTTTTTTTTTGTTTATGTTGCAACACCAATCCATTATTCAGTTTCATAATTTCGTTTAAAATTACCCATTCATCTTTCTTTATCACTTGGTCCGAGTTTAAAGAGATTCGAACTTATAAGATCTGTCGGCGCACCGGGTGGTGATCGGAAAATGTAGGATAACTCGGAGACTTCTAGGAGAGTTGTATTGAGTTACCTAATGAACTCCGAAATGTCCATAGGCGTCGTTAGACATCTTATGGGTGACTCGGCGACATATTATGTCGCGATTCAATAAAAAAAATGATAACGTAGAACAGCCAAAACAGAGAATCCATAGATTACATTTTTATAGATAAACAGGTAGTGACGCAGCTACTAGGCTGACCAGTCACGACCAATCTTTACATATTCATTGTTGCCATTATAGACACGAGGTCGCTTATAGACGGCTTGCTCTAGCCATAGTTCAATATGAAACAAGGTTTTTTGGTGGACATAGGGATGAAGGGAGAGCGAGTTTTTGGGTAGTTTTGTGTACTATCACCGTATCTATCTATCTATCATCGAATTAGATTGGATTGTTGTAATACTTGTTTAGTACGTCGGCGAAAAGGTGGTTCCTTGCCGTTGAAGGCAGGGAGGACTGGAGGAAAATTGGAGCGGCTATGCCATTGAAGGCAGGAAGGACTGGAGGAAAATTGGAGAGGCTATGCCGTTGAAGGCAGAAAGGACTGGAGGAAAATTGGAGAGGCTATGCCGTTGAAGGCAGGGAGGACTGGAGGAAAATTGGAGAGGCTATGTCCAGCAGTGGACGCATACACGCTGACTGGCTGACTGTTACATATAATGCAAGCACTCATTAAAATGATTCTTAGTCCCGTATATTCGTAAAAAATTGAGAAATATTTAATATACCAGTTTCTTTTCACCTTCTCTACAAGTGAATGCCCCCTCTATGCAAGTTTGTATTCCACAGGCCATCTCTCTGTTTGGTTGGAGACTATTGTGCAGTTCTGCGTGTGAAAGTATTTTTGCACTTATTTTGAAGTGGCACTTAGCTACATAACTCATTCGCTTAGGTAATCCTACGAACGAGGCTTAATTTAAGTAAAGAGGTGAGAGGTTAAACGCGAGAGGTTTTACGCATTCACATTTTTTTATGTGGGTACACTTTAGTCTCATTTAGGTATTTTCTGGTGTGGTCGACAAGATCAAAGGGAATTGCTAACAAGTCATTAAGTTCCGACTGAAACAAGGTTTCCTTTGAATGTTCAGGTTCAATATTTTATAAGAAACAATGAGGCTATGAGTAAAAAAATCATTATACTCTTGAGCCGCCAGCGTGTTCTATTTATTTCGCCATATCGGGTCGATGACATATTCCCTCTGAATTTCGAACCGTTGCATCTTCTCTAGTAGATATGACGCAATCTCCTGCGTTCCTGGTCGGGACTATTTTTTCTCTTAATTTTCGGCTTTGCGTCTGGGTGTTTCAGGATAGGGTTTCGTAACTTCAGGGTTCGAAAGGGGTCCATATTTGAAGACGAAAAGCTCTGAAACGTTTTCCCAAATTCGGTCATTTTATAGTACTTTTTGGTGAAAATAGTTTCATCGAGCTTTGGTGGACGGTTAACTCCATCTTTATTACAAACATAAAATGACTAACTTATATGCTTAACTAGTAGAATGTAACTTCATGTAGGTAAATTCCATATACTTAAAATTTGAATGACATCAAAAGAAAAAGGGGACTGAACTAGGTCATTGCATTCCCTAGACCTAGACAGCACTGCTGCCAAATCTAACTGTCCATCGAGTTTTTATTACAATTTTCTATTTTTGTATGAAAAAATAAATACGGAATTTCGATTTGAGTGATAAGGATTTTGTTCTTCTAATAATGAATAGAATAGAATAGAATATAAATGCTTTATTGCACACAAAAACACAGAGATACACAAGACAGAAGAGTACTTTCTATTCCTGAAGTTTCGCAAGCCTATCCTGAAACACCCGTATAATAAAAAATAGGTATAAAGCGGGTAAGTACATGCTTGGTACTAACATTATATAAATAAAAATCTCTATACGGTTTCTTCCTAATAATATGTAGAATGGCTGAACGGGACAAGACAAAAAAATGATGACGAACCCAAATAGTCCGGTCGCCCGTAGAACATTCATATTACCAAAAAGGTTACCGCTTGGCTTAGTGAAATTGTTATAAATTACGGCATTTTAAACACAAAAACCCAAGTCTTAAAGATCGCGAATGGGCGCAACCGTATTCGGTGACAAGTCGAAAATCGCCAAAAATGTCGGTAAATTACTTTTTGAGGTTACCGATTCTTTTCACTATAGTTATGTTCTCCAGCTTATTTCAATTACCACACGTCATCGTAAGACCATGGCAAGTGGGCATACACTGGTTTAAGACCACATGAAGTCAGCCGATTTTGACGTTAAATTACTTTTTGAGGTTACCGCTTCAAATTTATACAGCAGCTAATAGACCCTCTGTACAAACCACATACCCAATTTAAGACCCTTTCTGTGGGCGCTTTAGATTTTAAGACCCATTTTGTCGGCGAAGAAAATTTTCAAAAAATTGTATTAAAGTACGTAAATACATACATAATGTACTTATCACACGCTGTATTCCGACAATCAGGGTAAGCAGAGTAATCGGCGTTGTGCTGCAAGTACACCTATAAGTCCTGTCGCCCGTAGAACATTCATATTACCAAAAAGGTTACCGCTTGGCTATGTGAAATTGTTATAAATTACGCCATCTTAAACACAAAAGCCCAAATCTGAAAGATCGCAAATGGGCGCAACCATATTCGGTGACAAGTCGAAAATTTCCAAAAATTTCAGTAATTTACTTTTCGAGGTTACCGCTTCTTATCACTGTAGTTATGTTCTCCAGCTTATTTCAATTACCACACGTCATCGTAAGACCATGGCAAGTGGGCATACACTGATTTAAGACCACATGAAGTCAGCCGATTATGACGATAATTTACTTTTTGAGGTTACCGCTTCAAATTTATACAGCAGCTAATAGACCCTCTGTACAAACCACACACCCATTTTAAGACCCTTTCTGTGGGCGCTTTAGATTTTAAGACCAATTTTGTCGGCGAAGAAAAATAAAAAAAAATGGTATTAAAGTACGTAAATACATACATAATGTACATACCACACGCTGCATTCCGACAATCAGGGTAAACAGAGTAATCGGCGTTGTGCTGCAAGTACACCTAGTCCTGTCGCCCGTAGAACATTCATATTACCAAAAAGGTTACCGCTTGGCTATGTGAAATTGTTATAAATTACGCCATTTTAAATGCTAAAACCCAAATCTGAAAGATCGCAAATGGGCGCAACCATATTCGGGACAAGTCGAAAATCTCCAAAAATGTCAGTAATTTACTTTTCGACGTTACCGCTTCTTCTCACTGTAGTTATGTTCTCCAGCTTATTTCAATTACCACACGTCATCGTAAGACCATGGCAAGTGGGCATACGCTGGTTTAAGACCACGTGAAGTCAGCCGATTTTGACGTTAAATTACTTTTTGAGGTTACCGCTTCAAATTTATACAGCAGCTAATAGACCCTCTGTACAAACCACATACCCATTTTAAGACCCTTTCTGTGGGCGCTTTAGATTTTAAGACCCATTTTGTCGGCGAAGAAAAATTTAAAAAAATTGTATTAAAGTACGTAAATACATACATAATGTACATACCACACGCTGTATTCCGACAATCAGGGTAAGCAGAGTAATCGGCGTTGTGCTGCAAGTACACCTATAAGTCCTGTCGCCCGTAGAACATTCATATTACCAAAAAGGTTACCGCTTGGCCATGTGAAATTTTTATAAATTACGCTATTTTAAACACAAAAGCCCAAATCTGAAAGATCGCAAATGGGCGCAACCATATTCGGTGACAAGTCGAAAATCTCCAAAAATTTCAGTAATTTACTTTTCGAGGTTACCGCTTCTTTTCACTGTAGTTATGTTCTCCAGCTTATTTCAATTACCACACGTCATCGTAAGACCATGGCAAGTGGGCATACACTGATTTAAGACCACATGAAGTCAGCCGATTATGACGATAATTTACTTTTTGAGGTTACCGCTTCAAATTTATACAGCAGCTAATAGACCCTCTGTAAAAACCACATACCCATTTTAAGACCCTTTCTGTGGGCGCTTTAGATTTTAAGACCCATTTTGTCGGCGAAGAAAAATTTCAAAAAATGGTATTAAAATACGTACATACATAAATATGTACTGTCATTCAGTTGATTGTGTTACACAACGGTACCACCGATTAATGTACATAATATGTATGTTTATTATATAAATATATATGCTTATTAAAATATTTATGTATTATTCCTATGTAGTGTATCATACATATTTCTTTACAGTCCAACACATTGCCACTAACTATTATTGTTCGCCTGCATGTACTTCTCCCACATCCCAAAGGATAGTTAGAATAGAATGTCTCGCGGCATTAAGCTCGCCTGTTGTACCTAATTTTTATAAATTGGTGTTCAATAAAGAATATATACATATACATGTACATACCACACGCTGTATTCCGACAATCCAGGTAAGAAGAGTAATGGGCGTTGTGCTGCAAGAACACCGATAAATTATAGCTCAACACCGAAGGTTTAGCAAAGTAATCGAACAAGATAACGATCGAGACCATGGGTCTTACGATGACGTGTGGTAATTGAAATAAGCTGCAGATTATAACTATAGTGAAAAGAAGCGGTAACCTCGAAAAGTAAATTACTGACATCTTTGGAGATTTTTGACTTGTCACCGAATATGGTTGCCCCCATTTGCGATCTTTCAGACTTAGGTTTTTGTGTTTAAAATGGCGTAATTTATAACAATTTCACATAGCCAAGTGGTAACCTTTTTGGTAATATGAATGTTCTACGGGCGAGAGGACTAGGTGTACTTGCAGTACAACGCCGATTACTCTGCTCACCCCGATTGTCGGAATGCAGCGTGTGGTATGTACATTATGTATGTATTTACGTACTTTAATAAAAAAAAATTAAATTATTCTTCGCCGACAAAATAGGTCTTAAAATCTAAAGCGCCCACAGAAAGGGCCTTAAAATGGGTATGTGGTTTGTACAGAGGGTCTATTAGCTGCTGTATAAATTTGAAGCGGTAACCTCAAAAAATAAATTATCTTAAAAATCGGCTGACTTCATGTGGTCTTAAATCAGTGTATGCCCACTTGCCATGGTCTTACATGACGTGTGGTAATTGAAATAAGCTGGAGAACATAACCACAGTGAGATGAATCGGTAACCTCGAAAAGTAAATTACTGACATTTTTGGAGATTTTTGACTTGTCACGAATATGGTTGCGCCCATTTGCGATCTTTCAGATTTGGGTTTTCGTGTTTAAAATGGCGTAATTTATAACAATTTCACATAGCCAAGCGGTAACCTTTTTGGTAATATGAATGTTCTACGGGCGACAGGACTAGGTGTACTTGCAGCACAACGCCGATTACTCTGCTTACCCTGATTGTCGGAATGCAGCGTGTGGTATGTACATTATGTATGTATTTACGTACTTTAATACCATTTTTTTTTATTTTTCTTCGCCGACAAAATAGGTCTTAAAATCTAAAGCGCCCACAGAAAGGGTCTTAAAATGGGTATGTGGTTTGTACAGAGGGTCTATTAGCTGCTGTATAAATTTGAAGCGGTAACCTCAAAAAGTAAATTATCGTCATAATCGGCTGACTTCATGTGGTCTTAAATCAGTGTATGCCCACTTGCCATGGTCTTACGATGACGTGTGGTAATTGAAATAAGCTGGAGAACATAACAACAGTGAAAAGAAGCGGTAACCTCGAAAAGTAAATTACTGAAATTTTTGGAAATTTTCGACTTGTCACCGAATATGGTTGCGCCAATTTGCGATCTTTCAGATTTGGGTTTTTGTGTTTAAAATGGCGTAATTTATAACAATTTCACATAGCCACGCGGTAACTTTTTGGTAATATGAATGTTCTACGGGCGACAGGACTAGGTGTACTTGCAGCACAACGCCGATTACTCTGCTTACCCTGATTGTCGGAATACAGCGTGTGGTATGTACATTATGTATATATTTACGTACTTTAATACAATTTTTTGAAATTTTTCTTTGCCGACAAAATGGGTCTTAAAATCTAAAGCGCCCACAGAAAGGGTATTAAAATGGGTATGTGGTTTGTACAGAGGGTCTATTAGCTGCTGTATAAATTTGAAGCGGTAACCTCAAAAAGTAATTTAACGTCAAAATCGGCTGACTTCACGTGGTCTTAAAACAGTGTATGCCCACTTGCCATGGTCTTACGATGACGTGTGGTCATTGAAATAAGCTGGAGAACATAACTACAGTGAGAAGAAGCGGTAACCTCGAAAAGTAAATTACTGACATTTTTGGAGATTTTTGACTTGTCACGAATATGGTTGCGCCCATTTGCGATCTTTCAGATTTGGGTTTTAGTATTTAAAATGGCGTGATTTATAACAATTTCACATAGCCAAGCGGTAACCTTTTCGGTAATATGAATGTTCTACGGGCGAGAGGACTAGGTGTACTTGCAGTACAGCGCCGATTACTCTGCTCACCCCGATTGTCGGAATGCAGCGTGTGGTATGTACATTATGTATGTATTTACGTACTTTAATAAAAAAAAATTAAATTATTCTTCGCCGACAAAATAGGTCTTAAAATCTAAAGCGCCCACAGAAAGGGCCTTAAAATGGGTATGTGGTTTGTACAGAGGGTCTATTAGCTGCTGTATAAATTTGAAGCGGTAACCTCAAAAAATAAATTATCTTAAAAATCGGCTGACTTCATGTGGTCTTAAATCAGTGTATGCCCACTTGCCATGGTCTTACGATGACGTGTGGTAATTGAAATAAGCTGGAGAACATAACCACAGTGAGATGAATCGGTAACCTCGAAAAGTAAATTACTGACATTTTTGGAGATTTTTGACTTGTCACGAATATGGTTGCGCCCATTTGCGATCTTTCAGATTTGGGTTTTCGTGTTTAAAATGGCGTAATTTATAACAATTTCACATAGCCAAGCGGTAACCTTTTTGGTAATATGAATGTTCTACGGGCGACAGGACTAGGTGTACTTGCAGCACAACGCCGATTACTCTGCTTACCGTGATTGTCGGAATGCAGCGTGTGGTATGTACATTATGTATGTATTTACGTACTTTAATACCATTTTTTTTTATTTTTCTTCGCCGACAAAATAGGTCTTAAAATCTAAAGCGCCCACAGAAAGGGTCTTAAAATGGGTATGTGGTTTGTACAGAGGGTCTATTAGCTGCTGTATAAATTTGAAGCGGTAACCTCAAAAAGTAAATTATCGTCATAATCGGCTGACTTCATGTGGTCTTAAATCAGTGTATGCCCACTTGCCATGGTCTTACGATGACGTGTGGTAATTGAAATAAGCTGGAGAACATAACAACAGTGAAAAGAAGCGGTAACCTCGAAAAGTAAATTACTGAAATTTTTGGAAATTTTCGACTTGTCACCGAATATGGTTGCGCCCATTTGCGATCTTTCAGATTTGGGCTTTTGTGTTTAAAATGGCGTAATTTATAACAATTTCACATAGCCACGCGGTAACTTTTTGGTAATATGAATGTTCTACGGGCGACAGGACTAGGTGTACTTGCAGCACAACGCCGATTACTCTGCTTACCCTGATTGTCGGAATACAGCGTGTGGTATGTACATTATGTATATATTAACGTACTTTAATACAATTTTTTGAAATTTTTCTTTGCCGACAAAATGGGTCCTAAAATCTAAAGCGCCCACAGAAAGGGTCTTAAAATGGGTATGTGGTTTGTACAGAGGGTCTATTAGCTGCTGTATAAATTTGAAGCGGTAACCTCAAAAAGTAATTTAACGTCAAAATCGGCTGACTTCACGTGGTCTTAAAACAGTGTATGCCCACTTGCCATGGTCTTACGATGACGTGTGGTCATTGAAATAAGCTGGAGAACATAACTACAGTGAGAAGAAGCGGTAACCTCGAAAAGTAAATTACTGACATTTTTGGAGATTTTTGACTTGTCACGAATATGGTTGCGCCCATTTGCGATCTTTCAGATTTGGGTTTTAGTATTTAAAATGGCGTGATTTATAACAATTTCACATAGCCAAGCGGTAACCTTTTTGGTAATATGAATGTTCTACGGGCGACAGGACTAGGTGTACTTGCAGCACAACGCCGATTACTCTGCTTACCCTGATTGTCGGACTGCAGCGTGTGGTATGTACATTATGTATGTATTTACGTACTTTAATACCATTTTTTTTATTTTTCTTCGCCGACAAAATGGGTCTTAAAATCTAAAGCGCCCACAGAAACGGTCTTAAAATGGGTATGTGGTTTGTACAGAGGGTCTATTAGCTGCTGTATAAATTTGAAGCGGTAACCTCAAAAAGTAAATTATCGTCATAATCGGCTGACTTCATGTGGTCTTAAATCAGTGTATGCCCACTTGCCATGGTCTTACGATGACGTGTGGTAATTGAAATAAGCTGGAGAACATAACTACAGTGAAAAGAAGCGGTAACCTCGAAAAGTAAATTACTGACTTTTTTGGAAATTTTCTACTTGTCCCGAATATGGTTGCGCCCATTTGCGATCTTTCAGATTTGGGCTTTTGTGTTTAAAATGGCGTAATTTATAACAATTTCACATAGCCAAGCGGTAACCGTTTTGGTAATATGAATGTTCTACGGGCGACAGGACTTATAGGTGTACTTGCAGCACAACGCCGATTACTCTGCTTACCCTGATTGTCGGAATACAGTGTGTGGTATGTACATTATGTATGTATTTACGTACTTTAATACAAATTTTTGAAATTTTTCTGCGCCGACAAAATGGGTCTTAAAATCTAAAGCGCCCACAGAAAGGGTCTTAAATTGGGTATGTGGTTTGTACAGAGGGTCTATTAGCTGCTGTATTAATTTGAAGCGGTAACCTCAAAAAGTAATTTAACGTCAAAATCGGCTGACTTCATGTGGTCTTAAACCAGTGTATGCCCACTTGCCATGGTCTTACGATGACGTGTGGTAATTGAAATAAGCTGGAGAACATAACTATAGTGAAAAGAATCGGTAACCTCAAAAAGTAATTTACCGACATTTTTGGCGATTTTCGACTTGTCACCGAATACGGTTGCGCCCATTCGCGATCTTTAAGACTTGGGTTTTTGTGTTTAAAATGCCGTAGTTTATAACAATTTCACTAAGCCAAGCGGTAACCTTTTTGGTAATATGAATGTTCTACGGGCGACCGGACTAAAAGAGTTTGTTGTACGTCGGCGACGTAATACAAACTCTTTGGACGAACCATACTTACTAAATATGCATATGATGTCTTAATGAAATATTGTTGTTGTGTGTTCTTTATGATGTCGAAATAAAGATCTGAATATGCCGATTGCCGAAGGAGATGACGAAGTGTCATCTTGCTGCCATGGTGTTATGCTAAATAGGGGAAAAAAATTAAGCATGCATGCATGACTTATTGACAAGTATTTCCCAAGTTGGTTGAACTATCCAATACTATCTTCGCACCGCTACTGCCGGCCGAGTTCACGTCCTCGCGCTGCGCGCCCGGCGCGGTGGCCAGTCACCTGAGAACATCTTGCGCGTGCGCACGCTCGGCGTGCACAACACCGATTTACCGCGCGCGACTGAACATACATATACAAAAACCTAAAAAAATAGCGAAAAAAAAAGAAAATGAAAAAATCTAAATGATAATGCGACCAGTCCGAAACGGTTGCTTCGGGCGAAGAAGCAATTTTGAATTTTGGAACGCGTTCCATTCGAATTTCGAATGAACTGTGAAAATTGTGACAAACATTTTAAGATTTTAAATATAAACAATATAGTGAAAAAGTGTTGAAATAAACCGGTTTTATAATAATAATAGTTTCAGTTATCGTGGTTTTCGTTGCACTGCGTGTTTTTCGTAGTTACACCTGTGGGTAATTATGAAAATTGTTTATAATATCGTTATCGTTGCTATTAGGGTCGCCAAGTGAACGCCTTGTCTATTTAAAACCATTTAGCATTCAAGATTGTGAACAAAAATGCGGTTGGTAATATATTCAGGGTTTCGTTGAAATAATATTTTATTTGTAGGTATGTTATATTAAATATTTCAGATAACTTTTATTGATCTAAAAACAAACATCATCAATAAGATCTTTGAGTTTGACTGTATAAGCAGTTAGGTACGAACTTTCATGGATTTCATATCTACAGGTAAAAAGTATTTATTTTTCATTTGTGTGCCTCTGATAATGATGAAAAAGAAAAATTTTATGGTAAAATTATTTATGATAATTTACGTATACGGTATAACAAATTTTTCGCAAAAATAATTTGAATAAATACATAAAAATATATACATTCCCTAGCCATACACATACTTAATATTTAACTTCCTCATGCATGCCGCATGCATGATGCATCCAGTCCAGTTTCCAACCAGAAGCTTCTCATACCATATGGAAGCGTTAAAACAACCTATAAATATACCCATTTTATAGGGATTAAAATTTACACTGCTCTGCAGCGTCAGCCTCCAAGCTTAGCAAACCCATCTGGAGGACTTTGTCGCACTCAACACTACCCGTCCAACCTAATATAGGGCCAGCTTGTCTTAGTTCTTATTAACCCATTGAAGTAACATCTTAACCATATTAGGTTATTTTTATTAACCAAATAATAGTGAACGAAATAGGTTTATTTATAACCAATGCTTTTTAATAGAAATGCATGAAAAAAATCGGCCAAGTGCGAGTCGGACTCGTGCACCGAGGGTTTCGTACCACCACGTAATAGGCCGGTTTTTATTATATTTTGTTCTTATTCACGTAAGTTTGACGCTTGTATGTATTACCGTTTTTACGATAGAACAAAATCAAGAAAACGTTAAAAAAACACCTTTCCTGTATGGGACACTTTAATTTTGAAGTGAAAACTTCTTTAGCGGCGCTTGGCACTTTTTTTAGATGGGTAAAAAATGTTAAACTCGCGTCAGATCTCGCGTCAGATCCGTAGCCTGATCGAAAAAGCGTAAGATTCGAAACTTCTTTAGCGGCGCTTGGCACTTTTTTTAGATGGGTAAAAAATGTTAAACTCGCGTCAGATCCGTAGCCTGATCGAAAAAGCGTAAGATTCGTTGAAATTATGGATGAAAGTTGATTTTTCTGAGAAATAAACTTTTTGATGTAAAATAATTATAATAGTTCTGTAGTGTTAAATTTTTTATGTAATATAATTTGTCATGTTTGTCTACGATAGCGCAATAAATGAATATTGTATTTTACCACATAAATGATAGTACTTTTATACTGATAAATAAAACAGTTCGTGCGAAATTATTCCCTAACCATTCCAAAATATTCAAAAATGCACAACGTTGATGTTTAAGTTTTCACTTCTGCCGGCACTCCCGGAGTGCAACCTTAGGCTTTTTTTTTACGTTGATTTTATTATTTGATAGGGTATCCGCCTTATTAACACATATTCTGCGAAAATAATTTACAGCCCTTTAAATGTATGACGAACAGACGGACAGACGGCGTAGGCTTATTAATAGGATCATGTACGGTACGAAACCCTAAAACGACATGGGCCGCCCTCAAATTAGATTTAGGTATAAATCATTCGATTCTGATTTGCCGTGCATGGAGTCAGCCCCCCTGACGCGGCGCGGTCGCGACGAACGAGACGACAGCGCAGCGTCGCGTCGTAGTCATCGTGTTTGATCAAGCGGTATATTATACGAGTACGTGTAGTAGTTACACAAACAAGATTTATGCGACGACACGATCACACGACACGTGAGAGTCTGTCAACTGTTGCTGGGGATTTTTTTTCAGGATTTCCGTCGTTATAAAAAAATGTTTTTTTTCTCCGAGCATTTTTTCAAATGCGATGGAGGATTTTTTTGAGCAAATAAATCAAAATGATATAACATTTAATTAGGTTTGGATCTATTGAGTATTGCGTCGTAAACATAAAGCAAAACAGTGTAAGGTAAGGAAGGAGTAATGATGACAGAAACTAGCCAAAAATATTAAGTACTTACTGAATCGTCTTACACTACACAATGAGATAAAAAAATATAATTTTTTTAAAAATAAACATAAATATATACTTACATACATACGGGCAGGCACATATACATATATAGCGTCACGCCTGTTTCTCAGTGGGGTAAGCAGAGACAACGGATCTCCACTTATCCCGATGATTCTGAAACACAATGTTCTTTACATGTTCGTCGATTACGGGTACTAGGTACGAACTTGACCCCTTTTTGAGCACAAGTCCGATGTGGTCCATTAATAATAAATATACATCTTCGATTATTCTGTATTTTCGAAGAATTATTTTTAATAAGGAGAAATAAAATTTAAATAACTTACCTAATGTCTACTTCATGATGTCGCTGTATATTTATTTTTGTTGTGTGACCTTATGTGAAGTCACGATTTATGCTTTAAATATTTTCTCATGATAACGACCATGTAGGTAGACTGTGTTTTGATTGATCTTTACATAATGGAGATAAGATTGATCATCTCTGAAAACTCCAGTTTCAAGGGCACAACCATTTCTATATTTTCCTGGTGGCATAAAACTAATCCATCGTAACAACATATTTCCCTGTGAGTGAAACGCGTTTATTTTTAACCTCGAAGAAACGGCCAGGGTATGATTTAAGAGGGTTAGGTTATGGTTTATGTATGCGCCATTTTAGGGCCGATATAGTATAGGCCGTCCGGTGCGCAATATTTATTTATTTATTTATTTATTTATTCATTTGTACTTACGTACCTAACTTTCACAGAGAAGTTGACACAACACCCGGCTTATCTACAACAATTTACAGGAGCAGTCAACTCTCCAAAATTAAGTACTCAATAAGCTAACTAACTTGCTAACCAAAAACAATGTTGACTATATATTTTCAGTATAAAACCACTAAAAACCTCTAAACTATGAAAAATAGAAATAAAAACAAAGCAAAAAAAGGAAAATAAACCACATATAAAATTTGATAATATGTTGTTTATTTTCAATAGGTAGGTTTATGTTCGGGATGTGAAAGTATACTCGCACTTCGCTCGTGTGAAGTTTTCAGGCATTCGCTGGAACGTCAGCTACCTACCGCTATGAACATTTCAGGCTCTCGTAATTTAGAAAAAAAAAATTTTTTTTACCTGGTGCACATTGTCATGCCTGGCGAAGTAAGTAAACTCAATGCCAAAAACAAGACACCGTAAAAACCGTAAATGCAAAATTATATCGATGCGACGTTATATAACTAAATAGTTCAGGTTAATTTTCATACTTAAATGCTTATAAAATATCTCAATTCGTTCTACCAATAAATCAACTCTTTTCAAAATGCTAACTAATACGTAAATCATACGAAATATCGCAATTTTTTTGACAAAATTTCTTACAAAAAGTATTTGGTTGGTGTAAGCCAAAGAGATTTGAATATTTAATATTGTATTTGGTTTAAGAGGATAATTAAGTGACCAATTCCGATACAATGACACGTGTCTGTTTTTCTCATCAGTAAAATAAAATTAAGGAATTTGTTTTTGAACATTTTCATGTTAGAGTGATTAGATGTATGTCCGTACATTAAAATAGTTTTTTAAACTTTACTTCATTAATGATATAGGCCTCTAAACCTTAGGTAAAAATGTTTACCTACATTTGGGGGGTGTAATCAGGCACACCCCTAAAGTCGACTTCATTGCAGCAATGAAGTCGACTTTTGCAAAAGGGATGACTGCAGCAGCTGCAGTCATCCCTTTTGCAAGTTTTAGTTAAGTAGACAGCGAGGTAGACAGACAGCGAAGAGAGAGCGACAGCAAACAAGATCCTCAATATAGAAATACGAGTATGACGGGCACTCACTAGCACAGAATACTTAAACTTAAGTTCGGTGGGTTTAAGCGTCTTATGTTAATTTTAATCATCGTGAAAACCCTTAACACATACTCTCAGTACATACATACATACATATTACACACGCTGAATCCCGACAATTGGGGTAAGCAGAGTAATCGGTGTTGTGCTATAAGAACTCTGGTAAATTGTAGCACAACACCGACCACCACGTTTCGCAAGTATTCGAACAAGATTCAATCGATCAAGCAGCAAGTAAGGCATGAAGACCCACCTGCTGCATGACTCGGTGGAAGTACCGTGCCAAGGTGAGAGGTGGCGAGCCTGTCGCCCTTTAGCACAGCATCTTGTCCTTATCCCTTAGTCGCCTTTTACGACATGCATTGGAAGAGATGCAGTGGGGCTATTCTTTTTATGTACCGGCCCCACACGGTACCTCATATAGACAGGATTTCCATACTCTACAGGTACATACTCTCAGTATAGACAGGATTTCCAAGGTGGCGATATCGACGCAAGCAAATCATTCGAGCGCATTGCAGTGCAGTGCATACGCAGACATCCCTGACGTGGATTAGAACCAACGGCCGGCCTTCATAACTCGGTCACCGTTAAACCACTTCGCTCCACACAAAGAATTCGCAACAGTAGAGCTGTTATGTGTGGAGTTTTCAGATAGGACTACGACTTGGAGTACGTCGCGTCGTCGCAGGAAAACAGTCACGCTCGGCCCATATATTCCGATAATACAATATAAAATATAGTTGTTAACGACAGTAAACATAATATTGTACATAATAATGGAAAGGTGTGAACGGACCCTATTAAGGATTCCACTCAATGGGATCCTAGTCTATGGGCTCTCTATGAGCTCTATGGCAAGGCGGAAATGAAGGGAAGCACTGACGTGGCACCTAGTTCACCCGGTGTGATGGGCTGACATCAGGGACGTTGTAGGTGATGTAGCCAACCGTGTCAGTTTCCATAAAAAAAATCCACATATTTCTCTCTCTTGCAACTATGTATTGAAGGAAGACGGACGTGTGTTTTACTGTATGTAATCATTTGATCCTTTCTAGCAATATAATTCATTTCTTTACTCTTATTTTATGTTCGTAATCATTTAAAAGAACCAGCACCCCATACAAGTGGTATTCGTACGAACAATAGTTGTATAGTATATGTAATTTATGCAGAAATATATTAGTACTGGTAAGTAAGTAAATCTCTAAAGTAAGTAAATCTCTAAAGTAAGTAAATCTCTAAAGTAAAGTAAATCTCTGGTAAGTACGTATTAATTTTTTTTTACGATTATTCTCTATTGGGTTGAAGTCGGTTTTTAAGAGGATTCATTCATATGGCAAAGCAACTAAAATTATAAAACTTCAAACCAAAATTTAGTTCTATGAAGTACATATACAGAAAAAACTAATAATTTTTTTTTTAACTAGATAATAAATGTACTAAACACTGAAGCAGGGCATTTTTTCATGGTGAAAAAATAATTCTGAATGTGAATCTATTTTAATTTCTTATGTCGAGCTAGCTCCATACTGGATAATTATTTTGTGGTAAAATTTACGTCATTGTATAGGGAATTTAATTTTCTAGACACTAAAGCAGCATTATTTGAAAAAACAAATCCTAATAATTTTTAAACAAACAAAAATTACAAAATTCACCATATAAACGCGCGCACTACGCTCGATTCGATCGAGGATTCGTATGGCATTTTTGTTTTGTCATATGAATCCTCTTAACTAAAAAAATTATACGGTTTAAACCTCGGTTTAATTAAACTCATAGCAACATGTACCGTGCCGAATGTGGACCCATACGTAAAAACAGTAGGCCCACTGCATATCTACCCGTGCATGTCGTAAAAGGCAACTAAGGGATAAGGACAAGATGCCATGCTAAAGGGCGACGGGGTAGCTACCTCACCTTGGCACGGTCCTTTCACAGTTATGCTCGTGCCTTTGCAAAACGTGGCGGTCGGTGTTGTGCTGTAATTCAGCTGAGTTCTTGCAGCGCATACCTCTGTTCGCATTTGATATGTTTTACTATTCCACAATATTAATAGCTGACACATTTTGATGCCCGTCTATATGCTTTCAATTTCTTTGGCTTCATCCAATTTGTATCTGCTGAACTCATCATCGCGCAACAGTGCAGCAGATAGTGCTAGCCTAGGCTAGGCGGTTGGCATGTGTGTGCCTAGGCAGTTTGGTGTCCCGGGTTTGGCATACCTGTCAAAACGTCCGGTCTATCAGGCATTATAGGCACGACGATTCTTGCTTGTACTATTTTCCTTGTACATTGCGTTCAATTTGACTATTTTGAGCATCAAACTTAGTGAGCAACTAGATTTTGCCCGCGGCTTCGCTTCGCGTGACCTTTTGCTCACAGCTCAGGCCGCCGATGACGTAGCGTGCATGATTTATAGCCTAAAACCATGTTCAGAAGTGATGAAACGTAAAAGTGAAAACTGTATATAAATAGATACAGTCGTACAGTGGTTCTCAGGATTAGGATATTCATAATATGGACGTACTTTACAGTCATCGAAATTTCGCTTTATTTATTAGGATGTTAAGTACCTATGTATACGAATCAGTTTTATTTTATTTTAATAATTAATTTAGTAATATATTGCTCTTGTTATCCGTCTACTACCTACCTAAATATATACTTAAAAAATATTGATTAATTTATTATATTAAAAATTAACTATAATAAAATAGTAAAAAAAAAATCTAAGAAAGTGAAAATTAGGACAATAGAACAAATTTTACAAACAGAACAAACAGAACAAATAGAACAAAACGAAGAAACAACAACAAAGCGCAGCTATATAGTGAGAAGGACGCATCGTCGGCTTCAAGGTTTGAGGTTAACGTGTAAATCCGGCTTAACTATTGTCATGTTGAGCGTTGACATACTTGTGCTAACAAATGAAATCAGAATAGGGGTTTTTAAATTAAGTACATAAACGCACTTTTCAAACTATCGGTTGTCCATTGTTTCACCGTAGGCTTACCAAATGTTCTTTTATCATGTTTTCCGCCCAGAGTTCAGTGCAGCCGACACGACGACACGGGGTGCAAGGGAACTACTGGCATATCAACGACTTTTCACACTAACAATATGTAATTGGCTGAAATCATGGGTGTAGTAGGCCATTTTTATTTCTTTTTTTTTTGAAAGTGCGACGATGTATGTATGTTTAAGGTAAACTCCGGAACCACTGAACAGATTTTGATGCAGTTTGCACTAATGGAAAGAGTAGTTCTTGAGGCTCACTATAGGCTATATAACATCACGCTAAATAGCCTTAGGGCTGAGCAGTATCAAAGAAAGTATAGTATGGACGGGAGAGAGAGAATATAAGAGAAGCGATCATTTATTATGTTATCATATTTGCGTTTAAATTTTTTGTAGTCTACGGCCCTCGATCTAATGATCCTAAACCATAGAGAAATAGTATATACGTCTATGTCCTAAACAGTCAAGTCGTTCACTGCAGGACTTTTTTTGGCCAATAGATTCTGATGCTGCATCATTGCTAAAGTGTTGGGCTATTCTAAGCGTTTGAATAGTAAAATGCTCCGTAAGCGATGTTCGCAAATTGCTCTCACATTATTGTGTTACTGCACATCAACAAAACCACCTTGTTACACCATTCCATACATTTTCTGCGGGTAAAGGATTCGCTTAGATCACAAGCGACCTGACAAAAGTAGCTTAGGTGTGGTCTAACGGGCTGACATTCAGCAATGCGGTCTGGGCTTGTCGCAATCAGTACGGCACGATTCACCGCTTCCCTGCGGTGGTATCAACCGAGTCGTACTCGCTTTGCACATCAGTAAGCCCTGGAACTTGGTTTTTGAATCTTGGTCCTTGTCTTGGTGTTACGATACGCATCCAAGTTCTGACCGCGAGGACATAACTCGGTGTAACATGTTAGGCCATACGTTTACCATCACTTCATTATTCATATGAACAGTGGGGTCTGAAGTGTACGCAGTTGGAAAAAAATTGTTTGCGTTATATTATTTAATCGGAAAACACTCAACCGATTTAGGTACATAAATAAGATTTCGAGCAATATATCTGTGATGTTTTGCAATTATTCAAAATTTGTTAACATCACGCTTTATCATATATAGGTACTGAGAGGTATGGTCAAAAGGGTTCTAGATTGGCCGTTGAATGAATGCCACTTTGAAAAATCCTCGCAGAATCATATGAATGGTGATGCTAGCTGTCTGCTATTGTCTGTTCCAAATAAACCTGGATAAAAAGTCATTGACATTTGAGTGCTATCTCCCTTGCACAAACGTGAAACGCTAAGTGCCGTCTCTCTCCTGCGCCGGTGTCGTGGCACAAGAAAGAGAGCACGTAGCGTTTCACGTTTTTGCAAGGGAGCTAGCACTCAAAGGTCAATGACTTTTTATCCAGGCTTATTTGGAACAGACTATAGCGAAGTGGGAAAGCTCGCCAAATTTGAAGGGTCGTACGGCGAATATGTTGAATGGTATCCGGTGAGTGTGTAGGTATGTTACCTAAGTACCTAACCCCCCTGGGTTAGGTAGCATACAGTGTATGCTACCTAACCCCGGGGAAGAGTGAGTGTGTATGCCATACACACTCACTCTTCAAAAGGCCTGCCAATAAATTAGACAACGGCCCTTTTGTCCACCTTACAGCTGCTGGCATGGTGCCTCATAGTTATTGGCTGAGTCCTCACAGTAAGGAAGACGCGTAAGAATGTGGGGAGGTTCGCCGATCCATGTTCTACAGCTATGTATGTCTCATTTCCGAATTTCCAACGGACTATTGCGCACGGCCACCCGTGCCAATACTTTATAAAAAAATAGATAATAAGAGAGGCAGTAAAGAATAATAGATAGATAATAATAAGAGGACGGCGCGGAGGCGTCAGAAACATTGTTCACCATGCCGCGCGATCCATGTCCTGTCATCATAATATTTTCCTCGGACAATTTTTATAATTTTTATAATCATCTTTTAAATCCGTACGTTAGCATCTTTTACCCGAAATCCCTAGTGCCTACTTCTATTATATTATTTTGCTATTTTATATTAAGTGAACCTTAAAAACATGAACACATGTTTCACGATTTTGAAATCATTAAACACCGTAGACTACCTTTAAGTTAAAACTCCCATAAATTTAGTTTCGTGCATTCTATTGAAAAATTCGCCTCCGAATCACCACATTCTAAATTTAAACCACCCGCCTCAACCGATGCAACTCCGGAAAACTATTCCGTTTCTTGTACGCGGCCGCAGCAGCAGCGCCAGCGGCGCAGCATTGAGCGTTACGTAACGAACACGTTAGCGCCATAGCCAGCGGCGAAGCGCGTGAAACTATTTCTGACAATACAAAATAATCAACGCGTTCGATTGAGTCGGTCCGGCCGGTTGTCGAACCCGGAACCTGCGCTCCGGAGACGGAAACATTCGGAAGCAGTGATGCAGGGAATATAGTGCTTGATGCATTGACATCGAAGAAATATGCTACCATAAACTACTAAAGGAAATAAAAGTAAAGAACTAATTCCAGAAATAGTGATGTCACTATCTTGAGGAAAACAGCGATAACTGACGATTTTGTAGGAAAAATATATTTTTCTGGAGATGGTACCGCTATAAATTACATATAGTTTTATACATATCAACATCATCTTCAAAAACTGATAATTTTTGTAGATGATCATTTTGAATATGTCCACACGTTAATGTCCTTAGGATGTACGAAACGCCGATAAATACAAAATATTTCATAAACTAAGTATAGCTTAATATCAATTCTGATCACGATTCCTTCAATGCCAGCCATTAACCAAACACGTCTTACTTGTTCATCAAACGCGTCTTTGGGCTTCCAAGCCGATATCGGTAGGTTATTATAATAAAGTTGTAATCGCCCATCATTTTTAAAATCTGAGCACCGACGCATACAACACCTTTGAACAGGAATGTGAACGTGTATTCAGATACGTATTTTTAACTCTCTCCTTAATCTTCAATTCTTGCACATATTATGACGAATGGATCACGAAAGAGCTACGATTGAAACATCTTTAAGGGGTTGACTGCAAAAAATTATGTTTTTATTTTTTGCAGTTCATTTTATAGTATAATTTCTAAATAGGTTATAGATGATTTTGTCCTCCTTTTTTTGAAGTCGGTTAAAAAGCAACACAATAAACAACTATTGATGTGATTTAAATTTACACGAGAAAGTGGAAAACTCATCCCACTGCAAATCCAAAATCAAAATAAAATAATTGCCAAGAACATAACACGAACACACGAACAACGAGCGGGAGGGACACCACGTTTACAAATATTGTGTAACATTGGATGGCTAAGATTGGACACCGGATTCTATTCATAAGCAAGCCCATTCCTGACAGAAACTCAATAACTTTCCACTATTCACCGACATATACATAGTTTCATAGAATACGTTTTCAAGTTTGAATGAATTTGAATGTCCAATGCATTTTTCTGATTGCTAAAAAAGGAATGTTGAAGCACTCCGAAGTCTGACTCGGAATGACTGAGCGAAACGAATTGTACATAAAGCCTTCTAAATATGTGTAGGCAATTTTAAAACATTTAGATTTTACTTTCCTTTCATGATTAACTGCTTTGTATTGTAATGTGCCCTAAAAATGTTCTTTTAGTAGTCAACGTGGCCATTTCTGGTAAATTTACATTTAATACTTCATTTGTTGTCTGCATAAAATGTTATTACTCTATTAAGAGTATAATGAAGTGGCCAATTTATACTTAATATGTATATATATAAATACTTAATATTTATTTTATTTATTTATTTATTCCTTTTTTTAAACACACATTTTTTGTTATACATATGCTCTGCACTAGAATTATCTGTCTCGCAGAGGCAGTTATTGACAGTATAAGGCAGACATTTGTGCGCTTATCTAGACAACAATGAAGTTATAGAAATAAAATAGAATAAAATTATAAAAGAAAAAAATTTACAACAATATCAAGCCCTTAATATATATAGTTCTCTAAAATTTTTAATCTTAGAAATTGTTCACTAAATTAACAGTTTATAAAAATAGTATAATTAGTTTTTTTTCCAAATTATGCAATTGAAAAAAAAAAACGGAAACGTGCAAACCTGGAATACGGTCTTCTTAGTGCAATATAGATTAAAATTCTTAAAATTTTGAGGGTTAAATTATAGGTAATTAGGCCTCTGCCCCTTTTGCACGATTTAGAGTGACAGCGAAGAGACAGGCAGCAAACAAAATCCTCAATATTGAAATAGGGCGGGCTCATTATCCTCTTAACATATAGTTTGCTATCTCTCTAGCTTCATAAATCTTCCAAATTTTCAGTTATTAACGTATCTTATAAACCACGCCTTTTATTAGTTTCTTCAAAAATGCTCTTCGCTCGATTAAATTTTCGACCACTTTCGAACTCGCTCAGTCTGATTCGTTAATTGAACCAGTTTGCGATGCTCCGTCGCTACCGGTCCAATAAAGTGCAGTTCGTGTGAAGCGTCGTAATTTTTATTGATGCCATTTTAAACACTGGTTTCTTTATTGCTTCTGATAAAGCTGGAATTTTTTCCACTGTCTGTAGCTACATGTTTTTTTTATTCGTCATTCTGTGCTTATTTTGAGTTCTTCATTTTAGAGCCACTCGCGGTAATGGTTTCGATACCTTCCACCATTTTCGCGCACTCTTTCGTAGTTAATTAGTTAATTGCATTACTTACATGAACACGTGTTAATCCACAGAGTCGTGTAGCAGGTGGGTCTTCGTGCCTTACTTGCTGCTTGATTGTTATCTTGTCCTAATAATTTGCCAAATGTTGTGGTCGGTGTTGTGCTCTAATTTACAAGAGTACTTGAAGTACGACACCGACTATTCTGCATACCCCAATTGTCAGGATACAGCGTGTGGTATGTGTGTATGTCTATACGTTTTATATTCCTCCATGTAATGTTTTGTATTTTGTGTAAACTTTAGCTCCCTTACTGTGATCCCGTGATATTAAATCCGTCCGAATTTATACCACCATCTGAATAATTATGATCAGTCTTTTCTGTTGGTGGTGATTTCGATCGTTTTTGAATGATTTTCCTATTAGCCGCTATGACCAAAGGGAACCACTATAGGGGACGGATACTATAGTTCCTATCTACAGAAACAGGATGTCTATAATAATTCATCACGGACGTAGCAGTTGATGTAGCCAACCATGTCAGTTTCCATAAACAAATCTGTACCATTGTTGTTGACTTACTTCAGTGTTTCGAATTTAGGCATGCTCTAATAAATCCTATGTAATGGTACAGCCACTATAATGGTTTCGACCGTATTCTGTTGTACGATCTCATTGTCATCTGTCCTCGATCTTTATCAGCTTCTTGAACAGTTTCTATTGAAGTCTGGGTAATGCTTTTCTTGTCATTGTTTAGGCACTATCTTTGTGGATTTAGTACTTATTACATATTTCGAATTAGCTTCAGTGTTAACATTGACCTTTAATTTAATAGTTTCCTTTTCATTTATCTCTCATATAAACTTGTACGCCCCTTTTAAATATGTCTCATAGCTGTTCCCGCGGCCGCGCTTCGCGGCAAACTAGCCCATAACCATCCTTGAATGTGCGCGGAAACATTAGTGAATTGTGATGCTTACAAGCGAACATATAATCGCGGCGGCGGCGACACTTCCAGTTTTTCCGCTTTATTTATTAGGATTGACGTGTCATGATTAGATGTAAGCGTTTACGTAAACAAGACGTCCTGGTGGCAATACCACATCCACCTTTTATTAATTACATTGTATTATTCCTCTTCACATTTTAAATTGTTACTTAAAATTTTTGTCCTATTTAATTCAGTTGGAAACAACGTGGACAAAATAAAATAAGCCTGCCCAAAATAATTTGCATGGTCATCCAAACAGTAACACTCGAGTTGAACTCATTTTGTGCCTAGCTAGGAGCATCTACCTACATAATCATCGAATTCTAACGTAATCTTGCACGACGACGTATACGATTAACACGTAACATCGGAAGTGGTGTAACCACGTGCTGTGTTGGGTGCGCTTGCACGCGTCTCGTTGACCGCTAAGCGTGCTCTACCAGACGTAACGGGTAACCGCAATCTTAGAGCAAGTCATTCGAGCGGCTTGTGGCCAAACGGTAAAGGCCTTGCCTAGTTTGCGGAAAGCAGTATATTCGACACCCGTTTACGTGCACCACATTCTTACTCTGCGAGTTTGATAAGTCCATGTCTTTCATGAACACAATCTTCCCTGTGGTTTCTCAAAATTGTTCCTTCTTTTGTCGCACCGCTAGGGTGTGGAACTGAATTCTGGCGAGTGTGTCCTGTAACCTTCACACGTCATATTAGGAGACTAGATAGCCCAGCAACAGTTCGCACATCTGTTGGCAGGGCATCTCACTGAGCGTGGTTTAGCGAGGAGTGGTGAATTTGGCTCTGTCGACTGCACCATTGGTCCCTCGGCACAACCAGTTGCTTTTCAAAAGTGGTAGAGTCAAACCCGTTCGTATTGATACCACAGCATTAGTTCGATGTTTCTAGAGATGCTGAGAAAACTGTCGAATGGGTACAATGTTTTCTACTATTATGCAATTCCGATGGTCTGTCCGACTGTCGTATGTGTGTTACTCTTATAACTTGCGAAGTCTCTTGCCCGCTCTTCTTCGTAGATATAATCGAACCGGATCGAGCAAATTATGACAAGATCGAGTACGTTGCAAATAAAAAAACTGGTCATCTGGATGGACCATTTTTAACCGGACAATTAATAAGAGTGACGCCGCAGCTAAAGCTAGTCTCATCTCAAGTACTTACTCAAATTATTACTGCCTGCACAAAAACATGTCACAGTTCATTGAATTGCTTCTTTCGACACAGGTCAGTTCCTTTAAATTGGACCCATAAGTTGACATTGACTTCAATGTCATCATGTAGAAATAATTAGTTTCCGACTAAGACAGCCAGTGAACCGAAAGGTGTGCCCTAAATATAAATAAGGTCTTGCACCTATGTGTTCAAATTAGTATTCAGAGTACGCTAAAGGTCTACTGCCCTAACAATATGTCGAAAACTCATGAATACCTGCAGTTACGCAAACGTGTCTCGTAACACAACTGTTGGGGTTAACGCCTATGATTATTTATGAATTGCGATTTTGGTTACGAAGCGAAATCATTGGGGTCATGTTGATATTTTTTTTTCTTACGATTCGACTTAGTAAGTAAGCACATTCTTAAGGTTCCGTGACCAAATACAGAAACCGCTCACTCAGAAAGCTCTTTTCACACATTTATTCTCACACTGGATTTAGAATTCCATTCCTTCTTTAAATGAAAGACTTGAACCTAAAACTTCCTGCTACAGCTAGAAATGGCAATGAATTTGTAAGTTCGTATGAGTATTAATTCACGATGCGCGTGGCGTGAATAACTTTCACTATAATCTTCGAGAAATCCAAGAAAATGCTTAAAACATTATTATTCCACTCGCCGTGTATTCATACAAAATATGCCCAGTTAAAAGCATTCATCGCTTTGACCCTAAGGTCAGGAGCATGGTCTATGTTGAAAATGAAATCTGCATAGTTATTGAGAAATTTGAATAGAGTTTGTCGATTAGCATTTTCGTGAGGTTCGCAGAAAGCGAAAACTGCATCAGATTTGATGTGTGATAGATAATAATTGTAACGACATACAGTCATTCGCCCGTTTACAACTTTATTAGGAAAATTATGCATAATTTATTATATTTTATTTAGTGTGGAAGGTGGGTGACATATAAACTTGTAAATATTGTAAACTTGTAATAAATTCGGCTTGCTACGACGCGGCGGCTGTTCCGTACGCTTTGTACGAGGTGTTCTTGACGGTTCTTGCTGTGACACGTCCGAAAATTGATTGAAAATAGTTTTCAGCAATAGTTTTCATATTTTAAGCATATTTAATTGTTGGAAGCCAAAAAATTCAGATTATTTATATTTTATTAGATATAGGAAATTTGTATAAAATTTTAATGGAGTTTTGCTGTTTAAAAATGTTGTGCCTATCTAATAAAATTTGTAAGATTAACATTTAGTTACACATTTAGTTGCTGTTTAAACATGTTGTGCCTATCTAATAAAATTTGTAAGATAACATTTAGTGTAAGAGCACAGAAGAAGCCAATAAAACTTCAAATCGAAAAGAAAGAAGAAAATTAACAAAAGAACAATAAAATAATCGCAACAGAACAACAAATATCATGAAGGAATCACGAAATATTAACAGCATAACAGGTCTAATCGTACATTAAAATTTAAGGTCCCGTAGAATCCTACGAGAGGAAGAGAAGACAGACCGCGCCGCGCCGCCGCCGTAGCAAGATAGACTGAAGCTAGAAACTCATTGGGCCCACGTACGCTACGCACGCGTACGTGGGCGCGTCGGTCTCCATACATTTTATATGGAAGAGTGCAGCACGCAGTGTGTCGCGTAGCGTAGGGTGGCGTGGGCGCAATGAAACTGCGTGCTGCACTCTTCCATATAAAATGTATGGAGACCGACGCGCCCAGAATCGCGTGTGTGGCGTACGTGGGCCCAATGAGTTTCTAGCTTCACTCTAGTGTGAGTCAATAGGAATTGCGAGACTAAAGAGAGCGCTTAATTTCTACCCCAGTTTTCATTAAAGTATTTCTTGATAATGAAATGCTTCATTGAAAAACTACTACTGAATTTAATACTTGCATTAAAATATATTTTCAATTTTGTAAAAAATATTATAGTTCTCACTCAAAATTCTGAGATCTTGGATGGAAGTGAAATATTTTGGTCTAACCCTGTTCCTGTGCTATTTTGTCTCTAGAAGGCTTTTGAAAAAACTGTTCGATAAAGAATTTTTGTTATATCCTTCTCTATCCACTGTATATTTGTTAATACTTCTCGTATTTCCGATTACTTCAACTTTCGCAATGAAAAATTGGACGATTTTGGTAAAGTAGCGACTACGATTGGGTGAAGTTAACAAAGTCCTAATTTATTTGAATTCAGGTGGCGTGACTTATTTAAATGAGCCACGTCTAGCACCCTGGCTAGAGCTATTAGTCTTTTCCACATCGATAAAATATTCGACACAATGGAATTTTACAAAATTAACAATTTTACCTACCAACTTCCTCGTCATGCAACTCGTATGCACATAAGGAAACAGCCATTGGCCCACAAGAAGTATTAATTTCATATTTAATTATTCCAATAAATTTTTCTTGTTTATCGAATGAACATGAAATGTTTTTATGAAGAACCGCTTTTAACTGTACTTTACCAAAGTCGTATTTTATTCACGAGTAGTATATAACTTCTGCAACATGTTGCACAACTACTTAAACGATACTTAGTTTATACCTATAATTAAATTTACCGTTTACATCCTATTTTCTTATTAATATTTAGAATTTAAAATCGGCTAAGGACGTGCCTAATGCAGCCAAGCAGAGATTTCACGCCAAAAGCCAAGTTCCGGAAAATTTTACTGTAATTTAATTAAAACACAAACTTATGAAATACTGTTCAGTCTATCCCAGACGACTTTATATCCTATTACTTTAAGTGAGCTAAACTTGTATATATATACCTATATATATAATTGGTTTCTCGGAAACTGCTCTAACGATTTAGATGAAATTTTGTATTTAGATAATGTTATTTTTTTTCAAGTTTATCTAGATAGGTGACGCCGAACGAAGCTCGGTCGCCCAGGTACTGAAATTAAATTCTAGTGCTAAATGGTTTTTACGGCACATAATGTGGTTCTGTGGGATGTTTATAATATCAACCTTGCCTTAGAATAATATTTTTATTTACACTAGCAGCATTTGAATTTCAGTATTCCTTAGAGCGTTAGAGAGTTTATTAAGACCAGTGTGAATCTAAATCATAATAAAATTTTATCCGTTGCAGTGTATTTCCATGGATTTCTCAAAATGAACAAATACGAGTGCAAACGCAAACCACATTAACTCAAAATTTTCTCCGTGATATTATAAGACTATGAAGATTTCGACGATGTCAATGTATTGACTGATGTAACCGTGGCCCAGTGTATGATATTTCCACGTGTTCAAATGTGACTGTATCGAGAACAACGCCAAGATGTGCAGCAAGGAACAAATCGACCACATCATGGGGAAAATCAATGTGGTAAGTGCAAAATATCTTATTATAAATCCTGACGACGATACATGATTGGCCATATCACCAGCTACATCCGCGATGTCAGCCTAAGTAAGACCAATTACTTTACTACTTACCAATTTAATATTCGTATAATATATTGGTTTATTTTTGCATATTTTTTGTAAATTTTAAAAACATTACAATTTAAAGGGCTAGACAGCTTAGCAACAGTCCGCAAATCTGCTGCTGTGCTTTCGCGAGGAGAGGTGATTTTGGCTGTATCGACTGCACCACTTGTCTTGTCCCTCGGCACACCCAGGATAATATACTGTCACATAATTTCTTGCATAATATTAGTAGTCACTCGCTTTCGTTCCGAGATTAATACCCTGGCGTAGAAAGTGCCTGCTTAACTCATCCATAAGTAATGTAACAGCAGTTAGCTCCATTCAGTCAAGTGTATAATTTACTGGCACGCTTCGGGCTATGGTATAGAAAGCAATATTGAAACGTCATTCGTACCCAAGAACGTTCTTTGAACCATTGCCATGACAACACACACACGGTTCTTCGTTAACGTGGTTTAAGTTAGTCTTAAAAGAATGTGTTGGTCGTAGAGAGTAAATTTTTTAAAGGTGTTAGTAGGGTGATTTTGGTACCATGTTTGATATTTCAGAGGGTTAATCTGCATCGAAAACTAAGTAGATTTAATTGAAAGAAAGGTGGCAAAATAGAAAAAAATTTTTTTAGCCAAGGTGCTCAAAATGTTAGGACTTTCCTCCATACAAATTACTATGGGGAGAAACTGTAAGATTTTATGCTGTGGAGTTCACCCGACTCTAGATTCACTCAGATATTACTTCACTGCACTATTGCCATAAAAATGTTAGGACTTTCCTCCATACAAATTACTATGGGGAGAAACTGTAAGATCAAATATATATTATGTTCATCGTGTGTGATGGTTCAAAGGGTTTTATGTTGAGCGATATTGTGAAATATGTCCCAAGATAAGATATATTTTATATTATCTCCATCGTCTGTGACGCGCTTTATGCTGTGGAGTTCACCCGAGTCTAGATTCACTCAGCTATTACTTCACTGCACTATTGCCATTGTCATTTCACTGATCTGTAATTTGGTTTACACCGACTGCGGAAGAGCTGTCAGCTAATATTAGACCGTTTCCTTTTGAATTTAGAGCATAAACTTGCATCCCGCGTCTTCGTGTTCGAATTGATATTGGTTTGAAATTATATACAATTTGTTAGACGTATAGCCAATCATTATGACGTGCAATAGAAGATACTCGGATATTTTATTTTTTTCTGATATTATCCTATGTTCCAAAGACGTGCTCATTCTTTTCATTCGTCCAAACTGAATGTGTATTATTCTTCGTACGTATAAAGTATAGAAGAGAAAATATAACTATAGATCTTTTTTCTAAATAAGTATACAATAAGGAGTTGCTGTATATTTAAAATGTAAAATTTAAGAGGTTTCCTGTTATCTGTGATTTAATACAAGACTATATTAATGTGCGAAGTCATAAATAAACTGCATTTAATTTTAGAAATAAATTGGTTGGAGGAAGAACTGTTAAATACCTCTAGACGGAGACCTCTTAATATTTAATCGAATGCAAACGTAAATTATGTACGAGGACATAATATGTTATTTACTTGTTAGAATATTATTAAAATTACCTCATTAATTCTAAATGGATTCTGAAAACGACTTTGAATGTGGGCTTTGTGGCATTCGCGAGTGGGCGTAGTAACATGAAAGAAGAATAGAAACCTCCAAAAAATAACATTTGAGTCTCATTAACAAAATTATCAAAGGAAGCTCGAGATCAAAATAATTTAAATTTCTTTTTGTAAAATTTTCATTAGACATTTTTAGACATTTTTGTAACATCAAACAACAATAAACAGAAATATAGATTAAGGAATCTTATACAATAAATAATACTAAAATCTTTCAGGTTCCTGTCCTGAGTAGATCTACGAAATTTCGACAAATAATGTATCATCAAATCACATAATTTAGTTGTACAAAAGCAGAATCAATGGTAAGTATATGAATTAACCGTAGGTATATCTAATGTTTGTGTTTAGTTCATTTGATTGCTGCTGTAAATATGGGTACCTACATTTTGACAGAAAGAAAGATGTTATTTACCAAGTAAAACAAAGTGTTTTTAAATAACAAATTTGACATCAACATATTTTATCAATGGCAAAAAGGCATTTGGCATTTTAACCAATACGTCTTTTGTTTTTATTTAACAATATATTATAATAATATTCTTTATATTATTGATCTTGACACGCTTCTCACTGGTCTGTGGTTTTTCATCGGTCCATCATTCAGTGAAGTCTATTAGAATAGCGCGTTCATCCAAACTGATTGCACAAGGACATAATCGGTTCGAAATGAAAATCAATTAATTTTTCCGACTGCAAATCGTCTTCACGTTTATAACAAAGAAATAAATACGCAGAATCTGCATCCTCATACAAACATTATTAAAATAAAATTAACAATAGTACCTGGGTGGCCGAGCCTCGCCTTGAAAAAAAAAATTACATTATGCATACATATCACACACCCTGAATCCCGACAATCGGGGTAAGCAGAGTAATCGGTGTTGTGCTACAAGAACTCTGGTAAATTACAGCCGAGATTACAGCCCAACATCGACCACCACGTTTTGCAAAGTAGTCGAACAAGATTCAATCGACCAAGCAGCAAGTAAGGCACGAAGACCCACCTGCAACATGACTCGGTGGAAGTACCGTGCCAAGGTGAGAGGTGGCGATCCTGTCGCCTTTAGCACGGAATCTTGTCCTTATCCCTTAGTCGCCTTTTACGACATCCATGGGGAGAGATACAGAACATTATCTAAATAGAAAATTTCATCCAAATCGTTAGATCCGTTTCCGAGTAACCAATTGTATATATATTATTATCCTTCCTTCCTTACCTTTAATACAATCCAACGTCTGCTTTCTGTATGTATGTATGTATGTCTGTCTGTCTGTCCGCTTGTAACTCGAGAACCACTGAACCGATTTTAATAAAAAAAAAATGTACGGATAGCTTGATTCTTCCCATCAACTATAGGCTACTTACTATCACGCTAAATGGCTCATGAGGTTAGCAGTGAAGTAAAATATGAGAGCGGGCGGAGCCGCGAGCACAGCTAGTATATTTATAAAATTGGTTTTTCATGGTTTCATAATATATTTATACTTGATTTATACTGGGATTATTGGACGGCACTCGGCGCGCACCACATTTGCATGAGACGTTTTTGTGTCTCGCTCGTGCAGTTTTCGTCGGTGTGTGTGTACTTTTCGTTCACCTCACCAACAAGGCGATGCCCGGTCTAGGTATTTATTTATTCGTTTAATTGACTTGATGATTGATGGAACACGGTTTGAGTAATGGTTTGATAACTGTTGCTATTTGTTTGTTAATGGATAAGTTTGTTCATTTTAGCTGTTGATTGTACAACGGTCGGGTAATTTAATAGTAGTAATTATAATGTTTACTTAAATTCATCAATCGATCGATAGTTCAAAGACAACCCGGCTCGATACAGCCGGATAGGATGTTGATGCTGCGCGGATTGTTGATTGTGTTGTTGATTTTTTTATAAAGCCCAAAGAGTGATCTGAAACAAAATTAATGTTTATTTAAATAAATTATTCGCTATAGATAAACAGTAAAACAATTTGTCATAAATTAGTTAAGGTTTTCTTTGATAATTTCAAGAACAAAATACAAGGTCATTCGTACCAAAAAAAGGGCAGATTCTGGAGCTCAAGTGAGCAACTTTGGCGTTTATAATATTTCCCAAATCTAAAAAAAATTATGATTCCATATATTTTTGTGGGAATAAATTCTAAGCATGTACGGGGATCACGAATTTCTTATTTTATTCTGAAAGAATTGCAAACGACTTCGGTCTTTCATTTGAGCTTCAAAATTCAGCGCTTACAATTTTGGTTGTAATTGCTGAATCATACATACCACCTAATCTATAGGTATTATAGACAAGACCTAGACGGTAGTAATTTAAAATTTAGTCTTAAATGTTATTTTTTGAATGTTCTTACATTTCTTCATCGAGCCATGAGACGCACGCGCAGATACTAACAACCATAGGTAGGAGTAGGCACAAAGAACCGAACATTTTAAAACTCTATTAGGCGAACGCGGCTGTTCTGTCTAACAACCATGTCTTTGATATAATATTTTTAATGTAATGTAATTTAAAAAATAAAAAAACGGACGGTTTGCACTCCGGGAGTGCCGGCAGAAGTGAAAACTTAAACATCAATCAACGTTGTGCATTTTTGAATATTTTGGAATGGTTAGGGAATAATTTCGCACGAATTGTTTTATTTATCAGTATAAAAGTACTATCATTTATGTGGTAAAATACAATATTAATTTATTGCGCTATCGTAGACAAACATGACAATTTATATTACATAAAAAATTTAACACTACAGAACTATTATAATTATTTTACATCAAAAAGTTTATTTCTCAGAAAAATCAACTTTCATCCATAATTTCAACGAATCTTACGCTTTTTCGATCAGGCTACGGATCTGACGCGAGTTGTAACATTTTTTACCCGTCTAAAAAAAGTGCCAAGCGCCGCTAAAGAAGTTTTCACTTTAAAAATGTTGGGCAAACAAATTTACAGAGGAACGTCTTTAATATTTTTAATTTGTTTTAAAACTCAGCAAAACTACCAAATCCTTGCATTTAATACTTAAATAGGAATTTAACTCTTTTAGATACATAGTGATGGTACTAAAATACATAAGTTAATCATGGTCATTTTGGCCACGATAAACTTTTATTCGGCCCACCGTTACCTACAAATATTCTCACCTCATTTGTTCATCAGATCACGACGGCATCAAGAAAGTGAATTGATTGATCACTCGATAAGCGTAGTATTAGATCAGTGAAGGAAAAAAACACCGCATTATTACTCAACCAATCAAGGTTGCAAGAACATTCAATAAATTACGCTGGAACTTTGTTATATAATTAGTGCTAATTGAACATTATGTTGGGAATATCCACAGAGCATCAAATGCGCGCCCCCCTATCCTAGAGGCGGCCTGAGCGCGATTTCCCTACAAAGCCGTTGAAGCCTGTGGGCGTGGCCTATGACTACATATGTGTGTTGTGCGTGTGCATTTGTTTTGTGCCTGTGCCTAACTTGCTCCTCTTTGTGTGTAGTGTCGATACTAGCACACACACACACATACGAAGCGCTAGCAGCACTGCGTGTAGTTTTTGGGTTTCAAATATTATCGCTTAGGGCGCCTCTAGTAGGGGGCGCGCGCGGTAGGTATTTGATGCTCTGTGGGAATATCCCTACGTAATATGGTGCGTAACGAGGCAATCCGCCCACGCAACAAAGTAGTCAATATTGGACACCGGGTGGTTAAGCTCAAGTGGCAGTGGACTGGGTACGTTAGCTGAAGAGACGATGGCCGTAGGAGTAACCGTGTTCTACACTGGCGGCCGTGGACAGGAAAACTGAGTGTGGGAAGACATCCCGACAGGTGGGACGACAGCATAAATTACGTCGGCGGAAATCAGTTGTTCCGTACCGCTGAAGGTCGGGAGGACTGGAGGAAAATTGGAGAGGTGTATGTCCAGCAGTGGACGCATACATGCTGACTGACACTAAAATAATTGTAATAATATGTACCTATACCAAATACCCTGCGAAGTTTCTTGCGGGTTCTTCGGTGAAATACAAATATATATTTTTTTCTAATTTTAAACTGCATAATTCAAAATATATTAAAGAAAATATACGAAAATCGAGCATGCCCCTTATCTCCGAAACTACTGAGTCTAAAATTTTGAAAAAATTAATAAATAGGGAATGTAGGACCTCTCTTATAGTTTACAGGAAACCTACGAGTACCTACACTGTCTCTAATAGTTTACGGGAAAGCAACCTAAGTGAAAACCCTAAGTTATAATCATAAAGTTCTCACGGACAACGAAAAGGTACGGAACCCTCTCCACGCGAGTTCCATTCGCACTTGACCGCTTTTTTTCTTCGATGATTGGAAGATACTTAGGTACCTAATATAACACAATGTATTGTCTCAGGTTCCATAACATTTTAAATTAACTGTACTCTAAAGTTGCGTGTCTTATTAAGTGCATTGTAGACATAACTTCTTAAGTACTAATAGGTAGGTGGGTAGGTATGTAAATTTTCTAATTAATTATAGTATGGGTTTAACTTACAACGCCTTGGGCCTTTTGATCTAATAAGAATATTTCCACGCACTGTAATTATGTCTTGTCAATTTACAAACTTACGAAATTTAATTATTATAATTCAATCGGTTGGTCCAAAAGGGAAATACATTTGCAAATTATGAGTACTCGAAGACCTTGATAAATTCCATTCACTAACAAACTGATTTCAGTAAGTTATGAGCTGACAACCTTCCAACCTTTCAACCTTTGGGCGATGAGCAATGCAAACAAAGTATGGATAGGATAGTGCAAGTGAAAGGGAGGAGGAATAGGTACATGATTTATTTTATAAATATACCTACAAGTATTCTTCAAATAATTTTTAAAATAATTGTATGTTTTAATTAGTAGGAAACTGTGAATCACACTTTGTAGGTGATGTAGACAACCGTGACAGTTTCCATAAAAAAAAGGTCGAGGATAAGTCTTAATAAATAATTAATAGAATAGAATAGAAACTCTTTATTGCACATGAAGAGCGAAGAAGATCAGTACAGGAAAAGAAAGAAGAAATACAGAAGTGCGCAAAGGCGAACCTTATCGCTGCAAGTGATTTGTTCCAGTCAACCTTTGGGCCATGAGCAATACAAAGTATGGATAGTGCAAGTGAAAGGGAGGAGGAATAGGTACATGATTTATTTTATAAATATACCTACATGTATTCTTCAAATAATTTTTAAAATAATTGTATGTTTTAATTAGTAGGAAACTGTGAATCACACTTTGGAGGTGATGTAGACAACCGTGACAGTTTCCATAAAAAAAAGGTCGAGGATAAGTCTTAATAAATAATTAATAGAATAGAATAGAAACTCTTTATTGCACATGAAGAGCGAAGAAGATCAGTACAGGAAAAGAAAGAAGAAATACAGAAGTGCGCAAAGGCGAACCTTATCGCTGCAAGTGATTTGTTCCAGTCAACCTTTGGGCCATGAGCAATACAAAGTACGGATAGTGCAAGTGAAAGGGAGGAGGAATAGGTACATGCTTTATTTTATAAATACACCTACATGTATTCTTCAAAGACGTTTTAAAATAATTGTATGTTTTAATTAGCAGGAAACTGTGAATCACACTTAATAATAACAGCAATTTCTTCCAGTCAACCCGGTAAACCTACAGACATTTTTAGAAACCTTACACTGTTGGATCGGAAGTAACAAAACCTAATAATTAGGTGCTTAAAAAACAAAGGAAGGATTTTTAGCCGGAAGTAGTAAATAATAGTATACAAATATGATTGTTCGTGCAAGTCGCCAGCTCACAGGCTACACTGATTGATGGAAAACAATCACCTGCTCCACCCGCGACCAGTTGCCGTTATGACCTTGCACCCGATGCGATGCCCACTCACTTGTACGTTATCTTTAGATCTCTTTTAGATCATATAACCGTTGGGCCAACTTCTAAGATCGCTGCAACCTGTTCTGCATAGCAGGCATAAATGTTAAATGTCATTATTTAAATTAAAAGCGCTGAGAAGGATTTTATTTGCGAACAAAAATAATGCAGTAGGTATTATAATATATTATAAACTTTAAAAATAAACACATAAAACAATTTATTAAATTTAATCTAAAACTAAATTAAATAATGCGTTAATTAGAGGTAAGTCAACCGTGACGATGATTTAACAGTTATAACAAATCCTAACTTTGTCAAAATTATATATTGATTCAAATTGCGCGCCGCGCTCAACGTTTTTGTTCACTGCTCAGACCCTCGGAGAAATATCCTGATTGATGACACATATCCTATCCTAGGACCATCCCGACATGTTTGATTCCATCAGTAAACACTGTGTGCAAATTGGCTCAGCCGTTTTCGATTTTACCCGTTACAGACGGACAGGCCGAAAGACAGACGTTATATTATACTTTATATTTGTTATAGAGAAGAGAAGAGATTATACAATATACCGGAGAAATAACACAATTTTTTTATATATAAGATACCGAAGAAATAACACAATTTTTGAAACAGCGGAGAGGAAGTGCAGCGCTCTTTTACAGGTGCAATAGAGTTTATGGCGATCGATGCTAGAATGCGAGAGGTTTTTGACATTTCATTGCTTGCAGGTAGGCCTCCTCTGCACAACTGATCACTTTTTTTTCAACTTTTTTTATGGAATCTGACACGGTTCGCTATATCGCCTACAACATCCGTGATGTCAGCCCATAACACCGGGTGAACTAGGGGCCATGTCAGTGCTTCCCTTAATTTCATATCGGACTGAACTGGACGGAAAACACGAACTGTTTACATAGCCGTTTCGACCGACGTTTCGCTTAGTGCGGTGGTACCAACCCGGCCGGGATAAACCATACCACCTAGTAAGGTAAGAAGGGAAGGGACCTAAAGTTTAACGTGGAATCCGCACCACGGTCAGCCTCCATCGGTCGAGTCGTCACCCATCCAAGTACAACACGACATTGATGTTGCTTCTGAGCATTGTTTTAGTGCGCACCGGCCGACCTTCACTGTTCTGACCTCTGGTGTTTCACCTCACTGAGTATTGTAAGACTAATTACTATCGTGCTGCATTTAGAGGTCATTGAGACCCTTGTTAGACCATATTATAATAACGGTGTAATCGTTCGTTCTTGCAAATTTAGATTACTTACCTACTTGTTGAAATATAATTTAATTAATTACGAAACAGAACAGTCAAATATATGAACTGGTAAACTCTGGAACTGTCTGCCTTCCACAGTTAAGCATAAAACTGCAAAGATCAAAATTTAACACGATCGAAGGCGCTAGTAAAAACTATTGCAAAAAACAACACCGTAACATTGCTAAAAAAAAAATCATGAAAAAAAAAAATAAAAAAAAATATATAAAAAAAAAATTTATGAAAAAAAAAATAAAAAGAAATATTAAAAAAAATTTATAAAAAAAAATTAATGTTAAATTTAGTAGAACGGACAGACATGCATTTGTTACGGAACCCTACATTAATTTTGCAGAACTTAGTAGAATGGACAGACATAAACGTGTTACGGAACCCTACTTTTATTATAAAACTAGCTTTTGCCCGCGGCTTCGCTCGCGTGAAATTCGTATTTCAAAGAAAGCAAGTAAGTAACTAAGGCCGATCTGCGTTAAACCTTCTCGAATAAAGTAAGTAACTAACGGCGAGGCTTCAGGCTGAGCTGCATTCTGGAAGACAGTAAACCTTCTCGAAGAAAGTAAGTAACTAAGGGCGAGGCCGAAGGCCGAGCTGCGTTCAGGAAGATGATAAACCCACTCAAAGAAAGTAAGTAATTGAGAGCGAGGCCGAAGGCCGAGCGGCGTACAGCAAGACTATAAACCTTCTTGAAGAAAGTTAGTCACTGAGGGCGAGGCCGAAGGCCGAGCTGCGTTCAGGAAGACGATAACCTTTTCAAATAAGTAAGTAACAGAGGGCGAGGCCGAAGGCCGAGCTGCGTTCAGGAAGACTATAAACCTACTCGAGGAAATTAAGTAATTGAGGGCGAGGCCGAAGGCCGAGCTGCGTTCAGGAAGACGATAAACCTACTCAAAGAAAGTAAGTAATTGAGGGCGAGGCCGAAGGCCGAGCTGCGTACAGCAAGACTATAAACCTTCTTGAACAAAGTAAGTCACTGAGGGCGAGGCCGAAGGCCGAGCTGCGTTCAGGAAGACGATAACTTTTTCGAAGAAGTAAGTAACTAAGGGCGAGGCCGAAGGCCGAGCTGCGTTCAGGAAGACTATAAACCTTCTCGAATAAATTAAGTAATCGTGTCCAAGGCCGAAGGCCGAGCTGCGTTCAGGAAGACCATAAACCTTCTCGAAGAAAGTAAAAGGGTGAGGCCGAAGGCCGAGCTGCGTTCAGGAAGAGCATAAACCTTCTCGAAGAAATTAAGTAATTGAGGGCGAGGCCGAAGGCCGAGCTTTGTTCAGGAAGACTATAAACCGCCTTGAAGAAAGTAAGTAACTATCGCCCATAGTTACTTACTGTCATCGAGAAGGTTTAGTGTCTTCCAGAATACAGCTTGGCCTTCGGCCACGCCCTTAGTTACTTACTTTCTTCGAGAAGGATTATAGTCTTCCTGAACGCAGCTCGACCTTAGGCCTCGCCCTCAGTTACTTACTTTCTTCGAGAAGGTTGAAGGTCTTCCTGAACGCAGCTCGGCCTTCGGCCTCGCCCTTTGTTGCTTATTTTCTTCGAAACGGTTTAACCTCTTCCTGTTCGCCGTCCGGTCCCGACCTAAGTTACTTTTTTTTTTTATGGGAAGCTCGACATATCGCGCTCGCCAGACTAACGCAGAGGTGTAGTTCGACGGCGCCCACGGGCATTCGAATATTTACGGGGGCTGCGAATACCATGTCGGCCGGCTAGGTGCACCTTCACATTATGTAATGTACTTAGTTTCTTCTTATGAAATACGAATTTCACGCGAGCGAATCCGCGGGAAAAAGCTATCGATATTAAAATAAGAAAATTCAATTAAAATAAATCAAATACTTTAGATACCTACCTAACTAAGTAAAATACTCCACATTATTAGCATATCCGGAACTGAATTTTATTTAGCCTATCCTGTGTCTCGTATAGCTAAATGTGCGTGTAGTAATTTTAATCGAATTTAGATGATCGGCTTAAATTTTATGAAGGAAATTCATACAAACATATTCGCCTCGCCCCGCTGCCCCCCGCTGAGAGAAGCGCAGCGCTTCTCTCAAGACATTCTCGTCGTCGTAACTTTTAAACTATTTGTCCAAATTACTTAGTGTAACAGCCAATGTTTATCTACTTTAAATACCAGAAGCGATAAATATGTATGTATTTTGATAAGAATTAATTCAAAACTATAAAATGTGCATTGTAAATACAGTATGCAATTTAAATGTATTTTTGGTTCACTATTTTGGCTATAGTGGCTTCCACATAAAAGGTAGATATATGCTGTCGCGGACTTTTTTTTAGAACTATTTTATAGAAACTACCTCACCATACACTATCTTCGTGTAACTCTAACGGTTTATGCAGCGCACGCCGAGATAGGTCTCAGAAGGCAGGATTTTTTCCGACTTACTTGACATTTATCGATATTTGGGCAAATTTACACAATGTCTTTATAAATTATAGCCTTTTTGATGTATAAGCTATAGTACTGTAAAGGCTCATCAAAATCTGTTCAGTAGTTTTTGCGTGAAAGAGGAATATAGTGCGGCTGCTCGGTTCGCTGTTGAGTTTATAGGCCGCGCCTCCCGCGCGCCGCCTCCGCCCCGCCGCGCCGCCGCCAACTGCCGCTCGCTCGGTAAATACCTATGTAGTATGTATAGTACTAAGGCGCGCGGATTGAACATATCGGTTTGTATGGGAGCCACATCTTAGCGTAACCGGAACTGAATTTTATATAGCCTATCCTGTGTCCCATATATTTAAATGTGCTTGTACAAAGTTTCATCGAATTCGGATGATCGGTTAAAGAGTTATGGCGGAACATACATACATACATACATACATACATACAGAAAAGATTTCTAAAAATCGTCAATTTAGCTTTAGTATCATACATAGAGGCTACAAACTCAATATTTCCTAAAACAAAGCAACTTACTCCATGACCATCCCTTACAGATTTATTATTAGTATTGATAACCGTCGGAGGACCTTGGTTGAAAATTGTAAAATTTCGTAGAACGGACAGACATGCATTTGTCACGGAACCCTTCATTCATTTTGCAGAACTTAGTAGAATGGACAGACATAAACGTGTTACCGAACCCTACTTAACAGTTGCACTCGCGGAATGCCGGCAGATCCCGTGCCACTCTAACTTAACCCTTAATGCAATGACTTAAGGTTTCATTTTAAAAATGACGCTGACGCGACACCGCGACGGTGTCGCGAGTTATACATTTTTCCCCCATACAAAAAGTGCCCAGCACGAAGTAACTATTAAGTAATCTGTGGCCCAGCGCCGCTAAAGAAGTTTTCACTTCAAAAATATAAAAACCGCCTTCCAAAATGTATGAAATAAAAAAAAAAAACGAACCCTAGAGTTGAAGGCGGTGCTAAAGAAGGCTACACAAATCACAAAGGATATCACCGCCTTCAACTCTAGGATTACAATTTTTTTTATTACATAAATTTTGGAAGGCGGTTTTTATATTTTTTTAAATAGTTTTTTATTTCTCTGTTTTTTTTTAGTAATTTTTTGCTATTAATGTACTCGGTGGAATCGCTCGGCCTTCGGCCTCGCGATTCCGCCTCGCTTTCCAGTCCGATCTTGATCAAATTAAAATGGGACCACATGGGAAGCACCAGCTTTCAAATAAAAAATAAAAAATTATTTTCAATATCGCTTCACCCAGTCGAAAGTTCTGAGGTAACAAACATAAAAAAAAATACAGTCGAATTGAGAACCTCCTCCTTTTTTTGAAGTCGGTTAATTAAATACATAAAATTACCCTAGCTTGGTTATTTAAATAAATGACACTACAAAACCAGGTAACGTAACAGCAAGCCAGGAAACTGTTGTCATTCTGCTCCTATATCTAGTAACAAACTAGTTACGGTAATAACCACCTTTGGTTACACTCCGGAAAAGCGTCGGCACAAGAAGCGGCAGACCGCAGGCAGTCTCGGAGGCGGAGTCGAAAACTGTCTATTTGTTATTGATTACTTCATATCGATTAGTTGGCAGCGCGTGCCGGCCGGCCGAACAGTGCTAGAGCTATGGGACGGCAGAGGCGGACAACATAAACAACGACATGACACCTACTTCCGGCAGGAACAAAGGGGTAGACGGTTGAATGGTGTACACATGGCAATGGCCATGACGGTTCCATAAGAATAATTTTGTAATCTTTTTTTGTGGAAACTGACAGTTCTGGTTCTTCCTTCGCTCTGGTCGTGCTGGCTACACTGAACTGGACGGAAAATTTGAATTCTTTACATAATCGCTTCCATCGATCTCAGTGCGGTGGTATACCACCGGTCGCGTTAAACCGCACAACCTAGTAAGGTAAGGAGGAAGGAACCTACTTTACGTGTAATCCGAACGACGGCCAGCCTCCAACGGTCGTACGTTCACTCATCAATATAAAATATAAACATCGTTAAGCTTATATATAACACCCATATAGCATCCCTCCGTTTGCGTCGGAGGTTTAAAATTTTGCATAAATAATAATAATATTTTGTTTTAACACAATTTTATTCAATAGAATTATTTTACAATTAACATGTAAACTAGGATTCCTATTCTAAAAAAAAACATTGAACATTTTACGGAACCATTGTTACTCACTTTTTATTAGCTACCACATTTTTCCCGCGGCTTCGCTTCGCGTGAAATTTTGCTCACTGCTCGGGCCGCCGATGATGATGATGATCTAAATCCACTTGAGAATAATTGACAGAATGTAACAGTGGAAACTGTATGTAAATCGATAAAGTGGTTCTCGAGTTATAAGGTTTTTAATTTTATTGACGTAGGCAGGTTACACGGTGTCGGTCACCCATAGAAACTTCGCTTTATTTATTAGGATAATTGTGTTTTAAGGCGGTGACAAACGCCAACGACCTTGAGCATTCGGGAATTTCAAATTCCAAATTATTTTAGTTTATGTACCACTTTTTATAAACCTCTAAACAGACTATCGATGAAAACTAAAATAAAAATAGGTACTTACGTAAGCAAAGATAGGTAGATAGGTGCATTTAGGTACGTATGGTTAATTACGTCGATAATTTCGTGCAGGCGTTTTTTGTTTTTTATTTTTATCTCCTGTCGTGGTTACAATAATAAAATTTCAAAAAAGCCAGTTTTATCAGTGCTGTGTGTGTTGCATCAATGGTATTGTAAAATTTTAATAGGTAATACATACACACATTCTGAGATTTTTTTAAATTCGTACTTTTTTTTAAGTGTTAATTTTACTCATTATTAAAAAAAACCAACAATACACATTGTTGGTGAGGAACCAAATTTTTGTATTTTTTTTTAATTTTCTCCATGTGTGCCAATTGGTCAGTTTTAGACTTTCTTTGCCGCACTTTTTGCGTATTTGGCGTTTATAGGCAGTCCCAGCCCAGCAGCGTTCAATGAAGTATTTCATAATAGTTTCCTCTTTGTTACGGGTCCAAAATATTCACCTCTGGCACATTGCTCGCTCTCGTGAGCCGGTGAATCGATTTGAGTTGTTTTTTCACCTCTCGGAATTCCACTTTCGTTTTCTAACGCGCCGGCTGTTACATACTCGTGTTATTTCTTCGCTACGACGACGACGCGCCGCGCCGCCGCGCCGCGCCGTCCGCGTCGCGGAGTATACGTTGCCGCTCATACAAATAAATACATAGAAGGGACGTAGGACTTTTATTCTTATATTTTATTATACAGCGTAATTCAGCAATAATTACCGAATTTTGAGGGTTGACTCTAGTTTATGAGTTGACCACATTTGTATTTTAGATATGTAGTTTTATTTCGTTTTAGGTTTCTATAGGTATTATGTATGTATACATTTATGTTATTATTATTTTTATAGCATTTTTTCTCATAAGCATGTATCATCATGATGATGCTGTTTTGTTGCACCTAACCTACCCTAGTATGAATATGTTTATAAAGTTATAAAGGGTAGAGTGGCTGAAAATGCCATAGGCATATAGACCTACCTTCTGTGTATTTTTAAGTGCAATTAACGATTTTTATTTGATTTAATTACATACATATTAAAAACTTTGTACTTCTTTTAAAAAGTAATTATTAATGGCCCCCACACATTTTTTGAAAATACCACCGCCAACATGTATGAGTGATTAATGATTATTTAAAAAAAATATTTTTTTTTTTACTATTTGATCTCCTTGTCATTATTATCATAATCTTGGAATTATTATTTAGAATTATTGTTATATGTATAACAAATCGGCCAATATCACTTCCGAGAGGAGACTTATATGCTACTAGCTTTTGCCCGCGGCTTCGCTCGGGTGAAATTCGTATTTAAAAAGAATAAAGTAAGTAAGTAAGAAATATGGCCGAGCTGCGTTCCTGCGTTACCTTTATTTCGGCGGTCAAAACGACGTGTGAATGTATTTATACGGCTATTGCATTGGGCTTGAGGTGTGTAGAGGCAAACACGTTTATAAAATATTTTAAGTGTATATCTGCCCGGAATACGTACAGGCAATAAAAATAATTATTACTATGTACTCACGCATGGGTGAGTTCAGTGAACACTGACACTACGTGTAAAATTGCTACAGAACCGTAGAAAGATATCGCACTTGGTGAGATTATCATTCCATATTGTATAATTTATTCGGTCAATACGACGTGTGAATGTATTTATACGGCTATTGCATTGGGCTTGAGGTGTGTAGAGGCAAAAACTTTTATAAAATATTTTTGCCCGGAATACGTACAGGCAATAAAAATAATTATTCTATGTACTCACGCAAGCAAGGGTGAGTTCAGTGAAACACTGAAACTAACTACATGTAAAATTGCTACAGGAACCTCTGTGTAGAAAGATAACGCACATGGCGAGATTATCATTCTATATTGTATAATTTATTCGGTCAAAACGACGTGTGAATGTATTTTTACGGCTATTTACATAGCTCGGTGGTTCTAAGGTTAAATGTATTATTTATGACAGAAATTAGGTAAGCGGATGTTGAATAATTTTTACATCGGAATTTTTATAGCCGCTTTTCTATGCAAATCACTTTCTGAGACTGCAACGAAAAGCGACAACGCTCGTTTTTTACCCGACTCCGAATTGCGAACACGAGGAGCGTAGGTAAGTAATTTTTCACTCTCAAATGCGCTGTGACTTTGGTGTAAACTATGTATGCATGTATGTATGACGTAGGAGGTTGAGGGAGTGATTGAGTTTCTTTATTCCGTCGTATTCTCCAAAAACGGCCGAATGGATTTTAATGAATGAGTTGTCCAACGATTTGTCCTAGTACCTCGAGTAACATAGGACATTTAAAAAAAACAAATTGGGGGACGTTAGGCGTCAAATTGTCAAACTTTGACATGTTTTTTTTCTTTCGTTGAGTGACTCATTGAGTGGGGTATCGTTATCTAGTTCAGCATCTCATTCATTCATCATGCCATCGTTTCATTGTATTGAAAAACAAATACCCGACTGCTAATAAACATGAAGGAAACAAGGAAAGAGAAAAAATATATACGAGCTCTAGATAAAAAAAAACATTACTGAGCTTTTTTTGGAGTTTTTTTAAATCAGGAATCCTGTGGTAGTAAGCTCGAACTGGGACAGCCTGTAATTCAATCTAGTATAATATCTAGTAAATTTATTTATCCGTACGTTTCCAAAGAGATTTTACGTTTCATACAATTTGCATTGCAGTCCCTCCATTGAGTGAGTTAGATGACGGAGACAACGCGCGGATCAAACTTTTGTTTTTGTGTTTTTTTTTATGGAAACTGACACGGTTGGCTATCTACAACATCCGTGATGTCAGCCCATAACACCGGGTGAACTTGGTGCCACGTCAGTGCTCCCCTTCGGTCGTGCCGGCTACACTGAACTGGACGGAAAACTAGTTACATAGCCGTTTCGACCGACCTTTCATTCAGTGCGGTGGTACCAACCCGGACGGGTTAAACCCTACCACCTAGTAATATAAGAAGCGAGTCATATCCCTTAGTCGCCTTTTACGACATACACGGGGAGAGATGCAGTGGGGCTATTCTTTTAAAGTACCGGCCCCACACGGTACAAAGTACTTTTCTAAATATAACGCAAACCTGCCATGAAGTTTGTGCATGTCACTCAGGTCCTGCAGAGTCGGCTGGGGAGAAGACGGCCGTCAGTCGCTGTTCTGTGAGGAATGTATTTATGTGATCACTGATCATTAATCTAGAAGGTTATTGTAGCCATCATCAGTCACATGAAATACAATTCTTCATTACTACTAATAATCTAATATTAATCTTTCAAAATCTTCGATCATACTAAGCTACGTTCAAAATCAATTCTACAATTCAACGATTATTTATTGGACTATAGATTTTATTGAAATTGAACTTTTTTTTTATATTTACACAGTTATTAATACTGTATTGTCCCAAAAACATTTTACAGAAACAATCAAAATATAATAGTTTGCATGAAGTGCATCCCTTACAGAGATTTCTTCCAGTCAACCCTACCAGAACGTTTTAAAACGGAGGCCTGAGGCTCGATATATATGAGATTTTCTTACATTTATTTGCGTACAAATAAAGTATTTGTATGGAAAAAACATGCAACTTCTCTAGCGGGCCAGTTGGTACTAAAATTTCTTTACAAATATTTACTTGAGCACGTTATCTACTTGCACACAACGAAACGTAAAAGAAAAAAAAAACTCATAATTTAACTAATGTTCTAAATTTTACGTGAAATCCCTGCGGTTTCCAACTGCGCTGTCGATATACTTACTGGGAATTTAGCATTTCCCAATGCTCGCACAGAAAGGTGCACGACTGACTGCGACATGGCACCGCAAGAATGTAGGCGGCCACAGCGTTCATGACATTTTGATTAGCATTGTGTCAGTCAGGCTACATCGTTTTATACTTTAGAATTTAATGTTGGAATAGACAAAATTTGGACTTATGTACAATGAACGTGGTTCGAATTATTTCAAATTCAAATATACTTTATATTTGCAGATTTTTCCCGCGGCTTCGCTACGCGTGAAATTTTGCTCACAACTCAGGCCGCCGATGATGAAGATATTCTAAAGCCATCTTGAGAAGTGACAGAATGCAACAGTGAAAACTAAATCGATAAAGTGGTTCTCGAGTTATAAGGTTTTTCATATATTGACGTTCTGCAGATTGTGTTTTAACACAACTTTTTTACAGGCAGTGCACCATAAAACGTGGAACACACAAATTCTTTACAAACTAAGCTTATTGGGATGTGGAGAAGCGCATGGGGCGGACAATGCAGTGAAAAGTTAAGTGTATAAGCGTAAATAGTAAATGTAAATAGGAACTGTCTTCCGGCGAGTGTTTCCCGAATCCTTTAACCTGGGTGTCTTCAAACGTCGTATTAATAGGCTAGATAGCCTAGCAACAGTCCGCAAATCTGCTGGCAGGCACCTAACTGAGCGTGGTTTCGCGAGGAGAGGTGTTTTTGGCTCTGTCGAATGCACCATTGGTCTCTCGGCACAGACACCCATGTTGATTTACATAAAAAAAAATATTATTATTTTTAGTTAAAAAACCATCGATGTAAAAAAAAACGACTTCAACCGCTGAAGTACCTTCTTTCCAAATAAAAAAAATATCATCGAAATCTATTGGCGCGGTATAGAATTATTCGCCCATGTCTTGCACGTGCTTCTGCAAATTTTAAGATTTTGATGATTTTTTCATGTACATCAGAACTCGATCGAGTTGTGCTGTAATTTACCTCAGTCCATGCAGCACAACATCAATTACTCTGCTTACCCTGATTGTGTCGAGATGCAGCGTACCACACGCTGCATCTCATCATCATGTTTGATTGGCGTAAATAAAATACTACACGATAGACACCAGAGTCGCGTTGCCTGTGGTTCCCTTGTGAGCACTTGTGGTTTTGAACTGTTACCTTTGAAATCGATGCGGTGTTCGATATCTCGCCGCGTTTCTCTTGTAGCGACATCAAAAACCAAGATGCTCCAATGTGCGCGTTTTAGTACTGCCTGTGGCTTTGTGTGCGGTCGGTTTGGTATTTATGCGTCTTGTAGCTGTGGTATTTCGAGGCAGCTTTGTTGTATTTTGTAGTTTTTTTGCTAAGTATATGGTAGTTATGATTTGTTGTATGTTCTTTATTTTATACATACATAAATATATAACGCTACGCCTGTTTCCCAATGGGGTAGCCAGAGACAACGGATCTCCACGTACCCAACGCACGTACCACGATACTTGTGTAGCTAATGTTTTTATGTAACTACTGATTTGAGATTTCTTAAACAATCTTAGAACTGCATCTTAAATTCTTCTCATCTCACGACGCATCTCACGCACAGAAATAGATAACAAACAATTTATACTCTTCCTTCGTAGGTACTTACTTACCTATGAAAATATTAACGAGTACCTACTTGTTTCTATAACATTATTATGTATCCTTATATAAAGTATTTCTTGCGTACCGCTACTCAATACTCAGAACCTTTGTTGAAGAATTAAAATAAAATATTACAGCAGACAGTGCCAAGAGGACTGGATAATTGAATAGTTGAAATTTGATTAACTTCTGAATTGAAGATCCTCGATAACAAGCTGTTCTCGATTCTATTAATATTTTGAATTTACCAGTTATTGTGTTGTCCATAATTTTGATATATTACACCATCCATATTTTACTTGCTCGTGTTGATGTTGTATTATGTCCAAGGGCTCGAGAAAGTTAACATGCGTTTTCAAAACCAAACTTACCTACTTAAAGGCGATTTTGAAGGTTTAACTTACATTGTAAATTGTTTTTTTCTGGATATTTATGATTTATATATGAAAACACTGCAATCCACCCAGTAAACAATTAAATTTTGACCTACATACTACAGTAAAACGTAAAAAAACCACCTATTTTTGGAACCCTAAGTAAGATCGCTAAGATACAATTTAGGCGGAAATATAAAAATTTTGCTTTTTTAGATAATGTTTTTTCCGTATGCAAGAGTAATTTCCGCAAATAAATATTTCACCCACGTGTTGCTATAGAGAGTCAAAACTATTATATCAGAGAGTTACCAACTGTGCCGCAGCCTTGTAAACTTCAGCCGTATAAATTATTCGTCCTCCATTCAACCCCAATATGTGTGTCAAATTATCAAGTTCAAGAATTTTCTGTTTTATACAAACAAATTGTCTATTGGCACAGATTGTGAGTACCACCTTATAGACAAAATGGCCTTTACCAAACTTTGAAAATATTTACCGTGCAAGCAAATAGTGAGTGAAATTCGCTAACGATTTCCTAGAACTGCGGCGCAGGTAGCTGGTGCAAACATGTGAACATAATAGACACTTAGGTATCTCGACGACTCGCCGCCTTTCATATTGTTGACATGTCGTAAGTTCAGCGGGGTGGCGGGAGTCGCGTCGGTTTGTTTCCGGATTAAAAAAAAAAATCAAATTGTTCTTGTCTTAAAAAAAAAAAAATTAACCATCCTAGTTGTGCCGTGCCGAACTGCCGACGCGGCAGTCCAACGATTAATGTAATAAATAAATAAAAAACAAAATAATACGTTCCATACGAATACGGCACTAAGGAGCTCACAGTATTTTGTTCATCCAACATTTCAGATATTCTAGCTAGGTATCCTAGGTATTCAGTCTACGCTAGAATATTCCAAGTCAGATAAATGCACTTGAGTAAGCAGAATTAATAAAATATCTACGCGAAGGAATTCCTAGCATAATATAATTCTCCATTCTCACAAGTGTGATTTTAAAATTCGAAAAACTCCTGCGCATACTGGATTACCGGATTAAATACAATCGACAGAGACTATAAAACAGATGAATTTATTATCAACACGCGCGTGACGTGGGTTTACTATTTGTTTACAATTTCTTATTGGCTTAGTGTGTAAGTATAATAGTATATGTTAAGGTGGGAATCATAGCAGCTGGTTTTAAAATTCAAACATACATAAATGTTCAGCAAACAATAAATAATTATAAAACCGAAAAAGACTTACTGACGTGTAAGTCCGAAAATACCGTATATGCTGAAGTTTCGTGATGGAGGAAAGGTTTCGTGCGTTTTTTTACGCATGAAACCTTTGGTACAAAAAATGTTCCTTCAATTTCTTAGAATCCTTTAGCAGATTGAGCCTTGCAATAAAAATCTCATGAAATTCAACGTGTCAAAACTCTAAAGTGCAATCCCAGTGTGCATCCCTTGCATTCCTCTCTGGCTACACTGAACTGAACAAGAAACACGAATTTACTTGACTACTGCCGTGGGGTATACATTGAACGGCGCGGCGCTACCGTTTTCGGCCGGCGCACAGTGGGGCGATACCGCAAAAACCGGGACATAGGGCGAAATGACTACGCAAATAGATTCTACTATTAATTACGAACAACTTTCATTCTGTGAGATTTTTTGATAAAAAAATTATTTTCCGAGATATAAGCACTTATAAAAACATTTATAATATAGTAAAAAGTGAGTATGTTAATATATTCTCTTAATGATTACAAACTACTTTTATTCTTAGAAATTTTCCATTTTAAGTCTTATTTTCTGAGATATAGCAATTTGAACTTTAAAAAAAAACATTTTCTTGTAACTAGTATTACTCTTCCATATTTTCGGTTTCAATTGTTATTTTTTAGATATATCACATTGAAAATTCTTTAGTAAAAAAAATTGAGATATGTGGAAAACTGAATATATGAATACATTTTACCAGCATTTAGAAAAACCTTTTGTTCTCAGAGATTTTCTGTTAAGGTGTTATAATCCTTTTCAATAGTTTGTATAATGGAGATTTAGTAACTTTTTTTATTGAAATGCTTAAAATAACTAGACCTGTGGTTACTTAATAATGATTCTTCAAGTTGAGTAGTCTAATCTGAATAAAATTATTGTAGTGGAATGGTACGTTTATTACACACAAAATACAATCAATCAGACGGCGCATATTTGCATAAAATATTACAAATTAATCTGGCGATAGTAATTAAACATATATAAATTACTACATATTTAACTAACTACATATATTTTTGTATTTACGGAACTTACCGAATTATTAACTTATTATAAGTTATATATATCGTTGTGTATTTTCATTTCGTCATTTTGGTGGCTCTGCACACTTCGATATATCAAACTTACTATAATTTATTATAATTAGGCAAAAAATTGCCCCCGTCAAAGTATATTATAAACCTACTTCAAAGTATAAAATTAATAACATCAACATTAAGAATAGTGATTAATGATGAGAAAAGTAATAATACATTATTAAAAGTAATAATAAAAGTTTTCAAAGTAATAATACATTATTACACAAATACCCATGGCTTTTAACGGAGCCTATTTAATGTAAAAATACCAATCATCAATAAAAATTATGGTCAAGAATAAAAGTAATTTTCTGAAGTATGTTTATCGTGCATAACAAAAAGAAATTCAAACTTCATATTTCTGAGAAAAAATCTTATTTCAATCTTACAAAAACCTTAAAATAAAACATACTTAATAACTTTTAAATAAATATTTTTAAAGTACATAAAGCTTCCTATTTTTATTACAATTTATTTACTCAATATATCTACAAATTTTCATTTTCATCACTGGAACAACCTAAAGCGTCTTCAGCGTCAGAATCATCATCATCCTCCACATCCGATTGAACACAGATAATACTGGTATCAATAAATTCAATATTTTCCTTATTTTTATCGTCTATAATTAGCAAATGTCGCACTTCACTGGATAAGGGCTGCTTTTGTTTTTGAAGTTTTGGCTTCATACTAGACAAATATGGATCCGACGATACGAGCAAGTTGTTGAGAATGTCTTGATTAGTCGATTTGCGATCGCATTTTCGAGAGTAGTGTTCCCTGTACTTCTTGAAATCTTTATTTCTTGCTTCTGATGCCTCTTCGGAGAGTATGCCAATTGGAATTACGTTAAAATGCTTTATTATTTCAGATCCATGGAATAAAAGTTTATGAACACTTGCTGGCATATGATACCAGCTATACAATGATATATAAAGTTGAATTGTTTCTTGAGCATAGATTTCAAAGTTTTGAGTGCAAAATTTTTCTCCCGAGGAGATGGCCTTAAGGATCACCGCGAATCTATTAATTAAATCCTTATCGAGACCGGTAATAGAGGCAGTTTGCTCGGGATTCTGGAAAAAGCGCCTTGCAGTGTTGCCATCGTTCGTGGTTCCTGAACCTTGTTTTACCACGTCGATCAATAAACCAGTTTCTTTCCTGAAATTATCTTGAATTTGTTTTTTTTTCTCGGTCATAATTTCTTTATTATTACCTTTGGCCGACCACTGCTGAAAATCCATGCGGTATGCAATATGGAGAAGGCATTCCATGCATCGAATCCAGGCATGCAACGTAGATAGTCCGAACCGGTACATATTTGTGTTTACTTCTTTACTTTTAATTATATTAACGTTATTCATCTCAGACGGTTTAGCTCTGCAAATATCACATGACTGATTAGAGGTACCGGAGATAATCGACGTAATTTTACCATCGATCATCGTCATAATTAACGAATGCTCAATCAAAACGCCTTCGTAATCGCTGGTTTTGAGATCTCGTATTTCGGATTCTATGGTAGCCATTTCACTTTTCACGTTATCGATTGTCTCCTTCATAAATTTGAAGAAGATAGGACGGCAGTAGTTCGTCGAAGATGGCGTCTCATTTTCCCAGATCACTTCGTCTCCATAAACCAGTTTTATAGGAACCAAACTTGCCATGAAAATGCTTGAGTCGTCTCCTTCGTTCAGTTCTTGAAATCTTTGTTTATATGTACTTTGGCCAGAAGCGCCATCGAATCCCCACTTGCTTGTTAATGTTAGCTGGCAACCTGTGAGGTTTCGGTTCGCCACTTTCAAAATTCTTTTTGCAGTATGGTCCAAAAGCGCTTGCAGTTTAATTTTGGCCTGTGTTTCGGTAACTTCAATGTCCTGTTTTGGGGGGTAACACTCAATTTTCGCATGTTGAATTTTATAATAAGATGGATAGAGGTCGGAACCTTCTTCCTTAGCCATGTCTCTTAAAGTTATATATTGCCATCTTGATAGCTTTAAAGACACCAAAATCGCAAGTGCTTTTTCAGATGAATAAACAGTCTTGGACTCCTTTTTTTCAATGAATTCTTTGACTTTTTCGATTTCGCCTGGATTCTGAAGCAAATGGTCCAAAACTTTCCCCAGGTCCTCGTTCCCATTTGCCTTCAAACGCATTTTGGTCGCAAATGCTAGTTCCTGCGATGTATAGTTTGTGCGAATGTCTTCGGTTCTTCTTCGCTTTTGTTTGGCTCCTAAACTTTCAAATGGTTTTCTCGGCGATGATTTATGTGAAGATGCTACAAAGATAGGAGGCGCTGTCGATGGTCCCGGAGAAATTATTTGAGAAGTGCAAACCTTTTGGTTATCCGCGAGGTCGCTACTCGCTGAAGGCAGTTGTTTCTTTACGAATTCGGGCCACTTGATGGCCGAGTCCAACCATTCTCGATTCTTCTGTAGAAAACGTTCCTCGTTGTAGCTTGACTTCACCCATCGTTTGTGTAGATTGTAACAATATTTACGACAAAATTCTTTCACTTGTGTCTCTTCGGGCAAATTTACACTAACTATTGAGGCAATAGCGGCAACCAATACCGCGTAATTCAGAAAACTGTCACAATTTCTCATAAACACGTAAATATCAATGTTATTAACAAAAGACTCCATGTTTTCGTATTGAATAGTTTTAAATATGTAAAGCACGGGTAGGAAGACTGACTCGTGCAAACGACTGGAGCAGACTGAGTGCCAGATTGATTGTGTTGTTCACTAATGAATACTGCTAATTAGTTCGCACAGTTTGCAGTATTCCTGGTATATCGTTAATCCTTGTTAAGTAGATAACAATTAGCAATGCAGTGTAATTGTTTCTTCGAGAGCTTTCATGGAAATACGTGACAATTCACATAAATATCCCTAATCCGCTAATCCTCGCGAAGTTGAAAATATTCCTAATATAATGGTAAGCATTTATAAGAGATATTATAAGTAAGTATAGCAGCCGATAATAGCGGCTCCGTAGATTATTATCAAAATAGACCAATGAAACTAAAAGTACAAAGTTAATTAGATGGGCGTCGTTTGTCACCTTCTGGGTGCCTCAGCGCCATCGCGCTTTCAATAAAAAAAAAATTAAACATTTTCATCAAGTTCAAATATATAGGTGATATGGAGAAATATATTTACCATTAAAATAAAAATATATACATCCAATGCAAATAAACAATATTTGTTATTTGAATATAGCTGAAAGTTACGAATATAGTGAATTCCTCGTAATTCGAGCGGATTCCTCGTAAAACTGTAGGTCCCTTCCCTCCTAATCTTACTTGGTGGTAGGGTTTAACCCGCCCGGGTTGGTACCACCGCACTGAATGAAACGTCGGTCGAAACGGCTATGTAAATAGTTTGTGTTCTCCGACCAGTTCAGTGTAGCCGGCACGATCAAAGGGGGAAGCACTGACATGGCACCTAGTTCACCCGGTGCTATGGGCTGACATCACGGACGTTGTAGGTGATGTAGCCAACCGTGTCAGTTTCAATAAAAAAAAAAAAAGAATAAAGGTGAGCTTTGCAGGAATAAATGTTATTATAATATTAAAATGGCATTATACGGAAAAGTCGGACGTCGTCGGATACGGTTTTTACACAGTAATAATCTTTTTAACTTGGGGAATCATTATTTAGTAACCACGGGTCTAGCTATTTTAAGCATTTCGAGAAAAAAAATAAAGTTACCCAATTTCCATAGTACAAATTAATAAAAAGTGGTATATCTCGAAAAATAAGGCTTAAATGAGAAAATATGAATCTATGAATGTTATTTATAATGATGGGTAGATTAATTTAGCGTACTTAAATTTCAGAAATAAAAATAAAAAAATTTAATTATCCTATGTCCCATTTTTTACGGTATCGCCCCACTGTGCGGCGGCGGCGTATTGCATAACGGATTTCTCGGTCGACACGCGCCGCGCCGCGTTCTTTTTTTGAACCGATCGAAATGGGCTCCGTCACGTGCCGACAATCAATTCCAATTTCGAACACCGTGATCTTTCTTTTCCTTTTATGTCTGTTGAAAACTAATCTGAGAACAAGATTGATGGCTATCAGATTGACATAGTCCGTTTTGGTAGTCTGTTGCATGGATACTACAAACAGCCTGAACAACCTATCTCTTTGGCCGGGTGTATTTTGTTGGTTTTTATTTTCGTATAATGCCCTCACTGTATTTCTGCAAATCGCTAATAGCGGTATTAGCGGTTTTCGCAATATAAAAAAAATACTACTCCTATTAGTGCAAATGAATCAGACATTGAAAAAAACATTTTTAATGGCTGTCAATTTTCTACCAGACAATACACCTCTGACTAACATTTGTTAGGAAAGAGTGATTCACAGTAATCACCGGAATTAAAATATATTTGGTACTCATTGACTCTAAACATAGCTTCTAAACGAAATCAGCCGTAATGGCGAAGCGTATTGCTTCAACACCCACAACGCTTTTAAACTTTTCTAATATAATGTGAATTAAAATACCACTTTCCACCGACGAATTGCCTTCCTCAGTTGCCTAATATCCATCTTCACCTTATTGGTGATACCTAGTCGGTGAAATTAATTAACTCTAATGCAGACTATGATTATGGTATCGCCCACGCGAGTAGCGGAGAATCGCTAGATCCGGTTGTTATCAAAACGAAATTGTTTTTAGGGATCCGTATCCATACGGTATAGCCGGTTGAAATTTTCACATAATATGTGTCCCAATAAATAATAAAAAAAAAAACAAAAACTAAAAAAATATGGGTCCCCCATACAAGAAAAGTGTTAAGAATCGTTTATCTATCCTATCGCATACTCACGCTACTAAATAAAATATGGCCCCACAGGCATTTCTTAATTTACAGGCCACTTTGAATTGCAGACAGGCAAAAGATAGACGGATATGGTTTTTTATAGCGGATCTACGGAACCCTCGGCGCGTGAGTAAAACTCACACATGACTTGACATGACTGATTTTTTCTACTCTTACGCGCGTATGATACGACATTCCTGGCACATCATGAGATGCAATTAACCATCGCGCATGTCAAAATAACTTAATGCGAATGTTGATTTGTTGATTTGATGTTCTTGAACACGATGGCACCATTTGACGTAATATCGTCTACCTCATCGCCACCATGGCTATATTCAGCAGACACTTCAAGTTTTCAACTGACCGATGTCCACAACATGGACGAAACGGAACGAAAAAGTTAATCTCAAATTTATTCTTTCTATCAGAAAACATTTTTATAAAGTCCAAAATTGATGGTTAAAAACACAACAATAATTGTACTGGTGTTGTTATATTCACTTACAAAGATTGTTTCTCCTTTCAGGTACGATTTGTCTTTCACTTCACTATGAATAAGACTTCACATCGTCCCTTACGTGAGTAACTTCGAGTTCATCCGAATTAATCTTCCACTACATTACATAATTTATTTGGTTTGTTTTTTGTGCATCATATCCTGTTTTCACTTCTTGATTTAACGTAATGTTTTATTTGTCGTAACTACAATTTGATTAATAAAGTTGACTGATGTAATCCATAACTGCTACTACAAGGCACAAGGATTTGTAAGTAAACCCTAATCGCAGTTAAACACCAAGACTGCACCTGTATGTGTGTATTCAATAAGATAGACTAAGATGAATGCAGCCTTAGTTCTAGTGTCATTATTAGCTTGTGAAACCATGAATACAATTTTCACAATCACACTCAGGTGAGTATTCTTCTAAGTTTCTAAAGCAATATATTCCCTTCTTTATCCGTGTCAATTGCCCGAAGTTCAAAAGGTGCCACGATGACTTCTGTGGTCTGTGGTCGTCTGAAGAAGCTGTGATTGCCATACTGAATGCAAAATATGGCCAGTTCGTGTCCGATACAATAGCTTTTGTGCAATCCAACTCTATCCTTGAATATTCGAAAATGAGATCTTGTTTTCATCGTGGTAGTATCAAGGTTTTGATATTGAGAAATGGTTTAATATTTTATCTGGTATCATCTATACGCTGTAGTAAATGCTTTCATATTTTCTGTTATGGAAAGTTCGACATGTGGAATCACACCTGGGGCGTATCTAATGAGATGCCCATCCATGGACATTTTATGGACAAGATAGTGCTAAGTTCTGTTCTATTCCTTCTATGACTACAATCTCAGTGATTACGATGAAGATGCTATGTGCACTGAAATAATCTGAAATCTCTGTTTGCAGTGTAAGATGGTTTTCTATTTATGCTTTAGTTATTATGATTTGCATGCAATATTTATAATTAATAAACGAAATGTGCTTATGATTTAATTTGTCATTTACTTATCCAAAAGTAGAAACATAATTGCCAGTATATTTCGTTTATTACAAAATGTCATCCACGAAGACTTTTGGAGCAATTTAAAATATTCTATAAATATTGAAAAATCCATTCAAAATGTGTATATGTTTTCGAATAGAATATGTATCCATAATCATTTCACAGCGTGGCGTAAATATTATGACCTCTCAAACTGCGATGATTTCGCCGTTCTTGTGTGGCGAATTGGTTATAGCTTAAACGCGAAGTTGCGATATTCTCAATGTAGTTTGTATGCAAATCTACGAAGCGTGAAATGGATTAGGGTAACTACGTACATTTGTTGAAGCAGGTCATGATCAGACGTGTCGTTTTAAAGTCTTAATGGATTTATGATTTTGAGAAATTTTAGACGTAGAACGAAGTAAGCTTTCTCGAACTCTTTCTCTCCGTTTCTCTTGTTCCCCTCCTTCACCTGGCCCCTCGTTCTCTTATCTCTCACTCCTATCTGTCTCTCTTTCGCAATTTCTCAATATTGACTAATTGCCATAAAACTGTTCAAACTTATCTCCTGATTTTCATTTCAATTCTCTTTTTTCCACCTTGTTTCCTATGGAGTGTTTTCCCATCTTTTATAGTCGTCAAGCCGTCATCTGTATTGAAGTATGGGTACCGCTGACCCTGGTTGGCTCGGACGAAGCCTAGACGAGCCACGCTTTCCATCGTACCACCCGTTTCGCCGACCACCACGTATGTGGGCCACACGTTTCTATTCGCGTTTTTGATGCGTTAATACCATCGGTTGGTCGGCCGTGTGCTCAGCGGTGTAAAACTGTTTTGGTACTTTTATTGGAAGGCAATTGTTTATGGAACCTTTACAGGGTGGTTTCTTTTATGCTAGATCCACCCATAGCACAGCCATGGTGACGTCTGCCCATTAAACTTACCTATCCAACGTAGTTCAGTTCAGTTCGTTCTTGTCTGAAGCAGATACGGAGGGAGCAGTTTATTGATGTAAGATAATATTAAAACAATTATTACATTAAATCTAAAACTAAATTAATGTAACTACTACGCACAATTAGTAAGACAGCGATTATCTAAAACTTCATTAAGCTTTATTTGCAGATTGTATAATAAACTCGACATAACAAATAGACGAGAATAAATTTATATGACAAATTACAATGTAAAGGATGACTTCGCTGGCCATAATTTTATCTAAGAGTCTGACTACTGTTTTCCCACTAACAAATTTTGACACTTTGTATATTAGAGATATTTAGATGGATCCTAGTCCAACCCAAAAAAACTACGTGACGCTATCTTCTTTGAACTCGTGGTATTTGCACAGTGCCTGCTTACCTTGTATGGGTAGTAAGGAGAGTAGTAATTAAAAATGTGCATTCATCTGTCTAGCTAAGCTTCAGAAAGGTGTCAGTTTCGACGAGCATACGAGGAACAACGTCATAAAGTAAACTCACCACTCTCGTCACGTGTAGCAAAGTCAACTACATAAGTGTTCAGAGACTTTGTGGTCTGTGAGTTGTAAAATCCATCCAAAGTTTAAGGTGTTTTCCAATACTTTCAATTTGGGCGTCTTCAAACCTGTGCGTGTTAAAATAAAAAATACTTGTTGATGGAGGCAGAGTGTGACAGAATCATAAAAACACACGTATTCGACAAAAATTCGGTTAAATAAATTTAAAATGGTTAAATTAGTTGTCAGACGCGACGTATTTGATGCTATGTGCCTGTATAATGTTATTCACTTGAGACCAAGATATTGTCAAAGATATGTTTCAATACGAGAGTAGGACAAATCAGACGTCCCAGAATGTTTTACTTACCCTTACTTACTTACTTAAGTTAGTTAGCATGTTGTGTACTTTATTTTGGAGAGTTGACTGCCCCTGTAAACTGTTGTAGATAAGCCGTGTGTTGTGTCAACTTCTCTGTGAAAGTACCTAAAACAAATAAATAAATAAATAAATAAAAAACACTTTCCTGGACCACCAAAGTATCCTATCTGTGACCAAAGGTTCAATCGGCGATCCACGAAGTCAGGATTTACACAGTCGGTTCTAAAATAAAATTTACATACATTGAAGCGACGACAGAAAAATATGATCATATTTTTAGGTTTCCGTACATACATCTGTCTATTTGTCCGTCTGTCTGTCTGTCAGTCTGTCTGTCTGTCTGTCTGTCCGTCCGTCCGATATCTGTATCTTTGGAACCGTAATAGCTAGTCGGTTGATTTTTTTTTTGGAATGTTTACCTTCACACCTAATTTAAATAAGGTTAGATTTTTCCTAATAATTCGAACTATGTACCAACTCATGCTCGTACCGACAATGCACTTGCAAAACTCAGCGATGAGTGTTGAAGGCACTGCATTTCGTAACAAAGAGAAGGAAAGTAAGAAGGTTTAAGAGTACGTAATTATTACAATCTAAAGGGATAGGAATTCATCACAGGAATGTTAACAAGGCTTCCAGCGCATCGTTAATGTAAAATAAGATACATCTCACAAGGGTACGAGAACTGGGTACTAAAATCATCGAAGGCTTTTACACTTAGTTAAATCCTCTGTTACAGACTCTAGCTGGATCAGTGGTTCATAAACTTTATAATATTGTCATGGACCTTCTTCGGTGTGATTTAATTTGTGAATTATTTTGTACAAACTGTACCGCGGCTCCATATAAGCGGAAATACATACAGACTGACGGCAGACGTTGCATTTTTATATATTACGTAAAGAATTCGTGGTGTATAGAGATGAGACCGCTGCTCCTCTAATAAATTTTACTCGAAACATGGACCACATCAAAAATACGACGGATGCCAATACCGTCGAAGGGAATAGTCAATTAGTATTTTTTACGGTTCCGTATCCATATGAAAAGCCTATTATTAAGCCAACGCCGTATTTCTGTCTGTCTGTCCGTCCACCCGTCCGTCCTCGGGCTGTATCTTTTGAAGCGTAATACGAGTAGGTTGGTAGCCGATTGAAATGTTTACAAAATATGTGTTATGGTATGGCGGATATGCAAAAAACAATAAAAAAAGAAAAAAAAAGTGTCAAAAAATACGGGGGTCCCTATACAAGAAACGTGCTAAGAATCGATTAGTACATATTCACGCTACTAAATAATATAGATGGCGCCACAGGTAGTTAGCATCGCAGACAGACAAAATATAGAGGGATATAGTTTTTTGCCAGGTATTGTATAGCGGATCTACGGAACCCTCAGTGCGTGAGTAAAACTCACACTTGACCGATTTTTATTTATGCAGGAGCCGGTTGGATACTTATTTGATTTTGGAAAATTGTATTCAAATTTTTGGCAAGTACGCGTATTAGCGTCGATGGTCACGGCTCACTTTACTGAATAAATATTACATGTATGAATGAATGCAGCCTGTGGGCGTGGACCCCGCCTGGGTCCATGGACCCCACTATGTAACCCTGCTAGACTGCTTGGGAATGGTGCGATAAATGCCAGGCGGTGTAGGAAATATCTTCATTCTGCATTATTTGTGGCCTATTATTATGCTGCGGAAGTTTACGTCGTCGTTAAGTAATATGACCATAAAAAGAAAATAAAACCACGAGGAAACTCTATATTAAGGGGTTGTACTAGGCAAACATCACATCGATCGTATTTCCCTAACCATAGCAATATTTCAAGTGATTTAACTTATATGCTAATTTATATGCTTATAGTTATGTAAACATTCAAGGTATAATGTGAATACATTATTGTAATTTTCTAAATTCTCTGAAAAATTAGTGGGTGAAAAGTGGTAAAAACGCTCGAAAATGATCAGGCGCAGTTCAAGCCATGTTCGGCCGCGCGCCACCATGAATGTATGAAGTATGAAAACTTTTTCGTGCGACCAATTTGGTATCCTAACCCCGCCCCTAATAATGTTTTCCCCTATAAATCCAGGGTTTGAGATCACTCGAGTCTGTCAATAACGCGAGCGGAGATCTTATTATTCAAGGCAAATCAGAGGGGACCAGAACCTATACCAGGGCGATCTTCAAAAGGCTTGGCTTGTTGTTTATAAATTAGACCACAACCTTTTTATCCGTCGTACAGCTGGCATGGCGCCTCACTAAGACAGTCTTATCTTAGTAAGACTGCTTTCGCAAGGAGTGATGTTATTGACTGTGTCTGATCTTCCATTGACTTGGGCACAGCCCTACCGTGCCGGCTGTTTTAATAAAAAAATGGCCAACGTAATTGGTCGTTTTTTATTATTTGTTGTTTTAGTTTAGAGATTGCATTATAATCACACAAAGTTTGATGCTTGTATGTAATACCGTTATTACAATAGAGCAAAAAAAAACTAGAAAAAAAACACGGTTCTTGATCTTGTATTGGGGACGTAGGCTTATTAATACGGTCCCGTGCGTGTGGATACGGAATCCTAAAAGGAACACTGTCGCACTCACTCGTCTAACTAAATAAAGGTCAAAAACCAGTGATGTGTTGTTTTTCTCGCATTTAAATAATATTTAGAAATTCCGTGCTCCACGTCGTCACATCTATTTTGACGTAAGTCTGGCACTTGACAAGTGAGGAGTAATACGCATAAGTATCTATTGACTCCACTATCAGAACCGACTATTAGACGGGTTCATGCCAGTCAGGTCAGAACATCACGGATGTACCTCCGCTGTAAGTGGCAGCTTGCAACATGCAACATGAACAGTTCGTTGCGTTGCTAAATTGCCATAAGCACGCATGCACCGTAACGCACTTTGTCTCGCTACCTTGCAATCGCTTATGCTATATGTAGGTGACTTTTAGAACCCTGTAAAATTTCTTGTCTTCCGCCTCGCATAGTGTTTTGAGGAGGACATCAAGATCAACGGTGTGACCGAGTTCTACAGAAGTTCCTGTGTATAGTTTAAGATCCATTGTCGCAACATTCAGATCATCTTTAGTTTCGTACCGGGATATGGTTTAGGTACAGGTCTAGGGAAGTCCTTTGTGTGCGATGCATGTGCGATGAGAATGATTGCCATGACTTGTGGCTATGTTAACAAGACGCTGTGGCTCGTTGCTTCGAGCAATAACAAACCAAGAGACTGCTTTTTATATTTTCTGCTCTGTTTTGAGCATAAAATAAACAGTTGATTTTATTGGAGCTTTTGTGAGCTATTTTCCTCGAACTCTACTGATAATATTTTTATTAAGTTTAGAATTTTTGTATGACTGATATTTTGGAATGCCCTGTACTTTACACACGAAACTTTTAGACACATGTATAATATATATTGAAGGCATGTCTGTGGGCACTTATGCCGCGTATTTTACCTACAGTTTCATCGGAATCGGTTCAGTAGGACTCGAGATATCGGGTGTGACCGACAGATAGACAGATCCCATTTCCGCAGTTTTGCAACGGGACTCTAAAACAGATTAGTACGAGTATTTACCAATGTATGTAACATTATGTCATTCAATTGAATCAAAACTGTTATTTTTCACAAGTTTCGAGATCCATGTCCGCAAAGCTACCGCCTCGTCATGATGAATCTACGCTGAGCGTGGTTTCGTGTACGGATTTACTGGCAGTGTCGACCGCAACTTTGGTTCCTCGGGCAGCCACGTAATACTGGTTTGTAACGATTAGAGTTGCAAAAAGTCACTCCACAAAATTTTCTATTGTAGCGTCAGGTTGGCATCTCTGCGTCTGAAGTTGACAGACGATTCTTTCACTCAATTAGACATTCACTCACCTGAGTAACTGATGTTATCTGACGCAGATGTACACGTAATTTAAATGACGGCACGCGGTCCCCCAACAATGAAGTTAATGAAAGTAAAGGGGCGGGCCAGGCCCATTATAGCGCTGTTCTGAGAATGTCACTAAAAGAAACACTATAGGCTGGTCTATAAATATTTTAAGACGTAATACATCTTAGACAAGACATGTTACAAAACAAACATTAATGTTCTACTGAATCACTGATCCGACATTGGTATTTTATTCGAATTAGGGTGTTTTTTTTAGAATTTAGCATATCTTCTCTTTTTTCTCTAAATAATATGAAATACAACATCTGCCGTCCGTCTGTGTATGCAATATACATGTTCGCTTATTATAAGTCAAAGACGACTTATTTCCTCAAGGTTATAGGCCTCACACCATTATTCATATGAGATGAGCAGTGGAGCCGAATGCGACGACAGTCGGAGAAAATTCGATTATTAACGATTGAAATACGATTTGCTATTACATAGACATCAACGAGAGCGGAGTCGCCGGCACTGCTATTAGATAAATAAAGCACTTTCTCAAAGCAAATAAGGCTTTCTAAAACGTTTACTGCTTCCCAACAAGCCTAACTTTCTATTTTCCCCCCAAAATTGATCCCCAAAATCTAAATTCTTTCATTTACACTGTACGTCCGTAATTGGTTCATCACATCACCTGTAATTTAAACTTTTTGTATCCAATAGGTTCGGATACAATAAGCTGTGACAGACAGGTAGACAGACAGACAGACACAAGAGTGATCCTATAAGGGTTCCGTTTTTCCCTCTTTTGAGGCACGGAACCTCAAATCCTTATTCCTTATTCCTTTTCCTTATCCTTACCTTTAATAAAATCCAACGTCTGCTTTCTGTCTGTATGTATGTATGTATGTATGTCTGTCTGTCCGCTTATAACTTGGGAACCACTGAACCGATTTTAATACAGTTTGCTTCTACGGATAGTTTGGTTCTGCCCATCAATTATAGGCTACTTTTCATCACGTTAAATGGCTTATTAGGTTAGCAGAGAAGTCAAATATGAGAGCGTGCGGAGCCGTTATGCTATATTTACTGATTCTGCACTAATATCTTCAGAACTCACAGTGGTTTACGATAAACAACAATCGACAGAAACATACTTGGTACTGCTGGTTCATGAAAATTGAAGCCAGAATAATTCGGTCTCCGCTATAGTATCGTGTTGATAACATTATTTATATAATACTCATACAAATAGGCCGTGTACTCCCGAAGACATTATCTAAATAGAATCAGTGTTAACAGAAAGAGTAAAGAAAGTGCTGTCAGCTGTCAAGTAAACCGAATAGTGGACTCAGTCGACGAACGAATCCGGTTTTAGACAATTGTGCTGATCGATCGGTCAACTTGTTGTCAGATGAGAAATCAATAGAACGTGTGGGTCCGACTTCGCTTTTGATTGATGGATGAGTAAACAATAGGCCTTTGCGTCCGACAAAACTGGCGGACATCTCTGTTGTATAATCGTTGGTAAAGATTTAACATATAAATTATAATTAACGTGTCTTCGCTCATTTAATTAGAATGAACTTAAGTATGTAAATAATTTTAGTGGTTATCCGTTTACATTTAACAAAATTGGAAATTTACATGAACGTAAATACGAAAGATTTCCATACATTCATTATTTTCGGAGATATTTATCAGTACTACTAACTACCCAGTATTAGTCTAATGCGAAATATTTCAAAAGTCGCAGCTAATGCCGTCGTCATGCAATTGAAATTGCCCTAAATGTCAGATGAACAATAAATTCCTCAGCAACATTTTATTCTCTCAATAAATTACAAATTTATAATTTAATCAAGATCGTAAACGTCAAAAGTTGCATGCCTTATTGTTATAATAAACATTTGGTCTATTCTGTAAAAGCAATCGGAATTGCTTCATTCGACGCTTAGATATTTTTTAAATGTATATACAATTTTATATTATCCATACTTTTATCAATCCACAATTTTTTTTAAATAAAATTCGTAATATAAAAAAATATATAAAAAATATATTTTCGTAAAAAATAATATGGGTGTAATTTATTTTTATGTAATCCGCTATGGGTGGCTGAGTCGGAGGGGCCAAAGCGCATGCTCCGACCAGCCAATATCACCTCCGAAAAGGTAGGTGCCATACCGGAGACTTCCCTGGATTGCTGGCTATACTGGACTAGAGGAGAACACAACCGAGGCTGATAAGCGGCCATCTTACATCCAGTACGGTGGTAGCAACCCAGTTGGCAACAATTTGAGCCTACCACCTAGTAAGGGGCAAGGGAAGGGACGTAATAATCATAATTCGATGAAATATTTCATAGAATGAACACAAAATAAGGCGTATCTATTCTAAAATTATTAACTATCCCTGTTATTGGTTGAGCCTTTGTGAAATTTCAAATAACTGTGCTGTGACATGGTTTCTTTGTTGTCTACGTGTCATTTTATGACTTTTTTTTTTCACGCATTAATATCAAGTGGCCAAACATTGACTACCGAAGCAACGATTCCATCCAAATATTTTGCAATTTAAGAACTTATTTCATATTCAACCTTGAACATATTGAAGTGCGGGTAGAATGACCACCTTCACGGTGCTTGTTGAATATCTAATGCTGTCTAATATAGAAAATAGTTCACTCAGTACCGATCCGTGCAAAGAATGCCATTGTGTGGTACATACTAGCTTACACACGGATCTGGAAACGCATGGATTTGTTTTATGCAATCCGATATGGGTGGCTGAGCCGGGGGCATAGGCGCCGACTTTTCCAAATTGTCGTGGGTGCTCGCTCGGTGCTATGATAAATTACTGAATTATATAAAATCGGCCACATGCTACTCCGATCATAGGTAGGCAGGCACTTTTTTTTATGGACACTGACACGGTTGGCTACATCACATCACCTACAACATCCGTGATGTCAGCCCATAACACCGGGTGAACTAGGTGCCATGTCAGTGCTTCCCTTCGGTCGTGCCGGCTACACTGAACTGGACGGAAAACACAAACTATTTACATAGCCGTTTCGACCGACGTTCCATTCAGTGCGGTGGTACCAACCCGGGCGGGTTGAACCCTACCACCTAGTAAGGTAAGAAGGGAAGGGACCTACAGTTTTACGTGGAATCCGAACCACGGTCAGCCTCCAACGGTCGAGCGGTCAACCCATCCAAGTACTGACCGCGCCCAGCGTTGCTTAATCTTCAATAGCGACAGTCGACTGTCTGCACCACTGAGCTATCGAGGCTGACTTATGCCTGTGCTGTGCCTGTCTGTGCGTGTCCTGTGTACTGCACAAAACTCTACCGAAAAGCGGCAAAATTCTTGTGGGTGCTGCGACACCGGAGGACCCCCGGAGTCGGCGCCCCTGGCCGGGGGCCAGAACACACGCCCCGACTAGGGATTGTTGGCTATACTGGACTAGAGGAGAACACAGCTGAGGCTCATATGCGGCAGTCTTTCGTCGGTTTTACCTTTTTCAAATGTCTAAATAGTGCTTTTGGTATTTTGGTTATGTACTGACTCATATTATTTTGCCGTTTCTGAAATCCCATATTTACCTACTAACTATTACAAGTATTTATACCAAAACATAGATTTGACATTCCGAACTAAGAACAATATGCCTTCCTTGAACACGCGACTTGTTGAATTAAAACTTTAGAATAATTTATATGGCTTGATATTGAGATATCATTATAAGTATCAACGCTATTTTATAATAATTTTGTTACCTATTTTCTAAAAAATTAAATTTTTCAGATGCAAATTTTATATCTTCACAACCACTAGTCTCTACTTGATCGATAGCACAGGGCTTACTATATTTTATACCTGTCGGCTGTCATTCTTGGTATAATTATGTCATATACGTGTACATATGACATTTCACATATGTCATAATATGTGTATGACATATGTCATACACATCTTCATCTATCTAAAAGTGTTGATTTATGTTCTTCCCATTTCATATTATGAATTGACACGACAAATAAAAGTTAAGTTTCCTGTATTGCGAAAAAGATAAAAATCCATATAAGAGTTAATTTCATGTTCATACTGCTTGCCACTTTGTTCATGCGCAATCCAGTGCAGTAACTCAGTTCCTCACAGTAACCCGCACCAGATATTATAGTGTATGTTGAGCAGCATTCATACTGTGGCAGGTCGTGCCATGAATAATTCAATAATTAAATGAACTTGTAGGAAATGGACGGATGACAGTGGGTGAGCTATCGCGTGTTTCGTGGCTCCGTGGACAGCCAAACTGCATGTTCAATGTGTGTAATAATAATTCTTAGTAGCATGTCCTGCTATTGTTGTCGACGGAAATGTTTTTAACCCACTTTTTCTCTTATCTATAAAATAACGAACTTTCAGGAAATAATTTTGTCACGTTGTCCAGGTAGAGTTTCCTAGGTATACATAATTTAAATCCCATCACATTTATTTACGATGCCTAGCCTATTCAAATTCAAATTTCAAATTTATTTATTTAATAAAAAACGTGGGATACAGCCGAAAAAGGTTGTAATAAGTATTTAATTTGTTTAAAACTAACAGCAGAAGCGTCGGGTGGCCGAGTGGTTTGGGCATCGGCTTCTCATGCGAGAGGTCCGAGGTTCGAATCCGGTCGGCGTGTACCAATGAGTTTTTTTCTGACGAAACAATTTACGTGCACACCTACCTACACCTGCTGCTTCACCGTTCGGAACAGTTGTAAAACTGTAGGCACCTTCCCTTGCCCCGTAGGTGGTAGGCTCAACCGTACTGGATGTAAAATGGCCGCATAGCAGCCTCGGTTGTGTTCTCCTCTAGTCCAGTATAGCCAGCAATCCAGGGAAGTCTCCAGTATGGCACCTACTTTCTCGGAGGTATATTGGCTGGTCGGAACTCGGAGCATGTGCTTTGGGCCCCTCCGACTCAGCCAGGATGTCACCGGGCACAGGGTACCGAATTACATAAAAAAAATAAAATAAAAAGCAGATAGGTACTCGAAATATAAGTGTACGTAATTATATCGTCTACCCTACCATTTTAGTGCATGCCGTATTTTTTTTTCCTCGAGGCCTGCTTCTTAAATTGGGAACACAAAACACAGATCCTATAACACCGTGTATAATTACCAAATATAATAATTAGTTTAGTTTTTTTTTTGTATTTAGGTTTATGTACTCGTATTATACATTTTTATTCCTTTTTAGTATAAATTAAACGGCGTATGGATAGAGATCTATGCTAAAGGGCGACAGTATAGCGACCTCTCATTTTGGTATGGTCCTTCCATAGAGCCATGCATCAGGGGGGTCTTCGTACCTTACTTGCTGCTTGATAGTTATCTTTTTTAAACGTGGTCGTCTGTGTTGTGCTGTAATTTACCGGAGTTCTTGCAGCACAACACCGAATACTCCGCTTACCCCGATTGTCGGGATACACCGTGTGGTATGTATGTATGTATGTATGTGTGTAATATTTATAGTTGTATTATTTCCAACATTATAATCATCATTATAATAATCTTTTAGTTCACTTGCATATTAAATTATTTATCAGTTCTCAGATTGTTGTCCACACCCATTTTCTCTTCTAATTAAAAATAATAATCAATGTACCAGTTACTAGCCCAACCTATGTTTACATCCGGAGTTAGTACAGTCACGTGAGTTCTAGTTTAGTCGATTAGTTATTTAGTCGCGTATGTGTGCCGACATACGCTCTGTGTTTTAATAAGCTCATTTGAGTCGCCAATTCGGAGGTGGCTTTTAGTGATGTGATTGTGTCGATGGATTTGTTTCATCGATATCGATTAAATATAAGAGTACTCACCAAGGATTTATTAAACAGAAAGAGTACATAAACATTAAATAATAGAAGGAACTTATAGGTAATAAATAACTAGAGAATTAAAACTAAAACTAACCTAAAAAGCTAATCCAAAATACATTTCGTTAAGCTGTTATGCCACCGGGATAGTGCCGAGGATGCCGGCCGCGTTCTGGATTTCAGGTAAATCCTTGAATTAAATTCAATTCTGACAGGTTTTTCTAGCTTAACAAAATATTAATCCTTTTACAATCTACGATTCGGAGGTAATTATATTTTTCTATAGTATAAATAAAGAACAAGCAAAATAATACTTGATAACATAACTGCAATGCACAAGAGTTACTCGCTAAATACATAGCTACATTAAACAAAATTATGTAGGTATGCAACATTACTGTACGAATTGAATTAAGTTTTTATACATGAAAATGGTTAACGTTGCGGTGAGGAGTTTCTGTTTAACTTTTTATGTGTATAATGTTCTAACGAAGTATCCCAGCAGCGTGCGCCTTACTTGATAGATATATACTCGTACTTTCATTCATCGACATCGATCACCTGTGATACCGTCCCACCACTACGACATTGACTGGTCAATGTTTTCGATAGTAATCCGCATAGAGTAGTTCCTACCGACTATGCACTCGTTACGTGCTTGAGTTGACGTGCGGCGCATCTGACTTTCTCTTCTCTGTCGTCGTCGCCTACTTGCGTGCACGCAGTACGCAGTGCTCTGGACGGTTCTATGCGGAATTGACATGTTGATTTGGCATTGATGGCCACTCCCACCTACCACGGTGACCTGAGCAGTGCATGGAAATTAACACCTACAGCCCGACATACTTTACTAGGCACCCAGCGCAGCGGTGGCGCTAGCGGCGGGTTTGGGTGTGTCTCACTCACTCACTGAAGACAAACTGAGAGCAGAAATGAGATGGCGCGTTTAGTTACGGATATTGGCAGGTGCCTAGTAAAGTATGTCGGTCTGCAGAGTAGTAATCAAGTTGCTGAGGTGTCGAAAATACATACAATAAACATCGATGAAATTACAGTCATCCACATCATAGATATGTATTTACTCACCTATAGATATTTATTCCGTCTTCTGACCGCTCCAAATGGAATGCAAATCTACCAAATGTTGTTGACAAAGCAGAAAGCTTACATTGTAAAAAAAACCGGCCAAGTGCGAGTCGAACTCGCGCACCGAGGCGCGAGGGTCCCGTATCGCCATGTCACGGCTAGCGCCATCTAGATGGCGTGTTTTGAAATGCTTTATTATTAGTTAATGTCATGCTTCATAATCTATTCGGTAGATGCCGCGCGCGCATACACTTTTTTGGTTTCTTCTATGGGAACCCCGTGAATTTTTTACTTTTCTTATTTTTATTATTTGTTGTTATATCGGCCATAATAACACATATTCTGTGAAAATTTCAACGGGCTACCTATTACGGTTCAAGAGATACAGCCCTCGGAGAGACGGACGGACGGACAGACGGACGGACGGACAGACAGGCAGACAGACAGACAGACGGCGTAGGCTTAGTAATAGGGTCCCGTACCTGATACGGAACCCTAACAATGCCAATTACATATTTTTAGGGTTCCGTTCCGTACCGGTACGGGAGCCTGCTGTAAGCCTCCGCCGCCGCCGTCCGTCTGTTCGTCCCGACATTTAAAGGGCTGTATCGTCTCTGTAAAGGTTCGCAGAATATGTGTTATTATGGCGGATGCCCTAACAAATAATTAAAAAAACAAAAAGGAAAAACATTAAGGGCGGTCTCCATACATAAGAGTTTCAAAGATTTTTTTTTCTGTTTTCGCTCTATCGTAAAACGGTTAATACATACAAGCGTCAAACTTGGTGTGATTATAGTGCAAGCTCTAAAATAAAACTGAACTTAAGAATCAGTTTTTTTTTTAATTTTGGTGGTGTGTTAAAATAGAAATACTGGGACATTTGTGAGGTCTGTGTATTTGAGTGGTTTAATATACCGAACTTAGTTACTAGCTTGCCGAACATTGTGTTTGAAGATACATAGTTCGTCAAATGTATCGCCAAAGCGCTTGCCAATGTACTCCCCAATGCTCTTGACAGGTCCCACAGTCCCACTACACGTTCGCCAACGTTCAAATACCTACCAAATATACAAATAACCCCGTTTACACGTTGGATAATGATGTGGCCTTGACGCTTTGGCGAAAGCTTTGGCCAGCGTTTAGAGGAGCCATTAGATGCCTCAAATCCTCAAATGCATAATGCTCTTAAATTCCATGATGCAATGTTCTATCTAACCTCATATGCAGAGTCAACTGTACATTTGAGATTTTTTTTTCATATTTTATCTAGTCGTATTAATAAAAATAATATATTCTGACCGATATTCGAATGGAGGCCACGTACAAGCAACCGTAATGTGGGACACGCCCGGCTAGGTGGACAGACGACCTAAAAAAGGTATCCGGGAATGGATGGATGAGCAGAGCGCATGACCGCGTGGTAGCGTCCGTGGGAGAGGTCTATGTTGAGCAGTGGATGCAAACGAGATGATAATTGGTTTGATTCATAAAAATACCTATAATGAAACCTGATAGCATAGCACAACGCTTCAACATACTTACATTCATTTCAAAATCAATTAACTAACATAATTAAATTGCCAATATATCTCATAAAGGCCCTTTCGCTACCAGTCTCTATCTTCAAAGCATGGCGCAATCCCTCTCCAATTAGAATAGGCCCATTCGCCAACTATCTAGTACGAACAAAGCACGAAATCTAACTTAAATTTATGCTCGTTACAAGCAGGCCTCTGGTAGGCCTGTCGAAATAGCGTATAGGGTTAAAATACTCTATCACGAAACATTATTAAATTTAATGCATTCGATAAATAAGAACTATGCGTTGTTCTAGAAGCCAAGTCTGAGACTAAAATGCGTGTTGAAAATTATTGCAAGTCCGAAAACCCGCATTGATTGACTTTTTTTTATGGAAACTGACACGGTTGACTATATCACCTACAACATCCGCGATGTCAGCCCATAACACCGGGTGAACTAGGTGCCATGTCAGTGCATCCCTTCGGTCGTGCCGGCTACACTGAACTGGACGGAAAACACAAACTATTTACATAGCCGTTTCGACCGACATTTCATTCCGTGCGGTGGTATCAACCCGGGGGGGTGGAACCCTACCACCTACTAAGGTAAGAAGGGAAGGGAGGGACTTACATTTTTACGTGGAATGCGAACCACGGTCAGCCTCCAACGGTCGAGCGGTCACCCATCCAAGTACTGACCGGCCCAGCGTTGCTTAACAATCAATAGCAACAGTCGACTGTCTGCACCGCTGAGCTGTCGAGGCTCACAATATTATTAATACGACGTAGTGTCTGTAATTCGTAATTACATATCTAGAAGGACTTTTTTTTACACAGGAATCAACAAAAATTAAGAATGCACAAACATGAACTTATTGTGTGAATAATTTATTTCAGTCGACCACAGCTCCACCGAATGTCCATATTGTCCAATAAGCATCATTAGTCACTTGACATAAGGTGTAAATTGGAACAGTATCACCAATAGCCTCTGATTAAGATCTAACTAGCTAGATAATAGTGTATTTCAATTTGTATCAAATTATGTTCACATACCTGCAACGAGATAATCCACTGATTCATAGGTTTAAATTAGTACTAAGAAACTCACTTAGACTAAGTTACTTCCACATACTTCTCAGAACACCCTATTACAGCAAAAAATCCCGAATGATTCAGATAATTTGTTACAGGTTCAACCACAAAATATTAAATAATCAATGAGCTGTGAAATTAACCCACTTTGGTCTCATTCGTACCTCGACAAGCCCAAATGGGCATCAACAATGTTTGGGGCCTGAATTAGGTGGTAAAACGTGTATAATAATTAGAAAATGGAAATGGAAACCATTTATGAGAAGTTAAAAAAATCGAATACAAATAAATTTTACTGAAATAACGGTGAACTGTCCTTATTTTAAATGTAATTTAACTATTAATCTCACTAAAGAAAAGGATGCCACTTTCCATGACGCAAGCGAAAAGGTAGCAAAATTTAATACACATATACTAGCTGTGCCCGCGACTTCGTCCGCGTGGACTTATCACTACGCGATCTAACGGATTCAATTGTATTTTCAAACCATCCAGGGACCCACTCAAATATATACACAAAATTTCATCCAAATCGGTCCAGCCGTTTAGGCGGAGTTAGGTGACAAACACACGTACATAAGAATTATATATTTATGGATGTACAATTTCTTGTATGTATAATTTCGGAAGGATTAAAATCCGTGACCTCCCTGTGGCACATGCGCGTGGCGCTACAAGTAGTATTTTGGGGAATTTATATATTCTCTTCTACACTACCAGTGGTCTTCGCTTCTTGAGACCAAGATAAAATACATTAGAAGACCTTTGTACCTTCATTCTCATATGAGGTTCGTAATCTATGAAGCGCACGTCACTAATGTACAAGTCAATAAGGCTGTTATTTTTAGTGCAACCTTATCTCTCGACGATGAACATACGCAGCTCTTATCTGTGACCTGGCTCGTGGAAACCTTCCGTTAAATAATAATAATATCAGATTTTTCCCATCCACCATTACCAGTGAAGCAGAAAATTTTAATCTTTAGGCACCTGCAGATCACTTTGATTCACCTTCTTTATCTATCTTGATCACTATAATCGTATTTGTCATATTGCTGCTTATTTTTTTAACCAATAGCTATTTACGGGTAACAACAGGGCCAATATGCTGGCATGGAAATGGAACTTTGCTGAGCGTTGTATCGCGAGGTGAGGTGGTTTTGGTTGGCTATGTCGACTGCCGCACTAGGTAGATAGATAGATAGAAAATTCTTTATTGCTCCAGTAAACATTAAACAGTAACAAGTAGGTACATTAGAAAATTTACATCATGTGCAAAGGCGGACATATCCCTTACAGAGATTTCTTGCAGTCAACCTTTGGATGTTTGAGATTCGATAATATAGTGGAATGTAAGTAACTAGCAAAAGAGTTGAGCGTGGGAATTGAAGATAAACAAATAATAAGAACTTATTAAATGTGTTACTACATATAAATAGCTAAATATATAGAATATTATGTACAAATAAATATACATACATACATACTTGTCCATCCAAATATGAAACAAAAGTTGTTTTTTTGTTTTTTAGGTCAGCCTCGATAGCTCAGTGGTGCAGACAGTCAACTGTCGCTATTGAATGTTAAGCAACGCTGGGTGCGGTCAGTACTTGGATGGGTGACCGCTGACCGTTGGAGGCTGACCGAGGTTCGGATTCCTCGTAAAACTGTAGGTCCCTTCCCTCCTAATCTTACTTGGTGGTAGGGTTTAACCCGCCCGGGTTGGTACCACCGCACTGAATGAAACGTCGGTCTAAACGGCTATGTAAATATTTTGTGTTTTCCGACCAGTTCAGTGTAGCCGGCACGATCAAAGGGGGAAGCACTGACATGGCACCTAGTTCACCCGGTGTTATGGGCTGACGTCACGGACGTTGTAGGTGATGTAGCCAACCGTGTCAGTTTCCATAAAAAAAAAAAACAGGTTTTTACTTCACAATGTCGGAGATAATACAGTTTTAGGTGTAGGTCTCCCTTGCTAAAATAAAAACTTGAAAAATAAAACTTCTCGTCCTCTCTTCGATCGCCATAATTTTCATTGAATAGTGCACTCATGATCACGCTATCCCAAGAGACCGACAGTTTTTATTATAAAATGCATAATTGATTACAAAATAATGCTCTGCAATGTCTCCCGGATGCACAGATAGAGGCAGTGGAAGTGTTTTCGCCGATGACGTGAATCCCAAAACCGGTATCGGAGGATCGTAAAAAACAATCGAAAGTTTAACATCACGACTCGTTGGTGAAGGAAGTCCGACGGCAATTTCACTCTCGGTCTTACTGTATTAGAACTTGTGAGATGCATTATCGTCGATAGCCATAGATAGAATTTCTTTAAAAAAAATTTATTTTTATGAATTTTTTTTAATTAAAATTTCGCACAATACATTTAATTTAAAAATCTCTACTAAAGTACTTCTTTAAAAAATAAAATTATGAGGACTGAGAAGTTTATTTTTATTTTTTGGATAACTATTCTTCTGCAGCTCCCAATTTCCCCACGCGCCTGCTATATCGTCACCGATAACTTTTTCGAAAACAAACGTATAGAAATTATTTGTATGTGGGTATTGCGCGGTGCTGTCGGATACGTAAGCGGTAATTCGTTCAGTCGTTTATAGGTCGCGGTAGCCCTTGTCCCTTGTAGTCGAAGTCGTCTTCTTATTTGTCGCACAGGTGGATACGAGGTCGAATCCTGAGTTTGACGGGTATTATTTATTACTTTTCGGTTTTTTTTTCTTTTTTGAAACTTCGTTTCTGTTGTCCTCAAGTTCCTCAACGTCACTCGTTTTTTTGTTATAATAATTTTAACCATATCTTGATGAATGGCTTAATGGTTGTGTCTGTACCATTTCGATCCAAGAACAATTCCAAAAGCTTCGCAAGTCAACTTATTGTGTGTACGGCAAGGCCCTGCCTATATTAATAGTTCTAGAATTACAGGTTGGGCGGTGTGGATGCACCGGTTCTGCAACCTTTACCGTTCTTGACACCGTTATTGATAGTGTTGGGTGTATCCACATCTGGTTGGACGAGATCGTGAACTTCAGGGTTGCCGTTGACTGAAAAATTAAATCTAGGACTTGATTTATTTTGACCATCCATTACTATTGCATATTTTATTGTTTTTGTTTATTGGGCGTTGAACGATTAAGATTTTCACAATCACACCATTTTAGCGCTCAGGTCCGCAGGGGCTCTTATTTTAGACCCAATGATTTTCGAAATTCAGACCGAAACTCTTTACCAGTGTAAAGTCTGAGATATACGAGTAATAGATCGAAATTATAGCCACTGCCAATCTGTACAATATAGGTAGTCATGAGAATTCAAAGCCTTTCTTACAAATTTTTATTCAGAAATCTACTCTGTTCAGTTTCCATCGTGTTTCCATACGGTGTAGATTCCTATGCAAGCCTTTAGTAAGGCAATATTCTCCAAGGAAAAGAGTAAGACTCGTATCCAATGGAGAATGCAGCTTAGAATCGGTTTAGGCTGCAAATCATAGGTCTGATTTGTGATAGGGCATTGCTCTGCCAACAATTCTTGTTCAACAAGATTTATCACAGCTTGACTATAACGGGAACTTGTAAAGCATATCGTGTCTGTCTTTATGTTCGAATGCTAGAAAGCAACGTGAATAGGAATGTTAAGAAAAACTAGTATTCTAGGTAGACATAGAAATATACTAAATCCGCAGCGAATGAGTGTAGAACGCTATAAATGAAGATGTAAGAGAATAATTTTGTTTTTATAGATCATCCTACTTTAACTGGTTTATCATTAGATGTACCTAGTATGGACTACGATGATAATGAAAGTACAGAATGTAATCATACGATATGAAAGGCTTTCAAGGACAGATGGTAGAGTGATAGATAAGGCTGTGTTATTTCAGGTCATGTTGGTTTTATATTTGCAGATAAATTCGCTTTCTCAGAACGGGGACACACGTGCTTTTCAATTTACTTAAAAATATACCATTATTTGCTTCAACAATGCGGACGTGACGTATCAGTGGATTTTGAGATGGCTCAAACATAACAAACACACTCGCAAGTTTCTCTGCGTTAACTAAACGGCTGATTAGTTAACTGTTTTTAAAGATGATAAAAAACAGATTGTAAAAACAAAGCATGGGAATAAAAAGAAACTAAGAAATACAGGAGTGCGCAAAGACGGACTTTTCACTACTTATAGGTGATAGCTACGACGACCTTTTTGTCCGCCTTATAGCTGGCAGAATCAGAAAATGTGGTTTACATTTTATGCCGTGTATCACGATTGTGTCAGCTAACTTAGGCCCACTTGCACCAACACGAATTTAAGATATAAACCAGTTTAACTCGTTAAGCTAGCACCCGTTGACTGTGGGAACCGCGTTTAAATCCATAACTCGCTATTTAACTCTAAACTCGTGTTGGTGCAAGTGGGCCTTAGTCTAGAAAGAGCGGATCGATTTAATAGTGAGCTTGTGCGGATGGAAGATGTTAAATCGCACGATCTTTCATATGCTAATTGATCGTGCATGTTGCCATACGAACTAATATGGCGTCTCGTTAACCGTGGTTTCGCGAGGAGTGGTGTTATTGGCTGTGTCTGATCTTCCGTCGGCCTTTTGAGCAGATCTACCCGTGCAGGCTGTTAGGTTTAAGTAGTAGCTCAGTGGTAGTAGACCGAATTAACAAGCTGGATAGCCCTTCCAATAGTCCACTAATCTGCTGGTATAGTGTCTCGCTGACCGTGCTTTTGCGATGCGAGGGGGATTTGGCTGTTATGGGCACCTCTGGTCCCTCGGCACAGCCACCCATACTGGGTTTCATAAAGAACAAGGTTTATGGGCACTTTTTCTTGTAATACATATTATTGTACCGTGTGGTTTTGGTACTTCGAAACAATAGGCGCACCGCTTCTCTATCCCCGTGCATGTCGTAAAAGGATACTATAGGAAGGAATAAGGACAGGATGCCATGCTGAACCTGAAGGGCGAAAGTCTAGCCGCCTCTCACCTTGGCACGGTCCTTCCTAAGTCATGCTGTAGTAGGTAACTGTCTTCGTGTCTTACTTGACAGTTGTCCTGTCCTAATGTTTTGATAAACGTAATGGATCGTGTCGTGTTGTATGCAATTCACCACAACACCGATTACTCTGCTTACCCCGAATGTCGCAATACAGCGTGGTGGTATGTATGTATGTATGCACGTATGTGTGTGTATACACATATTTCTTCTGTATAGAACTAAATATAGGTTTGTTACAGACGCTGCCCACGTGGGAAGGCAGCGTGGAGGCTCTGCGAGCGGCGCGCGCGCGGCTCGCGCACTGGGCCTGCGCAGAGGAGGCGGCGGCCGAGGAACAACGCCCGCGGAAGACGATGCCGCACGCCTTGCGCGCCCGCGCCGGCTGGGGGCTCTGTCCCTGTCTACAGGTAACACTTTTATTTTATTTCGTTACTTCTTCTATGGTATTGTCTTCGCCCTCGAAACCTAGTCAAAAGCCAGAAAATCTGAGTTGTTACCGGTAAGATGATGGTAAACCACGTGGCCGCAAATCAACAATACCAGAGAAGAAAACAGTCTATCCTTTTATGCCGTTTGGCTGGATTTCGAGGACGAAGACTACACCGGGTGGCGCAGTCAGTGTGGAAAAAATCAATAAGTTTTTAAGATGACCTGACATGATTAACCACATCAACTTACTACACCTGTGATGTGACCATGACACGTTCGTGAAGGTACCATGTCAGTGCTTCCCTTAGGTCGTGCCGGCCACACAACTGGACAGAATGACCACCGCACTGAATGAAACGTATCGGTCGAAACGGCTATGTAAATAGTTCGTGTTTTCAGTCCAGTTCAGTGTAGCCGGCATGAAATGAACTACAGCACTGACATGTAACCTAGTTCACCCGGTGTTATGGGCTGACATCACGGATGTTGTAGGTGATGTAGCCAACCGTGTCCATAAAAAAAAACAAAAAATAATAATTTTAATAGCTCATGAGATAATAATCTCCAAATCAGAAGATAAACATGCCGGGACACAGAAAGAGGCACGAATGTTCCTCTGAATGGTCAAATTTATATCGTGGCCAGAATTTCAGGTATTCATAGAAAGAGTTCTTTTCGCGAGGAAAATGTCTCTGTTGAAAGTTCAAATATTTTATATGTCCAATACTACGTCTGTTTGTTGAATTACTATCTCAAATAAAACAAGCGTACCTACGATTTGAAGACGCAATTGTATTAACTACCTACGTGTTTGAGGGTAGACATTTTGGTATGTTTGCCCGCTCCACCAGTTATCTTCAAATTGTTGTAATTGCAAGATGTATGCTGATGCACGTTTCTTGAACGCGTTCACTTTCTCCAGTTTGGCCTTTAGAAGGGCTACTGGGTTCAAAGTCAACTGCTTTCGTTAGTGACTTGCAATTTGGCACTACAGACAGACAGCACGGTACAAGCTGGCCATTATGGCTATTGTTATTTTTAGAGATTGTATGCAACAATAGAGCGTTTACATGAGTTCAATCTCTAAAAAAATATTTTAATATACAATTCTAACGTTATTCCCCATATAGTGTAGCGTATCAGCCTTGACGTGATTGTCCTTGTCATCACCATCAAAAGTATTGAAATATCTACCCACTATACCTACCTACACCATGTTCCTGCCGGAAGAAGGCGCCTTGCCTGTGCCGGAAATCACGAGCAAATTTTCTCTGACAACATTTTCAGCAGACATGATAAACCACAGTTCGATTTCCCACAAAAGGACAATAATAACAACCTAATTAAATATATATAATATGTTCTATAAACGTGTAATAATCCCACCCACACGAAAACTAAACCATCTAGTAATGCTCGATTCTGTTTCAAGAATTTCAAAGAAAGGTTGTTCTCGCAAAATCAAGGCAGCGTGATTTCGGAAATACGCTTGTCACAAAAAATAAACTCTTCCTCGTCAATTCCGAGTTGCTCAACCTTGTCTTAGATCTATATACTCGGTATTCAATAGCGCAATTTACTGAGTCACTATTTCGTGGCGAAGTTCAAAGGGCAATGGCGTAAAGTTCTCCTCACGAAGAATCAACATCACTTCAATAGGCGTCCATTAAACTGTCTAATGCTATTTTTATTTGAATGTATATTTTGGCGATAGAAATACACCTAATGTGGGAATAGGAGAGGCTACTTAACTTTCAAGGTATCATTGAACGAGGGGTTGACCCTATAGAACTTATATGACCAACGAAACAAAAATGATTACGAAATGCATATATGTATATGCATTTGTGTCCATGAAATATTGTTAACGTTGTGATTCCTTTATGTATGTCTAAATAAATATCTGAATCATGTTTAGATGACGAAGACGCTGATTGCTTAAAAACTGCCTTGCCAAATTAATCGAGAAATTTTATTTTTTATCGGTGCAACGTTCTAAAAGTTGTTATCGAAACATTTTATGCATAAAACGAACATATTGAACTCTTTCCGGGTCTAATTTTGAAAGTTTACTGTGTGTACAGTGTTTCAATTTAAATCATTTTTTATCAGGCATCTTATCACCTTGTAAATCTCTCATTCGACGATCTGCACCTTTCTATCAGCTGCATCGATCCATCACTGTCCTATGACCTTCAACATTTGCCATTCCAGTACTTTCACTAAAGACTTAGAGCTGGAAATATCAGTCGATGAGAATTTCGAGTTTATCTAACAACTTATGTGACCCTTGTTTGAGGTATCTCTGATGAATTTTAATTAGGTACACATTCTCTTAACTACGTATTTACTATCATCTCTTGTAGGTAATAGTAGTAAGTAATTTATAAACTATTACAGGAAGCATGTTAATTTCATTTTGAAATGACCATATTTCAAAACAAATTTAAAGTTATAACTTGAAATTTTCTTCTTCTGCTTGTATTAACGATGTTTCCTTTAATGCTGCTGGCATCACATAGGTTACTGTTACATTATATAGTAAGTATAGTAGATGAGAATGACAGTTTTTCAATTTTAAAATCATCAATTCCTTAAATTAAAATACTTAAATTAAAGTAAAATACGGGAAAGCTATTAACTGTTTAACGGTCAATAATGTTAAGTTAAATTTAAAACAACGTTTAACATCAATCAACGAAAATAACCCAAGAAACAAGAAAAGCATGCGCAGTATTTTAATTGAACATCGCATGCCATAATTCCACTTATTTTGCACTCCCAGCAATAAATCCCTCTTCATTATATGAACGAGCGGGCCCTACCAGTCTATATTTAACTTCAATTTGATGTGTTTTTTTATAGTCCTTACCGTTGTTATTTTAAGGGTCAAATTTCTTCAGTAAGATAAATTAGTTTCAGCATTATTAACGTTACCCGTATGGAATCCGCAATTGTAATAATGGCGCCTGGCGGCGCGGTAGGTCGCTGGATTTTAGAAAATTTATAAAGTAGAAAAAGGCCTATATCGGTTCGCACAAAGTGTATGGATGGTCCTATGCAATACACAATATCCTAGGGGTAAAAGAATAAGGAAGGTGGGAAGACTCACCCTGATGGAGACTTCCTGGATTGCGCTGGTGGCCACCACGCTGTTCCTTCCTCTCCCACAGGTTGTTGAGAGTTGCAGCCGCGGTGATGAAGATAGCGAAGCAGTTCCTTTGGGGTTTATATCTCTGAGCGTACACAGTACTTGGCGAAGTACTCAAAATCTGGGTAACGAACGACCCGGCGGTAGCGTGGTATGATTTTGGCGGGAAGGGCTACGACGACAGTAACGGTCCGCGCGTAGCAAGGCGAATTTGCACACTGAAAGCCTTTTCAGTTCATTTTCGACAGCACTTGCTGTCAGTCTTCGCTCCATCAGGTGAGAGAGAGAGAGACAGGTGTATGGGGGGGAACAAGGATAGGACTAGGTTAAAGTACATTACACAAGACCATACAGCCATCGATTGCGCGAGAGCATTCGGCCTAACCATGCCCCCCAGCTTGAGAGGACCCAGTCCTTTCAAAATTAAGTGAAAAGAAATTAATATTATTGCGGCGAAAACTAATTGAATTAATAAACAGATTTCTAACTGAAGCGGTTAAATAATGGATATTCCAATGCGGTTAAACTATGAGTTAAAGTATGCGATTATAAGCGACAATGCGGTGAATGGCAAAATTGCAGAGTGAAGCAAGAGCGAACTCAAACTTAAAACAAATATTATAAATTAGATCTTTATTAATTAATTTTTTTTTTTTGCGGTTAAAATATAATAATGACTATAGGAAGTGTTACTGGCTAGGCAATGGGCAAATTTTTACCACTGGGCGCCTATATGTTCCAGTCTTAGTACGAACATTCACGACCCTAACTACTCCATCTTTCCCAGGAAAGGTATCTTCGACTATACCTAGAGGCCAGTTCAAAGGGGCGCTGTCCCCAGATTTGAGTATTACGACAGTGCCCTTCTGAAGAGGCTGCGAGGCAGTATTCCATTTTGGACGCGGTTGTAAATTATTTAGGTACTCTATTTTCCACCTTCGCCAAAACGATTGAATAATATGATCGACTTTGCGTTTCCTGTGAAGGAGATCAATGGTTTCACGAGAAACGTCCTCCGAAGGGAAGGATTTAAGAGGCGTTAATGTGAGAAAGTGAGCTGGAGTGAGCGCTAGAGGCTCGGTAGGATCGGAACTCAACGTGGAGAGAGGTCTCGAGTTGAGAATCGCCTCGATTTGGACGAGAACTGTGAGCATTTCTTCAAAGGTGAGAAGCTGGTTGCCCAAAACTTTATAGAGATGTAATTTGACCGAACGAACGTTCGTTTCCCACATGGAGCCAAAGTGGGGAGCCGATGGTGGGTTGAACTTCCATTCGATGTTATTTTCCCGAAGTTCGTTTGCGAACTTATCTTGGTACTCCTCGGTGGCGATCAAGTCATAGATGACGTCAAGATATGATTTTGCGCCAACGAAATTCGTTCCGCAGTCGGAATATACGCAGCTTACAGGACCTCTTCGTGCGATGAAACGTTTAAAGGCGCTCAAAAATGATTCAGTGCTCAAGTCTGAGGCCAGTTCGATGTGTACGGCTTTAGTTACTAAACACACGAAAAGGCATATGTAAGCCTTTACGCTTCGCGTTCCTCTGCGCCGAATAGGCAAAATATTCAGAGGTCCGGCGTAGTCTACGCCAGAATGACAAAAACTCTTAACTTCATTTACCCTGCACGCGGGCAGATCAGCCATTAGCGGGAATTGGGGTTTTGGATTAGTTTTAAAGCAGATGTTGCATTGTTGCACTCGCTTGCGCACTATATTACGTGCCGCTAAGATCCAATACTTCTGTCGCAGTAGCGACATGAGAAGCTGAGGCCCGGTGTGTAGGTATTTGCGGTGATGGTAATCAATAATGAGATCAACGACGTGATCGCGGCGCGGAAGCAGGATCGGATGCTGGCTATCGTAGGGCAGACTAGAATTGGCTAGTCTTCCACCCACACGAAAAACACCAGTTTCGTCGACAAAGGCGTTCAGTTTCCTGAATGCGGGCGAGAGAATTTTACCCGATCGTGCATTTTTAAATTCTTCCATAAAATGAACGTGTTGAACTGCCTTTATCACGGCCAGTTCAGCGTGATTTAGATGTGCTATTTCGAAATTATTGGACAATTTTTTAATGAATCTGTAAATGTAGATTACGACTCTAAGTAGCTTCGACCACGAAGAGATGCGGGAGGCGACCGTGACAAGCAGTGGCGGATCAGGTAAGTCCGTAGTAGTGGACATCACATTTATTTTAATTTCAGGCGGCTCGTCTACGGTGCGCGGGTCAAATTTGTGGACCGGCCATTCATCGAAAGGTAAGTGAGCGAAACTCGGTCCATCAAACCATAGCGGGTGTGCGATCAGCTGTGCGGGCGTCAAACCACGCGACAGGCAGTCCGCGGGATTGTCTTTACCAGGTATGTGATAAAAATTACTCGCTGCGATATTATCTTGAATTTTACTAACTCGATTTGCGATAAAGGTTTGCCAACGAGAGGGGGCAGAATGTATCCAAGCGAGCGCCACTGTACTGTCCGTGAATGCGAGCACGTTGTTTATAGTGCAGCGGGCGGTGTAGGTATCGATCACGACACGCATTAATTTTGCGAGAATTAAATTTCCGCAAAGTTCGAGACGAGCGAGCGAAATATTACGCAGCGGTGCCACCTTCGATTTTGCACAAACCAAAGTCATTCGGTAACGCTGTTCTAGCGGGAACCACACGTGTATATAGACCACGGCTCCGTAAGCTTTCTCGCTAGCATCTGCGAATCCTAGTAGTGAGACAGTACAGTCAGCATCGACACCGATGTGTCGCGGTAATCGAATATTTTGTAGGTATGGAAGCTCTGTCACAAACTGGTGCCAGAGCGAGACGACACCTGCAGGAGGAGACTCATCCCAATCAATTTTGTTTTCCCATAACGATTTAAGAATCAGTTTTGCTAAAAGAATAGCAGGAGCGGCGTATCCCATTAAATCCCACAAACGGGCAATCGTAGATAAAATGGTACGTTTCGTACATTTGCGGTTTTCTGCGCTAACGGTAAACGTAAAAACGTCAACACCAGGTAGCCAGTGCAGCCCAAGGATTTTATAGTGATCATCAGAGCTAAATTCTACCGCTTCCGAGACGCGGTGAGCAGTAGGTATGCCTTTCATTACTTGTGGTGAGTTACTCGAGAACTTCACCAGCTCGAACCCTCCAGCAAAGAACAAATCGATCAGCTGATTCGAGAGTTCTGTGGCCTCACCTACAGTGGAGCAGCTTGTAGCTAAATCATCCATGTAGATGTCTCGTTCTGCTACCAGTGCGGCCAGTGGCGCACGAGAGCGCTCGTCTGCGGCTAATTGGCGTACTGTTCGCAGCGCAAGATACGGACTACAGCGTAAACCGAACGGTACGCGTGTCAGTTCATATATTCTAAGCGGTTCATTCTTATTAAATCGGTACAATACTCTTTGAAAACGTCTACATTTTTCGTCAACATGTATTTGCATGTACATTTGACGTATATCAGCACTCAATGCTATCGGGTATAAGCGAAAGTTTAAAATAATTTTAAATAGTTCATTTTGTAAATTCGCACCAGTGTGCAAGAAGTCATTGAGCGAATGACCCGAACTAGTCTTCATACTTGCGTCCATCACTACTCGAACCTTTGTAGTCGATTTATCTTGTCGAACTACACTATGATGCGGGATAACGTATTGTTGAATATGCGCGTGCGTCTGAGCAACATGCTCCGAAAAGAGCCCAACAGGTTCTAAGTAGCCCTTCTGTAGATATTCGTCAAAGACCTTGTCATATTCGCACTTAATCGCAGTATCAGATGACAGTTTTCGCTCTAATGACTGAAATCTACGCTCGGCCAACTTCAGTGAGTCACCCAAGGTCGGCTCGTCCTTGAAAGGTAATGCAACGCTGTACCGACCCTTCGCGTCGCGCTTGACAGTGTTAGCGTAAATCAATTCACATTCCTGCTCTTCCGGTGTGAACGGCGACGCGGCGGGAACATCCTCTAACTCGAAAAACCGATTCATATTTTTCTCGAGCGAGTCATTTATGTTACAGTAGGTACGCACTGTATTGTAAGCGGTAGGTATTAGAGGCACTTCTCCTGAAACTAAATAACCTAATGAGGTTTCGACTGCGCCCGGTTCGTTGTCAGAACCAACGATCTTATTACTACCTAGAATGCGGAGGAACAAGTTGGCTCCGACAATAGCGTCGATTTGGCCAGGCTCATAATAATTATCATCTGCGAGCGGTATGTTATGTAAGTGCTTGAAGGGCGAAATATCTATTTTATTGCATGGTAATTCATTGGTGATGCGGTTTACGACGTACGGTTGTATTGTGAACCCTACAGAATCGTCGAGGCGGGAGCGGATGGTTAGGCAGGTGATTCCTTCAATAGGATTAGTAATATCACCTACTCCTGCAACAGAGTTGTTTCGCGGTAGCGGGTGAATATTCAAGTTCAATCTATGACAACAAGCGGCGGTAATCAAGTCTCTTTGCGAGGCATTATCTACCAAAATACGTATAGTACGCACGGTGCGGGTATCGGTATCTAGTACGTTACATAAAGCGGTGCTCAGTAGAACGGTGTTATTAGGAAACCCGGTGGTTTCAGCGAGACACGGCCCGACGGAGCAAAGTGATAAGGCAGTATCGGCGGGGGCGTGCGGAAGCGGGGGAGGCGGAGGCCTCGCTACGATGGAGGGAGCGGTGGCGGCGGCGGAGTGCGCGGCGGCGCGAGCGCCGGTGCAGGCAGCGGCGGAGGCGGCGGGAGCGGGGGCGAAGGCGGCTGGCGGAGGAGTGGCGGAGGCATTTCGATACCTATTATTTGCATTATTTACAGTATTGGAGAGCGGGAAATCATTATTTACTTCAAAATGAAGTAGCGTATGGTGCGATCGGGAGCAAAGACGACACCTGGCTTCCGATTTGCATTGGCGGAGTATGTGTTTGCTACTCAAGCAATTTACACATAATTTATTAGTTTTAACGAAATTAAATCGTTCGCGGGCGGACATAGAGGTGAATTTAGAACAGTGATATAGCAGTACATGATCAACTCCTCCACAGGAAACACATCGTTCGTCCGGGACACTTACGAATGTCTTGAATGAGTTTTTATTATTGTAATTATTACGCGGTGTCGGCGGGAGATGGGAAGTCGATTTGGCTGATGGCGAGTTGTACTTATTGGCGGACGACAGATTATTTTCGCGCTGCGGTTGCGGAGTTTTCGACGTACCCGCATACGCGCGCTGTAAAACGCGGGATTGTTCTCGAACAAAGTCTATGAACTTTGCCGACGTAGGCATTTCTGATTCGCCTCTGATAGACATTTCGAACATTTTTACTGTTTCTACACCCAGTTTTTTCGAACCAACATGAATGAACACAAAATCGTCCAAGTGGTCGATGTTCAGTTGTTTTAACGCGGCAATTGTAGAAGAGAATTTGTCAATGAAATTTTCTAGACTGCTGGATGTAGGCTCACCGACGACAGGTGGCAAGTTTAGTAACTGGTCGAGATAGGAAGCGGCTAGAACTCGTTTGTCATTGTATTTGTTTAGTAAAGCGTTCCACAATACAATATAGTTTTCTGATGTAGGTAAGAAACCTTGGCAAATGTTTTGCGCTTTGCCAGTGAGTCTGCCTACCAAGTATTGAATTTTCTCACCATCAGACAGATCACTATTTTCATGGATGACTGTTCTAAAAGTTTCATAGAACATCGGCCAATTTTGAACGTCTCCATTGAATGCACATAATTCGAGGCGCGGCATTTTCGGCGCCTGACGAAGTGATTTATGCGAGTCATTATTTTGACTAGGTTGCCTACTTGCGCGGGAAGAGATTATCTCATTATATTTGTACTTTATTTGCGAGTATAAATCCTCGAACGCATTAATAGCGCTGTAGTTAGGCTCCGCGGCATTTGGATTGGATTCGAGTAATATATTGTGCTCATCTAACGCGGTTTGAAATTCTTTGCGGATCAAGTCGATCGTAGCTGCGGTTGCGACGAACGAATCCACATTTTGCGGTGTGATTTGAGGAATTTTATCATAGATAGCTTGAGCGCGCTCGAAGTACGTACACACCTTACTTTCTGTGCGCTTCGCGCTACGCTCAAACAGTCTTTGCTGACGTTCGCTCTCACCAGATTTATCTGCGGGATCGTTAGGCATTTTTAATGCATACTAAAATTAATGAATAATGAAAAAATATACGCGAACCGACAGGGGTTCCGGTACGAAGTGACCAACTTATGGCGGCGCGGTAGGTCGCTGGATTTTAGAAAATTTATAAAGTAGAAAAAGGCCTATATCGGTTCGCACAAAGTGTATGGATGGTCCTATGCAATACACAATATCCTAGGGGTAAAAGAATAAGGAAGGTGGGAAGACTCACCCTGATGGAGACTTCCTGGATTGCGCTGGTGGCCACCACGCTGTTCCTTCCTCTCCCACAGGTTGTTGAGAGTTGCAGCCGCGGTGATGAAGATAGCGAAGCAGTTCCTTTGGGGTTTATATCTCTGAGCGTACACAGTACTTGGCGAAGTACTCAAAATCTGGGTAACGAACGACCCGGCGGTAGCGTGGTATGATTTTGGCGGGAAGGGCTACGACGACAGTAACGGTCCGCGCGTAGCAAGGCGAATTTGCACACTGAAAGCCTTTTCAGTTCATTTTCGACAGCACTTGCTGTCAGTCTTCGCTCCATCAGGTGAGAGAGAGAGAGACAGGTGTATGGGGGGGAACAAGGATAGGACTAGGTTAAAGTACATTACACAAGACCATACAGCCATCGATTGCGCGAGAGCATTCGGCCTAACCAGCGCCAGTATTCATTTGTCTTTTATATATCAGTTTGCAGAATGAAGTCTGATAAGAATGTCAAATATTTTAGCGCATTTCTGAACGCGTTTCCGAGAATGAAATCATATTTAATTTTAAATTTGGAACATGAGAAAGAAGTTTCGAACGTTTTTCGTATTTTATCTGACAATAACTAGTTATGTAGGTAAATTAAATAAAGAGGAGTTTTAATGTTCATATGTGTCTTCTAATTTCTTCTATAAACCGTATCAACGATTACTGCAGTAATCGTTACTACATGTAGTAATATTAACGAGCTGTTTTAAGCTTGTTGTTGTTTTTGTTGTTTGTAGGGGTGGCTCTAAGCCTTCTTGGCTGTCTAAAGATTTTCGTCTATTAGGTCTTGCCTAGTTAAGTTACATACTTAAATTGCGTACAATTAACCTTTGCTTCAGCGGCAACCATCGTGATTTCGGCAATGTTGTTTTCTATCCGATATCTGTGGTTCAGCAGATTTCTACACTTTCTTATTTCATACCATTTTTAACATTTCATCTTGTGTGGCAGACCAAACAACATTGTTATTGTCATTGCTCAAGTGAAATTCACTCGTCTGATTTCCTTACTGCTGCAGTGCAGTCCAGCTATAAATAAGTGTGCGTTGTTGAAACAATTGAGTACATACTACAAATAAGTACATTTATTTAGTACGTCCGTCGCATTGCCTGATGTCATCCTCGAAAATACGAAAGCGCTCCGAGACAAGGGCGACTTAGGGGTGACACTGGCTGAACAATTGAAAGTAGGTAATATTACAAAGTTCTCGTATTAGATAATCTTGGTGGTAGATTACAAGGGAGTTGCCTCTGGCTGGCCTAGTGGTGAACCGCGAAGGCCGTGTATCTATGAATTTCGTGAATTTCTTATTAGCTTGTTTGACGGTTCTATAAATTCTAACAACGATGCGTGGCAATTGTAGTATCCATGCCCGTAATCAGCTGAAAAAGTACACACTTTGAGTATATTTAGTATGTATTAGCATAGTTCAAATTGTGCTAATACTCTAAAAGCTTTGATCACTGATACAACACGGGCGTTAATGAGAGCATTTGGTACTTACTAAAGCAGTAATAACTGTTACAGCGTTTAATTAATACAGTGAAGTATAGCAAAGTAAAGGCAGTTTGTATATACTTAAGTTTGCATACAAACTGCCTTTAGTGCTGAATCGAACAAACTTTTAGTAATAAAACAATATGTACTGAGAGTTGAGACCTTTTGGTATAAAGAAGTACAAACTGAGAGCTTTTGATATATAAAACAGTAGTTACAAACTGTAACCGTTTGGTATAAAGCAGTTTAAACTGAGAGCTTTTGATTTATATATAAAACATTATAAACTGTGAGCGTTTGGTATAAAGCAGTACAAACTGAGAGCTTCCTTACCTATAATAAAATCCAACGTCTGCTTTCTGTCTGAGTGTCTGTTTGTCCGCTTATAACTCGAGAACCACTGAACCGATTTTAATAAAAAAAAATTCTAAGGATAGCTTGATTCTTCCCATCGACTATAGGCTACTTACTATCACGCTAAATAGCTTATGAGGTTAGCAGTGAAGTGAAATATGAGAGCGGGCGGAGCCGCGGGCACAGCTTGTTTGATATATAAAGCAGAGCTTATGATATATGTATAAGGCAGTACAAACTGATATATTTTGATAAAAAACAGTACAAACTGAGAGCGTTTGTCATATATAATTATTAAGACTAAAAGCTTTTGTTACTGAAACTGTTCAAGTTTTTTTGGTACTGCGAAAGACCAAAAAACTGCGGCAGCCCTGGTCTCGGACATCGTGCCCAGGGAAACGCCACGGCCGCCGCCGCCGCCCGTCGACAGAGCTCGTAAAAGGTTGTCTGCCGACACTGCACGCGCCTCGGCCCCAACCTTGCGAATCGCGCGGTGAATCACACGCGACGAGGAGCGCCTATAGCCATTGAAATATCATACGGTAGACATTTCTATCTGTGTCGTTAGACATAAGGAATCCAAAAGGTACTGCACCGCTAGACTCAATCCTATAGCCTCTATTTTTGTATGTGTGTGGGTATATTGTCTTGATTTTTAGGGTTCCGTGTCCGTCGTACGGGACACTATTACTAAGCCTACCCCATCTGTCTGTCTGTCTATCTGTCTGTCTGTATGTCCGAGGGCTGTCCGAGGGCTGTATCTCTTGAACCGTAATAGGTAGTCCGTTGAAATTTTTTTGTATCGGAAATAGATCACTTTTGAAGAACAAAGATTTTTTTTTATAAATTTTTTTTTTAATCTTAAATGTAAAAAAAAAATTCTTAATCGTTTCAGTTTCATGCCAGGAACAAAAAAGTCTTCCAACATATGGATCTCTTTCTTTCAGAAATTGTGAAAAACCACTATTTTAGTTGTATTAGTATGGAATAGAAAGAATTTGATTTTTTTTACCAACTTAAATAATGGTAATGAAGACTTTTTTGTTACTGTCATGAAACTCAATCCAAGCGTCCTTTTTTCTCCTTCTAGTTTCCTTTCTTTTTCACCCACCAAAATAGGTGATAATGGGTTTTAACTGGGTTATAACCCAATTGATCGGGTTTTAACCCAAATGGGAAGAATGGGTTATAACCCATTACCCATCTCTATGAGAGAGACACCCATTTAAATCGGCTGTTTGCTAAGTGATCCGATAGCGAAGTAGTCACATAGAGAAGTAGTCAAAATGAGAAATGGGCTATTTGATAAGTAGACCTCTGGCGCCTGATCGATCTTATCATATACTATGTTAAGTATTTAATTTCCTATTTCATTTCATTTCATCGCCTTTGTGGTTTGTGGCCGTCGATACGGTATAAAAGTCGCACGAAAATGTTACTAATTGTTATACTCCTTAGGTACTACCACAGAGCACGAAAACCGCGCGCCGCGCCTCCTCTTTGTGTGTAGTGTCGATACTAACACACACACACACACATACGAAGCGCTAGTAGCACTGCGTCCAGTTATTGGGTTTCAAATATTATCGCTTAGGGCGTCTCTAGGAGGGGGCGCGCGCGGGGGGTATTCCGTGCTCTGTGGGTACTACGTTAGTTTTGTATGTGGATGTAATCAAGACGCTCATTAAGACGGTATGTGCATGTGTGATACATAATGTTTATTTTTTTCCGCAAAGACACTGGACATAAATATCAATGCATTCGTAGCTCTACCAACTCGCAGCTTCCGCGGTACATTTCCTGATGCAGTTTCCTTCTTGGTTCGCTTGGCCGGTTCGCGTCTCCGTATTTGGAGTTGCAGAGACACGACTATGTACGGTGTATGCAAATTGAGTCGATAAAATTGCTATATCAATGTGGGAAGATTTTTAGAGAAATACAGATAGGTATAGTCATGGAGGATTCTCCACCTTCATGGGTACAGTACAGACCACAGGTTTAATTTAATAGATAGTTTGAATAAATGTAACGAATTAGTATTCATAATAAAATTGTTAAATTGGCGTGTCTGTCCATTTAAGCAGCAGATTTTAAATATAGGCTACACACGAAAGATGACAAACAAAAGTTAACAAATCATTTAACAACCAAAAATTTGTATACAAACAGAACAGAAGCTAACAACAATCATACGTAACCCAAGAACAAAACAAAAAATTCAATACAAAACACTAAGAAAACCATATAAAACATAATGACAAACCAGCGTATGAAAAAACTAAGTTGCCGGTCAATCTTATTAAGACAAAAAAGCAGTCAAGTGCGAGTCGAACTCGCGTGGAGAGCGTTTCGTACCATTCCGTTTTCCGTGAGAAATTTAAGATTTTTCCATTTTCGTTTACGGTTTTCCTGTGTACCTGACAGAGGCCCTGTAGTTCCTAGACGGTCAAACAGAAGGACAGACAGACAGACACGAGAGTGATCCTATAAGGGTTCGGTTTTTTCCTCTTTTGAAGTACGGAACCCTAAAAACGCGATCAAACACAACCAGAAACACAAAGTAAAGTTTCGGGGAAAATCCAGTTGTTTAACACGGTGGTTCCCGAAAGGAGGTTCACACCTGAAACTAAAAAACTTTTGTTTACGAATTTTTATTTTGCGAATAAATCTTTGTTTTTCGAATTCTTATTAAAAAAAAGTTAAAGGTCAAAAATATTCACATACCGATTCAGTTTTGAGTGAAATCCAAAAACAGTATTCAGCCAAAATGTAACATAATATGTTATATACATAGTTATAACATGATACCATTTTATTGTTTGTTACAGAATGACGAGCCGCCCGAGATCACATACTGCGTGGTGGGGGTGGAGGGGGGGCTGGCGCTACAGGCTGTCACGCCCACGCACCCCATGCCGCCCCAGGACGAACTCGACGCTAAGTTCGCTGAGCTGGTGGTCAGTCACTTTACTACATACATATTCACTTTTATACCTAAAGGAACACTATAAGAAATTGCACCAACAAAAGGAAGCTATAATGGGCTCACTGTACTAAATAAATACTAGATGCGACAAATCACGATGAAACGTGTTACCTGTTGGTGAACAAGTGTGCGTGCCTTCACACGCAGCTGTCATCACATCACTCATCACATCACGAAAACATTCAAAGGATCGCACTAAAAGCGATATCATGCTATGAATGCGCTATCGCTCCTTACTCTCATATTTGCGGACATAAGACGATAGGGTGAACCATACAACACAATCATCAGCACCTAATAGTGAACTCCGCTTATAAGACGATTTGGTCGGTGACATATTTTTTCGGGTGTGATGTACAAGAATGCTTTTCTAGTACTTATAGCTGTGTGAACTGATATTACTAGTGTAGCATAGCTGGTAATGCAAACCATTTCACGTTAAAAAACTTTAAGTATACGAGTAAGTTGGTGAGTATCAAAAACCCACAAAATATTAGCTTTTGTGATGATTTAGCTAGCGTATTATTATACTTAAATCAATAAGCATTCTTATTATGCGCGCCATTTTGGGTCAATATGGGCGTGTTAACATGCGTAACACGCCACGCGAATTCATAATTTTTACCCCCTACAGAAAATCTCTCAACGCGCCTAAATAAGTTTTCACTTCAAAAATTAGAGCAATAAAGTATATATCTATACTTTGTAAATACAGCCCTAACCAGTGGGCCGACAAACAAGGATGTCGCGGGCCGAATCACTTAGGTGAAAGTGAGGAAAACAATTGAAACGCTCACTAAAATAATAAAACAAGGCAACGTATTGATTGTTCTGGTCACGTACTCCTGGTCCACGCGACAGTGACCGCTTGACATCGTTCTGTGCATGTTCTCCTTAATTTTTCTAATGCGGATCTTCCGCTTGTTCCTAGTGCGGAACCAAGGTTAACTATCCGGTTGTCTAGTGGGAAACAATCCCACCGCATATCCCAACTAACATTATGGTGTTAAGACAGGCGGCGTTATAAGAGCTGCATAATAGAGATAGCGTAATAGAGATAGCGATCGTTTAGGTACATTTTCGCACGCAGCGATTGGCGATGTGAAACAGTAGGCTATTAAAGCCGAAGGTATGGAACTTTTTCTATGGAGTGATTTATCTGTTACGAAGTAACTATTTAGTAATCTGTGCCCGAGGTGTCACGCACGCGATCTAGAACCACTGCAAATTCGTAGGGATGTCGGCGCCCTAAGTGTGTTCTATCGATTATACCATGCGTACCTCCTTTCCAAAACCAAAATAATAATCGAAATCGGTTGGGGTGGTATATAATTATTCGTCCATGTCATGTAGGTACTTACCTACATGCTTATGCAAATTTAAGAATTTGATGATTTCTCATGGATCTTATCATCAGAACTTGACTAAACGTGTATGGGACCACCCACTAAGGTACTCCCTTTCTAATAACTATCTCTTTCGCGCGCAATACGTACGTTTTCCCGTAGTTCAAAGTGTATGCTTTCAACTGTTCGTTACTGTACGCTGCATAAATAATAATTACCTACCTGAAGGTAACTATCAAATGCTGGCCATTCATTCATTCCAGCCCACAGCTGATCCAATATCCATTAAGCGACCTGTCATGGGTGCTTTCTAAGTGTCCAGATTTCTCCAAAGGCTCAGACTCGCTGTCTTCGCCCAGCGAAGTAGGCAAGATATCGTCGGCTTGCAGGTATGCAAATAGAAAGCACGTGATTTCTGTAAGCAAAATTATAGAGGAGATTTTGCAGTAGGCCTTGAGATAATTAATCTCTTGTTTGAATGCCTGGTCAGGAGCGCAGCGAAGACTACGACGTATTCCAACTCTTTGGCATCGTCTGATCGCATGTGCGAAGGTCATTTTATACATATTTTACCCTCGATTTTACCCGACTGCGAAATTATATATTTTTTTATGCGTGAACATGTATTTCGGGATCCAGGACCGGCTGAAGTGAATGCGATTTCACGTAACGCGTCACGCAACACAGGCGTCACGCTCGCAACTTTACTGATACTTTTCCGCACCACCACACAATATGTTTACAAAAATAATTGTGTTTTATAAAATAACGAAACGTCTAAATAAAAAACTGCAGCAACGGTTTGACTGTCTTGCTTTGAAACCATTGCTTCTTGTAGTAAAGATATAAAAAATATTTCTCTATATATAGGTATATTTATATTTTTGTGTCAGTCAGGTTCAATAAAAAAATAAAAAAATAAAACATATCACCGATGCGCCGGCGACTTACATTTCCTTAACCAATTAATTAAAGTAAAGTAAATTATAGTAAAAAATATTTATTAATAATTTCTAGAACATTACAATTCTAAGGTAAACAGCTCAGGTTTCACTCGCTAGAATATGAATGTACCTAATTACTGGCAGGCAGGTAACAACCCTGACTTGAGCAGACAGTTGTAATTACCCGGGGCTATCGCTTGATCTGCGATTGGAAAGGAGAACCGACTGGTGTGGCAGGGCGAGGAAATCAACATTACTTTGAGTTGACCTGTTCATCTGAAACTGTTTCTATAAACAATTTTCTAATAGCATAATTACTTGAAGGACACAATTTGTACATTCTTGACCATATTTTGATTTAATTAAGGGTATGATATGCGCCTCGGCATCATTCCTGATAAAAGTTTACCACACACTATTATTTTTATATCTACACTACAAGCTATTTTAATCAACGACTTTAAATATTGCCTACACTAAATTTGGATGTCATGTAAGTACCTATGTGTTTCAAAACTGGCCAAGTACGAGTCGAACTTGCGAACTGAGGCTTCCGTACCACGATTCTTGTATGAGGGTTCCCTGAATTTTTTGCTTTTTATTATTTGTTGTTATATCCACAATAATAATAAATAATAACGCATATAATATGTGGAAATTTCAACCGGCTAGCTATTACGGTTAAAAAGATACAGCGCTCGAATAGACAAACAGATAGACAGACAGACGGACGGCTGCGTAGCCTTATTAACAGGCTTCCGTACTGGTACGGAAGCCTAAAAGTATGCCTAAGCTTAGATGCTCGTATATACCTACATATAAAAACAGTAAGTTTAAATCCGGTTCTTCTTCGCCCACGTTAACAGATGCGGCTGCTGTTATCTCAGGCTACAGTTAGGCCACTAGGCGGTGATAATAGGAAACAGCTGTTGTCGCGATCGTGCGCGAGCGCCGCACGTGGGAATCGGCGCGCGCCATCCTGCGGTCGGACGATGAACTCCGTTGACAGTTCACGCCTTCACGCAACCGTGGTACCGGGGCGCAGGTACCGGCAATTAATGTCTAGGTACAATGTCGGGGTCTCGGGGTCCGGATGAAAAAAAAATCCGGATTTAAGTAACGTATCAGTGGCGCCATGACCGGATAAAACAGTTCTAAATTTAAGTTACGTTACGTTACACGTTAATTAGGAGACTAATCAATACTAATATTAAATCTGTGAGGGATGGTCATGGACTAAGTTACTTTGTTTTATGGATACTGCGTTTATAGACTCTTTGTATGATACTAAAACTAAATTGACGATTTTTAGAAATCTTTTCTGTATGTATGTATCTATGTTCCTCCATAACTCTTAAACCGATCATCCGAATTCAATTAAACTTTGTACAAGCACATTTAGCTATACGATACACAGGATAGGATACAATAAAATTCAGTTCCGGTTACAATAAGATGTGGCTCTCATACAAATCAAATTGTTCCGCGCGCCGAAATAAAGGTACGGTAGCGGGCTTACTTACTTTCTTCTTTTTAAATTCGAATTTCACGCGAGCGAAGTCGCGGGCAAACGCTAGCAGTTTATAAATATAGATATTTGCCGCTCGAAAGTCGGCCTTCGACCGATTAAACCAACATAAAAGGAGCAAGATCCGCGCCCAAATAAAATCAACAGAATTCTCCCGCGCAATTTCGAAATCCACCTAAAAAGCGCACCATATGCGCTGTCGTCCGTCCTTATAAGGCGGTAAGCGAGGCGGTGAGCTCGCTGCACGTATAATTCTCTTCGTATTTGGAGAGGTATGTCCATACATTATTTTGGGTCACAGGCACAGCATTTAATGATTGTAATTGTAAATTCGCAATTTAGACTGAGCACAGTTTTAGGGATCCGTAGGCTTCGCGTAGTCTGGATTATTTGTGCTTTTTAGATTATAATTTAAACATAGGTACATAGTTGTTAGTTGAGTTTAAGAATGATCGAACTGACTTCAAAACGATTTGGCTTACGTTAAAACAAATTACTTTGTATCGATTTTTCAGCTCTATAGTGTAGATTCGTCTTTGTAGGAACAATTTTATCAAAATTAGGTCTCATAAAAGTATTATTATTAAATTTTAACAAAAATTGTTCCTAGAGAGACACATACCTTGAATAGGATAAGTCTAGCTAGTATGTATAGGCGGATGCCAAATGGTAGGTGCATACTTCTTATCTAGCGTGTATCAAATGATGTCTGATTTTAATTGGTTTTTTTTTTCAATTTAAATCTAAGTGCTTTTTTTATGGAGACTGACACGGTTGGCTACATCACCCACAACATCCGTGATGTCAGCCCATAACACCGGGTGAACTAGGTGTCATGTCAGTGCTTCCCTTCATTTCGTGTCTAAAATATACTACACTAAATGAAGTGCTACTAAAATATTAAAAAAACCAGCCAAGTACTAGTCGGACTCGCGCACCGAGGTTTCTGTGCACGAGTCAGTTTCTGTGCTACCACGTAATAGGTCGTTTTTATTTATTATTTGTTGTTTTAATTTAGAGTTTGCACTGTAACCAAAGACCTTTGTTGTTTCTTTGACTGTAACACCAAGTTTGACGCTTGTAGGTATGTAGGTACTCGTATAAGTTTTTTTTTTCGGTAGAACAAAAAAAATCTTAAACCCGTTGAAAAAAAAATTATTGTACGGGGACAGTGATAAATTTTTTTTTTATGATTTTTTAGTAAATCTGCCATAATATTAACACATATTCTGTGAAAATTTTAACCGACTGCCTATTTATTTATTTATTCATTTCCATCTTAGGTACCATCGGTACACTTGAGTTCGTCACATTTTAGTTAAACTTTACAATTGTAACTTTCTGGGTCTAGCCATGGCAAGGGACAAATAACTTTACGTTGTAACTTTCTGGGTCTAGCCATGGCAAGGGACTAATAACTTTACGTTGTAACTTTCTGGGTCTAGCTATGGCAAGGGACAAATAACTTACGTTGTAACTTTCTGGGTCTAGCCATGGCAAGGGACAAATAACTTTACGTTGTAACTTTCTGGGTCTAGCCATGGCAAGGGACTAATAACTTTACGTTGTAACTTTCTGGGTCTAGCCATGGCAAGGGACAAATAACTTTACGTTGTAACTTTCTGGGTCTAGCCATGGCAAGGGAAAAATAACTTTACGTTGTAACTTTCTGGGTCTAGCCATGGCAAGGGACAAATAACTTTACGTTGTAACTTTCTGGGTCTAGCCATGGCAAGGGACAAATAACTTTACGTTGTAACTTTCTGGGTCTAGCCATGGCAAGGGACTAATAACTTTACAGTTCAAAAGAAAACTGCCATTTCAAAGTAGGACGTACCGACGGACGGACAGACACACAGACGTACAGACAACATAGGCTTAGTAATTAGGCTTCCGTACGGGTGCGGAACCTTAAGTGTAAAGACTAGTTTTACCTAAGTAAGTTTACTAAACTGGTTCTAAGAGTAGGTATAACCATTAGACTCACAGGGAAATCCGGTCACACCTCAAAGAAAATGCAGTCGGTAGCAAGAATTTAAACTTGCCGTCTTCTTGGAAGTAAAGTTTTTAATTTATTAGTCAGAAACATACATTTAACTGCATTTGGTAACAGACGTTTTAATTAATTACCTACTTGCATTGCAGAGTCAATTATGTAAGTAGATATGTGAAAAAAATTATGGAAATGTTTAATTAAATTCTAAGATTATTCGATGGAAAATATTTTTTTATGGAACTTGACATGTTTGGATTAATCACCTACTACACCCGTGATGTCGGCCCATAATACGTTGGTGAATTAGGTGCCATGTCAGTGCTTCTCCTGGGTTGTGCCGGCTAAACTTCACGGTGGACTTACGTATATACCGCTCGGTTCTGTAGATCTGTCCTCTACAGAACCGGTAAACTCCGAAACCTTCTCCCTGCTCATATATTAATATTACATACGCCCCAACCAAGTACAGTCTCGTGTCCTTCAATAGGGCGTGCAATGGAACCCGTCAGACCGGCATGGCATTCACAACAGCCGCATACGAACGAATGTTAGACAGCCTATGGGTGGCTCGGCGCCACATGTCACGCGTTTAATAAAAAAACTGGCCAAGTGCGAGTCGTACCCGCGCACCGAGGTTTCCGCATCACAAAAAAACATTGAAAAAAAAGACGTTTCTTGTATGGAAACCCCCTTAATTTTTTACTTTTTTTAATTTTAAATTTTTTGTTGTTATACCCGCCATAATAACACATATTCTGTGAAAATTTTAACCGGCTACCTATGTTCCGAAATATACAGCAGTAGGACAGACATACAGATAGACATACAGACAGACAGACATACAGACAGACAGACAGACAGAAATACAGACATACAGACGGCGTAGGCTTAGTAATAGGCTTCCGTGCGGGATACGGAAACCTAAAATTAAAAAAAATCAGCCGTTGACACCTTGTTCCTATCAGAAACGAGAACGGGGTACCATACCAGGGCTTCACTCAAAATTCCGGTTACAGGAGGAGCTGGACCTGACGGCCGTCAACAAGGCGGCCATGATGGAGCTGCCGGCCGCCAAGAAGTGGCAGATCTACTGCAGCCGCCGCCCGCCGCCGGGCCAGGCTCTGCCGCCAACCTCCGCGCCCGACCCAGACGATTACGTCAAGGCGCTCAACGACATCGCCGATGTAAGTTTTACCTTTCAGTCAACGAATTAAAAAGTATCGGGAAGTGGCATACAACGCACCGACTTGAGGCGCTCTATTTGTGAGCATACAGCGCACCCTCTTTCGCGAGCAGTCAGTCCGCCGCACTGCGCCGCTCAGGCAGGTCACGTTTTTGTATCCGTCCGTCCGTAAAAGAGAGAGATAGAATATCATGCATTCGCATACACAAAATATGAGCGTGAAAAGGATAGCTATACGTTACTCGGTTCGAGACGAGAGCATACGAGTGTCAGTCACTGAGAACATGCAGTGGCGACATGCAGGGTTCTAAACCTATCTTGTAACGCATGCATGGCACAAGTCTTTATATGAATACTAGCTTTTGCCCGCGGCTTCGCTCGCGTGAAATTCGTATTTCAAAGAAAGCAAGTAAGTAACTAACGGCCAGGCTTCAAGCTGAGCTGCATTCTGGAAGACAATAAACCTTCTCGAAGAAAGTAAGTAACTAAGGGCGAGGCCGAAGGCCGAGCTGCGTTCAGGAAGACGATAAACCCACTCAAAGGAAGTAAGTAATTGAGGGCGAGGCCGAAGGCCGAGCTGCGTACAGCAAGACTATAAACCTTCTTGAAGAATGTAAGTCACTGAGGGCGAGGCCGAAGGCCGAGCTGCGTTCAGGAAGACGATAACCTTTTCGAAGAAGTAAGTAACAGAGGGCGAGGCCGAAGGCCGAGCTGCGTTCAGGAAAACCATAAACCTTCTCGAAGAAAATAAGTAACTAAGGGCGAGGCCGAAGGGCGAGCTGCGTTCAGGAAGACTAAACATTCTCGAGGAAATTAAGTAATTGAGGGCGAGGCAGAAGGCCGAGCTGCGTTCTGGAAGACGATAAACCTACTCAAAGAAAATAAGTAATTGAGGGTGAGGCCGAAGGCCGAGCTGCGTACAGCAAGACTATAAACCTTCTTGAAGAAAGTAAGTCACTGAGGGCGAGGCCGAAGGCCGAGCTGCGTTCAGGAAGACGATAACCTTTTCGAAGAAGTAAGTAACAGAGGGCGAGGCCGAAGGCCGAGCTGCGTTCAGGAAGACCATAAACCTTCTCGAAGAAAGTAAGTAACTAAGGGCAAGGCCGAAGGCCAAGCTGCGTTCAGGAAGACTATAAACCTTCTCGAATAAATTAAGTAATCGTGGCCAAGGCCGAAGGCCGAGCTGCGTTCAGGAAGACTATAAACCTTCTTGATGAAAGTAAGTACCTACTGAGGGCAAGGCCAAAGGCCGAGCTGCGTTCACAAAGACGATAACCTTTTCGAAGAAAGTAAGTAACAGAGGGCGAGGCCGAAGGCCGAGCTGCGTTCAGGAAGACTATAAACCGTCTTGAAGAAAGTAAGTAACTATCGCCCGTAGTTACTTACTGTCATCGAGAAGGTTTAAGGAGAAGGAAGGAAGACGATAAACCCACTCAAAGGAAGTAAGTAATTGAGGGCGAGGCCGAAGGCCGAGCTGCGTACAGCAAGACTATAAACCTTCTTGAAGAATGTAAGTCACTGAGGGCGAGGCCGAAGGCCGAGCTGCGTTCAGGAAGACGATAACCTTTTCGAAGAAGTAAGTAACAGAGGGCGAGGCCGAAGGCCGAGCTGCGTTCAGGAAAACCATAAACCTTCTCGAAGAAAATAAGTAACTAAGGGCGAGGCCGAAGGGCGAGCTGCGTTCAGGAAGACTAAACATTCTCGAGGAAATTAAGTAATTGAGGGCGAGGCAGAAGGCCGAGCTGCGTTCTGGAAGACGATAAACCTACTCAAAGAAAATAAGTAATTGAGGGTGAGGCCGAAGGCCGAGCTGCGTACAGCAAGACTATAAACCTTCTTGAAGAAAGTAAGTCACTGAGGGCGAGGCCGAAGGCCGAGCTGCGTTCAGGAAGACGATAACCTTTTCGAAGAAGTAAGTAACAGAGGGCGAGGCCGAAGGCCGAGCTGCGTTCAGGAAGACCATAAACCTTCTCGAAGAAAGTAAGTAACTAAGGGCAAGGCCGAAGGCCAAGCTGCGTTCAGGAAGACTATAAACCTTCTCGAATAAATTAAGTAATCGTGGCCAAGGCCGAAGGCCGAGCTGCGTTCAGGAAGACTATAAACCTTCTTGATGAAAGTAAGTACCTACTGAGGGCAAGGCCAAAGGCCGAGCTGCGTTCACAAAGACGATAACCTTTTCGAAGAAAGTAAGTAACAGAGGGCGAGGCCGAAGGCCGAGCTGCGTTCAGGAAGACTATAAACCGTCTTGAAGAAAGTAAGTAACTATCGCCCGTAGTTACTTACTGTCATCGAGAAGGTTTAGTGTCTTCCAGAATACAGCTTGGCCTTCGGCCACGCCCTTAGTTACTTACTTTCTTCGAGAAGGCTTATAGTCTTCCTGAACGGAGCTCGACCTTAGGCCTCGCCCTCAGTTACTTACTTTCTTCGAGAACTTGTTCGAGAAGGTTGAAGGTCTTCCTGAACGCAGCTCGGCCTTCGGCCTCGCCCTTTGTTGCTTATTTTCTTCGAAAAGGTTTAACCTCTTCCTGAACGCAGCTCTGCCTTCGGCCTCGCCTTTAGTATGTTACTTACTTTCTTTGAGAATGTTTATTGTTTTTATCTGAATCCAGTTCGCCCTCCGGTCCCGGCCTAAGTTACTTAGTTTCTTCTTTTGAAATACGAATTTCACGCGAGCGAATCCGCGGGAAAAAGCTATCGATATTAAAATAAGAAAATTCAATTAAAATAAATCAAAAATCAACTTTAGATACCTACCTAACTAAGTAAAATACTTCACATATTAGCATAACCGGAACTGAATTTTATTTAGCCTATCCTGTGTCTCGTATAGCTAAATGTGCGTGTAGTAATTTTAATCGAATTTAGATGATCGGCTTAAATTTTATGGAGGAAATTCATACAAACATATTCGCCTCGCCCCGCTGCCCCTCGCTGAGAGAAGCGCAGGGCTTCTCTCAAGACATTCTCATCGTCGTAACTTTTAAACTATTTGTCCAAATTACTTAGTGTAACAGCCAAAGTTTATCTACTTTAAATACCAGAAGCGATAAAAGTACGTATTTTGATATTACATTGCATTGTAAATACAGTATCCAATTTAAATGTATTTTTGGTTCATTATTTTGGCTATAGTGGCTTCCACATAAAAGTAGATATATGCTGTCGCGGACTTTTTTTTAGAACTATTTTAGAGAAACAACCTCACCATACACTATCTTCGTGTAACTCTAATGGTTTATGCAGCGCACGCCGAGATAGCTCTCAGAAAGCAGGATTTTTTCCGACTTACTTGACATTTATCGATATTTGGGCAATTTTACACAATGTCTTTATAAATTATAGCCTTTTTGATGTATAAGCTATAGTACTGTAAAGGCTCATCAAAATCTGTTTAGTAGTTTTTGCGTGAAAGAGGAATATAGTGCGGCTGCTCGGTTCGCTGTTGAGTTTATAGGCCGAGCCTCCCCCGCGCCGCCGCCAACTACCGCTCGCTCGGTAAATACCTATGTATAGTACTAAGGCGCGCGGATTGAACATATCGGTTTGTATGGGAGCCACATCTTACCGTAACCAGAACTTAATTTTATCTACCCTATCCTGTGTCCCATATAGTTAAATGTGCTTGTACAAAGTTTCATCGAATTTGGATCATCGGTTTAAGAGTTATGGCGGAACATACATACATACATACAGAAAAGATTTCTAAAAATCGTCAATTTAGCTTTAGTATCATACATAGAGGCTACAAACTCAATATTTCCTAAAACAAAGTAACTTACTCCATGACCACCCCTTACAGATTTATTATTAGTATTGATAAAGGGACACGCGCAAGCCGCGACGTACAACGTTCAAGTATACGGATTCTAATTTGGAATGTACAATCGTTGTCTCCCTTATACGTATCAAATTGCCATTTAACCGTGTTACTCTATCGACGTTCACAGAGCGGAAACGTAACATGATATGTATGAGGCGCTCGCGCACTTACGCTGTTTTAAATATTGGCAATATATAGAAGAACTCCAATCGCACTATCCCTTTTCCGTTCACGGAATTTGCATCTGCACGTCTTATTCTAGCCTATGTTACGTGTGTGTGTAACATTTTAGCTTAGTGTGCATCTGTGAGACAGATTCTCTTTCTACCGGTAAAATGTATAACGAGGGCCCGTCCAGAAAGTAGAATGTCGTTGCTTTCAGTCCCATTTTGGACCCACTGCTGGAGATACACCTATCCCAATACTTCTCCAACCCTCACGGCCTTCGGAGGTACGAAGCCGCGACTTTCCGCGTAAATACTTGAATTGTTGTCGTCCCACCTGACGAGTGGTCTTCCTGTCAATTGCGTGAAACCTGCCTCTCTACCGGCGTTGCGTTACTCACTCGCCGATGTGAGTATGAGAAACGATCTCACTCAACCAATCAGAAGGCGTTCGCTAAGGCATCTCGCCTGGTTATTTGTTGAAATATGCAAGTATTTGTGTGAGTTAGCGAGTGAGTTAACGGTAGACTTTTTGATCAATTCTCGCTTTCTCATTGGTTCCGCAAATGCGATTGGCTACTATTCCCTACAACCTCAAATGAAATCGGTTCAACTTCAACTGCTTTTAACAACTATTGTACTCCAGAGAATTCGATTTTATCTGTGATACCTAGTCCAGCTGTTATTCAGTTCATCCCAAAACTAAGAAGAATTTTCTAAATTTGATTTTTCAGGCGTTCAGCAACGGCGAGGGCCCAATGCCCGAAGGTGCATTCACACTGGTGGAGGGTCTGAAGACAGCGCTGCGGACGCGCGCACACAGCTTCGTGCTCCGCTTCACGCGGCTCGGCGGTCTAGCGGCGCTGCTGAGCGCGCTGCAGCGCTTGCCGCGCAGCGAGCACGCGGCACATCACACCCTCATCACGTGCATTAAAGCGCTCATGAACAATTCGGTGAGTGCTGTTGCTGATGTTGAAATCACCTGCGCTGTATTGCAAGTCGCTATACCAAGGCAAGTCTTTTTTGCAGTCCCACTCGGTCGTGTGTGAGTTGTAATGGTGTACTACTAGGAAGGATTATTATGTGTACTTGTTGAGGAACATTCTATGTATTATATCAACCTCGATAGCTCAGTGGTGCAGACAGTTGACTGTCGCTATTGATTGTTAAGTAACGCTGGGCCGGTCAGTACTTGGATGGGTGACCGCTCGACTGTTGGAGGATGACCGTGGTTCGGATTCCACGTAAACTGTAGGTCTCTATCCTTCTTACCTTACTAGGTAGTAGGGTTCAACCCGCCCGGGTCGGTACCACTGAATGAAACGTCTCGGTCCAAACGGATAAGTAAATAATTTTTGCTTTCCGTCCAGTTCAGTGTAGCCGGCACGACGGAAGGGCAGTAGGTACTGACATGGCACCTAGTTCACCCGGTGTTATGGGCTGACATCACGGATGTTGTAGGTGATGTTGCCAACCGTGTCAGTTTCCATAAAAAAATAGGTTGATTGGAAGAAATCACTAATAGTGATAAGTCTGCCTGTTTGCGTTATTATATCTGTTATGTGTTTCTTTTATTATTCTTATTGTTGAAATAAATAATTTTATGTTCTATATTCTAATTCTTCTATTTTCAAGAACACCAACCACGCCACCACAAGAAGGCGCTAATCTCGGAAGGCCTTTTTCCGGACTTTACCCAATTTGGTTGGCGCCTCTTCGAGAGTGAAATTAGCAGTGTCTGAGTCTCCAACCTAAATTCGTAAATTCTTAAATTCGATAAAACATAAATTCGTGCACTATAAAAATACTAAGCATCCTTGCTGGTGTAAAATTAATTATACATACGTGTCTGTAACTGCGCAACGCTTACCGAAATCCCTTTTACAGAGTCCTAAACTACCCTTGTACTCTAATCGACCAAACTACCATGATTACTTTCAGACTGGTCGCGCACACGTACTCGCCCACCCAAGCAGTATCGACCTCATCGCGCAGTCCCTCGACACAGAGAACATAAAGACAAAGATTGCAGCGCTTGAGATACTGGGCGCTGTCTGTCTCGTGCCTGGCGGTCATAAGAAGGTTTGTTGGTATTAGAATAAGCACAAAAATGAAGGTTATCTGGATGAGAATAAGCGAATTACCAGTCATTTCTAGATAGGTAGTTTACACCAGAAGAGATACAATGATCAGAACTTGATTAAGCTATTTGAATGCCCTAGCCACTGTCGACTGTAGGCACTGTCGACTCGTGGTGCCTTTCGCGCGCTTTTGTACATAGCGGTGACACCCTTTGACTTGTGGCTAGTGTGTCGTAGGGTAAATTCTACCTATACCTAGCTCTAATATTCTCTTGCAATATACATAGCTTAAATCTGCCTGTTCTAAACAATCACACTCTGGCATTACTGCGCCACCGCAGGAGTGTCCCCCTTGGCGTACAGGCAACATTTTGTACTCTATCGTTGTACCATTTTACATAGAGCGATTACACAAATCTCACGCAGGTTCTAGAGGCGATGATCCACTACCAGAAATACGCTTGTGAGCGCGCGCGCTTCCAAGGCATCATCAACGACCTGGACCGCTCTACCGGCGCCTACCGCGATGAGGTTGCCCTCAAGACTGCCATAATGTCTTTCATCAACGCCGTCCTCAACTACGGAGCGGGAGAGGAGAGCCTTGAGTTCAGACTCCATCTCCGATACGAGTTCCTCATGCTTGGGATACAGCCTGGTGCGTGTTGCTTCTAGTTTTCCTTTAAGAATTCTCGTTCCTATGTATATTAGGAAATTACGATGGTACATCGTGAACCACAAATGAAACATCACTCTGCCTGCACTCATATGCAGTTAAAAGTTTCATAGTCTTTATGACAATTCAAATAAATAAAAAACTGGCGAACAATAGATTCCGCATTCTTCCCAACTGAAATAATATCTCAGCAATCCCCAATTTCCAACTGATCTCCTTTCCTTAATCTGAGAAAATGTGTGTTGAATGTCGGAGTTGCTTACATAGAGTGCATTGTAGTTTTGGCCTGTATTAAGGCTAATCGGACTGAGGGTTTTATCCAGTGCAGCCTTCTCCAAACTATCTGAAGTCTGCAAAGGCTGAATGATTATCTTTTCAGATGCAAAAGTTACCTAATCAATTCAACCTTTGAGTAAGTAACGATTTCTCTTCCGTCTGATTTTACCTTGTTCCTCAAACCTTTCCATTCTGTTTCCAGTGATCGAAAAGCTCCGAACGCACGAGAACGAGACACTCGACCGGCACATCGACTTCTTCGAGATGGTTCGCACCGAGGACGAGCGCGAACTGGCGCGAAAGTTCGAGAAGACACACATCGACACCAAGAGCGCAACAGCCATGTTCGACGTACTGCGTCGCAAGCTTAGTCACACCGCCGCCTATACACATTTCCTCTCTATGATGGAGCATTTCCTTCTGTTACCCCGTGAGTTGCTCTTCAGATATTGTTATAGCAAGCACCGCATAATAATGTTGCTTCTGAATTTGGTGAGCTCCTTTCTTAGAAAACACTGTTTCAAGGCCCCTTATTGTTCTCTAGTCTGATATTGATATTTACCACTAAAATTACGATAGTCGTAAGAAAGCAATCCTGGTATGACAAGCTCACATTAGACACATTAGGGCATGAATCCTTTGGATTGGAGTAAGAAAATCACTTACTACTTAGTACCTATCACAAATTCACCACATCAGTTCAGTTTAGCAGTCAGTCAAAGAATACAGTCACCCATAATTAAGGCTGGTGAAATTCACAGGACATTGACACGACGAGGTCTTTCGTAGATCTTCGTCAAATTGTGGCCATGTGGCAATGAGACATTTTGTTGTCTCAATTCAGTATTTACATTCCCACTTTATGTTGTTGCAGTGGAGTACAACCCCCACAGCCAGCACTGGCTCCTTCTAGACCGCATCGTGCAGCAGATCGTACTGCAGCAGAACAACTCGGCCATGTCCACCAGCTCCCAGGAGAACGTCTCCACAATCTCCGTGGAACAGAAGAGCGAGAAGACTGACTCCAGCACTACGATCAATAAGGTCACTTTTTGCATGAAGTCATCAATGAGACCATTTAGCTTAGTTTCGATAGCACAGCCTTGAAAATAAAGACAAGCTACAACAGCGGGTAATGCAAGGTTACAATGTATGTGTATCACACGAGTCAGTAAGCCTGGATACGAAATACGGCATCGTTTGTATGAGAACCGAGGTAGCCGCCAAAGGGGTGTGAAGTCTGAGGCGGGAGCGGCGCATGGAACGCCGTGATTGGCCGAGCGAGTAGGTAGCCAAGTGACGCCAGTCTTCCATACGTTTGAACGGGATTCATACAATAAGTCGCTCATTGTGTCGGTTCGCGATGAAAAGATGAAACGGATTTAACAATATTTAACCCTTCTTTACATAAAGGGAATAATATAACTTTCTCTTAAATGAACAAAGGTCACAATTTTGCGAATTTGCAGATTTTCGCATAAACACGATAATAGTTCTAAGTTCTGAGATACCTCGGATACTTTATTATAAATCTACATAAAATTTCCAAAACAATGATATGTAAGACCTCGTACATTGGTATTATCTTATTGGAGTATTTGTTATTGGAATTTTCCAAAATTAAAAAAATAATGTTAGAAAGTCGAAAAGTTTTGTAACCAAAAAAAATATAATTATATTATTAACAACTATTTGCTAATTACTTAGCCAACGATATGACAAATTATATTGCAATATGACTTCGCGAAAAATTCGCGAAAATCTACCCTACCATGTCAATTATTTTTAATTCTCCTAAATATCCGCGATCTGATATTCCCGGTAGTGTTGTTAATTAATTCGAAAAAGCATTAATTTAATTCACTTGCGAATCTTACGCCATTAACATGCTAACGTTAAATGCTAAATGCGAATGCGAAAAATATCGCTCGACAGTTCATGATGGAATGAAAACACACAATGAATGTCTTATACACGGTGTTGCAACCCCAACCGTAAAACCCGAAAGGGGGTGATTCTTTACGTGAAATAACCACAACTTTTGTTGTACGACTTTTTAATTTGAAGAAAAAAAATTTTTTTTCTCCATACATTTTGAGAATATGCATTTAAAATATTTACGGAAAAAAAATTTTTTTTTGTTAAAAAAAATGTTTTCGCCACATAAGTTGTTTAGTTTCACATATAGAATAACCCCCTTATGTCAGTTAGAAATATTACGGGGGCAACTGCAACACCGTGTATATGAAGTGCGAATTCTGAGAGAAGAGTATCAGAAGAGCGAATAAATAATAGAATACACTGTGCAGGTGTTTTTTGCGATTTAAGCAAAGCATTTGACTGTGTTAATCATAATAAACTTATAAATAAACTTGAATATTATGGTGTAAGAGGGCTACAACTTGAACTTTTTAAGGACTACCTGAAGAACAGAAAGCAGTATGTAGAAGTTTCATATATAAACGAAAAAAATGAAATCACTACGGCAAAGTCTGAAGTAGCTAATGTAACAATCGGTGTGCCGCAGGGTTCAGTTTTAGGGCCTTTACTATTTTTAATTTTTATCAACGATTTGCCAAATAATGTATCAAATAATGTGTACCTTTTTGCAGATGATACGAGTGGAATTATTGCGTCAAATAATAAACACGACCTTAACGAAAAAATAAAATTATGTATAAAAGAATTAGAACATTGGTTCATGTGTAATAATTTAATGTTAAATAAGAAGAAGTCCAACTACATGATATTTAAAAAATCTAAATTATATATAGATCCAGACACAAGTGATTTAGAATTAGTAAAATGTGATACAGTAGTTTTTTTAGGTATAACGTTCGATTGTTTGATGTCTTTCAACGCACATGTAGAAAAAATTGAAACCAAAATAGCGAGAGCATGTTTTGCAATTAGATCGATAAAAGGTGAAGTGGATCAAAGTACGTTAAGAACAGTTTATTTTAGCTATATCGAATCTATTCTTAGGTATGGACTAGAAGCATGGGGTAACAATGCCAATGTGAAGAACAGTCTTTTATTGTTGCAAAAAAAAGCTATTAGAATAATATGTAATGCTAAATACGACGACACATGCCGACCTTTATTCGTAAAATTAAACATAATGACTGTAATATCATTATATATATATATAAATTGTATTGAGGTCTACAAAGGAAAAAACCAAATGGATACGGTTGGACAATTTGGCTATAATTTACGAAATAAGGATGATATTCGACCACCAGGTCCCAAAAGTATAATTTTCAAAAATTCATCAAATTACTTGGCAGTAAAATTGTACAATCATTTAAATGACTCGATTAAAGGGAGTGAAACTTTAGAAATATTAAAAAAACAACTAAAAAGCTATCTAGTCAATCGGCCATATTATGATATAGAAGAGTATTTTAAGAATTTTAAGTGCAATTTTAATTAATTTGATTAATAATATGTAAATTAAGTAAATTTTTCAGGGTTCTAGTCTTTATTGTAAGTTTTTATTAGATTAAGATTTTATATTACTTAACTATTATTGTAATTATTTTTTTGTTTATTAATAATATGTAAATTAAGTAATTTTTTCAGGATTCTAGTCTATAATGTAAGTTTTTATTAGATTAAGATTTTATATTACTTAGCTATTATTATAATTATTATTTTTGTTTTTTTTTTAACAGCTATGTACAGCTCCTCGGAGTTTTTTATTGCATAATAAACAATACAATACAATACAATTCACTCAAGCGTGTGAATAAACCAAAACAAAAGTTCATGTGATAGATGGATAGATCTCACCGAGGCCTGAAGTTTGAGTACCAACACGATGGGTCTAGCACCAGTGGTTCTTGAGTTATGACCAAAACAAAAGTTCATGTGACAGATGGATAGATCTCACCGAGACCTGAAGTTTGAGTACCAACACGATGGGTCTAGCACCAGTGGTTCTCGAGTTATGACCAAAACAAAAGTTAATGTGACAGATGGATAAATCTCATCGAGACGTTCAGATTGAGTACCAACACGATGGGTCTAAGTCCATTGGTTCTCGAGATATGACCAAAACAAATTATCACGTGATAGATGGGTAGATCTCATCGAGACGTTCAGTTTGAGTACCAACACGATGGGTCTAAGTTCAGTGGTTCTCGAGATATGACCAAAACAAATTATCACGTGACAGATGGGTAGATCTTACCGAGACGTTCAGTTTGAGTACCAACACGATGGGTCTAAGTCCAGTGGTTCTGTAGATATGACCAAAACTAATGATCACGTGACAGATGATAATTCCGACCCCTCACTCGCATGATCGCATCGCATTTCGCATTTAGATGCTAGCTAGCTAGCTAGCAGCGGAGCGCAGGCGCTATATAGCATTTAGCATTTAGCAGTACCACAGATAAATAGCACATACTTCATTGCTTTGTGCGTTCCAAAACAAACGAACCAACAAAGTTTTACGAACGCAACAGCAATGCTAACTAAAATTAAATGTGATTATTGCTTAGCATTTAGCATTAATTTTTATTCATCAGGGCGCTTAGCAGTGCTAAATGCTAACGGGGTATTCATTATGAATTAATTTTGTTAATGCTAAGCATAACAAGACTAATTCCCGGTAGACGCATGACCTAAAGTAATTAATTCCTTTAGAGTCGCTCAAAAGTAAAAACCGGTAGGTACTGGTTGAATGAAAAAAGCGCGATAAACGAATATTGAACGAGGAAACCTGCTGAGGTTGACTAGAAGAAATGTCCTTTGGCAATAAGGCAGAATGCATGAAATATCTGTATACATTTAACATACATATTTATCAATAAACAAAAAAAATTACAAGAGCTAACTGCATCCAACACGATAGTCGACCTATGGTGGGTAAGCAGAAAAGAGCTCTCCATACATATTTACGCCGATGTTTGTTACTGAAATTCAAGCAAAAAATGCTATCAAATTGAATGAAAGTACTTACTCGTGAAAGGTGACTCCATCTGTGTTCAAGTTTGAATTTTTCGACGACTTTTTGCACCAAAGCACTGCACAATGAGGCATTTTGTGACAGACGCGCACGTTCGCTCCGCCTGAGCGGCGGACGGAGACTAAGATCGGTCGCCGGCGCTAGACTGACGCGCTGGCGCGTGTGCGCCGACGCGCGGCTACCCCTGTCCTCCTATGTATAGCGCCTCCAGGCTTACTGACTCGTGGTGTATCATGATAGCCTATCCTCCCGTGCAAATATTTTATTTAATACCGCTTTTGTCTGCTGTCATTGTTGCTTTTGAGAAGATCAGAGGCCCAGCCTGTTGGGACATGTTGGCTGTGATTCTTTATACTTTCTGTGCTCTGCTTATTTATTTCATTCCCGGCGAGTTTTCACGAATCACGGTACTTGCTATGTTTCTGAGAACCTTATTTGGTTAAGTATTTCCTAAATGTGACATTCATGAATTAACTTAAGTCTCGTAAATTAACTACTTAATAGAACAGTCTTAACATGGCCTTAATTATTGCAGAGTGGTCCATTCAACCCAGACGTGGCTCCCCTAGAGATCAACGTATCAGAGATCGTGCAACTGCTGGCCAAGGAGGAGGAACTCCTGGCTGCTCGCGGACGTGCTGATGCCCTCGAGAAGGAGAATATTGACATGGCTACTGACCTTGCGAAGAAGGTATGTAACAACTTTCTGTGATTATTTCTATTTGAGGAACTTGTTTCCCACTACCTCACCATATTCACTCGCGAGGTGCTCTAATTTGTGGTCCCCACAAGAGTTCTTCGAACTGTGCTTTTACCGCACGAAACCTTTCCCTACTTCTCGTACAATCCCTGCATCAAGCTCGTGGAAAAATAGTCATTCTCTAAAGACAATTAGTTCGCGTACAATCTCGAGTAACACCACCTCTGTAATGAAAAAAGTACCCTTCCAACCTCGAACTCAGTCAATTGAACGCAAAGTGTCTGTCATCAACTCATCATTGTATAGCTATATTATGATACAAGAACTAGAACTTCATCGTCGCTATATTTTGCAGGAGAAACAACTGGACCAGCAGGGCCAGGAGCGCGAAGAGCTGGAGTCCGGCTGCAGTCGGCTGAAGGAGCGACTGGAGAAGGAGACGGCGGCTCACATGGAGGCGGCGGAGCGGGCGCGCGCTGCCGCCTACAGGGCGCACCAGCTGGAGCAGCAGGTGACTATTGGTTACTGCAGCAGGTAGGTTGTCACAGCTGGAGTCCGGCTGCAGTCGGCTGAAGGAGCGACTGGAGAAGGAGACGGCGGCTCACATGGAGGCGGCGGAGCGGGCGCGCGCCGCCGCCTACAGGGCGCACCAGCTGGAGCAGCAGGTGACTATTGGTTACTGCAGCAGGTAGGTTGTCACACCTGGAGTCCGGCTGCAGTCGGCTGAAGGAGCGACTGGAGAAGGAGACGGCGGCTCACATGGATGCGGCGGAGCGGGCGCGCGCCGCCGCCTAAAGGGCGCACCAGCTGGAGCAGCAGGTGACTATTGGTTACTGCAGCAGGTAGGTTATCACACCTGGAGTCCGGCTGCAGTCGGCTGAAGGAGCGACTGGAGAAGGAGACGGCGGCTCACATGATGGCGGCGGAGCGGGCGCGCGCCGCCGCCTACAGGGCGCACCAGCTGGAGCAGCAGGTGACTATTGGTTACTGCAGCAGGTAGGTTGTCACACCTGGAGTCCGGCTGCAGTCGGCTGAAGGAGCGACTGGAGAAGAAGACGGCGGCTCACATGGAGGCGGCGGAGCGGGCGCGCGCCGCCGCCTACAGGGCGCACCAGCTGGAGCAGCAGGTGACTATTGGTTACTGCAGCAGGTAGGTTGTCACACCTGGAGTCCGGCTGCAGTCGGCTGAAGGAGCGACTGGAGAAGAAGACGGCGGCTCACATGGAGGCGGCGGAGCGGGCGCGCGCCGCCGCCTACAGGGCGCACCAGCTGGAGCAGCAGGTGACTATTGGTTACTGCAGCAGGTAGGTTGTCACAGCTGGAGTCCGCCTGAAGAAGGAGATGGCGGCCTACATGGCAAATCTGGTGATTACTGGTTAAGTACTGTAGCAGGTGAGCCGGCAAAGCTTAATTCAGCTGGAGAAGGAGAAAGTCGTTCACATGGCGAACTACAGAGCGCACCTGCTTGTGTCAAAGAATGGGGAATAAAGTTTGTCTGTTTTTGTTTTCCGCAGCTGAGTCAAGAAAGGAGCGAGAGGTCGAGGTTTGAGAAACTAGTCAGTGAAGGAAGCATTCCCGATGATGCTAAGGTACTGTTCTACAATACATCCGCCAATTGATATATTGAGTTTTACCATAGTCTTACTTATTAAGTTCAGAGTAATATCTAAACAATTATATATAACAATTTCCTTGGCAATCTTGAACAAATCTAACCTAACATCTGAAAAGGCCACGCATCACTTCCCGTAGTCAGTCAGCCAATTCATTCTAATTCAAGCAGAGCTTCAATATTTTCTTTCGGTTCGGTAATGGTATTAAAGAGTACCAGGACCGACGAAATCACGACAAACCATTCAGGGCAAGAGTTTACCTTGAATAATTTGTCGTGCTTTCTTGCATCGCAACTCAAAAAACAAAACCTCCCCAGGTGAGCAACCTCAAAAGCGCCGTGATCGAGACGTGCGCAGTGCCGCCCCCGCCTCCTCCGCCTTCATTCCTTCCACCACCACCGCCCGCCCCGCCCGCCCCACTACCGCCCCTATCCGGCCCCGCGCCTCCGCCTCCGCAACAACTCCGGCCGAAGAAAGATGTCCCGAGACCAGGAAACCCTCTGAAGTCTTTCAACTGGAGCAAGCTGCCCGATGCCAAGGTGCATGGAACTATATGGCAAGAGCTGGATGATACCAAATTGTACAACGCGATGGATCTTCAGGCGATTGACAAGATGTTCTGCGCTTACCAGAAGAATGGCGTTCAGGTTTGTAATTATATTTTGTTGGTGTTCCATTAATTCAAACTTTAAAATGGTCAAATATGTTTGTAAGTATTTTTCATACCTCTTTTTTAGGGTTCCAAAAACACATTTTTATAACGGAGAAATCCATTTTAATAGATAAACATTGTACGTACACCTTTAAACAGATCAGTATCTCTTACATAAATTAACCATACAATGAGTTTTTCTATGAGTTGGCATACTTTTTTGTGCTTTACAGAATGAAGGATCAGTGGAAGACCTGAGGCAACTGGGAGCGAAGCCGAGGACTAAGATTCTTTCGGTGATCGACGGCAGACGCGCTCAGAACTGCACCATTCTACTGTCCAAACTTAAGATGACAGATGAAGAGATATGCAGGTACGCCAACACCAACACTTGCAACTTTCTTATTCAAATGCCTTATTCTTATGCGAAGCCGAAATAAAAGAAAAAAATACATCCCAACCAGGATCTGGACCTCAACCTGAACCTCTGGCACGAGCCGCCAACGCGTTACCAATTTCTGCATTCTTCTAGTGTCCGACGTCAAATGCGACTTTGCCGACGACGGTACCATAAGATTCAAGGAATCGTGCAAGTTTTCGTGCTGTTTATCTGTCTGGCTGTCTGGAGGAAACCATCTGGTGACCCTTGTGTTTTTTTTATTTTTTATAGAAAGCAAGACGCCCATTGACATTGGTCGTATCCGGAGATTGCTAATGTCATGCCAACCTGACATATGCCTATTCACACCTCTCTTGAAGGATCTGAGGTAGTACTTGGGGGAAATATATGGGAAGGGCAAGTGAGAGCTCTACAAAGCTTACCAGTTCTGTAGAGGAAAGATCTGCACAACCCAATGCATTGTGCAAGGCGACATAATTATGTAAACATGAGTAGGATTGTAATTCTAGCTAAGTCTAATATATTGACTTCATGGGAATTAGTTCCAGGTTCAGCAACTAACCTACAGCCAAAATCTCCACAGAACTGTATTCAAAGAAACAAACTAACCTACAGCCAAAATCTCCACAGAACTGTATTCAAAGTAACAAACTAACCTACAGCTAAAATCTCCACAGAACTGTATTCAAAGAAACGAACTAACCTACAGCCAAAATCTCCACAGAACTGTATTCAAAGAAACAAACTAACCTACAGCCAAAATCTCCACAGAACTGTATTCAAAGTAACAAACTAACCTACAGCTAAAATCTCCACAGAACTGTATTCAAAGAAACAAACTAACCTACAGCCAAAATCTCCACAGAACTGTATTCAAAGAAACAAACTAACCTACATCCAAAATCTCCACAGAACTGTATTCAAAGAAACAAACTAACCTACAGCCAAAATCTCCACAGAACTGTATTCAAAGAAACAAACTAACCTACAGCCAAAATCTCCACAGAACTGTATTCAAAGAAACAAACTAACCTACAGCCAAAATCTCCACAGAACTGTATTCAAAGAAACAAACTAACCTACAGCCAAAATCTCCACAGAACTGTATTCAAAGAAACAAACTAACCTACAGCCAAAATCTCCACAGAACTGTATTCAAAGAAACAAACTAACCTACAGCCAAAATCTCCACAGAACTGTATTCAAAGAAACAAACTAACCTACAGCCAAAATCTCCACAGAACTGTATTCAAAGTAACAAACTAACCTACAGCTAAAATCTCCACAGAACTGTATTCAAAGAAACGAACTAACCTACAGCCAAAATCTCCACAGAACTGTATTCAAAGAAACAAACTAACCTACAGCCAAAATCTCCACAGAACTGTATTCAAAGAAACAAACTAACCTACAGCCAAAATCTCCACAGAACTGTATTCAAAGAAACAAACTAACCTACAGCCAAAATCTCCACAGAACTGTATTCAAAGAAACAAACTAACCTACAGCTAAAATCTCCACAGAACTGTATTGAAAGAAACAATATTTAACTTTGCATACCTACGAGAACATGTATGTTGGTCTGCAGAGCGATTCTCCGGATGGACAGCGCGGAGCAGCTGCCGATCGACATGGTGGAGCAGCTGGCCAAGTTCACGCCGAGCGCTGAGGAGGCGGCGCTGTTGGAGGAGCACCAGGACGAACTCGACAACATGGCGCGCGCCGACCGCTTCCTCTACGAGATCTCCAAGTATACCATACCATAATATGCTCTAACTTTATTAGGGTGCCACAAGCCAATATTACTGTCCAATCAGTTTCTCAAGAGGTGGCGCTACTACTCGCTGTTGTGCTCTTTTATTAATAGATGGCGCTTTTATGACTTTTCGTACAAGTGGTGTCTATTATAATTATAATATAACAAAACTAAAATGCTCACAGAACCAGCGACGCAGCGAAGAAACTGAGACCCGGCTCTAGTTTTTTTTTCAATAACATGCTTGCTTTATTTTCATACTGACACTGCATTTATTTGGTTAAAAATAATTATTTCCTACTGGTATAGGAAATAATTATTTTTAGTACAGTAGGGCGACAGTTTCGTCGTTGGTCAAATTGTTAGACTAATTGAGCTACCCAGTTTAGAAGGAAGTTAACTACTATTGTGGAAGCTCCAGAAAGTTCCAGCAAGTTCCAGCTTTTGGTCTCACAACTATCTATGTGCCATAGCTCCAGTTTTCTAAATATCACTACAATTCCTACCTTAAACTGTTTTCTCTCCGCCAGAATCCCGCACTACCAGCAGCGAGTGCGAACGTTGCTGTTCAAGAAGAAGTTCCCCGCAGCGGCTACGGAGGCGACAGCGCGCGCCTCCACCGTGCTGCGCGCCGCGCGGGACCTCACGCGCTCGCGGCGCCTCCGCACGCTGCTCGAGATTGTACTCTGCATAGGCAACTATATGAACAGGTTTGTCTGATCTGCAACTAAAGCTATGTACACACACGCGAGCGTACGCGCTGTGGAGGCCCAGATGCTTGCGTGTGTGTACATAGCTTACCATAGACAACTCTAAAAAACAATCATGGTATAAATAAACTGAATGAAACGTCGGTTGAAACGGCTATGTAAATAGTTTGTGTTTTCCGACCAGTTCAGTGTAGCCGGCACGATCAAAGGGGGAAGCACTGACATGGCACCTATTTCACCCGGTGTTATGGGCTGACATCACGGACGTTGTAGGTGATGTAGCCAACCGTGTCAGTTTCCATAAAAAAAAAAATACAAAAAAAAATGGTAATCACTCTCTTTTGCATTCTCTTAATGCTTTAATTTTCCTCTCTTATACTTTACTGACCCTCTAAAGGTTAATTGGAAGAAATCCATGTAAGGGATAAGTCTGCCATTGCCCCTCATTCAAATTATATATCGAGACTAGCTTTTGCCCGCGGCTTCGCTCGCGTGAAATTCGTATTTCAAAGAAAGAAAGTAAGTAACTAAGGGCGAGCTGGGTTCAGGTAAACGATAAACCGTCTCGAAGAAAGTGAGTAACTTTTTGAGGCCGAAGGCCGAGCTGCGTTCAGGAAGAGGATAAACCATCTTTAAGAAAGTAAGTAACAAAGGGCGAGGCCGAAGGCCGAGCTGCGTTCAGGAAGAGGGTAACCTTTTCGAAGAAAGTAAGTAACTATGGGCAAGGCCGAAGGCCGAGCTGCGTTCAGGATGAGGGTAAACTTTTCGAAGAAAGTAACTAACAGAGGGCGAGGCCGAAGGCCGAGCTGCGTTCAGGAAAACGATAAACCTTCTCGAAGACAGTAAGTAACTATGAGCGAGGCCGAAGGCCGAGCTGCGTTCAGGAAGAGGATAACCTTTTCGAAGAAAGTAAGTAACAGAGGGCGAGACCGAAGGCCGAGCTGCGTTCAGGAAGACCATAAATCTTCTCGAAGAAAGTAACTTCCTTGTTACTTACTTTCTTCGAAAAGGTTTGTCCTCTTCCTGAACACATCTCGGCTTTCGGCCTCGCCCATAGTTACTTACTGTCTTCGAGAATTTTTCGTCTTCCTGAACGCAGCCGGCCTTCGGCCTCGCCCATAGTTACTTACTGTCTTCGAAAAGGTTTATCGTCTTCCTGAACGCAGCTAGGCCTTCGGCCTCGCCCTCTGTTACTTACTTTCTTCGAAAAGGTTATCCTCTTCCTGAAAGCAGCTCGGCCTTCGGCCTCGCCCATAGTTACTTACTGTCTTCGAGAAGGTTTATCGTTTTCCTGAACGCAGCTCGGCCTTCGGCCTCGCCCTCTGTTACTTACTTTCTTCGAAAAGTTTACCCTCATCCTGAACGCAGCTCGGCCTTCGGCCTCGCCCATAGTTACTTACTGTCTTCGAGAAGGTTTATCGTTTTCCTGAACGCAGCTCGGCCTTCGGCCTTGCCCATAGTTACTTACTTTCTTCAAAAAGGTTATCCTCTTCCTGAACGCAGCTCGGCCTTCGGCCTCGCCCATAGTTACTTACTGTCTTCGAGAAGGTTTATCGTTTTCCTGAACGCAGTTCGGCCTTCGGCCTCGCCCATAGTTACTTACTGTCTTCGAGAAGGTCTATCGTTTTCCTGAACGCAGCTCGGCCTTCGGCCTCGCCCTCTGTTACTTACTTTCTTCGAAAAGTTTACCCTCATCCTGAACGCAGCTCGGCCTTCGGCCTTGCCCATAGTTACTTACTTTCTTCGAAAAGGTTACCCTCTTCCTGAACGCAGCTCGGCCTTCGGCCTCGCCCTTTGTTACTTACTTTCTTAAAGATGGTTTATCCTCTTCCTGAACGCAGCTCGGCCTTCGGCCTCAAAAAGTTACTCACTTTCTTCGAGACGGTTTATGGTTTACCTGAACCCAGCTCGCCCTTAGTTACTTACTTTCTTTCTTTGAAATACGAATTTCACGCGAGCGAAGCCGCGGGCAAAAGCTAGTTATAACAATAAAAACATATGGTACATATCACTACAAAGATGTTTTTTTTTTTTAAATTAACTGCATATTTACTTTTCCTTTAAATAGAACAGAAATTGTTATATTTTAATTTTCCACTATTTTCGCTCTCCTGGACAATTTAGCATTTCGTTAATACAGTGTTTCACTCTGGAGCAGCCGATAGGTTTGCACCTAAAATTAATCAAATAGATACCTAACGAAGTTAACCTACATAATATTATGAATCGAATTAAATAAGAAAGTCTGCTCAAGACCACACACCGCACTCCGCCAGACCGCACCCCGCGCCACTAACCCCCGCCGCGCCGCGCCGCTCTTATTTCGGCGCTTGGAACAATTCGATTTGTATGGGAGCCACATCTTAGCGTAGCCGGAAGTGAATTTTAGTATGCCTATCCTGTGTCCCGTATAGTAAAATGGGCTTGTAGTAAGTTTCATCAAATTCGGATGATGGCTTTAAGAGTTATGGAGGAACATACATACATACATACATACATACATACAGAAAAGATTTCTAAAAATCGTCAATTTAGCTTTAGTATCATACATAGAGGCTACAAACTCAATATTTCCTAAAACAAAGTAACTTACTCCATCACCATCCCTTACAGATTTATTATTAGTATTGATATCTGGTATGGCTCTCATCTGCGAATATCAGCAGATTGCTTGAGGAACTGACTCTCGAACAGGCCACATAAAACTATCCGTTGGAAAAGCAGTCCTGTCTTAAGTCCACTCCGGCCATCTGCAGCGCTTGCCCCTGAGCTTTATTTATAGTCATAGCGAAACAGACTTTAAGGGGGAAATGCAGTCTTTTTAACTCAAATGGGTATTCTGACGGTATTAAAGGGAATACCTTTAATACCGTCAGAAGGTATGAATACCCTGAAACATCTTATTGTTTATTTATGATGAGTAGCTACAATTCAAATTTTCAAGTTCCTACCTTTAAAAAAACCGATACTCCCTTACAACATTTCGCCCCCCATTTCCCCCCCTTAAAATGTGAAAATTTTAAAACCCACGTCATGGTTTATTTATGATGAATAGCTATAATTATGATTTTCAAGTTCCTACCTTTAAGAAAACCGATACTCCCTTACAACATTTCGCCCCCCATTCCCCCCCCCCCCCCCTCCCTTAAAATGTGAAAATCCAAAAACACTGAAACACGGCATTATTTATTTATGATGAATAGCTATAATTATGATTTTCAAGTTCCTACCTTTAAAAAAACCGATACTCCCTTACAAACTGTCACCCCCCATTTCCCCCCCTTAAAATGTAAAAACCCAAAAACCCTGAAACACGTCATGATTTATTTATGATGAATAGCTATAATTATGATTTTCAAGTTCCTACCTGTAAAAAAAACGATACTCCCATACAAACTGTCACCCCTCATTTCCCCCCTTTAAAATGTGAAAATCCAAAAACCCTGAAACACGTCATTATTTATTTATGATGAATAGCTATAATTATTATTTTCAAGTTCCTAGCTTTAAAAAAACCGATACTTCCATACAGACTGTCACCCTCCATTTCCCCCCTTTAAAATGTGAAAATCCAAAAACCCTGAAACACGTCATTATTTATTTATGATGAATAGCTATAATTATGATTTTCAAGTTCCTGCCTTTAAAAAACCCGATACTCCCATACAAACTGTCACCCCCCATTTCCCCCCCTTAAACTTGAAATTTCCAAAAATCCTTTCTTAGCGGATGCTTACGTTATAAAATAAACCTATCTTCCAAGTTTCAGCTTTCTAGACTTAGTAGTTTTGGCTGTGCGTTGATAGATCAGTCAGGACAAACAATTTTATAAGTATAGATGGTTTGTGTAAAATGTTTTTGGAGCAATAAAGTATTCTCTATCTATCTAATCTAGCTCAAAATTTCTGTAGGAAATGCAGAATTATTTGAGATGCTGTAACTTAGAGTCGCAGATTCGAATCCCGCTTACGACTGTCTGGACGAAAGAGTCTGAATTGTTTCTACTGTCATTTATAAAATTGTACGTTTCTATTCTCCCCACAGAGGCGCCCGCGGCAACGCCTCTGGCTTTCGTCTGTCCTCACTGAACAAGCTGGCGGACACCAAGTCGAGCGTGGCCCGCAGCACCACTCTACTGCACTATCTAGTCGAGGTTATGGAGAACCAGGTCCGTTCACAGACTTGTAACACATAAAGACATACCATCACGGCACAGGTATCCTAATAATCGACGTAAGCAGAATAATGGGTGTTCTGCTGCAAGAACTTGTGTAAATTACAGCAGAACACCGACCACCACGTAACAAGGTTAACTTATCCAGCAGCAACTAAGGCACGAAAACCTACCGCATGACTTTAGAAGACCGTCCCAAGGTGAGAGGTCGCTATCCTGCGTCGCCCTTCACCACGGTTTAGGCCTTATTCCTTAGTCGCCTTTTATGACATGCACGGGTAGAGATGTAGTGGGCCTATTCTTTTGAAGTACCAGACCCACAGGGCACTTACTCGACGACACGGGACGATGTTACTTTACTAAAACAGGCACAAGGACACAATTTATACAAAATTATACTATTGGTACCGTTATATCCTAAAACATTTCTTCCTTTTCCAGTTCAAAGACGTTCTACTTCTAGAAGAGGATCTCCCACACGTGCGAGCTGCCGCCAAGGTGTGCGTGGAACAGTTGGACAAGGACGTAAGCGCCCTTCGAGCTGGTCTGCGAGATGTCCAAAAGGAACTGGACTATCACTCATCCGCTGCTGCGCCGGCAAACCCTGGAGACGCTTTCCTGCCTGTCATGAGAGACTTCCACGCTCACGCTGTTTGCACGTTTACACAGCTTGAAGATCTCTTCCAGGTAAGTTTGTGCACGGTACCGTGTGGGGTCGGTACTTCAAAAGAATAGCCCCACTGCATCTCTCCCCGTCGCATGTCGTAAAAGTCGACTAAGGGATAAGAAAATTCGTCAGCCTCGGTAGCTCAGTGGCGCGGTTGGTTAGTCAACTGTTATTAAGCAACGCTGAGCGCGGTCAGTGTTTGGATGGGTGACCGCTCGACCGTTGGAGGCTGACAGTGGTTCGGATTCCACGTTAAACTGTAGGTCCCTTCCCTTCTTACCTTACTAGGTGGTAGGGTTTATCCCGGCCGGGTTGGTACCACCGCACTGAACGAAACGTCGGTCGAAACGGCTATGTAAATAGTTCGTGTTTTCCGTCCAGTTTAGTGTAGCCGACATGAAATGAAGGGAAGCACTGACATGGCACCTAGTTCACCCTGTGTTATGGGCTGACATCACGGATGTTGTAGGTGATGTAGCCAACTGTGTCAGGTTCCATAAAAAAAAAAAGTTTGATTTCTGTACTAAGTACATCGTGTGACTGTTACAGTCTGTAGACTTTCTTCTTACACTACAGCCTCAGAGTTCTGTACTCTGAGACTACAGCTTATTAAAGTAAAAAACCTAATTAGGCAGACCTTTGACTTTGGCAGCCAAAGAGATTTTAATATTCAATAGGTTACAGAGCTAGCATTGGGAACATTTTCATACAAAAACTTTGATCTCCAACCGAACATCGGGCGGATGTGTCACAGTAGTCTATAAATATCACGAGTGACTTATTACCTAGGTAACCTGGTTATTTAAAGAAAAATATTGAAAATGGCGTGCACGGGGAGAGATGCAGTGGGGCTATTCTTTTTAAGTATCGGCCCCACACGGTAGGTTACCTACCGTAGGTACCTTAAAGGCTTAAAAGAAAGTCAAGGTAAAAATAACTAATACTGAATTCAATTATTAAGAAAAAAATTATATATAGGACATGAAGAGCCGCTTGGAGTCGTGCGCGCACGCGTTCGGCGAGGAGGCCTCCACGTCTCCCGAGCAGCTGTTCGGTGCGGTCGACGCGTTCCTCGCGCAGCTGGCTGAAGCGCGCGCCGAGTGTGACGCCGCGCGCCGCAGGCGCAACGAGGATGAACGCAGGCAGCGCCATGAGCAGGAGGTGCTTTGTTTGAATTATTTTTTGTTTTTTTGTTCTTGCATTGCAACAAGGATCTTTTGGCAGGTGGCCTAAATCGGAACTAACGCCGCCCTCTTGGACGCCATCTTGTGAAACGTCACTTTATGAACGGAATGAAACTAACTAAATCCTTGTATCACTTTAGGGTTACTGAAATCCAACGAAAGATAAGTTTTGTATCGTGTGGGGCCGGTACTTTAAAAGAATAGCCCCACTGCATATCTCCCCGTGTATGTCGTAAAAGGCGACTAAGGGATATGACTCCATTCTTATATTACTAGGTTTGACCGGCCCGGGTTGGTACCACCGCACTGAATGAAAGGTCGGTCGAAACGGCTATGTAAATAGTTAGTGTTTTCCGTCCAGTTCAGTGTAGCCGGCACGACCGAAGGGAAGCACTGACGTGGCACCAAGTTCACCCGGTGTTATGGGCTGACATCCCGGATGTTGTAGGCAAGGTAGGTGATGTAGCCATCCGTGTCAAGTTTCCATAAAAAAATAAAATAATAAAGGTTACAAAGCCAAGAACTAATCCACTCAAGTGTGCTCCTTTCTGAACCAGCCTCTATAAACAACATGACCCCAGCAATAGATTTCCATGGCGTCGTCAGGCGAGTCAACAACCGTTATCCATCCATTTAGGGCATCCACATTCGTTCATAAACCACCTTGTAATATTTGATACACTTTGCACCAGTTTGTCAAAAGACGGCGTCGCTGTTGACTGTTTCGCAGCTCGGCCAAGAGATAGCGTCACTAAAAAAATCCCACTTCATGCATCCGTTTCTCCCCGGAGTTGACTAAAATAGGCCACACCCACCGGTGCGAGCGACAGAGTGAGAATTTCATGCATCCGTTTCTCACTCTGTCGCTCGCACCGGTGGGTGTGGCCTATTTTAGTCAACTCCAGGGAGAAACGGATGCATGAAGTCCGGACCTTAGACCTGTTGCGCAGATTATTTCTTTCCTGTTAACAATATTATTATGTTGTGCAGTTGAAGAAACGGACCATGGAGAGGAAACAGGCGTCTAGTTTACTCAGCTCAGTTGGCAAGTCTCTGGGGCTCAACAAGAGCAAAGGTTCCGCGGAATGCAACGGGCACAACGGCGATCCCACCGCCACGAACGGACAAACCAAAGTAAACTTTCACTGTTGTATGATATGTACTATAATTTTATTAGGACGACCGGCCATGCCCAAGGGCGACGGATTAGTAAGTCCAATGCCTAGACCTACACACACCAGACGCTGTATCCCGACAATGGGGGTAAGCATAGTAATCCGTATTGTGCTGCAAATACTCTGGTAAATTCCAGCACGTTTAGCAACACAGATTTAGCAAAGTATTCGGACAAGATCAAGGTCATATTTTGCTATTTGTGTTTTTTTTACCGTCCACTACCTTGAGTGGTCGGAATTGTTGATACGTACCACCGCACTGAATGAAAGGTTGGTCTGCCCAATTCAGTGTAGCCGGCACGACCAAAGGGAACCACTGACGTGACACCTAGTTCACTAAGGTATTTTTTTTTTATGTAAACCAGCATGGGTGGCTGTGCCGAGAGACCAATGGTGCAGTCGACAGAGCCAAAATCACCTCTCCTCGCGAAACCACGCTCAGTTAGGTGCCATGCCAGCAGATTTGCGGACTGTTGCTAGGCTGTCTAGCCCGTTAATACGACGCTTGAAGACACCCAGGTTAAAGGATTCAGGAAATACGCTCGCCAGAAGACAGTTCCACACTCTAGCGGTGCGACAAAGAAGACGATTTAGAGAATCGATTGGTTCTCAAAAGCCCAATGTCAACAACAAAAGGGTGCTGAGTCTCTCTGCGACGAGTCATGCGGAGATAGGACGGGTGGCAGGGAATGGATGCTAGTTCCACAGAGCAGCGTCCGTGATAGTATCTGTAAAACAGACTAAGCGAAAGGTGTTGTGATGTGCTGAAACTGTTTGACGTCTGGTACAATCGGCACCAGACGTCGGCTCCAGTAATTCCCTGAAGAAGCCCGGGACGTAGCCGGCGAAATGTCGACTTATGCAAGTCTTCAGTACCTACCACTGTGTTGTTCCCTAAAAAATTCAAATGAGTTTTACCAGTATGTGTTTGTTCTACACGCAAGAGACTTGTGTACTTATTATTTGAACAGTTAAATGTATTCTTATTCTGTTGCAGGGAGAATTCGACGATCTGATATCAGCACTACGAACGGGCGATGTCTTCGGCGACGACGTCGCAAAGTTCAAACGATCAAGGAAAAGTTCCAAGACCAGCCACAAGGGCAGAGATTCCCCTCCCAGGGTCTGCAGGGAGGATTCCAGGGAACGTCAGACCAAGCATTGAGGACACCGTGGTGTTTGGTCGATTTTCGGTCTCCAAGCGTCGGCTTTCGGCCTTTTAGGTTTTTCTAGGTGCAAAGTGAAATTGCCTAACGAAACGAAGGCCTTTATTTCTAAGCTTATCAGTATTTGACCTGTGGACGCCCAAGGATGTTTGGTTGATTTTTCGTCAGGAAAACTTAAATGTTCAGACAATTTTTGGGTTTTCAAGGTGCACTTGAATGAAAAACAAAATAAATGGACTTAATTTCAGAGACATCCGGGCCATTTGAATGTACATCGCGCACGATTATGACTTTTTGGTCTCGTGTTAGTTAGTTTTGTGTGAGGAAGATGTCTTGGATTGAATAGAAAAGTGTGAGGTAGGCAATCCTAATAGGAATATAGATTGTGCTATTGTACCATGGAGTGGTTAAATTTTATAATATTATATAGATGGAATACGGACAAGATACCAATCTGAAATCGGCGCGAAAATTATCAAAATCTACTGAAGTCTCGAATAGTTCTGCAAGGCAGACTTATGCAGTTGAAATAATAAATTTATTAAAATTTATTCAACCATATTTTTATGAATTGAAATATTTATAAACAGACAATAATTTCTAAAATCCAATTGTCTACTCATGAGTAAATAAAATACCTACGCGAGCTTAGAATACCTATTTGCTGGAAAAAGAAATATTTCTCTCATAACATCATTTTTTTTTATGTAATCCGGTATGGGTGGCTGAGTCAGAGGAGCCAAAGCACATGCTCCGACCAGCAATATCACCTCCGATAAGTTAGATGCCATTCCGGAGATTTCCCTTGGGATTGCTGGCTATACTGAACTAGAGGAGAACACAGCCGAAGCTATGCGGCCATTTTACATCGAGTAGAGTGGTACTAACCCAGTCGGCTACAGTTGGAGCCTAACATAACTTCACGCCTGTTTCCTAATGGGGTTGGCAAAGACAACGGACCTCCGCGTGTCAGTATGCACACAAATATTTTAATCATAAAGAAATTTGGTTGAAAAAAAATTTGATAAATGATATGCATACGTTTCAACTACATTAATTTTCTCTGTAGTGAAATATAGTAATGGAATGTAAGTAGCTAAGATATAGTTTCAGATTTTTCATTATTACCATTTAGAAACATTTAGATAAAATAATAGAGATGGGCTTTACTGGATAGTCGAATGGGAATTGATGGATTTGGACACAGATATAATCGAATAGAACAAAATCCTCAACAACTAGAGGAATTGAGTGATAAATAACTGTAGTTACGTAATCTCTAATGTGCCACCGATGACGGCAAATTTTACTAGTTACCTACTTGTATTGTGTAAGGTGAATTTTGCATGTTTATGAGGATTTTTGAAAATTTTACAGTGTAAGAGGCGTTTTAATACTTTCATAATGGAATTTGATTGGAATAATGATGTACAAGTTTTGTACACGATTTTATTAAATGAAATTGTAAGCATTTCTTTTGGGGGCTTATTTGATTTAAAATTTAACATGTCGGTTTAAATATTGATGCAAATTTTATAAGTCTTAAGAGCGCGGTACTACAGCATCAAAATGCCGCACCGCGCGGCACTCATTGAATAGCGAAGCGTTCGCTTGTTTTATAGTATTTGTTAAACCAATTTACATTACACGAATATCCAAATCTGTGAAAAGAAGTGAAATTTTATCTTACATCATCTGCAATTAGTATAAACTCAACATAATGTTTTAGAAAGCTACAATTTCGAAACAAAGAGAGCATTTCGGAGTATTTAGGACCATTTAGTAGTATATTTGTGATTTTTTTTTCACATATTAATTGACATAAATAACGATAAAAATCTGTCACCATTTCAAATATGGTCAACTTTTAGACAGGATTTTTTAATATATATATTTTTGAAATTCGTTGAACAAAAAACCGAAACGAAAATGTGGCAAATTTTGCAAATTGTGCCTCACGCTCTAGTACCGCAGTCTTAATTTGTCAAAAACGTGGATTTCGATAAATGGCTAGCACCAGTTTTAAATTCTCAAGTGGACAGGCGTGTTTGAAATTCTAATTTTGTTAACATTTTCAAACATAATTTTGTTCATTTATCAGTTGTAATGTTGAAGCTTTAAGATCGCGACTAAAAAATTTTGTACGTCAGTGTACATAATAAGCTCCCCAGAGAATGTGTAAATAATATAATAATTAGTCATAGGCAAGAATATGCTGATTGACTGACGCCCCCCGTACATACGCGCTTGTTTTTATACTTATTTTGTAAATATGTAATATTCGAACCCCCCTCGGGTGTGCTTATGACGAATGTACTGATGGATAATTTGTAAAAAGTTCATTATTTATTAAAGATTTTATAATTTTTTTTTTGTAAATTTTATATTTCCTTCAGTATTGTTTTTAATATAAAATACCTACCTATTCTTTTGTAGGAAGTACATGATAATGTGAAATAAATAAGATTGAAATTTAGCATGTAGTTTTACTTACCTACTCAATTTTGTCCTATTGGCACTTTCATGAATAAACTAGTAACGATTAGTACCTACCTATACTTGTCGTTTAATTATAAAATGAGGCAATTCCGGAAATGGGCAGCTTTTTTTCTTATATGGAAACTGACACGGTTGGCTACATCACCTACAACATCCGTTATGTTAACCCGTCACGCCTTGGCGAACTATATGCCATGTCAGTGCTTCCCTTCGGTGGCCAATCAACTCGGCCGGGTTGATTGGCCACCGCACAGAATGAAAGTCGGTCGAAACGGCTATGTACATAGTTTGTATTTTCCGTCCAGTTCAGTGTAGCCGGCATGACCAGCCTCCAGCGGTCGAACGGTCATCCATCCTAGGTCTGACCGCGCCTAGGTGTGCCGTTCATGCTCATGAACGACAGTCGATCGATCGCGTCACTGAGCTTCCTACCGAATCTGACAAAAATGTCCCTCTTGCTTGTAAATACCTAAATGGTAAGCGAATAGGTTTACCAAACATAATATTTTTTCGGATCAAACAGAGCATCAATTGCGAGATTTTTTTGACATTTCATTGCCTACAAGAACGTTCTCGCCTACACAATTAACGTGCTCAATTAACTCGAGTAAATATTTGTATGGTAATTTTACTACCAACTGGCCCGCTAGAGGCGCAGGCGCTGCATCTTTTCTCCATACAAATATTTACTGAATTTGTACGCAATGTAAAAAAATCAACTTGAAATTCAACTAAACCTTTTCACAAGGGAAGTAATGAAACACGAGTCATGTAGGTTTTCACAATAAATTTATATTCACCGGAATAATTTCTTAAATATTACGATGAAATAAGTTAGCATTGTAATTTTTTAGCTTTGCTCTTACATTATTATGATACAAGAAACTGTTATTTCGAAATTTGGTGAAACAATTTTCATTCAGAGACAAAACACTGTTCAAGACCAGACTTACAGCGCGATCCAGTGAAACGAAGGCGCACTTTTGTCGTTTTGATTTCACAATCACCTCCTAGATGGCGCTACGATAGTTGGATTCACGATTTATAGCGCTGAAAACCTGTGCAAACACTCAACTCTCAACTAATTGTTTACAAATAGATACTTTAATTCGTTTTGGTCGAATGGAATGTTTCGATTCGATGTAATTGATTTATTTTTTTTAATTTAACAACCATTTTTTAACATTATAGTAAGGTCCTAGAGGTTATAAAATGGTTCGAATGGTCTTAATGCTAACGATGCTAATAAGTTATTGTGCATAATTTCTATGTACACTCTAAAATTAGGTTTTTGTATTAAATTATTACACGCTATTTTAAAATTAAGTAATAGGTATTTAAGTAGGTTTCACATCTAAGTACATACACACTGTTTATCATCTAAAACCATTGGTACAACTTTTTACAGGGACAATCACTAGTAAATGAGTACTTAAAGTAACAATTATTGCACTGCGAAACAACTTAAGATAACATACTTTCTCCTAAATATCTAAATATTTGGTTCGAGATACAAAATAGCCAAAATACGTATGTACAAAATAAACATATTTCCTAGCAAATTATCTGAACTTTTTCGAAGTAGCTGGAAGTTAATGTGAGAATTCGTTGTCTTCTAACGTAAAATTAGTAGTTTGTCTTTCGCTAATAGAACATAATAAGTACCTAAGTACCGCCCAATTCAACAGTATTCAATAATATTGAAGAATTATACACACAATCTGTATTCACCGGTTGCTATATATAGTATGATAGAGTAGGTACATAAGAACTATTTATTGTGTGTAATATTAATCAAGTCTATGTCCATTACGAAATTTAACATGCATACAATGAAAAGTCAGTTCACCTAGGACATTTAGAACACTTCGTGTTTACATTTTACGCTCAAACGCGAGATGCGTTTGCATCATCGGTAATAGATCTGCCCGGAATCGAGCCGAGGGCTTCTGCAGTCGGATGTCCGAAGCTCAGCGTCCGTAGGGCGTCAGCAACCGGATTCGTTACATTCGAATTCCTTACACATTCCGAATTCGGATCAACGCGAAGATCAGCCGCGTGCGCGCCTCGCGGTTCTTTGTTTGAATACGCGCAAGCAGCATTTCGAACGTCCGCATCGGGATGTCGAGAGTCCGTAATTTGGCCGCGCGCGTGCAGCTCCGTATTTGGGTATCCACAACTAACGTCGCTCATTCGTGAGTCCGCAATGCTGCGGCGCTCGGCGGCATGTTTGAGTCGGTTGTGGAGGTGCGTCGGTCAGTAGAGATGTTCGGGATGGTGGTGTGCGGGTTCGGGGAGGTGCGGGGGCGCTTCGGTGCCGACGTCGATGTCGTGGGGTGCGTCGTCGTCGCCGGCGCCACCGCCTCCGCCCCCGGGCGCCGCGGAGCCGGCGCGCGCGGCTAGCGAGCGCACCTGCCCAGACCAGATCGTCATGTGCTAGTCCCGGGACAAAAGAAAATGCTATAGCTTCACATCGACAAGAAATAACGCAATTAAAACAGGCTTATTAGATAACGAACATTTTGCTTCAAACTACAATCAAATGCTCTCGTGTACACAGTGCAGCTGTACACAACGGAGTAGTAATTATAATTATTAGGAGTAGTGGGAAGAGCACCCGCCAGGTGGAACGATTACATCAAGCACCTACGTCGGTTCCGTACAGTTGAAGGCCGGAAGGACTGGAGGAGTCGGTTCCGTACAGCTGAGGGCCGGAAGGACTGGAGGAGTCGGTTCCGTACAGCTGAAGGCCGGAAGGACTGGAGGAGTCGGTTCCGTACAGCTGAAGGCCGGAAGGACTAGAGGAGTCGGTTCCGTACAGCTGAAGGCCGGAAGGACTGGAGGAGTCGGTTCCGTACAGCTGAAGGCCGGAAGGACTGGAGGAAAATTTGCGAGCCGTATGTCCAGCAGTGGACCCATTCACGCTGACTGACTACTGACTCGTGTACACTGTGAAATTCGAGGAAAAAATAAATACCTAGGGGCTCGGCCTCTTGCAAAACTGACGTATAAAATATGATGTAATGTTGACGTATGATATAATTGTTCGTGTTTTCAGTCCAGTTCAGTGTAGCACCAGGACCAAAGGGAAGTACTGACATGGCACCTAGTCCGCAAAGTAACACAATTTGTTAAACTTTTACACGGGACAAATCTGATCCTTTAATAAATAAGAACTATTAAGTAAGAACTAGTAATTAAGAAGTGGTAAGTAAGAACTAATAAGTGACAACTAGTAATTAAGAACTAGTAAGCGAGAACTAGTAAGTAAGAACTTGTAAGTAAGAACTAGTAAGCGTGAGCAATAAGAACTAGTAAGTAAGAAGTTGTAGTAAGTATTAGTAAGTAATTACTAGTAAGTGAGAATTAGAAAGAAGTAGTAAATGAGAACTAATAAGTAAGAAGTAGTAAGTAAGTACTAGTAAGTGAGAACTAGTAAGTGAGAACTAGTAAGTAAGAAGTAGTAAGTAAGAACTAGTGAGTTAGGAAATGGTGAGACCAACCTGCAACAGCAGCCCTGACCCCAGCAGCCTGGCCTGGTGTTCCTGCGCCTTGGCCCGCAGGCAGGCTATGGAGTTATTGCGGAAAACCTCCGGGTCGTCGTAGCTCGGCTCCCGACTGGACGAGCTCTCGGGGGAGGGCGCCGCCAGCTTCTGCCCTTGCGACGTCGACAGGTTGCTGGGCTGTGAGCAAACAACGAACAGTTGAAAGAGGCTGGTTGCGGTCAGTACTTGGATGGGTGACCACTCGACCGCTGGAGGCTGGCCGTGGTTCGGATTCCACGTAAAACTGTAGGTCCCTTCCCTTCTTACCTTACTAGGTGGTAGGGTTCAACCCGCCCGGGTTGGTACCACCGCAGTGAATGAAACGTCGGTCGAAACGGCTATGTAAATAGTTTGTGTTTTCCGTCCAGTTCAGTGTAGCCGGCACAACCCAAGGGAAGCACTGACATGGCAGCTAGTTCACCCGGTGTTATTGGCTGACATCACGGATGTTGCAGGTGATGTAGACAACCGCGTCAGTTTCCATAAAAAAAAAGAGGCGGCGAGGAATACTCTTAGATCTCTTCTCAAAAATACATAATTTCAAAGAGAAAAAGGGACATATCGATGGTGAAAGGCTATTTAAGAGGAGAACTTTACAGGAGAGCCATTTAAAGTTTTATGAAAATCATATCTTATAAATTATGCATCCATTCAAAATGTCGTCTGTACATGGGATAAAGCATTTTTTTTTAATATGTATTCGCCGACTTAAAAAACAACTCGAACTTAAAAGTGTTAAATAATATTTTGATTCATATTCGGACCTTTTTTAGTTGAAGGCGGTACAAAAGCACAAAAGGGGGCCATCTATAAATTTTCAGTTGTGCTTTTGTGGTGCAGGCGGCTGAGTCAGAGGATCCAAGCCACATGCTCCGAACAGCCAATATCACCTAGGTACGCGAATGTAGTTGTCATACCGGAGACTTCCCTGTTTTTGATTGTTGGCTAAACTGAACAAAAGAAGACGACAGCCGAGGCGGCAATCTTACGTTTAATGCGGTTGTACCAAGTACCAACCCAGTCGGCTACAATTTGAGTCTACCACTGTTCCGTGCAGTAACTGGTAACTGTAAGTACTGGTAAGTAAGGTATCCTTGCTACAAATACATATAAGTACCTATGGGTCGGCATTCGACATTCTTCAGTGAGTCAGAATACTTAGTTCCTAGGTTCGGAGCTGTGACTAATCTGTAATAGGTACAACAGCGCTAGTACCTGGTTGTTCCTAGATAGAGGTGCCGTGTCAGAGCAGCGCTGGTACCTGTTTGTCCCTAGAGGTGCCGTGCCAGAACAGCGCTAATACCTGGTTGTCCCTAGAGGTGCCGTATCAGAGCAGCGCTGGTACCTGTTTGTCCCTAGAGGTGCCGTGCCAGAACAGCGCTAATACCTGGTTGTCCCTAGAGGTGCCGTGTAAGAGCAGCGCTAGTACCAGGAAATCCCTAGAGGTGCCGTGTAAGAGCAGCGCTAGTACCTGGTTGTCCCTAGAGGTGCCGTGTAAGAGCAGCGCTAGTACCAGGAAATCCCTAGAGTTGCCATGTCAGAGCAGCGCTAGTACCTGGTTATCCCTAGAGTTGCCATGTCAGAACAGCGCTAGTACCTGGTTATCCCTAGAGTTGCCATGTCAGAGCAGCGCTAGCACCTGGTTATCCCTAGAGTTGCCATGTCAGAGCAGCGCTAGTACCTGGTTATCCCTAGAGTTGCCATGTCAGAGCAGCGCTAGTACCTGGTTATCCCTAGAGTTGCCATGTCAGAGCAGCGCTAGTACCTGGTTGTCCCTAGGCTCGGAGCTATCCCTGGAATGCCTCGGCGAGCAGCTGCCGGCCTCGCTGGGCTCGCGCTCCCCCGCCGAGCCCGCGCCCGCTCCCCCGCCCCCCTCCTCCCGGTCCGAGCCGCCGCCATCTTCTTTCAGCTGGTGCGCCGCCTCCAGAGACTTGCGGTGCATGCCTGCAACCGAGAGGAGAGTGTTAGCCTATCTGTTTAGGGTTCCGTAGACAGCGATGCTGGCTGGAGACCCTTATATAATCGGGCAGGTGTCTGAGTCAGTCAGTCTGTCTGTCACGGCTTTCTAGATACTAACTTATTATTTAATATCCTAGATATATAAAATTAGTGGGGAAAATACATTCTCAGCTTGCGCCAACCTGGCTGCGGCGAGAGTAGCGCTGGTTTTCAGCCGTGCGTGTCGCTTATATGTAAGTAGTAATACAGGAAGATATATTTCACATCTTAACAATTTGGTTCCCACTTGAAGACGTCCGCTAATGACACGCAGTTCGCTTGCTGAAGGTAGGTGCCATGACATTATTCAAATATAATTTCATTGACATAAAATCATTATTTTTTTTATTTATCATCATCATCATCAATACCATTTAGGTTTGATGTAATTTTATTTTATTAACGATCTATTGTTTGTCTTGTTAGTAACATTTTCTCTTTGTTGTTCTTTTGGTTAAAGTTTATTTTTATTTTTTCTTATATTTTAGTGTTGTTTCCTAATCCGTAATGAATGTAATCCCTTATGGAAATCTTTAACAGGCCATCGTAAGTGTTCATCCTATGTGTATAAATTTGTATAACTAGTGCTGTAGATTTGGGGAAAAAAAAGAAACATTTAAAAAATCATAATTGAAACGCTTGGATTTCGAATGTATCTCTCGTATGAAGCGGTCGGTGCTCGTCAGAGAAGCCAAGAACGATGTTTAACCACAAGAGTGCTAGACTACTCGCCATGAGGGCAATTCCCCACTAAACCATCTGTCCACAAGACCAATTCACAAAAACCCGCACATGCTTCCAAAGAATTCGCACCCAAATTGCACAACGAACTAATCCGAATACTTGCACGCATCCCCAATAAAATATGAGCCAACTCGTCCGACCGCTTGAGATAAATCAAGCGGATTTATGCGAGAGCGCCGCAGCGTCCTCGCTGTACTGGGAAATGCAGCGGAGAGAATGCTAATGGGTTAACTTCTAGCATACGTCTCCGGCGAAGACGCATGTAGTAATCCCCGGAGGAGTTGTATGAGGGTGTTGTACCATAGGTCGACGGACGTTCATTGAAGCCGTAAAGAAAAGCAACAGTGTGAATTTTAGGCCAGTGAACTGTGACTCTATGTTAACTGGAAGGTTCGTAGCCTCAGAGTTATTTGAAACTTCGAATTCCGAACGCATTAATATAACGCTCAGGAATCGATGATATATGTGGGTGTATCCAAGTAAAGCCTGTGGTTTTTCAAAAGGGGCGTGAAAAGGCTCCTGTCAGGCCGGCATGGCATTCGCAATCCCCGTGCGTCACAGAATCTCCATGGGCATCGTTAGACACCTACTTGTAGGTGAAACGATGCCACATGTCGCGCTATCCATAAAAAAAGGTGTTCACGCCGCGGTTTTTAGCGAGACCAATTTTCAAAATATGTATTATAATAGTGAAGAGCCGTTGTTTTTGCCTACCCCATTGGAAACAGGCGTGACGTTATGTACGTATGTATGTTGATGATAATAGGTAATATTTTTATTTATACCAATGTTTGGTTTCGGATTTTTATATATATTTTATATACAATAAATAAAAAAATACACATAAATGATACTTGTTATATTTCGACTTAATAGTCGGCGTCAGAGAAATATAATTAAATTTAATATATTTACACGTTTGATCTGTCAAATGATGTTGACGAATGATAAAAATGACAACGCCATATATCATCACATGCAAATATTATATTATATTATATTATATTATATTATATTATATTATATTATATTATATTATATTATATTATATTATATTATATTATATTATATTATATTATATTATATTATATTATATTATATTATATTATATTATATTATATTATATTATATTATATTATATTATATTATATTATATTATATTATATTATATTATATATAAGTACCTGGGCGACCGAGCTTCGCTCGGCGGCGTCTACACCTATCTAGATAAACTTGAAAAAAATTACATTATCTAAATACAAAATTTCATCCAAATCGTTAGAGCCGTTTCCATGTACTCATAATATAGTCATATATATACAAGTTTAGCTAATCTTAAAATAATAAGATTCTTCTTCTCTGACGACGACATATTAAGTCTAAATATAAGAAGGTATCGCTGTGTATCTGATAATAGGTTCAACATTTCACCCCAATCCCGCGCAGACCTCACGAGCAATACTGCACAGCTTAAAAATGTGTTCTAACGTCCTAGGTCAGACATTTAAGTGCCGATGCGTCTACAAGCGTGATGCGCGCTCCACATCTACGATTTAGATGACTGGATCTAGGATGAAGATGAGGGGAATGTGAAGCGCTCGTTATAACATGCATTTTTATGTCTGGAAAATATGCATGCACTCTATTCGGCATTTAAAGTAGGCGACGATAAAAATGCAAGGATATGTTGCTATCCCTAACAACATATTAACAGACATTAAGCATTTGAAGAAAAATACGAATTCATTGTATTTGTTATATACAGGGTGTTTCAGGATAGGCTTGAGAAACTTCAGGAATAGAAAGTACTCATTATTAGAAGAAAAAAATCCTTAACACTCAAATCGAAATTACGTTTTTTTTTTCACACTAAAATTTAAAATTGGAATAAAAACTCGCTGGACAGTGAGTTTGGGGGGATTTGGCAAAAGAGCCGTTTAGGTCTAAGGAGTGCAATGACCTAGTCCAGTCCCCTTTTTCTTTTGATGTCATTCAAATTTAAGTGTTTGGAATTTACCTACATGCAGTACAATTCTACTAGTTAAGTATGTAAGTTAGTCATTTTATTTTTATTAATAAAGTTGGACGGTAACTGTCCACCAAATCTCGATTAAACGATTTTCACCAAAAAGTACTATAAAATGACCGAATCTGGGAAAACGTGTCAGAGCTTTTCGTCTTCAAATATGGGCCCCTTTCGAACCCTGAAGTTACGAAACCTTACCCTGAAACACCCTGTATATTATTTATGTAATCCCGTATGGGTGAAAAAATCAGAGGAGCCAGTACCCATGCTCCGAAGAGGTAATATCAGCTCGGAGAAGTTGCCGTACTGGAGACTTCCCTTTGGATTGCTGGCTATACTGGTCTAGAGGAGAACACATCTGAGGCTGCTATGCGGCCATCTTACATCGAGTTAAGTGGTACCAACCCAGTCCGCTACAATTTGATCCCACCACCTAGTAAGTGGCAAGGGATGGGATCTACAGTTTTACACCGATTCTGAAAGGCGAAGCAGCAGTTGACGTAATTTTTTCCGTCAGAAAAACTTATTTGCGCATGTCAGCCGGATTCGAACCTCGAACCCTGAGATCAAGGGTTCAAGCCAAGACCGCGCCACCACCCGCCACTTTACAATGTGACTCTACTTAGTTTTTCTGTTAAAAATTGTATTATCTAGGTAAGTTTTAATTCATTATGGGCTGAAGCAATTAAGATAATACGGAAAATGCGTCATTGACTTTCCCACGTGCGCAGAGAGTCCGTGTTAAAATTATTGTGAATAATAATTCTTTAGATAAATTAGGCAATCGTTTCTATTAGTACACGAAGTTTCATTAAAAGTTGAAAAACAGAATCAAATTCGTAACCTATACGAAACTGTGCGTTTGTTGTGCGAATAATTTTTAACTCAGAGTAACTATGTAGCTGAGAGTTTGTTTTGAACAATTTTTCACTTGTTTCACGCAAGTAGGAAAAAGTTATGCTACGATTTCAAAATTGCAAAAACGTTTCAGACGAAACCTCTTCGTATTGAAAAGAAAACAATAATTGCCAATCGATTCACCATATTCACCGTCTATACAAACATCGGTTGGAAGTGTGAAGGCAATTTAGATATTTAGGTATCATATTTTTTCGAACAGATTGCAGGTGCAAGTAAATAATTTTACAATATTATAAACATTACAGGAGCCTCAAGCCACAACGTAACACACGTGTCTCTTGAATTCTTTGCAATTTTCCTCTTCGTGCAATATTGACAGAAGTGATCCTCGATTGCGTTCATTTTTGTCTCAAAGGAAAATCACAGATCCGAGTATATAATTGCTCTATTATAAAACTAGAGGATCTATTTAAATATCATCAATTTTGCGACATCAAAGTGAAACGAAATGCAAAAGTTAGCAATTTTCCTCACGAAGTTGACGAGTTGCTGTCATTCCGGTCGCTTGCCGTCTACAAAGCGAGTGGATAATGGCATTAAAGGCGGCGGAGACATCGAAGCCTCTTGAGAGTGCATTAAAATCCAATTTTTGTAATAAAGCCATCCATTGGAGGACGGAAGAGTTTAATGCTAGCGGCTTGTCTGAATCGCGGCGATGAACGACCGCGCGCTCCGCCGCCGCCACTGTCTCTCGGCCAGACACTGTCGCGACGTTTTGGGTGTTATTTGAAATCAAAACTGATTTTTTTTTTATGAATTACTATGGTAGAAAATGTAATAAGTTTTAAAGTACATTTGATTTGTAACAATTTTACGTATGTCTTGGTAGTGACTTAATTTTAAAAATTATTCAGATAACTTTAAGAAATTTTATTATTGTTTAAATACGAATATTTACAATACATATAATTATTGGGTAAAGGAAAGCCATAGACACGTTTTGCTATTTGATTGAAAAAAAAATCTTACGCCTTTAACCATTTTTAATAAAAAAATCGCTGACTAATTAAATACTGATACTAATAAAATGAGTATTTTACGTTTTTCGATTAATCGATAATTAATTGACGGCGCTCTCTGGCGTCTTGCAAACATGAGCCTACTAATATACATGTATAACGTAAGACTATTCCAACTAACATACATACAACAACATCCCCCCCCCGCATAGCGAAGTACCTGCAACCGACTGCCACCTACACCTACCCTGCTTGCCAAGAGCGACCAATCACACCACAAAAAGGTGCAACCCCTAGACACAACATTTTAATCAAACCATAATCTGGGCCCTCGCTGCCGTCGTCATTATTCTAGGTAGTCATGCGCGCGCAACCCCCGCCCGCCCCCGCCGCACCGCTAGGGCGGGCGCCGCCCAGAACCTAGGGCGGCCCATTGTTCGCGCCGTCATAATCATTTTAGGGACTGCGGGAAAGGCAGCAGAGGTAAGCGGAGGCTAAGTAGAATGTAATTACTCGGTATGGTCGCATTTGAGACTAACGAAGGTGAAACATTGTTCATTTTAGGTTAAAGGGGTGTTTTTGATTTAATTTTGCTAAGAAGGTGAGTTTTTTCATTGTAAAATACTGTGTAGGTATATGCGAAATCAGTAGTAGAACAATTGCTTTTTGTTTTCATGTAAACGATCACGTTTACATGAAAAATGATTCTTAGGCTATCACTTTTGCTTTTGAAATTACATGTTAAGTGTGCAAAGAAAATGCCTAGTAGGTACTTTGTCGATGGCTTTGTTGTATTTGGCTCCCTTCAGTGAGAAGTTTGACAGCGGCAGGACAGGGCGGACCGACCGTTACTTTACAAAAGAGTCCGTCGTACCCACAGAGCATGGAATATATTCCATGCTCTGTGGTCGTACCTATTCCGCCACAATGATTGACCAGCTAGACGGAAAGAAATTACCTAATAGCCACCGAAAGACTGCCTGCTTCTCCTTGGAACTCTCCAGTATGTTCTTCGGGAGTGGTAGGGAATGGCGGATCATGGACCTACAGTCCGTATTTCGCCATTTTGGTAAACCAGCAGGTAAATAGAAAACCGTACCTAAAAGCCACGGAGCGACAGTCTCGTTCTCCTTGGCACTCTTAAGTATGATTTACGGTACGGGTAGGGAATGGTGGACCATGGATACATACAGTGAGTATTCCGCAATTTCGTTGGATCAGCTAGAGCTAAAGAGAATCGTATCTAATTATTACCCATCGAGCGACGACCTTATTCTCCTTGGCACTCTTCAGAAAGGTGTCACGTAGCGGTAGGGGGAATCGCGAACCCATACATATATGCAGTTAGCATTCCGTCATTACGGTTGACCAACCAGCTAGAGCCAAATAAATTCGTCCTTAATAGCCACGGAGCACCAGTCTCGTTCTTCCAGACACTCCACTCTTCAGATGGTTTCTGACAGTGGCTGGGAATGGCGGAACATGGATTTATACCTCAGATATAAGTAGAGGCACTACCCAACTTTTCTACATTTTGGTGATGTGATATCTATACAGTCAGTATTCCGTAATTATGATATACCAGCTAGAGACAAAGAAAATAGTACCTAATAGCCAAGGAGCGACGGCCTCGTTCTCCTTGGCACTCTTCAGTATGGTTTCCGGCAGCGGTAGGGAATGGCGGACCATGGCACCGTAGAGCCCGTATTCCGCCATTATTGTGGACCGGCCCCAGCATTTCTCAGTCTTCCGCCATTTCGCTCTTCGGTTCTGGAACCATACCTGCGAAGAGAGAAGAAGGCTTAGTATTATTTTTACGAGGTGCTTCAATGCAATTTTTTGGTTTTCGATGAATGTGTGTACAATGTGCACATTGTATCCGTCATTGCTTTTATGTAAAACACTATAGATAGGTGCCGACTACTCAACAAGTACATAAGTTATGTATACGAAATACAAAATGTGTAGGTAGGAAAATTCCAGATTATAGAAAAATGTTTCGTGAAAGAAAGGGTACAGATGATGTATTATCGTAAAATTTTCCTCAATAAATCATTTCACCACAGTCCACAATATTTCAGAAACTCTACCAGATTGCTGGAGTTGCATATTTACATGTGTTTGTATGCAAGAAATTTATTTTTATAATCGAAGGCAAGAAAGGATGTAATAGTGTATGTACGTACGGGTAAATTTCGCAGTTGAAGTACTTAGAGATATTTTTTATTATTTGCTAGATACGGTCAATTCTGCTTCATAACCAGTTAGATAAAAGTGAATTTCCATAGCGCGTTAATGAAAATAGTAGAGAAGATCATCGTATCTAATGAAATAGGTACATACATACATACATACCACACACGCTGTATCCCGACAATCAGAGTAAGCAGAGTAATCGGTGTTGTGCTGCAAGAACTTGAAATGGCATGAAACAAAAGTACTCCAAAACAGCTTAAACTGTATTAATGGCCATAACAGCTAACCATACGTCCAATTAACAGTGTCCACACAACGTAGAGCCCAATCACACCAGCACAACGTCACAACATATATACGTATACGGTACGTATACCTATGTAGAAAGCGCGAAGAGCCTACATACGTAGCTACTTCCAGCCCGTTATTGATTAGAGCAACACAATAGTTGACAGGGTAATGGCTGGCAGGCCCGTTGGCGAGCGTAGATCGACGAACCGTAGGTCGACAGGTATTTTTTAGGTTGACTGAATTCACGTGATGTAACGCCTAATCTACTAATGGGTGGGGTAGGCAGAGAAAACGGATCTAAACCTGATATGATTATGACAGACAGAATGACTACTCTTCAACACTCATAATGTTCGTTGACCGACTAGACGGTGCGCTGCGAAGGAAGTTTCACAGAAATCACGTGGTCACAAGTGACGTATGAGGGGAGAGCGGGTGAGAGGAAGCGGAGTCTGAGGCGGGTGGTGCGTGCGGACTGCGCTTGTTGCAACGTCGTCGGCGGATCGCGAATGACTAACTCTGGTGCGGCTGGCTATCTTCAACTCGGTGGAAAACGGCGCACTGTCCGAGTAAGAAGTACATAAATAACTCACTGATTTTGGGATGGAAACATCAATATTGCTTTAATTAATTAAACTGTGTCATGTGTTTACAGGGTAATTGACTTTAAGGTCCAATATTATGGTGCGTTGTAATAGACGGTGTATTAATTTGTCAAATTGTTATTTATGCTGTGTGCTCGAGGCATGCGGCCAAATACAAGGTTATGCATCTTCTTGGTTTTTTTTGTGGTTTTAGAAATAGTTAAAATGTATGCTATGAATTTCCCATGGCCAATTTAGTTCCGTTTTAAATGCCGACCTTTTTTTTTTTTTTTTGTTATCCGGTATTGGTGGCTGAGTTGGAGGGGCTAAAGCGCATGCTCCGACCAGCCAATATCACCTCCGAGGAGGTAGGTGCCATATGCCGGAGACTTCCCTGGATTGCTGGCTATACTGGACTAGAGGAGAACCTAGACCTATCTCTCTCCCCCCCCCCCCCCCCCCCCCCCCCCCCCCCCCCTCTCACGCTCTCTCTCTCTCTATCACTCTAATAGGTTAAGTGAGCTTCCTGTTTCTTTGGACCTTAACGCGAATTTGTTAGTCGACCTATTGTACAACCGCCTGTCGATCTTCCGGCGCGGCGCGGGTGGCTTAGTGGCGTGCAAATTGCAGATTAGTCGGGCTCCCGGGTTCGTTTCTCGACGCCAATGGCTCGGAAAAGGGTATAATTGTTAATCGCGTTTGGGCCGGCACGTTAATGGACATGGGAAGCGGTGAGCGGTGATGAGGATATGTGAGAATGTATGAGGCTTTGTCGGAGGCGGGCCATTCTGTTTTGGGCAAGACGAGAGACTAAGAAACATTGGACTCTCACTTCCCTACATGTAATATCTGCCGTTTTCATTTATGTTCCCTTATAACTCGAAAACAGCCTATTCGATATAAATGTGATTTTCAATTGCTCGAAGTTACAAGCTGGCATCACATCGTCTTTTATAAGGGTTGACCCTTGGCTGAGCTGTAGCGTCTGAAATAACATTGGTTACCTACGTGTAAAGAATTCGCAGAATACATGTATTAGAAACTGGCCCCCGTATACAAACTGAAGATTCTCTAAACATTCTTGTGTCGTACTGCAAAGGTGTGGAATGGGCTTTCGGGGAATATCTTTCCCTACTCGTACAATCCACGGATCTTCAAATCGGTGGTTAAATAGCCTTTCCCCAGCGACTACAATCCGCCTTCAAGCCGGACTGGCACTTCCTCGGGGGTGAAATTGGCTGCGCCCGAAGGTAAAACCTCGAGCATAGCCATCGTGTTTTTTTATGGATAGCGCTACATATGGCATTCTTTCGCCTACAAGTGTGTCTTAAGATGCCCATGGACATTCTGTGATGCACAGGGATTGGGAATGCCATGCCGGCCTGACAGGAGCCTTTGTTCAAGTGCTTATTACAGTTTATTTGATCAGACAATTAGATATTTAGTAACAGGTATATCTACATATAGGAGAGCAGGTATTCGTACATAATACTTGTACATAAAGCCAGCCAAGCCACAATATAATTCGGCACTGAATATTAATTTGCGAGTGTAGAGAGGAGATCCGAGCAGAGAAGGGGAGAAGTACAAAAGCGCTCAGATCGAGTTTAATTAACAAATTTAATTGGAAATTAACCGTTTTGCTGAAAGCCCGGGGCTTGAAACACGAGAGCCTCCGATGAAATGATGGGAAATATTTTGGGGGAAAATTATGCGCTGAATTTTGAGCGAAGCCTTCGGCATCGGACCTTCGGCATGCTACCAGAATCTTCGTTCTTTCTTTTTCCTTAGTTCAGCTTTTGCTTTACATATTTTTAATTTATTAATGTTACTTAATAACATTTATACTGAGACCCCGAGGATTTTTCGGATCTGGAGAGGATTGAGATTTGGTATATAGTGTAAGTGTGTACCAATCACTGGAAAAACACATTCTATGCAGAACGATTAGTGACGCACATTGAGCTGAGAATGGAACTAGTGGACTTATAGGTCGATAACACGTTACTATTGATTATAAATGTTTTTAATCGATGCTATATGTATGATGTAAACTACTCGCATTACTTCGTTTTTATTCTTGTGTATTGATATGTAAAGATATATAACGGGACCCCGAGGATGTTTCGGGGCTGGATTCAATTGCGATTTGGTAACGGTAACAGTAGGTAGGAGTGACGCTCGCGAGTCCCTCACACACACAATATTATATTGTGTTAAAAATTGTAAATAGGATAATAATATATATTCAAAATAAATGATTGTCTTATCTTTTCTTAATATTACTTAATCATATTATGCTAAATGTTAAATGTTAAAATATGACGAATCCGAGTGGAGTGTACTGTCTATGGATGATGAAGAAAGAATAAAGAATAAATAATATTTTTTTGATTAGATAGGTAACCTATTCTCTAAGTTTACTAGTTAGAAGTAGATTAGCTGCAAACAGAGCTGGAACACGGTTTATCCTAAATGATCGTTGTTAATCCTCTAATTATAATTTGCATAAGGATGTACCTACTTGAAAGAAGGCAATTTTATTTTTATTTATATAGGTTAATTTATTAAAATTATTCATCATTTTAAACATACGTAGGTACTTACAAAGATATAACAGTTTTCAACGTATATATTCCTGTTGAAAATGAAATATAATCTCTATAGAATAGTAAAAGAAAACATATAAGGAGAAAATTATCATATGCATTGATAGTAAAACGAGCAAGTTTGCATTTACTGCAACTAAACGCAGATCGTCAAGTGCATCCAAGTGGAACTCTGTGCATTTTGATGTCTCCTGAGTGTTGAACGCAACGTCTACGGTGCTAGAACGTCGTTGGCGTCAAATGGCATTGAATGCTAAGAAGGAATCAACACTGAAATAGCGAACCTGGGTCTCTGTGACCTAGATGTTTTTTTCTATTAGTTAGGTATATTTTAAGTGTTAAAATCAGGACACCCCTGACAACGCCATCTATCAGTCGTCATCATCATTTGACACATGAAACGTTAATAGTCAGAGAATAAAGAATTACATTTAAATTTAATTCTTTATTCTCTGACGACAACTTTTTAAGTCGAAATATAAGAAGATGTGTAATATGTATGTTTTTGAACGTATTGTTTATAACATATAAAAAATCTGAAACCTATTATTGGTATGAATAAAAATATTCAATTCATAAAATCATCAAAGAAATAATAATAATTCGGTTTGTCACTAAATTACTCGCAATTAAGTATAATACACATAACAAGTGTTTTACATCTACCGTTGGAGTAACCGTGACCTACACTGGCGGCCGTGGGCACGAAAATGAAGTGTGGGAAGACCACCCGCCAAGTGGGACTACGACATCGAGTACGTCGCCGGAAAGCAGTGGTTCCGTACCGCTGAAGGCCGGGAAGACTGGAGGAAAATTGAAGAAGCGTATGTCCAGCAGTGGCCCCCTTTAACACGGCAACTTGTCCTTATCCCTTAGTCGCCTTTTACGACATGCACGGGGAGAGGGATGCATTGAAGCTATTCTTTTTAAGTTGCACTTCAGTTGGTTTGTTCTAGTGATGTATTTAAATAATTTTTAATTCAATTCTTAACCCTTCGAATGTAAATGTAACACAGCCCGAATACGTGATAGATATTAATGGTAGTTATTTTGTCGCATCATTTCTGTACATTAATATGAATTTAAAAAAATATATATGGATTAAAAGACATCGTTTTAAATTTAATAACACTGAATCGATGATAAATATTTCCATGTTTAAGAACCCGTAAATGCCATTACTCGACCTGATCGGAGTCATCCCAGGGTAGCTCCCCTAGCATTAGGTTTTTCGTTAATATCATCCCCTCTAGGGGGTATTAGCGGGTGCTACACTAAGCTTAGCCCATTCGCCCTCGCCATTATTACTACAGTGCGAAATCTTCTCAACAAGCTACATCCTGTTAGGAGAATATCTTTTAACACATTTCGATAGGATTTGTGTTACAGGAGATGGGATGTAAAAATATGTGTGTGGTGTAAGAAGTGGCAGAAATGTTTTTTTTATTCAATCATTGAATTAAAGAAGACCTGTATAATGTTATATGTAGGTCAAGTTCAACAGCATGTTGTAGATAGACGAGAGCTATTTATTACGAAAACTTACTACTTTTTGACTACAATTTGTATCTTTACGTAAAGGTTTTTGAACGAAATTTCGAAAATCTAAAAGCCAGTACCTACTTAAAGCCATTACACTACTAAAACCAATTACTTTACCATTCACCGCTGCAATGATCTTTAAATATGTTTTTAATACTAATGATCTTTTAATACAATTTTATATAATATGACGAATATTTTATTGATGTGAACCTGTATAAATAAATGACAATTAAATTTTAAATTTTGGATTATGATTGTAAATTATTATGTATTAATTTGAATTGACAGTGGAATTTATTCGAAATTTCATTTGATCTATTAATTAATATGCAATACAAATGTAAACATGACCTGTATGTATATAAAGGATATATAAATATTTTTTTTTTACTATATGAAACAGAAGCAAAAAGGAGGACTTATCACTGACATGGCAACTAGTTCACATGGCAAGTGAATGTCATGGGCTGACATTACGGGTGCTGTTGGTGATGTAGACAAACATATAAAACACCTATGACTAAGAATATTTTTTTCAGTCTAATGAAACTAAAAATCTTAGCAGTCTATAATTTTTTTTTAATTCTCATCTTCGTATTAGCAAAATCAATCGAACACACTTCATATTATCTCAAACCAAAACTTTGAGAGTCACTGCGCCGCTCGCTCGATAATCCCCCAGCTAAGTGCAGAAATTCTTTATACACATGTCCAAACAACTAATTGATTAACCATGATCGTGTGGGTCCGCCCGACCCCAACGCCGTCGGCGGCGCTCGCGAATTTAATCTGCCGCGTCGCAGGGTTAGAGGGACTCTTAACAATTTATGGTAGCAATTATGATAGTAACGTTTCGTTCGGTGGACGACAGATTTTACATTTGCATTAGTGGACGCGTGAATCAGCTGGTCGGGATGGTTCGGTCGGTTGGATCAATGTACATAGACTGTAACTAAACAGGTCCAGTGCGGTGAACTCTAGCTAAATAAAGAACGCTTACAGGTCGGTGAACTGATGGTTCCGTCGAACATTTTCTATAGAAATTTTAAAGTGAGAATAAAACGATTTTTGTTTTTATGGAAAATGCCATGGTTGACTATACCACCTACAACACCCGTGATGTCAGCACAAAGAATATTGGCGTACTAGGTGCCATATCAGTGCCTGCCTTTGGTCGTAACGGCTACACTGAACTGGACGGACAACTATTAACATAGCCGATTGAATTAAATTCGACATTACGTACATATAGGTAAATACAGGGTTATAAAATCAATGCTATAATATAACAATGACCAATGTGATTAGCTTAGTTAAACTTATAATATCATTGAGCTTAGTGGCATAACGCAAGAGTTTATTGTTTCTAAAAGAAGAGGAAGTACATTTAACAATATCTATCTATCTTATGATGCACCTACCTAAGTAAGTAAATACTGGTACGTAGGTAATTAATTATTAGAGTATTTTTGTTAAATAAGTTTGTAAAAGGAATGAAAGGGCGTTTCAGAAGAACTGATGTACTGTGCAATGTAAGAGCGGAAAATACGAGAGAAGTATTTAAATAAGATCTCGCCACCACCGGCAGCGTCGACAGACCTGGCTAGGCGGTCGCTTATGTAAACATCCTTCCAGTAATTCGCCATCGCGCCTCCATTCAGCGCTCCAATCCTTATTTACGCCGCATTATAATTTCTGAACCATTCAGCGCGAAGACATTTCATCCGGCGTTAAATAGAAACCTGCAATTTTGACAGGCGCTGCTGCAATGTTGCCCGCATAAAGAAACTCGCTCGGTTTGGAGCGGCGGCGACGAGCGCGAGCGAGCGTCGACGGCGCCATTGTGCGGCCCTCGGGGCGTGTCGACCAATCAGGTGCAGACGTTCCGCTAAATGGAATTTGGAATTTGGAATTGTTAGTTTATTCTCCAATTTGTTGGAATAATTGTTGGCTGGCAATTTGGCTGTCAGTCGCGCTGGTAATTTGGAGGCACAATGATGTCACTTAATAACATCGATGAGCCGGAGCGGCCGACTCTGTCTGTGTGTCGACGCGGTTGATTGGGGCGGGTGTTGCCAGTGTCGGGATTGTGCCAACACCGCACGCTATTAATTAAATGAATCAAATCTACGAACCTTTCTTGATGTACGAAAATAAAATTACGATAGTTACCGCGATTAGAACTGGGTTGCTTAATGCGTGTGAATCGAGTTAAATAAATTTGTGATTAAGTTAGATTTTGTGGAGAACCATGTTATTAAGCCTCTTATGTAAATTCTTCAATTAATTGTACACAATTAATTATCGCCGTCGCTTATCGAGAACTATCACATCATTTAAAATGACATCAAAATATGTTTAAATTTCAATGATGTCGTAACCCGTTCAGCAGAAAATCTGAATAAATATGTATTCGCAATGCTTCCGCCCGTACGTAACTGAAACTCCGATACTGCGGACGTCAAATTTATCTTTCTTTTCTTCGAGGACCCGGATTTCAAATTCATAATTGAATTTCATCTTCCCCCGGACGTCTCCGCCCTTCGCTCGGACCCTTCAGAGAGATCTTGAACATAAATCTGTCGTTTCGTTTTGAGAGTATCGAGTTATATTTGAAATATTAAAATTGAGTAGGGAATTAAGTAGGCATGCATGCGAGATGGATTTACGGTAATCTGCTAAATATTTTCTTATTGAATGCCTTTTTCGTCAGTACTAAGGCTGTATGATTTCAAAAGTTCCTCTTGTTTCCGATATTATTTTATGGTTTTGTCATTGCACGCTTTTCAAATTATATAAATGAAAGTACTTACATTGTTAGTGATCGATCATATTTATTTTTTAATCCCTGACGAAAAAAACGGAGGGGTGTTATAAGTTTGACGTGTGTGTGTATGTGTGTGTCTGTCTGTGGCATCGTAGCTCCTAAACGGATGGTCCGATTTGGATGCGGTTTTTTTTATTAGGAAGCTCGTTTAATCGGTATTGTTCGTAGCTATGTTTGTAATCTAGTAATCAAGTACATAAGTAATGAAAAAATTCATTATCTTAAAAAGTGGACCGATTGGGATGCGTTTTTTTTAAAAGCTTGAAATAAAAGTTAAATTACTTTAAAAACCCCCGATCCTTAAAAAGTCAAAAATAATTTTCGTTTACTTACTTAAAGGAGTCGGGGGACCGCTAACTAAATAAAATATAAAACTCAGAGCTGCGCGGGAATTTACTTAGCGGTCCCCCGACTCCTTTAAGTAAACGGAAATTATTTTTGACTTTTTAAGGGTCGGGGTGTTTTTTAAATTTGTAATTTAACTTTTTCAGATATTTTTAAAATTAAATAATTTTATTCACTGAGCTCTGCGGCTTTTTTTCTGTCTAAATATTCTATCCATTTTTAAGTTGCAATAAAATACTGTTTGACGTAGAAAGAGTAGAGAGTAGTTTTTTTCTAGTATCTACATACTTATGAAGATACAAACCACACATCCAATAGGTATGTTACACATTCGGACCGTTACATATTATGTACCCCGCGTTACACATCGGTACGGACTACTTGAAAGACTACCTCCTCAAATCCTAAACGTAATCTTCTTTTTCTGCGTACCTAGTTTCTGAGTTGGCTACATTGATTGTATGTATTATTATATTTTCGTGTTACGTCTTTTTAAGTATACCTATACATATTATTATGACTTTTTATATTCGTTTATCATGACTGTGTATTGTTGCACCTACCCTGAAATGCCATAGGCATTAAATATTACCATAATATGAACGATTTTATGTGCAAAAACGTTTTTTTACCGTACCGTGTGGGGCCAGCACTTTTTCATATTAAGCGCAACATGTGGCGCCGAGCCACACATAAGGTGTCTAGCGACGCCTATGGATATTCGGTCGCATGTGGGGGCTGCGAATGCCATGCCGGCCTGACAGGTCCTCATTCACGCCTCTCTTGTTGAAGGACCCGAGACTATACTTAAAAAGAATAGCCTCACTGCATCTCTACCCGTGCAACTCGTAAAAGGCGACTAAGAGACGAGGACAAGATGCCATACTAAAGGGTGACAGCATAGTCACCTCTCATCTTGGCACGGTCCTTCCACCGAGTGGTGCAGCAGGTGGGTCTTCGTGCCTTAATTACTTCCTGCTTGATAGTTGTCTTGTCCGAATACTTTGCTAAACAACGCGGTGGTCGGTGTTGTGGTGTAATTTACAAGAGTACTTGCAGCACAACACCGACTTCTCTGCTTACCCCGATTGTCGGGATACAGCGTGCGGTATGTATATATAACGTATGTATGTATTCTTTTTTTTTTTTTATGGAAACTGACACGGTTGGCTACATCACCTATTCAACATCCGTGATGTCAGCCCATAACACCGGGTGAACTAGGTGCCATGTCAGTGCTTCCCTTCGGTCGTGCCGGCTACACTGAACTAGACGGAAAACCACTGACACTGACGGGTCGGGTCAGAAGCCTCCGGCCGATGAATATAATATAATATAATATTATATGTATGTATTAATAAGTATTCTTATTATTATTTTTATCTTCAATTGTCACGCAACTCTTTTGCTACTACCTACATACATTCCACTATATTATCGAATCTCAAACATCCAAAGGTAGACTGTAAGAAATCTCTGTAAGGGATATGTCCGCCTTTGCACCTTATGTAAATTTACCAATGTATTTGTTACTGTTTAATGTTTACTGGAGCAATAAAGAATTTTCTATCTATCTATCTAATATAATGTATGTATGGTTGGTATACATATATGTCTAATGTAAACTTTTTTTTATTCGATTTGATTTGACTACTACGCACGTTAGACATAGATACAGTTGTCGAACAGCACAGTACGGACAGCAAAATAAATACATTCCACCCGTCAACACTAACTAGACAGCGTGACTCAGCGCTCGATGTAATTGGACCAATGTTCAAACAGAATGTAGCAATCGCTGGACTAATTGGTACAATGACAGTTATTACGAGTTCGGAATAAGTAGACAAATTGGGAAAAAGATCTCGATAAATATTGGGTGCTGTTTGAATCGTAGCACCTGCCGTGCTCACATTGGGGTGTTAGGGTCTCGTTGGAGACTTCATTGTTGTTTATTGTTTACTAGCTTTTGACCGCGGCTTCGTTCGCGTGAGATTCGTATTTAAAAAGAAGAAATTAAATAAGCCCGCTACTGTACCTTTATTTCGGCGCGCGGAACAATTTGTATGAGAGCGAATTAACGTAACCGGAACTGAATTTTATGTAGCCTATCCTGTGTTACGTAATAGTAAAATCTGCTTGTACTAAGTGGCATCGAATTCGGATGATTGGTTTAAGAGTTATGGAAGAGCATACACACATACAGAAAATATTTCTAAAAATTGTCAATATACTTACATAGAGTCTTACATAGAGTCTACAAACGCAGTATCTCATAAAACAAAGTAACTTACTCCATGACCATCCCTTACAGATTTATTATTAGTATTGATGATGATTGATGATTGGTCATATCATATTGCAGTAATATTGCACTCGAACTTCGCAGGGTTGATTGATACACAATGCGTTTGATGCTACATAATAAAATTAAAACATAAATTCATATTCAAATAATTCGAGAGAATATAAGAAAGGCACCAACCCGAATAGGTTCTTGCAGCACAGCACCGATTACTCTGCTTACCCCGATTACTCTGTTTTACCTAGGGATTGTGATGTGTGTATGTAATGTTTATTAGGTTTAAAACATACAATACATCACCACACGAAAAGTATATGTATACATTCGTACCGTGTGGGGCCGGTACTTTAAAAGAATACCCACTGCATCTCTCCCCGTGTATGTCGTAAAAGGCGACTAAGGGATATGGCTCCCTTCTTATATCACTAGGTGGTAGGGTTTAACCCGCCCGGGTTGGTACCACCGCACTGAATGAATGGTCGGTCGAAACGGCTATGTAAATAGTTTGTGTTTTCCGTCCAGTTCAGTGTAGCCGGCACGACCGAAGGGAAGCACTGACGTGGCACCAAGTTCACCCGGTGTTATGGGCTGACATCACGGATGTTGTTGGTGATGTAGACAACGGTGTAAGTTTCCATAAAAAAAAAAACATAGGTACAAACATAAGTGTTAAGCATCTCATAATATCTTTGAACGGTTCTAGTGGATTTTGCAAATGCGCACCATCTGTTGGCGGACGAGAGCGATGCGGAGTCTCCGAAGGTCCCTTCAGTGCTGGCGTTTGTGAGAGGGTCCGGGGCGGGGCAGCCTAATTGAAAATACCGGTAGAGGAGGATTAAGCGCTGCTAGAGACGAGACCAGAGCATTCAGTCCAGATCGAGGCGGCTTCAGTTACGTTTAACTGTTAAAGTAGGTAACTGGTGAGTAAAAATAACTGTACATTATGTACCGTGTATGTACCGGCGGCCGTGCTTGTATGACTGCGGTACTACAGCGTGAGGCACAATTTGCAAAATTTGCCACATTTTCGTTTCGGTTTTTTGTTCAACGAATTTTAAAAATATATATATTAAAAAATCCTACAAATCCTTTCAAAGTTGACCATATTTAAAAGTTGGTGACAGATTTTTATTTTTATTTATGTCCATTAATATGTGAAAAAAAATCACAAACGTACTACTACATGGTCCTAAATACTCCGAAATGCTCTTTGTTTCGAAATTGCAGCTTTCTAAAACATTATTTTGAGTTTAGACTAATTTCAGATGATGTAAGATAAAATTTTACTTCTTTTGACAGATTTGGATATTCATGTAATGTAAATTGGTTGTACAAATTTTGAACAAATACTATAAAACAAGCGAACGCTTCGCTATTCAATCAGTGCCGCGCGGTGCGGCATTTTGATGCTGTAGTACCGCGCTCTTAAAAAGAATAGCCCCACTGCATCTCGACTAAGAGATGAGGACAAAATGCTATGCTAAAGGCGACAGGTTAGCCGCCTAGCACGGTCCTTCCACCGAGTCATGCAGCAGGTGGGTCTTCGTGCCTTACTTGATGCTCGATAGTTAGTTACTTTCTGTCTGAATACTTTAATTTGAACGTGGTGGTCGGTGTTGCTGACCGCCACGTTCAGACCACCACTGTAATTTAACAGATTCCTTGCAGCACCACGCCGAGTACTCTGATTACCCCGATTATCGTGATGCGTGTGGTTTGTATGAATTTATTAAGTATGGCCCTAGTTGACTGAAATAAAGAGATAAATAAATAAAAAAAATAAAAAAAAGTTTTATTGTTACAAGCCCGTTATTATTAGCACTAAGTTTCTGTTCGCGCTATATTGTAAAAAAATTAAATATTTCTCGGATAAATTGAAGCGAAGTGTGTAACCCCACACAGCCGTAGACGGAAAAACAATATGTGATCGGAGCAAACAGCTATTTAAATAATATTATGAATAACTGCAGATTCAGATATTCTTTTTCATATACAGAACACACAATGTTAACAATATTTCATTGACACAAATGCATATTCAGTATGGTACGTCATAATGTTTCGTTTTTCAGCAATTCAATCTATATGAAAGAACTGACAATACAAGTTATAAAGCATTTTTTTTTACTTTAAATTTACCGATACTAAACATATTTTAAGTTAATATAATAACATATACCAATACAATTGTTGTAATATAAAAAAATAATACAATCAGTCAATCAATTAAAAAAAAAATCTGTTCAATTTACGGTTCAGGTAAAAAGCAAGAATTGTTTTTTTTCGAATTTTCAAAAAAAATACGTATTTGACCACTGACACTGACGGGTCGGGTCAGAATCCTCCGGCCAATTAACATCGATGATTGTATGGAAACGGTAGAGTAGTCAAACAAAAACTGGTAAAATAGTTCGAGCAGCTTTAATAATTCATATCAAATATTTTTGTTTTATGTATACCATCATGGATGGCTTTGCCGAGGTACCGATGTTGCAGTCGACAACGCCAAAAACACCTCTCCTCGCGAAACCACGCTCGGTGAGGCGCCATGCCAGCAGATTTGTCGACTGTTGCTAGCACTGAGATTGCTATGCTGTCTAGCCTGTTAATACGACGTTTGAAGGCATACACACTCGCTGGAAGGCAGCTCCACACCCTAGCGGTGCGAAAAAGAAACGATTTTGAGAACCGACGGGTTCTCAAAAGCCAAATTTCAACAACAAACAAACGTTGCCTTTCTGTTCTCTTAGCCTGCCTATTCATAACTCTACAGCGAGAACCGTGGGTAGTTTTCATCCATTTTCCGCCATCAAATCATATCTCCGGTTCGGTGTCCGTGGAGGGGGGGACGGGGGGTGAAGGAGTACGGTGTACGGGTAAGGCGTGTGGGTGGGAGGGGGTAGGGGCGGCTGTTCATTCGGATCGCGATGGATCATTTCTGTTTATGTCATCAAATTTTACTTTATTTTTATATAATTTCCAGCTGCTAGACGACTTAAGGCCACATGCCACCCAGCTGGATTGTTTCTTAACTTTATTTAGATAGATATATTAATTATGAGCCTACGAGGTAGGTATAATCTGTAATCAATATGGTCGATTGTTTTTTGGATGAATGAAGGAAATTGTGGCTATCAATTCTATAAATTCACTTTTTTTTTTATTTTTATGGAACCTGACACGGTTGGCTACATCACCTACAACATCCGTGATGTCAGCCCATAACACAGGGTGAACTAGGTGCCATGTCAGTGCTTCCCTTCATTTCATGTCGGCTACACTAAACTGGACGGAAAACACGAACTATTTACATAGCCGTTTCGACCGACGTTTCGTTCAGTGCGGTGGTACCAACCCGGCCGGGATAAACCCTACCACCTAGTAAGGTAAGAAGGGAAGGGACCTACAGTTTAACGTGGAATCCGAACCACGGTCAGCCTCCAACGGTCGAGCGGTCACCCATCCAATCACTGACCGCGCTCAGCGTTGCTTAATAACAGTTGACTAACTAACCGCGCCACTGAGCTACCGAGGCTGACGAATTTTCTTATCCCTTAGTCGACTTTTACGACATGCGACGGGGAGAGATGCAGTGGGGCTATTCTTTTTAAGTACCGACCCCACACGGTACATTCAATAGATATACTGCTCATTTCAGAGTAAGTTGTTAATTCCCACCTGCCAGGTGGGACGACGACATTAAGTGGTTCCGTACCGATGATGGCCGGGAGGACTGCAGAAAAAATTGAGAGGTGTATGTCCAGCAGTGAACATCCCTTATACATCCACTTAACATCCAGTGGTTATTACAAAGAGTCAGCGCGGATTAAGAGCCGGACCAGACATGTGGTCGTATTCTATTTTGTAATTACTCGCTTCGACGACCGTAACAATTTGTTACTACCCCCGCCCCCGCTTTGATGTGCGTTTCTGATTTAAATCTATTAGGATTTTATGAAAAACCTTGGAAGTTGAAGAGATGAGTAATTGTATAAATCAATTTGTATTTCGTGGCACGTGGAGATCCGTTGTCTCTGCCTACCCCACCGGGAAACAGGCGTGACGCTATGTATGTATGTATGTATTTGTATTTTCTGAATTGTAAAATATTATAATTCAAAATGATGTACGTCTTTCAGTTGCCTATTCTTAAGAGGCTCCTCTACATCTCGGCTTCCCATATTTGGCACAAAACATTTTACGTTGTATCGACTTTACTAATGAAAATGAAAATGAAAATGAATAAGTTTTATTTTTCTTGTTTAACACACACGACGATATAACACATATTATAACAGTAATAGACAAGAAAAATTGGACCTGACACAGCCTTGGTTCCTCCCCACCGAGCCCTGGAGCTGATAAGAGGGACGCTGATTTTAAGTCAGGCCTACTAACTATTTATGGTCTGGAACAATTTTAATACAATTATTTGTCTTGTAGCCTTATAAAAAAATCTTATAGAAGCACAGATCTTGATACATAGTTAAGTGAAGTACAGTAGAACTTCGTATAGAAGTAATTGGGGGAAATGGGTGTTCGGAAAATAGATTTTTTCCCGATAATTGACCTATATACATCTAAGAATAAAAAACTTTGTAATGTGCAAACATACATATTTATGTGTTTAAACATTTAGTTGTGTTACGTTAAGATACATAATATATTTATGACAGATACTAGCTGAGCCCGCGGCTCCGCTCGCGTGAAATTCGTATTTCAAAGAAGACAGTAAGTAACTATGGGCGAGGCCGAAGGCCGAGCTGCGTTCAGGAAGTCGATAAACCATATCTAAGAAAGTAAGTACGAGTAAGGGCGAGGCCGAAGGCAAGCTGCGTTAAGGTAAACGATAAACCTTGTAAAAAGTAAAGTAAGTAACTAACGGCGAGGCTTCAGGCTGAACTGTATTCTAGAAAGAAAATAAACCTTCTCGAAGAAAGTAAGTAACTGAGGGCGAGGCCGAAGGCCGAGCTGCGTTCAGGAAGACGATAAACCTTCTCGAAAAAGTAAGTAACTGAGGGCGAGGCCGAAGGCCGAGCTGCGTTCAGGAAGACTATAAACCTTATCGAAGAAAGTAAGTAACTAAGGGCGAGGCCGAAGGCCGAGCTGCGTTCAGAAAGACCATGAACCTTCACGAAGACAGTAAGTAACTGAGGGCGAGGCCGAAGGCCGAGCTGCGTTCAGGAAGACTATAAACCTTATCGAAGAAAGTAAGTAACTAAAGGCGAGGCCGAAGGCCGAGCTGCGTTCAGAAAGACCATGAACCTTCACGAAGACAGTAAGTAACTGAGGGCGAGGCCGAAGGCCGAGCTGCGTTCAGGAAGGCGATAAACCTTATCTAAGAAAGTATGAAACTAAGGGCGAGGCCGAAGGCCGAGCTGCGTTCAGAAAAACTATAAACCCTCTCGAAGAAAGTAAGTAACTGAAACCGAGGCCGAAGGCCGAGCTACGTTCAGGAATACCATAAACCTTCTCAAAGAAAGTAAGTAACTATGGGCAAGGCCGAAGGCCGAGCTGCGTTCAGGAAGACTATTAACTTTCTCAAAGAAAGTAAGTAATTAAGGGCGAGGCCGAAGGCCGAGCTGCCTTCAGGAAGACTATAAACCTTATCGAAGAAAGTATGTAACTAAGGGCGAGGCCGAAGGCCGAGCTGCATTCAGAAAGACTATAAACCTCGAAGAAAGTAAGTAACTGAAAGCGAGGCCGAAGGCCGAGCTACGTTCAGGAAGACCATAAACCTTCTCGAAGAAAGTAAGTAACTGAGGGCGAGGCCGAAGGCCGAGCTGCGTTCAGGAAGACTATAAACCTTCTCGAAGAAAGTAAGTAATTAAGGGCGAGGCCGAAGGCCGAGCTGCGTTCAGGAAGGCGCTAAACCTTATCTAAGAAAGTATGTAACTAAGGGCGAGGCCGAAGGCCGAGCTGCGTTCAGAAAAACTATAAACCTTCTCGAAGAAAGTAATTAACTGAAAGCGAGGCCGAAGGCCGAGCTACGTTCAGGAATACCATAAACCTTCTCAAAAAAAGTAAGTAACTAAGGGCAAGGCCGAAGGCCGAGCTGCGTTCAGGAAGACTATAAACTTTCTCAAAGAAAGTAAGTAATTAAGGGCGATGCCGAAGGCCGAGCTGCGTTCAGGAAGACTATAAACCTTATCAAAGAAAGTATGTAACTAAGGGCGAGGCCGAAGGCCGAGCTGCATTCAGAAAGACTATAAACCTCGAAGAAAGTAAGTAACTGAAAGTGAGGCCGAAGGCCGAGCTACGTTCAGGAAGACCATAAACCTTCTCAAAGAAAGTAAGTAACAAAGGGCGAGGCCGAAGGCCGAGCTGCGTTCAGGAAGACTATAAACCTTATCTAAGAAAGTAAGTAATTAAGGGCGAGGCCGAAGGCCGAGCTACGTTCAGGAAGACCATAAACCTTCTCGAAGAAAGTAAGTAACTGAGGGCGAGGCCGAAGGCCGAGCTGCGTTCAGGAAGATTATAAACCTTCTCGAAGAAAGTAAGTAATTAAGGGCGAGGCCGAAGGCCGAGCGGCGTTCAGGAAGGCGATAAACCTTATCTAAGAAAGTATGTAACTAAGGGCGAGGCCGAAGGCCGAGCGGCGTTCAGGAAGGCGATAAACCTTATCTAAGAAAGTATGTAACTAAGGGCGAGGCCGAAGGCCGAGCTGCCTTCAGAAAAACTATACACCTTCTCGAAGAAAGTAAGTAACTGATAGCGAGGCCGAAGGCCGAGCTACGTTCAGGAATACCATAAACCTTCTCAAAGAAAGTAAGTAACTAAGGGCAAGGCCGAAGGCCCAGCTGCGTTCAGAAAGACTATAAACTTTCTCAAAGAAAGTAAGTAATTAAGGGCGAGGCCATAGGCCGAGCTGCGTTCAGGAAGACTATAAACCTTATCGAAGAAAGTTTGTAATTAAGGGCGAGGCCGAAGGCCGAGCTGCATTCAGAAAGACTTTAAACCTTCTCGATGAAAGTAAGTAACTGAAAGCGAGGCCGAAGGCCGAGCTACGTTCAGGAAGACCATAAACCTTCTCAAAGAAAGTAAGTAACAAAGGGCGAGGCCGAAGGCCGAGCTGCGTTCAGGAAGACGATAAACCTTATCTAAGAAAGTAAGTAATTAAGGGCGAGGCCGAAGGCCGAGCTACGTTCAGGAAGACCATAAACCTTCTCGAAGAAATTAAGTAACTGAGGGCGAGGCCGAAGGCCGAGCTGCGTTCAGGAAGACTATAAACCTTCTCGAAGAAAATAAGTAACTGAGGGCGAGGCCGAAGGCCGAGCGGCGTTCAAGAAGACGATAAACCTTCTCGAAAAAGTAAGTAACTGAGGGCGAGGCAGAATACCGACCTGCGTTCAGAAAGACTATAAACCTTATCAAAGTAAGTAAGTAACTAAGGGCGAGGCCGAAGGCCGAGCTGCGTTCAGGAAGACCATGAACCTTCTCGAAAAAGTAAGTAACTGAGGGCGAGGCAGAATACCGACCTGCGTTCAGAAAGACTATAAACCTTCTCAAACCAAGTAAGTAACTAACGGCGAGGCCGAAGGCCGAGCTGCGTTCAGGAAGACCATGAACCTTCTCGAAGACAGTAAGTAACTGAGGGCGAGGCCGAAGGCCGAGCTGCGTTCAGGAAGGCGATAAACCTTATCTAAGAAAGTATGTAACTAATGGCGAGGCCGAAGGCTGAGCTGCGTTCAGAAAAATTATAAACCTTCTCGAAGAAAGTAAGTAACTGAAAGCGAGGCCGAAGGCCGAGCTACGTTCAGGAAGACTATTAACTTTCTCAAAGAAAGTAAGTAATTAAGGGCGAGGCCGAAGGCCGAGCTGCGTTCAGGAAGACTATAAACCTTATCGTAGAAAGTATGTAACTAAGGGCGAGGCCGAAAGCCGAGCTGCATTCAGAAAGACCATAAACCTTCTCGAAGAAAGTAAGTAACTGAAAGCGAGGCCGAAGGCCGAGCTACGTTCAGGAAGACCATAAACCTTCTCAAAGAAAGTAAGTAACAAAGGGCGAGGCCGAAGGCCGAGCTGCGTTCAGGAAGACGATAAACCTTATCTAAGAAAGTAAGCAATTAAGGGCGAGGCCGAAGGCCGAGCTACGTTCAGGAAGACCATAAACCTTTTCGAAGAAAGTAAGCAACTGAGGGCGAGGCCGAAGGCCGAGCTGCGTTCAGGAAGACTATAAACCTTCTCGAAAAAAGTAAGTAACTGAGGGCGAGGCCGAAGGCCGAGCGGCGTTCAGGAAGACTATAAACGTTCTCGAAGAAAGTAAGTAATTAAGGGCGAGGCCGAAGGCGCTGCATTCAGAAAGACCATGAACCTTCTCGAAGACAGTAAGTAACTGAGGGCGAGGCCGATGGCCGAGCTGCGTTCAGGAAGGCGATAAATCTTATCTAAGAAAGTAAGTAATTAAGGGCGAGGCCGAAGGCCGAGCTACGTTCAGGAAGACCATAAGACCATAATATTACACAAAAAAATTTTTACGTTATGAAATAAACCTATGTTCCAAATTTCAGCTTTCTAGACTTAGTAGTTTCGGCTGTGCGTTAATAGATCAGTCAGTCAGGACAAACAATTTTATAAGTATAGATATCTACTCTTTATTCTACTCGTATCTTCTACCAAAAGCATCTATCTACGCTACACCAACGCAACGCAACAGAACATGTATATTTAGAGATATGCCCATCCCATACATTACTCCCGAAAAAATTTGTTCTCGACGAGAACTGCATAAATTGCAGATTTCACGGACAGCCGCTTCATACGGCGTGTGCAGCGCGTGTTGAGCGTAAGTCTTACTGTACCGAGTCTGTGGCGCAAAAGTGCGTGTGTTCAGCATGCCCGGTTGCTGTTACAAGTATTGTAACAGCTTAGATCGAAATTACGTAAAGAATGGCGTCTCCTTCCATCAGTAAGTATTTATTTTGCTGGTTTTTTTCTCAAATTTTATGTTAAACAGATTTTTGTATACGTAATTAATATAAAGAGCGAACGAGAAAGAGTAAAGCTGTGTTTTATGCAAGAGTAACAGTGACAAACGTTGTTGTTTGTTTCGCCTGAGCATGTTATGACGTGTTAAGAAGCCATGCTGACTTGTGTGACGTAGCTATCGCGTTCTCGTTCCCACTTGCCTACTGATCATAAGAGTGAGCGGAAATACGACAATCGCGCCGATGGGCGAGCGATGACAACTTTCTCGCTCACTCTTATCATCTGTAGGCAAGTGAGAACGCGACAGTAGCGTCGTAGGGATCGCGTCACGCGACAGCATGGCGGTGTGTAAAATGCAAACACGAAAGTATCTCGTGGCAGGAGGCGCGGCGCGCTCCGATGCCCGCCGTTTACGGACATGAAACGACTATATGATGTAAGTGTGTGCTTGTGTGAGTATCACAATACTGTGTGTGAATGCACGCACACTTGTTAAGACGAAACGTAGTACAGGTTAAATCGCGCGACGTTCGATCTATAAAATTAGACATCAATGAACAGAACTGCTAACGCCATATATTACGACCATTCGACACTAAATTCCGTTTTCTTTGATACTGCTCAACCCTAAGGCTATTTAACTTTATGGTATATAGCCTACTATAGTGAGCCTGAAGAACTACTCTTTACATTGGTGTAAACCGCATAAAAATCTGTTAAGTGGTTCCGAGTTTACCTCAAACATACATACATACATGCAAACAGACGTTTCCTTTTATAAGAAGTAGAGATAGAGAAAAGAAGATAGAGATTAAATTAGCCTCCCTTCCCCTCTCCCCGCGGACTCCTCCCCCGTAACTCAACCCCACTCTTCAAAACTACCCCCAGTATGGATAAAATTATTTAAAATCATTTAAAATCCTAAAACCTAATTTTGAAATCATCCCCTATTTTAATTTAAGGGTTGATTTAGCAAAAACGCTGAAACACGTAATTCTTTATTTTATACCAAAAGCCTAAATATGAATTTTCATATGCCTAACTTGAGAAATGATGGGTTCCCCATACATTCTTTCATCCCCTATTTCACCCCGTTAAGGGTTGTTTTTTTGAGACAAAAGGTAGCCTATGTTCTTCCTCAGGATGCAATTCAGCTCCGTACAAAATTTCATAAAATCCTAAAATCTAATTTTGAAATCAACCCCTATTTTAATTTAAGGGTTGATTTAGCAAAAACGCTGAAACACGTATTTCTTTATTTCATACCAAAAGCCTAAATATAAATTGTCATATCCCTAACTTAAGAAATGCTGAGTTCCCCATACAAACTTTCATCCCCTATTTCACCCCCTTAAGGGTTGTTTTTTGAGACAAAAAGTAGCCTATGTCCGTCCTCGGGATGGAATTCATCTCCGTGCAATATTTTATCGAAATCTGTTCAGCGGTTTAGGCGTGAAAAGGTAACAGACAGACAGACAGACAGACAGACAGACAGACAGACAGACAGACAACAGAGTTAATTTCGAATTTATAATATTAGTATGGATTATAAAGTCCATTAAATTTTATTCATACGTAATACTTAAATTTGCTTAAAGAAATGCTTGATCTTAGTCTACCGACGTAAGCCTGCGTGTTTATAGCAGTTAGATCGCCACGGAATGACGACACGCGTCGTTTGCTCAGTTTTAGGCTGTTCGCCACAGAGTAAATAATCACTGCCTGTTCGCATAAGCGGTCGTTCGGTGACCGACAACGTTCGAATAATCGCCGTACTACTGTAATCTTTTTATTACGTTAATGTGGGAGCCAAGTTATACAGTATGCTCTTAAAAGCTTCATCTAGGCCGCTACTAGACGTGACATTTTATATAGAGGTAGATGATGTTTCGATTTAGCGAATAGTCTCAATACTTGTTTCGTTTTGTTCCCGACAAAGATTACTTGGCCTTCATTAAATGTTTTTTATAAATGGGCCAAAAGTTTTTCACTTCCTGGCAACCTGGAATATTCGAATGTCGCGGTTAACGTCCAACGACCTTCGTTCACAAATAAATTGATGAAAATGTTTAAGAGCTGAAAATTTGCCGCGCGTCACTGAAGACTTACTTGCTAGTAGGGAATGTTCTCCATCAGTCTATGAATATGAGTAGAACATCGACAAATTAGAGCAGAACAATTATTATTTTATAACACTGAGGCGGCAGCGGGCAAAAGCTATACAGAAGCGATCGTTTCAAACCTCGTGTTTCAAACTGACACTATTATAATATAAACTGACTAATAGTTGATTATTAGTATAATAATAATTATAACGTTGTTAATACAGGGCGTTGTTAATAAAATTTCAAAAAAAGTTTAAAAAAATCATAACTTCTAAACTATTGATTTTTGCGGAACTAATGTTTTTGGACCACTATAACTGGGCCACTCCGTATAAACTAAAAAAAAAATCACATTAAAAATGAGGTCCAGAAAGTGCTAGTAGAGTTTCGATAGAAATTTCAATACATTTAAGTGATTTAATTTTCTACCAATAGTTCAATGAACGATACACAAGTTATCCGGAAAAAAGTGTAAACTAGATATAAATGAATTAAGCTCAAATACCGAGCAACTATACGTACGTGTACGTACAGTTAGGTTGGCAACCGCCGCCCGCAGGATGACATGGCAACATTAGCCGCTAATAAGACAGTTAGCGTTCCAAACTTGAACATACTCCACGGCCTTTTGTTATAGCGCGCCTATACAAGAAATAATATGTAGTACCGACATCCTCATACAATTTAATAAAATTAGTAAGTACAGCATTTTAAAACATAATAAAGTTATCATTTATGTATTGGTAGGGATGATCATAGTATTCAAGAATTTATCAAAGTACTATGACATGAGTTTGAATTTCCTGATACCAAACATTGCGTATCTCATTCTACATTTCTTCGCATGTTCTTCTGGATTACACCGCTAAAGATACAATAAGAATTGTCTAATATTTCTACTGAATTGGTAACTAACTATGTGGATTATTATTTTATTATTGGAATTTATTCGGGCTCGCCCTTAGTCTGTGTCTTTTATTATCGTTTAAATATATCGTATATCGTTTAATTGAAAGCAGCTCGGCTTTTGGCCTCGCCGTTAGTGGCTTGCTGTTTTGGAGAAAATATAGGTACCTACGTAAATATCGTTTAATTCAATGAACGCAGCTCGGCCTTCAGCCTCGCTCTCGATGATTTCCTTTCTTTGAGAAAGATATTAGTTTATATTTTACTAGAACGCAAACACAACTTCAAGAAACTGAATTATTAAACATACGCCAAATCTACATCCAAACACTTGTCCTTTATCACAAAAAGCATCCACAACATCACATTATAGCGAGTCACCGACACAACACACGAGTCGCTTCTAGCGCTCGCGCCGCTCCGTGCCGAACGAAATTCGCCCAAAGATTCTTTCATTTCCAAGCCCCCAGAATGTACAATTTAAATTCAAGCTGGCACACACTTACACGAGCACGGCTTAAGCACTCGGTTCATCTGTGGCTTTTAGAAAAAGGAGTGCGTTATTGCGAGAATACCTTGGATGTAATTACATGACCTAAATAATCCTCTTTTTCTCTTAAAGTGATTAATTCGTAACAATATTCTAAAATGAGTGTACTAAGCATCATCATTGTGTATTCAGTCTCTTAAACTGAGAAATAGGAAAAAATCTAGGTATTTTAACATTCATACATATACTCTCTTTTCTCTAGCTATTTATTTATCTATTTATCTATTCTACATTAAATATAGAAAAATTGTTTGGTGACTGTACTTATTTACTATTTATTTACTTATTTACTATTGTATCTATTTATTTGATGACTACTATTGCTTTCACAAGTATAAAAACATCTAACAAAACGTGAAACTCTGAGATGCCAGCTGACTCAGAAGAGTGTAGCCGGAACACGGGCAGAGGCCTAGTCCGGCAGCTTATAACCACGCGCAGTTTATCATCCAATGCAATATTACATTCAGGTTCATTCATGGGGATAGTATGTAAAATGTACCATACGAAAATACTTGTTTGTACCCGTAAACTGTATATTGTTCACGAAATTGTAATGTGTATATTGTCTGTAATAAAAATTTATCTTATCTTATCTATCTAAATTAATTAAATGCTGTATCGGTAATTTCTTTCAACATTCACCTGTTCTAACTTTTCTACCAATAGTTCAATGAAAGATACACAAGTTATCCGGAAAAAAATCACAGATCTCGTGCATTACACGACCTTCGAGGTACATTGAAAATGAACTCATGAAGTTAAAATTTTGTTGTTTACGTCAATATTTTTGAAATTCGAATTTCACGCGAGCGAGGCCTCGGGCAAAAGCTAATTCGAATTAAGTTTACACAAAATTTTATGTATCAAAAATATTCATTATCTGAAAGTATTGCGAACAGGAGAGCACCTCTACGTACAATGACCAAGCTATTACCGACCAGCGACCCACCGGGTATTCTGACTCAGCGATTAACCCGACTAAAAACCGACAATATTATTAACTTGTCCTTTTTAATACGGCAATTATGGTGAGCCTCTCGTTCGTATTGTTATTTTATCAAATAACACGCGGCAACACTCATGTTTTTTCAACGCTGCACAATTGCAACACTGCGTTCAGTCGCAGGATACGGCTGTCAACTGCCATCCGGTGTTGCCGTTGTGAGAAAAATTTGTTAACCGTCGAAATGGTAGGTGTTGGTAGATATTAGACTGGTCAGTTCTGTGAAATTTATTTGACGGTGGTTGAATCGGTTAATTTTGAAGAAATATGAATATAATTAAGCTAGAAAAGAAGCATTATTTGTTTTTATTTCAGGATTAAAGTTGGAGCTAATATTTTTTAAGTTAATAAAACAAAATTCGTCACGTGCGGCTTATGTCCACATGCGGATTGCAGAGGGTTCCGTAGCAATTTCGTACTTATAAAATAAATAAATAAATATAATTTATAATGTTATAGTAAAGTAATCAACGTTTCCCCAACATAAGATTGATTTGCGTAGAATATTTTAATAATTAAAATACGTTGCTCAAATTTGCCGCTGAATGCCACACGTTTTACAGTGTGATAGGTTTATACATTTGTATATACATACATACTTACATACCGCACGCTGTATCCGGACCGTCGGGGTAAGCAGAGTAATCGTTGTTATGCTGCAAAAACTTAGTAAATTACAGCACCACGTTTCGCAAAGTATTCGGACAAGATATCTATCAAGCAGCACTGCAGTTAGACGAAGACCCACCTGCTACATGACTCGGTGGAAGGACGAAGGTGAGACCTGTTATGTACCCGCCCTTTAGTCGGGCATCTCGTCCTCATCCCTTGGTCGCATTTTACGACATGCACGGGGAGAAATGCAGTGGGGACATTCTTTTTAAGTACCGGCCCCACACGTTTATGTTATTTTTAACTTGACCTATAGGCATTCGATACATTCCAAATTTCTTCCCAATAATACGTGTGTAACTGTCAGCCCACCCATCTCTTCCTAGAAGGCCTGCTCGCAGTATTAATAAATAATTAAAGACACAATAAAGCGCGATGCATTCACGTCGTGTCAGCACAATGGCACTCGTTCCTCTAATATTTATCTTTCAAATTTCAACCACAAAGAAAGAAGCGATCTTCCGCGCCACACTCATTAGTGCACTACACAAACACTACTCCGGCAACAATGGACGCTTCTAACGATCGTGTGTCCGTCTGTATGTTGCTCGATTGTTTGTTCAAGTTGCTGGATTAAAATTATATCCAGAGCTGCCAAGTGTTTTGCCGGTGTGAAATTAAGTCGTCCGAATGCAATGCAATTTTAGGTTATCTGCGGTTTTCATGGGTCCATTTTCTCCGTTCGGTTTATGCCGCGTACAGACTGGCGGTGAATGTAAAAACCGGCCAAGTGCGAGTCGAACTCGCGCACCGAGGGTTCCGTATCGCCATGTCATGGTCAGCTCCACTCACGCGGAGAACACGAACCGACTCGACCGACGTTTCGTTCCATCGTTTCGCTCAGTGCGGTGGTACCAACCCGGCCGGAATAAACCCTACCACCTAGTAAGGTAAGAAGGAAAGGGACCTACACTTTAACGTGGAATCCGAACCACGGTTAGCCTAAAACGGTCGAGCGGTCACCCATCCAAATACTGACCGCACTCAGGGTTGCTTAACAACAGTCGATCGACCGCACCACCGAGCTACCGAGGCCGACAGTCAGTACTTTTCTTAATGTTTGGCTCCGCAACGCGAGCGAAGCCGGATTCTCTACCCGTCTGGTATTACAATAACATTATTTATTGAGAATAATAAAAATGATAAGTCAATAAATAAAACACCCTCGTCAAACCAATACTCTTCGAGACGTGTAGGCCCAACATGTGTTGAACTACGCTGTTGCACACTTACTTATCCGGTACACAAAGAATTCAAATGTATAACTGCCTAAGTGCCTATAATACATTGCATACAGTTAATTTCCACCACAATACATATTTACAAATGCACACCATTTGCACGAAACGGCCCGTAACACGCGCGGTGATAAAGATTTGTGAGTCCTATGGACTCACAAATCTTAGTGACAAAAATTCAATATAACAAAAAACTATAAACATTAATCATCACGGCTAAATAAATTTTAACATTTCATTTCAAATTTATTATTAATAACTAACGCTATATTAATTAATTAATAAAGAAATTCCTTTAAATTAAATGAAACACTGTATTGTCAACCTCGTTAGCTCAGTGGTGCAGGCAGACAGTCGACTGTACTTGGATGGGTGACCGCTCGACCGATGGAGGCTGACCGTGGTTCGGATTCCACGTAAAACTGTAGGTCCCTTCCCTTCCTACCTTACTCGGTGGCAGGGCTCACCCGCCCGGGTGAATTCACCACCGCACTGAATGAAACGTCGCGTCGGTCGAAACGGCTATGTAAATAGTTTGTATTTTCCGTCCAGTTCAGTGTAGCCGGCACGATCGAAGGGAAGCACTGACATGGCACCTAGTTCACTCGGTATTATGGGCTGACATCACGGATGTTCTAGGAGACGTAGCCAACCGTGTCAGTTTCCATAAAAAAAAATATTTCAATAAATAATTTAACACTATTTTAATAAATATATTTTTATAATTGAATGTACAGTGTACATGGCTATGAAAGACGGCTTTTAGAGAAAGACTGTAAAGGCGTAGGTAGGTACGGCGCGTAAAAAATCCGCACTCTTCTCACTTACGCATCGGCTGTCCTTCTCTAAAAGCCGATGTCAGCCCATAACACCTTGTTGAACTAGGTGCCATGTCAATGGTTCCCTTCGGTCGCAATGAATGAATGAATTAGATGGCGCTTGCGTAAATTTTTAATAATAAGGTTCGAAGGATCTTTAAAAGTTCCGAACTAGATGCTCCTTGCCGAAAAAGGCAATGCAAACATGACCATTTTATATTTCGACATTTTATGCTGAAACCCCGCACATCTGCAAAGTAAGAGGCACCACTTCTCCTTGAAAGCCTTCGTTGCTCGAAGGCTTCTCTCATTCCTTCCTCGAGACGTTTCAACACTCTGAGGCGTTGCCGGGCGATTTGCTGTGAAAGCTAAGGAATTGGTTAGTCCGGTCCATCGGACGTGGAAAACGAAGGAAAAGCGCGGTGAAGACTTTCGGGATTTTTTGGAAAAGTCGGTGGTGGCGCGGATAGAAAAAGCGTTGAGTGCATTAAAAAGATTAGTTGTTTACGATAACAAGATGTGTTGTAACTATTGTTTTCGTTATAGGAAGGAACATCCTTGACTTGAATAAAAATGTTGCATTTATTGAATGCGTGTGTTTCCTTGAATAATACATATGTATTTGATTTTCATAAAAATTTTCTTCAGGTATGCTACAATGAGGATTTTTATAAAAGGCGTAACATGGGGCGCCAAGACTTAAATTTTTCATTTTACGTAAACCAACAGGGGTGGCTGTGCCGAGAGACCAATGATGCAGTCGACAGAGCCAAAACCATCTCCCCTCGCGAAACCACGCTCAGTTAGATGCCATGCCAGCAGATTTGCGGACTGTTGCTAGGCTGTCTAACCTGTTAATACGACGTTTGAAGATTCCCAGGTTAAAGGATTCGGTAAACACACAAGCCGGAAGACAGTTCCACACCCTAGCGTTGAAACGATTCAGAGAACCGAAAGGTGTCTAAGAACCCCATTCATAAGGTGTTTCAGAACCAATTCATAAGGTGTCTAAGAAGGCCAATGGACATCCGGTCGCATGCGAGGCTTGCGAATGCTATGTCGGCCTGACAGGTGCCCACTCTTACAAAACACGATGATGTTAATACTCTATGTGACATTAAATTAGGTACCGTAAAGTGGTCAAAGTAAACAGTATTTTGTCACCTAAAAAATAATTACCTCAAAAAATCCCCCGTGGATGACACTCGAGCGCACCGCGCGAGACATCCGTCTAATTACATATTCGAGAGTGAGTTGTGGGGAATGTGTGTCGCCACCCGCGCTGTTGACTCAACTGATTGCTGAGAGAATTCATTGTGTCGCCGATATGCACGAGTGTTTGGGCGGACGAATCCAAGTCTGACACTTTGTCGGCCATTAATTTTTTAACATTGAAAATGTTTTTTCGATCGCTTCAGTATAGGCCCTCAATTTTCTCTGAGAGTGTGAAATCGTCCTGGTGTCGCGAGTTTTGGGGCTACGCGAGTGATTGATGGCTCAAAAGACGCGTATCGGCCTATATTCATGTGGGCTTCCTTCCGGCTCCATCATCAGGACCCTGGAAATAGCATATGACTATAGTACTTGCGAAGACAAATCCAACGAGCCCAAACACGGTGGATTTATCATGTGTGGTTTAGGAGTTCCAATGGCTTCCTTCCGGCTCCATCATCAGAACCCAACTAACAAACTAAAAAAGTCACCCGGGGATCTGCAGAGCCTTGATTTGATTTTTCACAATTTATTTCATACATTCGGATATTCCTCCTAGCTCTCTACGCTGTTGCACTTCCAAAAGTCGATTTCACACTCTCAGCGAAATTGGGAAAAATTTGAGAGACCACCTACAGCACAGACCATCATAGATAGACGAATGTTTTTTTTTTTAATGTAACCCAAAGTCCAAATCTAAACAGGTTTTTTTAATTTTTCGATATCACATTTAGTTTTTGAGATATAAGAGATTTAGTTCGAAAAAAAATATTTAATTTTTCACATTTTTGCATTAAACAATTATTTTTTTACTTTTTCGAAAAAAAAATCTTGAGGCTACGGGGTGCTGTACTGTTTTACAGTTGTGTAATTATATTCAATATTCCGTACTAAATCACATATGAGGTAATAGTTACCTAAATTCTACATAGACAAGCGTCTAAGAAATACACTAAGTTTGACTAGCTTAGCTTCTGTGCATTCATGGAGCCAATAATGTTTTGGCTATCAATGTGTCACACTTGGAATCGAGCTGCAGGCGAGTGTTTGGTCGCTGGTCGACCGAGTGCCGCTAGTATAGAAGCAAGATAGACCGCCTTGATTATAGGGCTAGTGGTTCATAAAACGCAGTTTCATCATGTTAGAATATTGGTACTACATAAGAGTACCTAAGTACACTTACTGCTTTTTGTTTTTATGTTTTTCGAGTTATTATGGTAGGTTACGAAATCACAATTTTAACGATGAAAGCATACATACATTACACAGACGAAATCAAACTTCGTTCAGTATAGATATAGAGCACTATTTTACAAAGTTTCCAATCAAAATTTTAATATTACAAAGGAAAAAAAAAGCGTCGGATTTTAATATCTCCTAGTGTTTCAGTTTTAACCTCCGAGGAGAAAATAAATATAGGCGGAATTAGGTTAGGTTACCAAATTGTCATAATCTATACGTCAGTTTTGTATGTAATTGGTGAAACTTTCGTGCAATAAATTTGTGATTTGTTTGTATGAGGCTTGACTCTTGGCCGCACCTCTAATAATTTTTTACTCTAAAGTTTGAAGCCAATTTATTCCGATCTGACGTTTGCGAGTCTCATTTTATGGCACACATACATCAATGACGGATGACAAAGCGTTTGAGTTAGAATAGCAATCCAGCTACGATTAGACATGTCGAGAGTTTATAATGTTTACTTAAATCCTCGACAACATTTTATATCATCAAACAAGTATTATTTCCACTTTTTGTTTATTTTGGAAGCGTTGTTGGTATAAGTAGGTAGAGCGCATAAATTATAAAATTTTATGAAAATTGTCCTCTCGATTAACTTAATTTTAGTCTAAAGATTAAAACTAAATTTATTTTATCATTATATTAAAAATTATATTACATCAATGAACTTATTAAGAGCGCGGTACTACAGCATCAAAATGCGCACTGATATGGCGAATTTTGAATAACGAAGCGTTCGCTTGTTTTATAGTATTTGTTCAAAGTTTATTAAACCAATTTACATTACACGAATATCCAAATCTGCCAAAAGAAGTAAAATTTTATCTTTCATCATCTGCATTTAGTATAAACTCAAAATAATGTTTTAGAAAGCTGCAATTTCGAAACAAAGAGAGCATTTCGGAGTATTTAGGACCATTTAGTAGTACCTTTGTGATTTTTTTTCACATATAAATTGACTCAAATAAAAATAAAAATCTGTCACCAACTTTTAAATATGGTCAACTTTTAGACAGGATTTTTTAATATATATATTTTTGAAATTCGTTCAAGAAAAAACCGAAACGAAAATGTGGCAAACTTTGCAAATTGTGTCTCACGCTGTAGTACCACAGTCTTGAAATATGTTCAGAAACTAACAACTCATCTCTAAAAGTATCCCAATAGCTTTACCTTACATTTCCAATGTCAATAAAAGCTACCCTACAGTGAATAGAAAATAGTATACATAAAGCGGTTCAATTATAAACTTTATAAAAGTACCCGCTCTTCGCCGAAGAACTTTTAATAGGAACTCTCGGAGAGCTTGTTAGGAGCGCGTCAGTTCGCCACGAGCGCTCCACTGAGTAGGACGTAGCGACCGGCGCGTTGCAAATTTTCGGTTTGCACTTTATGCATAATATATTAAAATGTTTTCCATATTTTCAAAGTTTACACAAGGAAATCTTTAATAAGAACCTTCTTAAAGTTTCGGTAAAAGCGTCCCAGTACAAACTTCCTTTATACAAAGTAATTTTGAAACATCGTTTTCAATAAAAAGTTTATATTTAAGCCAGGTATCTGTCTAGGCTAAGCTAGGTATATTTTGATACCAAATCCCTTTGTATGTCAGTATTTCATTATAATTTCTCGATAATAGTATTTCATTATAATTTTTCATTATTGTTTGAGATTATTAAGGGAATTTGTGAGTTGCAGTGGCACGGTCTATCCACCGGGTCGGTGTTGTGCTGTAATTTATAAGAGTACTTGCAGCACAACACCGATTACTTTGCTTACCCCGATTGTCGGGATACAGCGTCTGGTGTCGTGAGTTAGCGTTTTTTTAAACGTTTTTTTTTTATAAATTAAGTCACGTGACAGACGGGCAGATAGGGGTAGCTATAGAATAGTTTATTAAAATGTAACGGCTTTAATCACGGTCATCTCTGAGCTATGTGGCTCGACGTTTCGGGCCAAACGTATGGTTCATCCTCGTGAACACGGTTGACAGAGAACTGACTGAAATTTGAGTATCCCATATATAATAGGACTCATGATTTAACTAACGGAATTGTAAGGAAGAATAAAGTTATCCTACTCTTAAGGTGATGTCAGACTGCGTCTGACAACTACAACTATGAGCGCAGATCGATAGCTTAAACACGAGCTTAAACACGATTTGATTAACTTAGCTCGATAGAAAAAAATCATAAACATGCCTCTGAATTTAGTTATAAAAACGTATTTAAGGCAACGTGACCAAATTAAGGCTTTGGAAAAAATATATTTTATTTGTTGAATATATATCTAAATCCGTAGCTGTTTACTTATTTGTTTCGATTCGTAGTTTTGGAATAAAAAATAAAAACCTAATTTCTGATTGATTGTGTTACATCCTACTCCAACCAGCGAAAGCGGTGACTTGAAAAAAGAGTACGGGTGAATACGGATTGACAGAGCCTTAATAACTGAAAAAAAAACCAGCTGTGCCGAGGAACCAGAGGTATTCGAAGTAGCCATAAATGCACTTCACCTCGCGAAATCGCGCTCAGTGAGACATAGTACCAGCAGATTTGCGAACCCGGGTTGGTACCACCGCACTGAATGAAACGTCCGTCGAAACGGCTACGTAAATAGTTCGCGTTTTCCGTCCAGTTCAGTGTAGCCGACATGAAATGAAGGGAAGCACTGACATGGCACCTAGTTCACCCAGTGTTATGGGCTGACATCGCAGATGTTGTAGGTGATGTAGCCAACCGTGTCAGTTTCCATAAAAAAAATCAAAAAAAGTATTGCGGACTATTGAAGCGCCACATTTGTGTCCATCGTTCCGTTCAGTTCCCTCCTCTCATCTTTTTAGTCCTTTCCAATATCACCTCACATGTTATTATCAGCCAATGTACAGATTAATTACCAAATTCTCTACCTATACACCCGATACCATAACTATTAAGACTCCTCCTGTCTTCCTTCTTCTTCCGTAAAAGTTACAAACCTAGCATCCCCGTCTGTAGGGGCTTTTCACATTCGGGCAACATTGTCATTTTTTACCCGCCAAATTACAAGAACGCGCGTCTGCAAACAACCCCTTTAAAGCCCGTACGCGATGTGAAAGCATTGCATTTTAAAATTTTAAAATGTAGCTTGTGTGGTAGGATAAATAAATTAAGCTTACACGTACTTAAGCATAGGTATTTAACATTACACAACAGGAATGAAAAAAACATGAGTAATGTTTAAAATTATAATGTTTAAGGAAAATTAATTTGATAAATTCTCTAATTCGATTGTATATTTTTCCAATTCTGATGAGTTAGAAGTCCGATTTACTTGAGTTCTATTAGGTCAACTGTCTCTACTCTATGCATTTAATTAATCAAAAAAAAAAAATACACTCAGCTTTTCCGAATAAACCCAATGCTTTCAGAAGACAAAATTAAAATGATATAGGTACTCGTAGCTAGAGAACGCAGTAACTTTTTATTAATATATAGAATAATCAAAAAACCTATACACTAAACATTTTAACTAATGTGTTACCTACTCTACACAAGGTTTGCAAGAAAAAATAGCATTTTGCGATAAGTCCGTCTTATTTACAGCCGAAGATTGTAATACAAGTTACATAAATAAGTTTTTTTGTTATTGATAGCCCGACATGTGACGCCGAGGCCATAAGGTGTCTAACGACTCCCATGGACATTCAGTCGTATGCGTACTTAAAATGAAAGTAGAGAGGAGAAATGGTGGCTCTATCATACATTATGCAGTCGAATTTAAGCATTCTGTACCCGAATAAACCACATGACAGTCCGTATATTGTACTAGCACCCCAAAGTTTGAAGCGTAAAGAAACCAAATAACAAAATGTATACGTTGTAGTGATTTTATCACATTATGGCGATGTTTATTTTATTATTGCAATATTTATGTAAAACAGTTGATATTAAATGATATGACAATAATTTGATAATGTTCCAACATGAGAGTCCTCACCCTAATTCGATTTGTGACATTGCGAAAACATTTCGTGGCATTATTTGTAATATGACTTTGCCGTTAAAGCTTCGAGGACTATGAGGTGGTCGGTGTCCTGAAGTGAGTGGTGTGAATTATAATTTGTTTTAGTTCATATAATTAGGTTAGTAAAGAGAGATCGTGTTTGAATTTTTGGTAGTAGAGCGTGTGAAAGTGATATTTTTTTTTCAGATTAAAAAAGGGGGGTTTTAAAATGTTACTTAATAATTAAATGCTCTTTTTAGAATTTAGTTCTCATATTTAATATCTAGATACAACAGCAATCTGAAAGTTTTGGGGTACTCAGGTGGTCAGTGTGATATTATTCTACTAAAACCGACCAAATACTAGACGAACAGGCACACCGAGGGTTCCGTACGACCACAAAATATATTGTTATTTATTTGATGTTTTACTTTAGAATTTTCACTATAATAACACAAAGTTTGACGCTTGTGTATACCTACCGTTTTTACGATAGAAAGAAAAAGAAAGAAACAAATAAAAATCGTCAGAAAAAACTCGTTTCTTGTATGTTTTCTATATTGATATGTCCATAATATTTTTTTAATTTTTTATTATTTGTTAGTATGTCCGCCATAATAGCACATAATGTGTGAAAACCGGTTACCTATTACGGTTAAAAAGCTTAGTAATTTTGTCCCGTACGGTGCTGATCCCTAAAAATGTATATTTTTGCAATGTAAAGCGTTAAATAGTTTCAGATCATCCGTTACAAGCAGTTACAAGAAAGAAAAGAACCACCGTAGAAGATATAAGTGCAATTGCCAGACACCCTGTATGCACATAGGAAGGCCAACCGCCATTGTGCGAGTAGGTAAGTAGGTATCTTTTTCACTGCGCTCTCCTAAAGCAAGTGAAATCCCTCCAAACATCACAACACTTGACCCGAATCTTCAAAATGTACTCAAAATACTACAAAACGTGAGTGTGTGACCGATAGTGTCGAACGCGACCTCTTTTGATATTCTCGAGTGCTGCCGCGCGGGACGTCCAATTTGTGTCGTTTTACGACGGACTGTAAAGTGTGGGCCGCGTCGGCTCAGCACTCGCAGGTCCGAGGGGTAACTTAGAGCTCTGAAAGCTTAACCGTCCACCAGGGCCTAACTCTTCGTAGGGCGTAAGTTAGGCGATACGAAATATTCCGAAATTTGATACACCCAGTTTTGCTTATTAAAGAATTTTTGTAATTTTTGTACTTTGTAATGGTAACTGACACGGTTGGCTACATCACCTACAACATCCGTGATGTCAGCCCATCACACCGGGTGAACTAGGTGCCATGTTAGTGCTTCCCTTCGATCGTGCCGGCTACACTGAACTGGACGGAAAACACAAACTATTTACATAGCCGTTTCGACCGACGTTTCATTCAGTGCGGTGGTACCAACCCGGGCGGGTTGAACCCTACCACCGAGTAAGGTAACAACAAACAATATTTATTTCATATTATTTAATACTTCATATTCCCTAAATTATAAAATGCAACAGCTGCCGTCTGTCTGTCCGTTCACTTATAACATCATTTAGGTGGCAGGACACTGGACACTGGTGGCAGTCAGTCAGCGTGTATGCGTCCACTGCTGGACATTAGCTTCTCCAAGCTTCCTCCAGTCCTCCCGGCCTTCAGCGGTACTGAACCACTGCTTTCCGTCGACGTACGTGATGTCGTCGTCCCACCTGGCCGCAGGTGACTGCCTTTTAATTCTTAGTTGTACCTAACTATTATAAAATTTAAAGAGACCCCTCCGTCCCGTGTCACTCCTTCCGAACAAGATGCTACCTTCTTACCTTCTTTGAAAACTTTGAAACCTACCTTCAAGTGCTAGTGAAGATGAGCCATCCATGTGGCCCGAAACGTCAAGCCACATTACGTCAAAGAACGGCCATGAGTAAAGCCGTAAAAAATATTTAGTCATTTTTGGTTTCTTTAGTTCCGGAAATAAAAGTTTGATATTAAGTATTATTTTAATGTCATTATTCTTGCCTGTGAATTTTTACTAAGAATTTAAAATGAAATTTAATTCAACTCGAAAATGGATCAACCGATTTGCATATGGTTTATACCAATACATCCTGACATATCGTCATCTAGACTATTTAATATCGTATAAGGAGTATTATGAATATATTATCTTTCTTTATTCTCACGTTTTTTGTGTACATATTTATATTAATTTTATATATTTATAAAATAAAATACCTATACAAAATTATTATATTATACATACATACATATCACACATGCTGAATCCCGACAATCGGGGTAAGCAGAGCAATCGGTGTTGTGCTGCAAGAACTCTGGTTAATTACAGCACAACACCGACCACCACGTTTCGCAAAGTATTCGAACAAGACATCGATCGATCAAGCAGCAAGTAAGGCACGAAGAACCACCTGCTGCATGACTTGGTGGAAGTACCGTGCCAAAGTGAGAGGTGGCGAGCCTGTCGCCCCTCAGCACGGTATTTTGTCCTTATCCCCTATTCGCCTTTTACTATAATGAAGATATTAAGAAGATAATAAGAATTATATTATAATGAAGATATAATCTTATTAAGTGAAAAACGGTGCTAGGTATTTACATACTCAATGTTATTTTGTACCATCTTGTTGTCTAGACGTAAGTACGTGTTTATTTTTCCAAATTCGAAAAATAAAAAAATATTCGACAAAAAATTAAATTTCTAAATATTTATTATTTACCAAGTCAATGTTTCACACAGATGGACGGCGACCCGGCGACCCTGACTGAACAAGGGAGTCCTTCCAGTGCCTCACCTTTTTAAACTATTATCCTCGCGGAGAGTCTTCAGGCTCGTGTTGTTTGCAAATAAATAGAAATAGGCCCACGCTTGGTCCAGAGGGACCACTCTTAGATGTTTGTGAAGTTATCTGGGACCTACCAGCTGCGCTATTTGCATGTTGACTTGTTTCGCTTGACACGGAGAAAATAGTGGGGTTTTGAAGGTGGCTTCAGTGGTATTGGTGTTAATTAATACATACATAAACTACCGTGTGGGGCCGGTACTTAAAAAGAATAACCCCAACTGCATCTCTCCCCGTGCATGTCGTAAAAGGCGACTAAGGGATAAGGACAAGATGCCGTGCTAAATGGCGACAGGTTCGCCACCTCTCACCTTGGCACGGTACTTCCACCGAGTCATGCAGCAGGTGGGTCTTCGTGCATTACTTGCTGCTTGATCGACTGAATCTTGTTCGAATACTTTGCGAAACGTGGTGGTCGGTGTTGTGCTGTAATTTACCAGAGTTCTTGCAGCACAACATCGATTAGTCTGCTTACCCCGATTGTCGGGATTCAGCGTGTGTGATATGTGTGTATGTATGTATAAACTATTGTTTTCACAGCAGTAGGGACTGGTGAGTATAAAATATATATATTTTTTTATTTTTTTTTATTTTATTTATTGTGGTCAACTTACAATGTAAAGACTTTAATATATGGATCCCTCTCATGGACCCGAAACTGTACTTGTATATAATTTTGAAATCAGTGGACATTAAACAGTTGAAAAACAATTATTTATGTTTACAAATAGCTAAATTTGGGCACATTTTTTTTTGGATTATTGCATTAAAATAGAATTCTCGTACATACTGTAATCTTCCAACAAAAAAGTCTGCATAATGGATCCAAAATCCAACCCAATGCTCATATTCGCAACTACCTCTATTTACGGCTAGATATAACGTTTTAGTGCGATGGTCTGTCGAGGCGTTCAGTAGTTACATCCGTCCTTGAGATAATCCCAAGAAAAAGTCAAGAAGGAAAACCATTTCCAAACAATATCCAACGGAGGGGAGAAGCGGGCGAGTCGGGCTATCGCAATAAACATATTTCTTCTTTAACTCGATTATGGCAAACTAAACTTTATTTATACGGCCACACTAGCCCGGGGCATTATCGTGTATTATCGTTGCCGACGTTGTCGTCCGCCATTTTATTTTCGAGATTTATTGCATCTTCGGTTTTTCTTTATTGTCTATTATAGCGCCGTAAGTGAATTCGCTATGAGCTGTATTTGGGACGCGAGTGTGTTAGCAAGCTCGTATGTATGCTAATGTGCTGATTATGACCGTATTAGGTGCTTGGATGATGCCATTATACAAACTGTAGAGCCGTTGTTATGCAATGCACATAATAATATTAAATATACTCACTTATCTACTTGTTATAATATGTAGAAATTATAGTGAATAAAATAAGAACACCAAAATGTTAATTTAATGTCGTTTTAATAGTTAATACCAAATTATTAATTTATATTTAATAGTGAACACTAAATTAACAATGTAATTTAATAACCTGCATAATTTTATAGTATATCTAATTGTGCAGCGATTATCGATACAAATGCCTTATGCCTTACTTATTACTTACTTCTAATACATATGACTGAATTAAAGACGCTGAATGTGTTTTTAAATTTTGTTAGTTTTTAAATTAAAAAATTGTGTTAGCTACTACTTCAACATCTAGCTGTCGTCGTATTATTTCAGTCTCGTCTTCGTCATATTATAAACTAGCGAGTTTAAACATAGAGCAACAAACATGTAACATTCTATCGCAAATAAATCTTTGCGAACTATAAAAGTGAATTAGATTAGATGTTCACATTACAATAAGTCAATCCTACGATTGCGCCCTCTCGCGGAGCATCGGGCATCGGTAAATACGATTCGGCCTGAATGGGCGTGCCTCGGTCGACGTGAAATACTATAGTGAGAATCAATTACTAAATGCGTTTCAGATTCTAACTCGATACTACTATGTGGGAAGCGAGGGGGAGGTATTGTGTTGAAGATGGTTGAAGACGGGACGGACGGTTTTGTGGTTTGCGGATAATTCTGAAATGTTGTGTTGAAAAGAAGATTGGTAGTGATATACTATAAGTAGGTAAGTAAGTATAATATGAACAATTGGGCGGTCAATATAATTAAAGCGATTGAAAACGAGTACGTACGAAAATATTGTGAAATATTTAAAATACCAATATGACGAGTTCTACTTTCAATGTAAAATAGTATATAGTTTCGTGGTCGGTACCGATATTAACAATATCTTCAAGTACGTGCATTAACTAGCACACCTTGCTCTATTAAACAGATAAATATCGAACCACAGAACAATAGATACCACAAATAATACGAGGCCTATTCTTCATGCGTAACGTTCGCGTGTAGACGAGACAATAGGGGTAGGTCGGTCGCTGTAACTTTTAACTTGATTGATATTTCAATCGAGCTTGGCGTATTGGTTGCCGGAACTAATCCAGAATTTCACGTCCTTTGTTCAGTAATGAATTCTCAATGAAATGAAATTATATCTTTGTGTTCTCTTGGGTGTCTTAGAAATTGAAATGTCAAATTTATTTGAAAAATTTTTCAAAAGGTTCTATATGCTAATTATTATTAGCTCGCTTAAATATCAATGTTGCTGCCTATTGGGATTTTCTGTTAAATTGTTTGAAAAATTACACCAGATTACCATTAGATAGCGAAAATTCGAGGATTTGTGAATTAAAACAGTTTTGTTTAACTACAAACTCACTTAGTACTTACTGTTACATATTTAAAATTTTGCAAAGAAATAATATATGGCTATCAAATATAGTTTGTTAAACAATAATTACTGAAATAGAAAAAAAACAACGTTTTACAAAATCGGCATTCATCACTTGCTCATTATAACGCCTTCGAACTTAAAAATAATATCCTACACGCAACCAAAACTGTTAGCCAAATGAGGGCAAAGTGTGATCAGTAACAATGTACATGCGTCGCACACGCGCGTGTGAGGCCACCGCCGCGCCGTCGCCGCCTTGCTCCGGTCTCTAATGCGACGGAAATAATAACCACGATACAATGATAGCTCGGTAAGGATTAGGGAATATAGCCTCTACCACAAAGAATTCAAAAGGATGGAAGGAGCATTAACTCAGCGATTACCTAGGTGAAAATCCATTATAAATGGTGTGATATATAAAAATATAATTATGCAGAAATAATTTGTTGTCGTTTTGTCATTGTCGTTTATTTTGACTGGTTTTGATCTAAATATGCATGCAATACTCGAAGGCTGAAAGTTCATATCCATACTAATATTATAAATTCGAAAGTAACTCTGTTGTCTGTCTGTCTGTCTGTCTGTTACCTTTTCACGCCTAAACCGCTGAACAGATTTCGATAAAATATTGCACGGAGATGAATTGGATCCTGAGGAAGGACATAGGCTACCTTATGTCTCAAAAAACAACCCTTAAGGGGGTGAAAAAGGGGATGAAAGTTTGTATGGGGAACCCAGCATTTCACAAGTTAGAGATATGACAATTCATATTTAGGCTCTTGGTATGAAATAAAGAATTACGTGTTTCAGCGTTTTTGCTAAATCAACCCTTACATTAAAATAGGGGATGATTTTAAAATTAGATTTAGGATTTTATAAAATTTTGTAAGGAGATGAATTGGATCCTGAGGAAGGACATAGGCTACATTTTGTCTCAAAAAATAACCCTTAAGGGGGTGAAATAGGGGATGAAAGTTTGTATGGGGATCCCAGCATTTCTCAAGTTAGAGATATGACAATTCATATTTAGGCTTTTGATATGAAATAAAGAACTACGTGTTTCAGCGTTTTTGCTAAATCAACCCTTAAATTAAAATAGGGTATGATTTCAAAATTAGATTTTAGGATTTTGTAAAATTTTGTACGGAGATGAAATTCTGTCCTGAGGAAGAACATAGGCTACCTTTTGCCTCAAAAACCAACCCTTAAGGGGGTGAAATAGGGGATGAAAGTTTGTAAACGGAACCCAGCATTTCTCAAGTTAGGGATATGAAAATTCATATTTAGGCTTCTGCTATGAAATAAAGAATTACGTGTTTCAGCATTTTTGCTAAATCAACCCTTAAATTAGAATAGGGGATGATTTCAAAATTAGATTTTAGGATTTTATGACATTTTGTACGGAGATGAATTGGATCCTGAGGAAGGACATAGGCTACCTTTTATCTCAAAAAACAACCCTTAAGGGGGTGAAATAGGGGATGAAAGTTTGTATGGGGAACCCATTACTTCTCAAGTTAGGGATATGATAATTAGTATTTAGGCTTTTGGTATGAAATAAAGAATTACGTGTTTCAGCGTTTTTGCTAAATCAACCCTTAAATTAAAATAGGGGATGATTTCAATAAATTTTAAACAATTGTATTCATACTGGCGGTGGCTTTGATGACGGGGGTTGAGGTAGGGGGGGGGGGGGGTGTCTGCGGGGAGAGGGGAAGGGAGGATAATTTAATCTCTATCATCTTTTCTCTACTCAAGTCTACTCAACTACTAAGTCTAGAAAGCTGAAATTTTGAAATGTGGGGTGAAAGTTTGTATAGAAGTATCGGTTTTTTTAAAGGTAGGAACTTGAAAATCATAATTATAGCTACTCATCATAAATAAATAATGACATGTTTCAGGATTTTTGGTTTTTACATTTTAAGAGGGGGAAACGGGGGGTTAAAAATTGTATCGGAGTATCCGTTTTTATAAAGGTAGGAACTTGAAACTCATAATTCTAGCTACTCATCATGAAGTGTTGTGTGAAGGGTTTTTCGATTTCACATTTCAAGGGGTGGGAGGGGGGGGGGGGGGGGATTTGGTGTGACAGTGGCCTTGCCCTTAGTTACGTTCTTTCGTTACTTAGTTACTTACTTTCACCGAGAAATCCTAAACGAAGCTCGGCCTTCGGCCTCACCCTCAGTTACTTACTTTTTTCAAGACGGTTTGTGGTTTTCCTGAACGTAGCTCGGCCTTCGGCCTCGCCCTCAGTTACTTACTTTCTTCGAGAAAGTGTATCGTCTTCCTGAAAGTAGCCCGGCCTTCGGCCTCGCCCTTTGTTACTTACTTTCTTCGAGAAGGGTTATAGTCTTCCTGAACGCAGCTCGGCCTTCGGCCTCGCACTCAGTTGCTTACTTTCTTCGAGAAAGTTTATGGTCTTCCTGAACGTAGCTCGGCCTTCGGCCTCACCCTCAGTTACTTACTTTCTTCGAGAAAGTTTATCGTCTTCCTGAACGCAGCTCGGCCTTCGGCCTCGCCTTTTGTTACTTACTTTCTTCGAGAAGGTTTATAATCTTCCTGAACGCAGCTCGGCCTTCGGCCTCGCTTTTAATTGCTTACTTTCTTAGATAAGGTTTATCGTCTTCCTGAACGCAGCTCGGCCTTCGGCCTCGCCCTCAGTTACTTACTTTCTTCGAGAAAGTTTATCGTCTTCCTGAACGCAGCTCGGCCTTCAGCCTCGCCTTTTGTTACTTACTTTCTTCGAGAAGGTTTATAATCTTCCTGAACGAAGCTCGGCCTTCGGCCTCGCTCTTAATTGCTTACTTTCTTAGATAAGGTTTATCGTCTTCCTGAACGCAGCTCGGCCTTCGGCCTCGCCCTCAGTTACTTACTTTCTTCGAGAAGGTTTATTGTCATCCTGAACGCAGCTCGGCCTTCGGCCTCGCCCTTTGTTACTTACTTTCTTCGAGAAGGTTTATAGTCTTCCTGAACGCAGCTCGGCCTTCGGCCTCGCCCTCAGTTGCTTACTTTTTTCGAGAAGGTTTATGGTCTTTCTGAACGTAGCTCGGCCTTCGGCCTCGCCCTCAGTTACTTACTTTCTTTGAGAAATTTTATCGTCTTCCTGAACGCAGCTCGGCCTTCGGCCTCGCCCTTTGTTACTTACTTTCTTTGAAAAAGTTTATCGTCTTCCTGAACGCAGCTCGGCCTTCGGCCTCGCCCTTTGTTACTTACTTTCTTCGAGAAAGTTTATCGTCTTCCTGAACGCAGCTCGGCCTTCGGCCTCGCCCTTTGTTACTTACTTACTTCGAGAAAGTTTATCGTCTTCCTGAACGCAGCTCGGCCTTCGGCCTCGCCCTTTGTTACTTACTTTCTTCGAGAAGGTTTATAGTCTTCCTGAACGCAGCTCGGCCTTCGGCCTCGCCCTCAGTTACTTACTTTCTTCGAGAAGGTTTATTGTCTTCCTGAACGCAGCTCGGCCTTCGGCCTCGCCCTTTGTTACTTACTTTCTTCGAGAAGGTTTTTAGTCTTTCTGAACGCAGCTCGGCCTTCGACCTCGCCCTCAGTTACTTACTCACTTCGAGAAGGTTTATGGTCTTCGTGAATGTAGCTCAGCCTTCGGCCTCGCCCTCAGTTACTTACTATCTTCGAGAAGGTTTATGGTCTTTCTCTACGGAGCTCGGCCTTCGGCGTCGCCCTTAGTTACTTACTGTCTTTTTTGAAATACGAATTTCACGCGAGCGGAGCCGCGGGCTCAGCTAGTGTTCTATATTTCGCCGTACTTTAGATTTTGAAGGAAAAATCAAAGCTTAAAACCAAGTCGAAATTATAAGAAAATACAAGTGCTTTTTAGACGAATGAACTCACTTATCTTTCAGCGCGAGCGTTGCAAGCCGTATGATGAAAATTGTGTGCATTTTAAGTCCATGTTGGGAACGAAGTAAATTGTATGCAACTTATAACAATGGCAGTCCTATGCTGTTGAATTTTTTACTACAAAACAAATATCAAAGAATTCTTATGTATAATAACATAAAGGCCATTTTGAACCGACTGGATTTTCTGGTTCAGTAGGTTGGGAGTAATTTGCGGGGGCTTCGGTCGGAATTGGTCATTCTTAGGGTTTGTTTGTCAAAGGAAAAGTGAAAATTGGTAATTTATGTTTGAAATTTGGAAGGATTAGCTGTTCACGCGTTAGCAGTATTAGCATAAAGAGGAAGTAATTTGGTATGGAGGATATTGTGAACTTTAGGTAGGTAGATTTTTGTTGTTTTAGCACTACCTTTATATCTACCCATACGACGACGTGGAAACGTTGTCAGTTTCGAAATGTAATGTCCTACCCTAAATATGCAATAACAGAGTATATGTATATAAACGTTCATAAATATTTTACTATATTACTGTACTATATATACTCATATCATCAATATTGTTAGCTGAGTAAAAGATTTGGAGAATACAAAATTAAGTTGAACAAATGTCGGTAAAACAAATAATATTTACAAAAACACGTCACGCCACACCACGTTAATACGACGTCCATAGGCGCGTTGGCTCTGTAGCAATTTTTGCAATTTTGTTTGTTTGTTTTGCAAAATTTTCAGACAAATTTGATTTTTTTTTCATGGTATATTATTTGTTACAATTATATTATTTACACATGTGAGCCCTGCCTTAGCCTGAGACAGTAACATTAATGATAGAATATCGGAGCAACCCGCACCTCCCCTTGCCACGTGACACACACGCGGATTAATTTTAATATTTGAACAAATAATTGCGTACGACGTCGACATGTCCTTAGTTAACGTTCAAACCAGCAGGTGGTCAATCAGACGAAAATATCATATTCCATCATTTTTATGTGAAATGTAGGTATTTTTTTTATATTTTGAATTGATGTTCGCGTAAGAAGGCTTGTTTTGTGTATAGTATAATAGCGCTAAAACATTAATAAATGTTCGTGGCACAATAGGTACAGTACTTTTACTAAATGTAGAAACACCAGGCTTTTAGTGAAGGGCAGCTAATCCGTAGGTAAGTGTGAAGAGTAGCGGCGGGTGGCAGAGTGGTCTGGGCGTCGGCTTCTTTTGCGAGAGGTCCGAGGTTCCAATCGAACCGGCTTGTAACAATTAGTTTTTTTCTGATTTGAAAAAAATTACGCCACGTACTAATATTGTTCGGTACCTACTCATACTTATTGCAAATTATTTACAGTGTGGGTGACGTCACATTAAAACCGTTGTAATTTCTTGAAACATACTAGTAGTTTCGGACCTACTAACATATTTCGTACTGAAAATTGTAAAGTCCATAATATGTGGATAATATAAAGTCGTTACCGCACTTACAATTTTTAGAACACAGAGCATAAAACGCATAAAGCAGTACTGCAAGGGTTTGTATCTCAGAATTATCGTTTAAAAATGATATAATACTACCGCGCTTTTCATTAGTATTAAACAGGCGTCGACTTTACCCCGGGGGCACGTAATGTTCTCACAAAAAAATAACACTAAATATTTCATAATAATTGTGGGATAATGTCCAATTATTCCGTCGTATCTACGCCCGGGTCTCCGGGACCAGTCCGCCTCTAAAGGGTCGAGCGCCGCGTCGTCGATCCCTCGGAGGGTCGTCTAACCCTGAGATGGGGTCCTGGCTATCATAATTTATAGTTTGTCTCTTTAAATTGATTATTACGATGTTATATTTAATTTGTTAGACGGAGATGGTTGTAAATCACGCGTAATCCGATTGTGCAGATTAGCGGCTCGCGGTTGCGTGAACAGTCAGTTTAGGCTTTATTACACAAGTGTAGGTACTTTATGAAAATATATTTTTTCTGAATATCAAGAGCATATTTAGCAGAATATCAAGAATAGCAAGTCATTATAAAAACGATTTTCTTATTATGGTCAATGATTTATGTATATGTGTAGGCTCTGTGTAATGGTGTAGGAATCGTACCTGCAAATATATGTATATTTATAGATATAGGGTGCAGGTAGCACACTTGTATAGAAATAAAAGATTATAAATTTATATTTTCTATTTTATTCAGAAGCGATGGGTAAATTTTATATAACATGTTTTTGGAGGAAATAAAATATGCCGAACTTGAAATAATCAACAGAAAGCAAATAGAGCAAGTTTATAACGCACTCTGGACTAATAAAGTGAGAACACAGCCCCACTAATCCATTGAGTTCGTTGGGAATTAACCCCGCGGTGCTATGCGGCGCGTAATTTTAAGCCAAGTTGCCAGAAATTGTCAGACTCTCTCGAAGTACTTTTAGGGTTGGCAAACGAAATCTATCGATCTATTGAGAACTAAAAAGTACCTATTCGCAGTATACTTACGTGTACGAATTTTTTAATTATACGTTTGTTTGTCAATTATTTTCTATGAAGACGTTGAACCAATTTGGGTAAACGTTTACAATAATTCATTAATTTATACAATTATGAGTACCTAGCTATAGAAAGCAAGCTAATAGTTAAGAAATATGCTATAACATTAACCAATTTCAAAATATGTATGGGCCTAAGTATAAACAAGTACGTTGGTGGGTAAGTTGATCACATACTTTGACATAATAATTAGATCTCGAAAAAGATATACCAGCATTTATTGAGCCTGTACATAGGAAGTGAAGATGGCTCTAAAGAGCAAATAATATTCATTCTGGCGTGAATAAATAAAAAAAAAATTCTTGTGAAACGTACATTTGGCTAAGCCCTGGCACACACAAGTGGGAGCTAAGCCGGTCACGATGCAGTAAAGCCGATTTAAGCCGCGTAGAGCGTAGGTTCCTATTACTACGAGTACTCGCAGAGGGGTCCTGCGTACCTCACGCCACCATCGTAGGGTTAGTGGCAATTATTAAGGAAAGTTATTATGAGCAGAATTCATTAGAAAATTGTCTCTTCATTTCGGCTTTGAATCTACATTCTAGTGAAGAAATATAAAGCGAGTACCTACTTGCTTACTACAAGGATATAAAAAAAAAAATTAAATCCTTACCTTTAATAAAATCCAAAGTCTGCTTTCTTTCTGTCTATCTGTCTGTCCGCTTATAACTCAGGAACCACTGAACCGATTTTAATAAAAAAAAATTCTACGGATAGCTTGATTCTTCCCATCAAGTATAGGCTACTTATTATCACGCTAAATGGCTTATGAAGTTAGCAGAGAAGTAAAATATGAGAGCGGGCGGAGCCGCAGGCACAGCTAGTGTAATATAAATATGAAAAATGAATTCATGGTTTTTTTTATTAGGATTTGTATGTTTTTAATATGATCCAATAAAAACCTATATCGCTTAAAGATATTTTTCTTGCAGATGCGTCTGCTATTTATTTCTAATAATTATTATCATTACAACGTGTTCCTTAGTACCACACCGAAAATAAATTAAATGATTAATTAATATATGTAACTAATTAAAATTTCATTTGACATGTTCCAAAGTGTGAATTACATACATACTTACGTTATTTAAAATGTTTTATTTCTTCATAACCTCTTCATCCCTACAAGATAACTCTTTACTCACGTATACACGTACATACATACACGTGTGGCAATATTCGCCACGTATAGGGGTTGTGATGCACAATGCTAGCCCAGTAATTAACTCTGCGTGCAAGAATTCCTCCCAGAAGCGCTTATTACATTTCTGTCACACCCCCTCCGCCGCCGCCGCGCCGGGGGCGGTGGAGACGAGGGGGTGCGGCGGGGGGAGGACGCGACTCACACCCCCGGACATGTGCGGGAGGACTTATAACTATAACTAACTAATAACTTAGGGGTGCAGTGTGTCGTGCTGAGTATGCGAAACACTTTAGAAAGGAAAAATCATTGTAACATAATGTTTTTATTTTCATTTATCGGTATCTACAAGGTACGGTGCAAAATAGAAAACTTATAATATAATTTATTTATTTAGGCACAAGTCACATTAATTTCACAAATCATTCAGTACCACTTTGGAACAAGGTATATATATATGTTATATTTTAGGTGGTAAGTACTTTTTTATTTCACTTAAAACTGATTCTATGAAATCGACCAATTTTTGACCTATACTATAACCATTTATATGTCAAAGTTTTGCCGACTACACTGAACTGGACCAAAACACAAATCGTTTACATAGCCGCTTCGACCGACCTTTCATTCAGTGCGGTGGTATCAATCCGGGCGGGTTAAAGCCCTACCACCTAATAGAAGATAAGAAGGGAAGGGATCTACAGTTTTACGTGGAATCCGAACCACGGTCAGCTTTCAGTTTCGGTTCTGACCGCGCCCAGGTGCGCTTAAGATCGCGAACGGCAGTCGACCGATCGCACCACTGAGTGACCGAGGCTGACAGAAGACGTGTAAACAAAACATAAACAGGTGAACAACAAAAACAACTAACTAACAACTCGACTAATTAACTTATAGAAAAGTATGAACGAGTAGCATGTTAGAAATTAGCATAGTCGGACCTGGCAGTATGAACGAGTAGCAGGTTAGAATTAGCATAGTCGGACATGGCAGTATGAACAAGTAGCAGGTTAGAATTAGCATAGTCGGACATGGCAGTATGAACGAGTAGCAGGTTAGAATTAGCATAGTCGAACATGGCAGTATGAACGAGTAGCAGGTTAGAATTAGCATAGTCGGACATGGCAGTATGAACGAGTAGCAGGTTAGAATTAGCATAGTCGGACATGGCAGTATGAACGAGTAGCAGGTTAGAATTAGCATAGTCGGACATGGCAGTATGAACGAGTAGCAGGTTAGAATTAGCATAGTCGGACATGGCAATATGAACGAGTAGCAGGTTAGAATTAGCATACTCGGACATGGCAGCATGAACAAGTAGCAGGTTAGAATTAGCATAGTTGGACATGGCAGTATAGACGAGTAGCAGTTTAGAATTAGCATAGTCGGATATGGCAGTATGCCACCCACTCAGATGATCCGAGATGCTCGCAACATCGAGCTCGGCTAGTTGCGTGTCGCATGGCGCACAGAATAGGGAGCGAGGGATGAGGTGGGACGAGTTTGTCGCCGGATTGAAATGAAGATGAATAAATTAAGTCTCTGCCGGATTCCGCGACACTTCCGAGGTGAAAGGATCGTTCACTAATTACGTAATTCTTTACTTAACTTCGTACTATCGTAATGGTGATCCCCAAAATTAAGAACTCTATTGAATGTTTTCGGAGTCTATTAAAATAATAATTACTCCTAAGTATATTAACTATACTAGCTGTTCAAAAAACATTAGAAAGGAAAGCCCATGTGAATTGATCGAGTAGTTCGCGAATTTTAAGTGAACATGAAAGGTCGGTCGAAACGGCTATGTACATAAATAGTTTGTGTTTTCCGTCCAGTTCAGTGTAGCCGGCACCACCGAAGGGAAGCACTGACGTGGCACCAGGTTCACCCGGTGTTATGGGCTGACATCACGGATGTTGTAGGTGATGTAGCCAACCATGTCAGTTTCCATAAAAATAAAAAAAACCTAGAATCTTAGAACAGAAAGCAAAGGAAAAGATTTTCTGAGCGCAGTATACATACTGCCTCACGAGTCAGTAAGCTGCCTAGAGATTATGAATAAATCAATACTAATAACTCGACTGATAATAAATCTGTAAGGGATGGTCATGGAGTAAGTTACTTTGTTTTATGAGACACTGCGTCTTTATAGACTATGTATGATACTAAAACTAAATTTACGATTTTTAGAAATATTTTCTGCATGCTTGATAGTTATCTTGTCCTTAAACTTTGCTAAATGTGGTGGTTGGTGTTGTCCTGTAATTTAAAAGGGTACTAGCAGCACAACACTGACTACTCTGCTTACCCCGATTGTATACATGTGGTAAAGTGCTTTTAACGTCCGCTCGTTCATGCCGCCCCGGAAGGACGGCATCATCACACTGTATTGGAGTTTCATAAGAGAAGGCCGAGAGCCGAGCGGAAGACCGGCCGGCTGCGGTTGACAGCTCCATCTATTGGTGAGCTAAACGAATCGCGACAAATTCAATTACCTGCTATATTGAACGCTCGGCGCCACAGAATGAGGCCGGGGATGGAGCGAAATGTTTTTAAAATACTACATTTAATAAGGTGCTTTATGAATGGTTTTTATTTAAGATTTTTTTATGAATAGCTATAATATACATATAAAATAAATAAATTTAGTTTTAGTATCATACATATATGTAAAATGTAAGAGCTAAAAATATATGGGAAATTATCACGGTAATAAATGCACCCCGATTGGCTGAATACAGTTTGATGTCAGGCGTATGTGTTTGTAATATTATGTTGTGTTTTTGTGTTGTATTCTTGCTGTTAAAATAAGAATATTTAAATAATATCAAAATATTCTTATTTGAAACCATAAAATAAATATGATTTCGTTTCTGATTTTAAAGTTCTTTTATTTTCGTAAAATGTTAAGTTTTTTTATGCAATACTTAACTTACTGCCTCGATGAACATCCCACTTTTTAGGTTTCCGTATCCGTCGTACGGGACCCTATTACTAAGCCTACGCCGTCTGTCTGACTGTTTGTCTGTCTGTCTGTCTGTCTTTCCGTCCGTCCGTCTGTCCGAGGGCTGTATCTCTTGAACCGTAATAGGTAGCCCGTTGAAATTTTCACAGAATATGTGTTATTATTATGGCCGAACTATCAGCAAATAATAAAAATAAGAAAAAGTAAAAAAATGACGGTGTCCCCATAGAAGAAACTAAAAAGTGTATGCGCGCCATTTTCCGAAAAGAGTATGAAGTGCGCTTATTCCATGGGGAGTGCTCGGAGGAGCTGTTTAATGCGATCCCGCCGTCCCCTTTCCACCTTCGCACCACGCGCACTGGGCAGGGATTGCATCCCTACACGCTAGACTTACCGCGGATGCGTACCAATCGATTCTGCAGATCTTTCCTCTACAGAACCGGTAAACTCTGGAACGCTCTCCCTGCCCATATATTTCCCCCCAAGTACAGTCTCGGGTCCTTAAAGAGGGGCGTGAATGGGCACCTGTCAGGCCGGCATGGCATTCGCAACCCCCGCATACGACCGAATGTCCATGGGCGTCGTTAGACACCTTATGGGTGGCTCGGCGCCATATGTCGCGCTGTCAATAAAAAAAAAAAAAAAATTAAGCATTTTAACTAATACATAGTTGACGTGATCGGCGCTGACCATGACATGGAGATACGGAACCCTCGGTGCGCGAGTTCGACTCGGACTTGGCCGGTTTTTTAACACTTTCTGTGTTCGTGTTGTTTTAGAAATATCACATTTGTTTGTAATTTTTTTTTTAATATAGGTAATGTAGTAACAAGGTTTATCAACATTGTTATTTCTAGTCACTGGCAACTAAGGAGTCTCTTGATGTCCAAAATAGTATTGATATGTATGAAGTGACTACAAAAATTGAAGATCTTTTATCAAACTTAAAATTTTATGAACCGTTATAAAATTTTATTTAAAATCACAATAGTTAACATTTAATAAGAATAAAACAAGCCGGTCAAGTGCGAGTCGAACTCGCGCACCGAGGGTTCCGTATCGCCATGTCATGGTCAGCGCCACTCACGCCATCTATGGCGGGTTTAAGAAATGCTTCATATTCTTCTTCTTTTTTTAAATAGTGGCAACCAAACGAATATGCTTCATATAAGTTAAAATTCATGATTAGTTAAAATGCTTCATACTCTTTTCGGTAGATGGCGCGCATACACTTTTTAGTTTATTCTATGGGAACCCCGTGATGGGAGCGGACAGACAGACATACATACACTCAGACAGAAAGCAGACGTTGGATTTTATTATAGGTAAGGATACTTAGTTACTAGCTGTGCCCGCGGCTCCGCCCGCTCTCATATTTCACTTCACTGCTAACCTCATAAGCCATTTAGAGTGATAGTAAGTAGCCTATTGTTGATGAGAAGAATCAAGCTATCCGCAGAATTTTGTTTTATTAAAATCGGTTCAGTGGTTCTCGAGTTATAAGCGGACAGACAGACATACATACATACATACAGATACAGAAAGCAGACGTTGGATTTTATTAAAGGTAAGGAAGGAAGGATGTATACAGAGCGTATAGGTATAGAAACGGCACAGGCGGCAGACAGACATTATTGGCGAGCTTATTGGATTTCATCCTATTTACGCGATCATCCGATACTTCCGACTATTACCTCCTCTGCCATCCCGCGCGGCCGCTATACATGCACGTAGACAGGCTCTATATAGAAATCTAGACATCCTGGGCCAGCTACTAGATATTATGGATGGTATTTGGCTTACCATGGTTAAAATTCGCGGAAATTTTAACCATGGTCAGCCAAATACCATCCATAATATTAATATCCATGGTAGACTAAAAGTATTTATACAGCTACTAGATGCCTAGTAGGTAGGAGTAGGTATACATAGGTATATTTGTAGGTGTAGATAGACAGATCGGAATGCTATATTGCTACAAAAACATTTTAAAGAGACAAGAACAATATCATTTTTAACCCCCGACGAAAAAAAACGGAGGGGTGTTATAAGTTTGACGTGTGTGTGTGTGTGTGTGTGAGGGTGTGTGTGTGTGTGTGTGTGTGTGTGTGTGTGTGTGTGTGTGTGTGTGTCTGTCTGTGGCATCGTAGCTCCCAAACGGATGGACCGATTTGGATGCGGTTATTTTTATTAGGAAGCTTGTTTAATCGGGATGGTTCTTAGCTATGTTTGTAATCAAGTAATCAAGTAATTAAGTAATAAAAAAATTAATTATGTCAAAAAGTGAACCGATTTTCATGCGGTTTTTTAAGAACATGAAGTGCAAAGGCGGATTTTTATATATTTTTTTGGAAATATTTTATTTTTATTTACATACATACATACATACATATCACACGCTATATCCCAACAATCGTGGTAAGCAGAGTAATCGGTGTTGTGCTGCAAGTACTCTTGTAAATTACAGCGCAACATCGACCACCACCCACGTTTAGCAAATTATTCCAACAAGATAATTACATCAAGCAGCAAGTGAGGCATGAACACCCACCTGCTGCATGACTCGGTGGAAGGACCGTGACAAAGTGAGAGGTGGCTAGCCTGTCGCCCTTATGCACGTCATCTTGTCCTTATCCCTTGGTCGCCTTTTACGACATGCACAAGGAGAGAAGCAGTGGGGCTATTCTTTTTAAGTAGCGTCCACACACGGTACTCCCAACTTTCAAGTAAGTTTCTATTACTTACCTACCACTCACGAGGGTATCTTTGTATTAACCTTCCTATTCCATTCAGTACGGTGCCCCGGCAGATTACCACGCAATCAGCCGAATAGCATTCCACTGCGACCTGCCCACCCCCTACAACCGCCCTCTCGCCCCTACACCCCCCGCTGCCGTCCCGTTGCCGAGGCAACCGTCTGAAGACTATAGCTAGCTCCCTGTAAGCAGGTAAACTGTAGACAATGCGGAACGCAGCATTTCAAGTATGCCGAGCAATTTACATGGCATTTGAGTTAAGATTTTTGCACTATTTTCCTATTACGGCTTTTAATAATGCTGGTAAGTAAGTAATTAATTACATAGATAGAACAGTCGGAATTTTAATATAAACGAAAACCCACCAAGTCGATTATTCGGTTTTAGAAATTTCTACACAAAAATACATACATACCGCACCATGTATCCCGCAAATCGGGGTAAGCAGAGTAATCGGTGTTGTTCTGCAAGGACTCTGGTAAATTACAGCACAACACCGACCGCCACGTTTCGCAAAGTATTCGGACAAGATAAACTATCAAGGAGCAAGCATAAGGCATAAAGAACCACGCCTGATGCATGACTCGGCGGAAGGACCGTGCCAAGGTGAGAGGTGGATAGCCTGTCGTCCTTTAGTACGACATATTATCTTTCTCCCTTAGTCGACTCTTAAGGCATGCACGCGGAGAGATGCAATGGGGCTATTATTTTTAAGTACCGGCCTCACACGGTACAAAAAATGTATCCACAATTTTCCATCGATCGATCTATGAGTTAATTATTGTCGATGCAGACTGATTCAAAATATCAATAAACTAGTGTTTGTAGACACGTTGCGTAGATAATTGTACGGATTGATGTAAAAATAATTAATTGTTGCCGACGTTAATGACGCAACGAGAGACTCGCCCTTCGTTAGGAGTCCGCCCGTCTCTACGCGGCACCGTCAGCAACACAAGGGGGATACAATAATTGTTTGACAATTTATTGTCTACAATTTTTCCATTTCCTGGTCGACGAACGGAGACAAAATAGAAGGTTAGACAATATTTTGTTTAGCGCAATATTTTACGGAGTAATTTTTTTTAACCGAAATTTGTACTGGGTTAGGAATTTGTTTTCTCAGTAGGTAAACGTATACGGTAGGTTAATGTTATTTACGGGTTTAACCCGCCCGGGTTGATACCACCGCACTGAATAAAAGGTCGGTTGAAACGGCTATGTAAATAGTTCGTGTTTTCCGTGCAGTTCAGTATAGCGGGCGCGACCGAAGGGACGCACTGGCATGGCACCTAGTTCACCAAGGTGTATGGGCTGACATCACGGATGTAGGAGGCGATGGAGCCAACCGTGTCAGTTTCCATTTTAAAAAAAAGTATTTTTTCAGTTCCTGGTACGGAGGAAATAATAAATGATTTTTTTTTTCAATTTCGCCGAAGTTCTTATTTTTTAATCTACTTCGTTTTTTTATACAGATTAATCCCCTGAATGAACCGGCATAGTAAAAAAAATCACCATTTATGTATGTATATAATATGTAATATACACGGTGTTGCAGTTGCCCCCGTAATATTTTTAACTAACATAAGACGGTTATTCTATATGTGAAACTAAACAACTTCTGTGGCGAAAACAATTTTTTTGAAACAAAAAAAAAATTTATTTTCCATACAAATTTTAAATACCTACCTATTCTCAAAATGTATGGAGAAAAAAATATTTTTTTCTTCAAATTAAAAAGTCTACTACTAAAAGTGTTCTACACAAAAGTTGTTCTATTTCACGTACAGAATCACCCCCTTTCGGGTTTTACGGTTGGGGTTGCAACACCGTGTATATAAAACATTTGTGGAGCATTAAAAATGTATTTTTTTTTTTTTTTTTTTTTATGGAACCTGACACGGTTGGCTACATCACCTACAACATCCGTGATGTCAGCCCATAACACAGGGTGAACCAGGTGCCATGTCAGTGCTTCCCTTCATTTCATGTCGGCTACACTAAACTGGACGGAAAACACGAACTATTTACATAGCCGTTTCGACCGACGTTTCGTTCAGTGCGGTGGTACCAACCCGGCCGGGATAAACCCTACCACCTAGTAAGGTAAGAAGGGAAGGGACCTACAGTTTAACGTGGAATCCGAACCACGGTCAGCCTCCAACGGTCGAGCGGTCAGCCATCCAATCACTGACCGCGTTCAGCGTTGCTTAATAACAGTTGACGAACCAACCGCGCCACTGAGCTACCGAGGCTGACGAATTTTCTTATCCCTTAGTCGACTTTTACGACATGCGACGGGGAGAGATGCAGTGGGGCTATTCTTTTTAAGTACCGACCCCACACGGTACGAAACGTACGGTACGTAATGTATTGTACGTACGTAATTTATCTACTGTAGTTGTAGTACTTAGGTATCTGGGTAATATTACGAGTAATATGCCGACGGTATTAGGCGACTTCACTGAATTATTTAATAAACTATCTCAGTAATGAGCTATCAGGGAGGTTATGGCAGGCTTGGTCGCTTATTAAATTGTTGTACATAAAATGCTCCCCCGAGGGGCCCCGAACCTTTGCCCTACATGTACGCATTAACCTTTTCATACTTATGTATTTTACCTACTTATATAGGCGTATTTTGTGTATATTTGTGGCATAGAACGAGTGTCCGGTCGATTATAGGGCTAAATTGTAAGTCACTCGTAGAAGTAGTTACTTACCACAAGTAAGTAGTTGCATTTATTTACAAACAAATGCAATTGTATTGTATTGTAAGAACATTATGGTATGAGAGTGGAAGAGACGACAGAGAGGTGTGCCAGGTTCGTAGCACGTGGAGATCAGTTGTATCTGCCTACCCCACTGGGAAACATGCGTGACGCTTATTATTTATTTCAATGCTCACATAATATTTAAACCACGGAGAAAAAATGTAAAACTCAAAAATCAAAACAACAACCAAAATTATCCCAGACCCACGCAGACGGGAGCAAAAGGAAATCAGGCAAGCGCAGCGAAATTTGAAACCAGTCTGCCGCTCCCACACTGCCTTACTCTAACCCACCGCCATTGTAGAGAGCGGGCGGGGCTAATATAGAGTCGCTGCGAGTTCCACAATGTCATAACTCAATCATACAACCACACAACATTGAAAGCTTTCGCCATTGAATAAAGATTGTAATCAAATAAATTGAGAGTGAAGTAGAGACGTTTTGAAATTAGAATTGGGGGGTAAGAAGCAGCCAATCACGGCGACGTAACCTTGGCGACGCCGTTACGAGTGAATCGGGGCGCCGCCGCTAGATGGCGCGTGTTGGCGCTTGTGGAAGAGCTTTGCGCTTTCACTATGGATTTTCCGGGGAGTTCAGCCAAGTTTACTGGTATCGGAAGCGAATGACTGACGTAGCGGCGAGATAATATAGAATATACGTTATGGATATTTTTAGATGCTGAAATTGCCTGTTATCTAATACTTAATAAATATTAATAAATATTATCATTTATTAATTACACATATAATAATGTATAATATGAAGGTGGAAATTGATGAATTTTCTTTAATTATTATTTTTTATTTCTAGATCATTTATTTTCATGTTATAATATTATTCACAATTTATAAATAAAAATTAGGTATTAAATAAACTATATTTCTTTAATTGAAATAAATTTACCTACTGTATTTTAATTATTTATATTTATTAAATGCCATTTGGGCCGATATAGGATAGGTCCTCCGGCGCCCGATAGTTTAAATATAATATTTCATTAAAATATATATTAAACTGAATTGTTTAGCCACCATGTTATGAAATACATTTTCATACGAAAAACAAATCTGGCATTGAGTTATCGCGTCAGGTTATTAAATCACCTCTCACCTTGTCACGGTACTTCCACCGAGTCATGCAGCAGGTGGGTCTTCGTGCCTTACTTGCTGCTTGATCGATTGAATCATGTTCGAATACTTTGCGAAATGTGGTGGTCGGTGTTGTGCTGTAATTTACCAGAGTTCGTGCAGCACAACGCCGATTTCTCTGCTTACCCCAATTGTCGGGATTCAGCGTGTGTGATATGTATGTATGTATGTATTATTTGATATTTCGTGTGCTTTTTTTTAATACGTTTCCTTTTTTATGGAAACCAGCACGAGTGGATGTGCGGAGGGCCCAATGGTCAGCCGACAGTGCCAATTCACCTCTCCTCGCGAAACCACTCTCATCAGTAAGGTGCCATGCCGGTGGATTTATCGACTGTCGCTGGGCTGTCTAATCTGTTAATACGGCACTTGAAGACGTTACTTACATTTAAAATTTTCTTAATTGGAATCATCGTGAACATGGCACCTACACAGCCTAAAAGAAATAGAGGAAGGCATTTAAAAGATTTCTAGGTAAGATATCAAAATATCAGCAGGAGAGTAAAATATAATTTTCTATAGTAGTCGTTCATTGAAACTCTACCTAATTTTAATCTAAGTAAGTAGGAACATACGTACTTGAAAATTATTTATATGTATGTACCTATATATTTTTTATTTGAAAACAAATTTATACTAATTAGGTATGATAGGCGAGCTTATGTCGTGAACAGTGGCGGCTGGTGACCTATGGGACTGGGTGTGCGCTAGCTACTTAGTACTATACCCAAACGTGAATCTAATGGATACCGCTGTCTTGACTTATTTGCAAAAATTATGTACCCACCCAGCGTCCTAATTGCTCGAAGAACCAAAGCGACACTTCACTGCGCGCGCAGTGGCCACGAGCGAGCCGCGCCTCGCGCGCTCCCCCGCGCGAGGCGTGCCCGGCGCGGCGCGCGCGCCCGCGCCCGCCCGGCCAGACAGCGTGCGGTACTGATATTAATGTTTGTGTCGCGTCGGTGTCGCGTCCTTGCCGCGCCGGGCAATGAAGAAAACTTCACAATGTACATGTTAACTGACGAAAAGTCGTTCAAACTGCTAAAAACGGATTTGCAAAACATCCCGGCGCGGCGGCGGCGCGGCGATTGTCGGTCGACCGACGCGTCACGCGACGACGGGTCTCGCCCCGAACTGAGAAGGCGCGGTGCGCCAAACAACGCCTGCCTAGCTCTTTGGGTGATTCCATTTTTTGACTTTAACTAAAATAGCGAAATATTTTCGTAACGCATTAATGTTTGTCGTAACATTCGAATATTTTATAAATTACCATTCGAATATGTATCAAATCGATATTCGAATAATTCAAATATTCAATTGCAAACTCGATCTGTTATATATAAGAAACAACCCATATTCCAAAAATGGACTCGCCTGTCGAGTCGTGCAACAGCGTACATACATGTAGGTACTTAGCGCTTGTGTGTATCTTCGACCCAGAGTTTGGATCGCCCCCGCCGCGCCCGCGCGCTTCCGCCCGCACGTGCCCGCGGTCGGGTTCACGATCTCGGCTTACTTCGGCTCATCGTCGGCTGGCTCGGTCGCGACGTGTCGCACGCGCGTCTATCCACAATATACTGTCCTTCTTTTTCCGTCGTGTGTCACACGCAGAACGCAACCTTGTTCCACACATAATCGTATGAAGAGTGTTTTGTTTCACGCGGCGGGGCAGCGGCGTTAGACATTTTCTCATAGTATCAATACAAGAGACGTTTGCGGTGTTTTCTAATGCACTCGGCGGCGGCGAGCTCGGCGGCGATACGTAGTATGTAGTACGTATTACGTACAGCAAAATCGTGCCTTGTTGTCTAGGAAATAGGAACGAATTCAGTTTGATATTTTTACTTCGATCGGTGATATTCATGGAAATATTTAATATTTTAATTTGTTTATTTCTTTCGGGTGAAGGCGCTGTTTTGTGGTAGTGCGGCGCACGAGTGCACTTAAGGGCCAGCCGCCACTGGTCGTGAAGCATTATATCCTAGTCTAGCCAACCTTTGGGATGAGGAAGAAGTACATGCAGGCGAACAAGAATACTAGTTTGTGGCAGTGTATTAAACTGTAAAGAAAGATGATATACCACAAGCGAAATTACATAAATATTTTAATATGGATAAAATTACATGAATATTATAATATAATAGACTTACATATTATGTTCATTAATCAGTTGGACGTGCGTACAACATATCGGCCGAATAATATTTTACATGCCTTAAAAATTTCCATGCCTTCTGTCTCCTCTCCACAAACGTTGGCGTGATGTTGATGTAGGCAGACTGTAGTCTAGTAGCTAGGAGCTGGTTCGTCATTATCCGAGGACCCCTCGTTGCTAACAGTTTTGTTTGCAAATGCGCAAAACTCCTCCCCCCCCCCCCCCCCCTCCCCCCGCACACGAACTACCCCGCTCCCGTCGAACACGCCACTCTGTGTGGGTGAGGCAGGTCGCAAGCGGACGTGCCACATCTCATATTAATATTATTTAGTCTAAAAGTCTGTTAGTGCCGAAGTATCTTTCTTTTATACAATGTCAAGCGTTGGAAACAATGAATCCGTAAACGCGGCTCCGCTCGTGTTAAAAAAAAAACGGCCAAGTGCGAGTCCGACTCGAACACCGTGGTTTCCGCACCACAAAAAGATATCGTTGATAATAACAGGTTTCTTGTATGGAGACCCCCCTTAATTTTTTACTGTTTTCTAATTTTTATTATTGGTTTTTATATTCGCAATAATAACAAATATTCTGTGAAAATTTCAACTGGCTAGCTATTACGGTTTCAAAGATACAACCATCGGACATACGGACGGACAGATGGCGTAGGCTTAGCAATAGGCTTCTGTATGGGGTACGGAAACCTAAAAATAGCTAACGCCGTCCGTCTTGTTGGAGAATCCAAACTTCTAAACTCACCGATGGTCTGGAGTCTCTGAGCCACAGGAAATTTGTAGGGCTACTCGGTCTGTTATACAGGTACCGACCAGCAATAATGCTGCTCAGAGGCACTTGTATCCCTTATTACTTACTTATTTACACTTTTCAGCCCAAATCAAATAATCTGAAGCGAGCCTCGAATCCAAGACATTTCAATTACATGCCCGAGCTATCTACCAACCGAGCTAACCTGGACAAGACTTCCGAAATTAAACTTCACAATTTACAGCGCTAGAAGATGCTCGCCGCGTATTAAATATACAGGTTGTTCGGCACATGAACCGACAATTTTTTTTTGTAGGTAAGTGGGGTCATTTGCGTGGTTTTGACCTATGCCACCTTTTGTCTGGGGTCACGTGGTATCGAGATACGATTTTTTTTCTTTATTTTTTAAAATTTCCAAAATCTTAGCTTTAAAACTCCTGAAAACGCTCTCAATAAGTGAAGCGACCATCGATAAGATGGCCGTGTTACAAAGTTATTGTCGTTCTGTTCTGGTCTCTGTCCCTAATTTTGGCCACATAGTGAAAGATTTGTATGAAAGTGAAGCTCACAATTGCTGTCACTTTTTTTTTAAATGAATTAAGAAATTAAGATTCTGTCATAATTTTACTCGTCTTTGGGACTTTGGGAGGTCATAAGTCCTTTTCATGGTATTAACTTCATCAAATGATATTTTTTCTAGAACAAGGAAACGTTGTAAAACCAAATACATTTTATTTCGTGCAGATATAATCATAAACAAAAAAGTTACAAGGGGTTAAAGCCGAGATTTTAGTAATTTTCAAAAATAAAGAAAAAAAAATCGTATCTCGATACCACGTGACATAAGACAAAAGGTGTCATAGGTCAAAACCTTGCAAATGACCCCACTTACCTACAAAACAAATTGTCGGTCCATGTGCCGAACACCCTGTATAGTTATGTATATTATAAGTATAGATTGTGTAAAATTACAAATTACGTAGAGTCGTTTTCGAATTATAAACGAGATGACGTTGCATTATTTTTTAATATCTAGAAACTTTTTAGAGCTGTTTTTGCTTATATGCGGTATATTCAGGAAAACGACTTACACCTTGTCGACGTTTCGTACCTCGTTCCGGGGCATCGTCAGGTCAGGACTCGCTACAATCTACGTTAGCGGCGACCGGCAGTTGACATCTGACTGGACGACGTGTCGGATACCCTCCAGGTCTTCACAGATCTGCGAGTCCTGGCGATGTCCCAGGAGCGACGGCCGAAACTTCGACAAGTGTAAGCCGTTCTCATGAATATACCGCATAACCGAAAACAGTACTACAATGTGTAACAGCGGTAAAAGCCTAAACGAAGATATAATATGTAAAAGCTGCATTTAACTTTGAAAAAAAAAACCGGCCAAGTGCGAGTCGAACTCGCGCACCGAGGGTTCCTTATCGCCATGTCATGGTTAGCGCCACTCACGCCATCTATGGCGTGTTATGAAATGCTTCATATTAGTTAAATGTCATTATGTCATTATATAGTTAAAATGCTTCACACTCTATTCGGTAGATGGCGCGCGCGCATACACTTTTTGGTTTATTCTATGGGAAGTATGGGAACCCCGTGATTCTTTTACTTTTTCTTATTTTTATTATTTGTTGTTATATCGGCCATAATAACACATATTCTGTGAAAATTTCAACGAGCTACCTATCACGGTTCAAGAGATACAGCCCTCGGACAGACAGACGGACAGACAGACAGACAGACGGCGTAGGCTTAGTAATAGTCCCGTACCACGGATACGGAACCTAAAAAGCGTTAACTTCAGTAGATTCGGAGAAAATACGCGGTGGCAGACGCACAGACAGACAGACGCGGGAGTGATCCTATAAGAGTTCTGTTTTTTTTTCTTCTTTTCAGGTACGGAACCCTAAAATGGGATTTCAATAAGATTTTAAGGTGGAAATAATGGTCCGAGATAGTTTATAGTTTTCCGAACCTCGTTCCTTCGTTCTTGTATGGAATTGCAAAGGTGTGTGGTGTGATGGGCCTCCGAAGAACATCATTCTCACACATTTGCATATCACGGGTGAATGGAATTTTCCTCAGGATCCGTCTGCAAGCTGAAATGGCAACTCCTTTGGTGTAATTGGCTGTGCATAAGACTCAAATTTCTTAGTTACAATAAAACACATTATTAATATTGCCGTATATTCCGCAGCACACCCCGACTAGCCAAGCTTAATGACAATGGGCTGTGAACATATATTCGTCGCATCGAAGATTCGCAGCAGATACATTGACAAAATGTAACGTAAACGAGGAGACCTATTTTTTATATAAAGCGCGACATGTGTCGCCGTGCCACCGATAAGGTGTCTAACGACGCCCGTGGACGTTCGGTCGTACGCGGGGGTTGCGAATGCAATGCCAGCCTGACTGACAGCTAATTCACGCCTCTCTCGAAGAACCCGAGACTATACTTGGGGGGAAATATATGGGCAGGGAGAACGTTCCAGAATTTACCAGTTCTGTGGAGGAAAGATCTGCAGATCTATAGTCAAAGTTAACAGCAACCGGTTCATGTTGACAACTACCCATCAATAACATACTGTTTTATATAATTACAAGCTGTGCCCGCGGCTCCGCCCGCTCTCATATTTCACTTCACTGCTAACCTCATGAGCCATTTAGCGTGATAGTAAGTAGCCTATAGTTGATGGGAAGAATCAAGCTATCCGTAGAAATTTTTTTTATTAAAATCGGTTCAGTGGTTCTCGAGTTATAAGCGGACAGACAGACAGACACTAAGACAGAAAGCAGACGTTGGATTTTATTATAGGTAAGGATAGTTCTTCGTCAATAATTACAAAAATTAAGTTTGTAAATGTAGGTAAGTACATTAGAAAAAAAATCAACATCTCATGAGCTATGGCACCAATCAACTTAGTAGCGTACTAACACCAAATCCAAACTATTATAGCAACATTCAACCGTCTATCTACAAATATGTTTGCGTAGATACCTACCAGTCAGCGTAACTCATATCACACAAACTATACTCTATTACACAAACAAACAAGATACAATTTCCAAAAGCAATGCCAAAAAAAAAACTTGACTCCACGAAATGAAATGTGACCTAAAGCTGCGGAATTAGGGTGCATATTTGAAGGATGTGAAGCACCCCCTTCGGAAAGAGGTTGAAATTAAATTTTCATAATCCTGTCGGGAGGTTTTTATCGTGTTCAGTATAGTTGTGTTAGCGACTCGTGAACACTAACACTAAGACAGAGAAAATACTTCTATGAACGCGTGGAAAATGGTATGTGCGTAAATAATTATAATTTTCCTATTATTTTATTAAATTGTTAATTTAAGATTGTTTTAGTTATATGCTTTCCTTTGTAATTTGATTAATATTATTACTTTGTTATTATAATTATGCATAATGAGCATTTTTTTTAAGGAAACTGATGACGTTTGGCTACATCACCTACAACATCCGTGATGTCAGACCATAACACCGGGTGAACTAGCACCTATGTCAGTGCTTCACTTCATTTCGTGGTTATCAATTTTTTTTGTTGTTTTTGTCTTCTTTCTTGTTTATTTTATTGTATTAAATTTAACTTGTCTATTGTAGTTTTGTAATTAGTTTAAGCCGGCAGACCTAGAGTCAGCTGTAATTACCTGCATGTTAGGTTTTGCGTTGTGCTGTGTCTGAATAGAATAGAATAGAAACTCTTTATTGCACACAATGGAAAGAAGAACAGTACACGAGTAGAACAAACAAATACAGAAGTGCGCAAAGGCGGACTTATCACTGCAAGTGATTTCTTCCAGTCAACCTTTCATCTAAAAAATGTACATATATTTTTTTAAATGATAAGAAATGTTGTAATTTATATAATTTTAGCTGAATAAACGTTTTTTTTTCTATCTTTATATTATATATTTGTAAGTACAAACCTTCGTTTAATGCTTATTATCACCTAAAATACAAAGAATTGCTGTTCTGCACTCGTTAAAAATATCGATATCATGTTCACCAGAGAGCGAGAAATCGCGTTCGGGGCAAGACGGCCACCGGTCGCTGCTCTGTGATGTTCACAGTCCGTAGGCCTGCTGCTGCTATGATGTCTCACTGAGCGTGGTTTGGCTAGGTGAGGTGGATTTGGCTGTTTCGGGTACCTCGGGTTACTCTGCACAGCCACCCATACCGGTTTTCATTAAAAAAAGAATCGCAATAAATGGCGCGAAATTTAGAAAAATCCGTGTGGGAAAAAATAACCCACTGATTCTTATTTGTGTTACTTTGTGAATTGTGATAAGTACTTAATTCAGAAGAATGTAAGTATTATTCGTTTCAAAATTTTCGGAATTATAATTACTTCTTATCTATGAACAAAACAGACACAGAAGTTCACTGTGTCGCCAATAATGAATGTATAAATAAGATTGACCCAAATAAATTGTCGACAGAATGGATAGGAATTGCTTCAATATTTTCGCAATACCACGTAGGAAGTGGACAAAATAACTAACGAGAAACAACATAATTAAGAGTTCAGAAAATGTAAATAACTCTAGCATTAATCTTAATCTAGCTGAGAAGAAAATGTAATCTTGTTCTCTTTTCAAAATGCTTACACTGAAATTGAGCTCACCCAACCGTTCCTTAATTAAAAACAACTGAGCGCTTATCTAAGTAACTTAGTTTACACTTTTAAAACGAATTCCAAGAAGCTAAATTGGACAGAACAATTTCTATTTGACATTTATATCAATTAATTCAAGAAATCGTTCTTAGAAACACCAAATAGGCAGTCTCGGATCGAATTACCGAGCCATTTCCGATGGTGAAATATCGAATTTCGAAAAAATCAAAACCAAATCAGCCGTGACAGTTGGCACAACGATCACAATGGATTAGGAGGCCGTCTGTTGAAACGTCTCGTGTAAATCAATACAACGGTTCTCGAGTTACTCACTTTCCGTTTTCTTTCAATGGGTTTTTGCAATGTCGAATTTATCGACAGGAAAGCGATCATTGTTTGCGTCGGGATTCGATGTGAATTTGCTTTGTTCTTTGTCTGTTTTTTGTTCGTTTGTTTTTTTTTTTTTTGTTATTAAAATTGGAACTAATTAATTGAGCGTTGCGAGAAGACAAGACTATCTATAGATACACGTTTTATATTTTAGTAAAATATGTCATAGACTTGAAGATATGTTTTTTGAGATATCTCTATGCCGCGGTTTCTGTAGGAAAATATAAGTACGTAACGTATAGGAGAAGAGATCAGAGAGTAGAAAAAGACACTTTTGTGAAGTTCGCATACTTACTTCCTGAATTGTACACTCAGTAATAAAATAATGGATAATACACTTTATGCCACTTAATCTGTGGCAAAGGGCGGACTTATTGCCTGAGGGAATTTCCTCCAGTTAACCTGGTTGACCTACATTTTTACATGGAATCCGAATCATGGAGCAGTAGGTGAAGGTATGCAAGTAATTTTTTTCAAATCTGAATAAACTCATTCGTACATGCCGCCGCCGGCGCCGCCGGTTGGATTTGAACCTCGGGCCTCTCGCAGGAGAAGCCGACGACTCGCCCAGACCACTCGGCTATCCGCCGCGTAAGTTATGTATGAAGCGGGTGCGCCGCGGGCGGAGGCTGCTGCCATCTCCATTTCTTGATCTGAAGGATCCTATATTACCTTTACAGTTGGCGCCGTACTAATCGTTCGATATGAACAACGTACCTACTTACAATTTATAGACACCCCGAAGGGTGCCAGTCATTGGTTGGGTTAATAAGACCCCATAAGTGCATCAAGAAATCTTCATACCCAACGAGTTGTCAGGCAGCACAATAGATCCACAGTGCGTGACCCCGGTGGGTGGTATAATGTGCAACCCATGTATGCGTGTGGTAAAGTACTCAGGAGGCTGCTGCCAGTAAGAAGCATAAAAAGTACGAAGGTATTAGGTGCAACTGCTGGTTCGTGGCCTACGCCGTCGACGTAGGTTCCCTTCTCTTGCACCTTACTAGGTGGTAGGCTCAAATTGTAGCCGACTGGGTTGGTAACATCGTACTGGATCTAAGATGGCCGCATAGCAAGCAGCTTCGGTTGTGTTTTCCTCTAGTCCAGTATAGCCAGCAATCCAGGGAAGTCTCCGGTATGGCACCTACCTTCTCGGAGGTGATATTGGCTGGTCGGAGCATGTGCTTTGGCCCCTTCGACTCAGCCACCTATACCGGATTACATATTAAAAAAAACGTTTGTTAGGGGCCAAGGCCTTCGTCCTTGGGGTGGGTTCCAAAATGACGTCTGGACTGGAAGCCGCAGTATTGTCTTTCGTATCAGCGGCAAACAGTCTGGGGATACAGAGGTGAAAAGCGGCAGCCGACCTGGGAACCATCCCGGAGAAGGAGTCCCTTGAGGTAATCTTTGATATTATAATTTAATTAAAACTCACTTGTATCCTGTCTTCAGGTAGGTCAGTCTTGAGGCTCAGCATCTCTCGGGCGTACACGTCAGGATAGTGTGCGTCCTTGAATGCCTTTTCGAGCTCGTCGAGTTGGTACGAAGTGAAGATGGTCCGGCTGGAGAAAGGCATATTCATTTGATTAGATCAATTCGGTATAATCGGCACGAATAGAAGCGAAGCACTGGTATGACTGCTTCCTGTAAGGACATGGTGTAATGGGCTATAGCTTGAATATAGCAGATAGTAGCATACATAGGCGGTTACAAAAATGTTTCCACAAACTATAAATGTATGTAGTCCATATTTCATGTCAAATTGTGGACCATTGCAATCACCGAGCATCCTTGATTGCAATAGTAGCTCGGAAACAGACTTTTGTGAATTACCCTCACTTTTATTAAGGTTTTATGCTTTGTCTAACAAACTAACTGTGTCAGTCGATATTTGAAAATCACGATGTAGGACAATCATATTTGGAGACTCTGCTCCATCGCGAGGCACCATTATAAACTGTTATCATGGATTCGAAGGTCGTTTCCCGTTGGATGCCGGATCTTTTCATAGAAGAGCAAAAACACTGCGGCTAGAACACTTGAATATTTGACCAATTCGGGTGTTCAAATGATTTCGCATGGTCGTTCAGCCCTGACCTGGCCCCGTGTGACTTTTCTTGATTCCCAAGAAAAACATTTCGTGGCCGAATTTTCGCCAACTCAAAGGAAGCAGTGGAAGAATTGAGACGTAGTATTTTTCGGCCCTATCGAATAAAAATCATAAATGCTGATTTTTTCTAATGGTTTGAACAAATAATCAATTTTATTGAGGTTAGAGAGAAAGACTTAAAGGAAAAAGAGGGGGAAAACAGTAAAGGATTTTTTGGAAAATACTTTCTTGTTATCTATTAGCTAAAATATTCCGAACAGCTGTATTATTTACAGTGTTTATGAAAAAATCGATACGATTTCTCGAAGTAAGTAAGCCACTAAGGGCGAGGCCGAAAACCGATCTGGGTTCAGGTAAGCAAGTAGTTTTACCCAACTACGACGCAGACAGGAGGCTTATGATTTTGGTAGCGTACATATGTGTTCGTTTGTTCCCTAACCGTTGGACATTGTTGGATTGGTCACAATGGTGCGACCAAACGCGTCAATATGGCGGGCGTCAGGCGCCATAAAATTATCAAACATTAAAAATTTTTTTTTCTTCAAATTAATTATTATAATAAGCAAATAAAAAACTGTAATTAAATTAAAATAGAAACTAAAACTACCTATCAAATTAAAATTACCTAAACTAAAACAAAATAAACAAACTTTAAAAATAATTAGCCACTCGAGAGACTACCACGATCCGGGTTGACCTACCGCCAGAGTCATAGAGCAATTCCCTCAACGGCCTCAGTTTGCTAGATAAAAAATTTCATCCGAAGAGGCCGACGAGGGGAAAGTTCCCATGACACTAGCGGCGTTACCTCGCTGCACCGCCAAGCTGATTCGTTGCAGCAGGTACGCCCGGGCCCGGCAGTCACCCGAGGATCTGCAGAGTCGTGATCCTAAATCGTGCACAAGAATTTTGCCCTCCTCACAGATGGGACCCATGGTCTCTATAGCGAAAGGGATAAAAATATAATTTTGAATGTTTGTCAATGTCTGATATTTGGAAACTTCAAACCTTTCTTGAAAAGGCAATTGCAAAAATATACCACTTGGAACTAGGTAAAAACATTAGATAAAAATTTTGTTTGGAACTAGGTAAAAACATTAGATAAAAATTGATATAAATAAAAATTTTAATCAACATTTTATAAAACCTGTCTACTAAAAAACTAATAAAATAACAAGGGAATTTGGCCGAAAATGCTGTATTCGAGCGTGTACATAGCATAGACGGGAACATAGCTACAGCATACTCGATCATCGCGTGAGAGAATTTTTTTTTATAAAACCCGACTACCAAAATCAAATAAAAAGGAAAGTTTCCTTTTTATTTGATTTTGGTAGTCGGGTTTTATAAAAAAAATTCTTGTATACCTAATTATGAAAGTAATTACCTGTGCCGTCGCTTCTTTTTCTTCTTCTTACTGTTAAAACCGTTGATGCCGTCAACAGTGAAGTCCTTGCCGCCGTCCAGAGAGGGCACGCCTGTCGAGAAACATCATTCATTAGGTACAGTGCGTTGTTAGCGTATCCTAAGACGACAGGGAAGTTAACTTTCTCCATACAACATCGTCTTTCGGCATTTATGTTTTCTAGCCCCCTAAACCTTATCCGATTTTTACAATTATTTTTTCTTGTCTTAAGGACAGTCCAATTACTAGATGGTAGGCTCAAATTGTAGCTGACTGGGTGGGTAACACCGTACTGGATGTAGGATGGCCGCTTAGCAGTCTCGGCTGTGTTCTCCTCTAGTCCAGTATGGTACCTACCTTCTCGGAGGTGATGTTGACTGGTCGCCACCCTGACTCAGCCACCCATGCCAGATTACATAGATGTCAACCAATAACACCTTGGTGAACTAGGAACCATGTCAGTATTGTCAGTGCTTCCTTTTGGGTCGTATCGGCTACACTGAACAGTATGGGAAACAAAGGTTGACTGTAAGAAATCTCTTTAATAGATAAGTAAATTACATAGGTATAGTTTGTTTCTGTAAAATGTTTTTGAATCAATAAAGTATTTCTAAGTAGGTATACTAATTCGGAAGGGTTCAACCTTTAAAGGTAAGGGCATCAGGGACGGACAGTTTTACGTGGCCACCGAACCCCGGCCAGCCTCAACGGTCGAACGGTCACCCATCCAAGTTCTGACAATGCCCGGGTGTGCTTAACTTCGCTATCGCCCGTCGAACCATAGCACCACCGAGTTACAGAGCGCGGACAATAAAATATTTGGAACATGTAGAAATGAAGTTTTTTTTCTTTGATACCGAGCCAATATTTGTTTATAAAGTCGCCCCTAATCGCTTAACTAAAACCAATTTCGCAATAAGTAGTTCGCGCGCGTCCCAGCGGAGTATCGAACCATTCACCCGCCGCGCCGCGTCTCACTCACGAACAAATGAATTATAAACAGGGACACATCCAGAGGTTAATCGAATCCAGGCGACATGTTCATAAGTGCCCATTCGGGATACCCACCTTACCCCACCCCTCCCTTCCCCGTCACTCCCTTCCCTGGCCAGTGTGGGGAGGGAACAGTGCCCCCTGGGGACGGTCTCTGGGTAATTCAATTTGTCGACGATGAATGGCCTGGTGAAATATTAAATTGAAGACGTTAGCGTTTTAGAGGACACGCGAGTTACGTGGGGCAATACCACGATTACCACGTAATTTCATGAAATGGAATTAGGACATGTCCTAAAGCACAGTTTCTTGGCTTAACGGTCCTTATATAGTTGGTTTTAATGTTCTAACTTCTATGTATTCGGTTTTTGCGTCGTAGGAGGTGAACTTATTGTAAAATGCAATTTCGTTCAGTCAATATTGCACAAAAATATGCATTGGAATTGTTAGTGTTCAGATTTCCTTATAGTTTACTACCCTATATTGGCGTTACGGCTATATTATACCTACCTTATATAATGGTGTAAAATGGTATACCTATTTATAATAGGTGCGCTTGTGTACGTAAAACTTTGCAACTTTTGTTGTAGGTATAAATGTTTTTTCTTATAAAAATTGTCCCAAATGGACCACATAATACTATCACGTGATTTCTTAGCTCATAAGCTACTAAATTGGTTATTATAATTGTTTTAATTATTTTTTTTTTTATTTATCTCTTTATTTCAGCCAACTAGGGCCATATTGAAAATACATTAAATGTCTTAACCTAAGAACTAAAATTACTTTTTCTCCACTTGTGTCTGTACGGGTCCCAATAGAGACCCGTATGCGTCATATTAGTCTGCTGACGCGGTGGATCAGGTGCGCGTAGAGTGGGCGCAGATTGCGTCCGCGGCACGGGCGTCGGCAGCGGCGCGGGCGTCGGCAGCGGCGCGGGCGTCGTCGGAGGCGGCGCGGGTTGCGTCTCCTGAATGTGCAGGACGGCAGTTGTAGACAGCTCCGGCGCGGCCTCAGCATACTTATGGCGCGCGACCTCACGATGAAGGTCGCGATTGTAGCGCGGGAACACCACACCGGAGGGCCAAAACTCACTGCGAAGGAATGTCTTCACCTTCTCGGCAGGAATGCACAGCTTGAAAGCGCAAAAGTTCGTGTCAGCCCAGTGAGAAGGAAGAGCCTCGATTGTAGGGCCTCTCTTAAAGTTTGCAGGAAAACCTAAACTAAATTCCCAAGTCTTAAAGTTCTAACGGAAAACGGAATGGTAATACGGAACCCTCTCCACGCGAGTTCGACTCGCACTTGACAGTTTTTTTTTCTCAAATACACACATATTATACTACTGAACTGAACAAATGTTTTAGTCTCTTTCAAAAGTAGAATTTTGGGTTCCTCATTCGAGAAATAAAATCCTAAAAAACTTGAAAATTATAAGCATGATGAAAAAATTATAATAACTAATTTTTGTAGCTTACGAGCTAAGGAATCGCGTGGTGGTAATGTTATAGGCAACCCCGTAAACTTTTTATTCCGTACACGGCAAAAACACTTTTTTATCAAATAAAAACTTGTATCCACTCAAATAGCTACTTCCCGGAAGAAAAGGAGAAAAAATCGTAAGCCCGCAGCCATATGGAAGGACATTTCCTCAACGAACACGCCATAACACGTGTTATCCATACATGTTACATCTCCGATGTTTTGCCTGCATATGTTTTTCGTTAACACGTGTTAAGGCGTGTAAGCGAGCCGAAACACACACAAGCGAATTCCCAGCAGAGCATTCCGCAAATCGATTCGTCACACTCGAACATGTTATTTGAGTACTAGAGAGAAAGGGTTGCGCTTTGCACGAGGTATCTTTAGAGGAAACACTTTAGTCTTAATTTTTTAACTATTTTAGGATTTAAAAAAATCTAGATTTCGAAGCTCTTTTGTGAGTTACGTACTGAAAGCATAAATACAAAAATATTAAATCTATAAATTCAAAATCCTGTTACGATAAATGTACCGAACTAAATATTCCAAGGTATGGTTGTCTGGAAGAAATCGCCTTAGGCAATAAGTCCAGCCTTGACACACAAAGTGGCATAAAGTATTATAATATGTTTATTTATATATATATATTTAACACATATTTTTTCCATGCCGCAAACATTTTGAATGCTTTTCTAAGAATCATAATAATCATATTAATAAGCGACGACGTCGCCGTGCTGTCCGAGCGACGACGACGGACGTCGCCGTCCAGTCCGGCGGATACGGAGCTCTCCGAGATGGGGGTGGTGGTGGGCTACGTGTCTAGTACCACCACCTACCGCTCGTAGCTTGTCTCGCGTCGTCTCGGAGAGCTCCGTAGCCACGGCCTGCACCCGCCGGCGCGCTTGGAGACTTGTCTCCCGCCGCCCGCCGGCGGTATTACCGTTTTTAATTTTTGTATTAATTTTGTGTATTTTTATTACTTTGTATTTTTAATACTTGTATAATATATGTAAAATTGATAGAAAATTTGAAATAAAGGATATTAATAATTAAATTAATAAATTTTTGTACGAATGAACAAAGGAAAAAAATACATAATACATAATCATTAAATTATCAAATTTATTTCTGTGGAATTTGTAGCAATGAGTGGTAGAAAAGCCAAATTATGTTGAAAATATGAAAGTAGAAGGGAAAGGAAGGGATTTATGTAAATGTTTTGGCATTGTTACGCATTTAAAATTATATATTAATTTTCATTGTATCTTGTTACTACAGCAATTTTTTCACAATACTCTATCACAGTTTTCCACATTCAAGCAAGAAGGCAATAAAGGTAGGTACACACATCCCTCACATACTGGAGAAACATTACAGAGCGAAAGGGGTGAAATGTTAATTTATTAGCAAGAAAATGACCAGAGAGACCGTACCTTCAAGCTAATTAAACTTTATCGCGCGAAGTAATAGTACCCATGTTATTGGATGTTAAATTCCTAACGAAATGGTGTCAGTGTTCTAGAGAACTAGAAACAATTAATTTAATTTTCTATATTATTTTAGCTTGTACTTGTGATTTTCATAGGTAATAAAATACAATATATAAGAACTTATTTATTAGTAAATTGGCGGCAGTCATACGAAAAGTTAAAGGTTCGAATTAAGAAAAGGGCACCAAATCAGTTTTTTTATTTAATTGTGTGTGCATAATAATTCTTCACAAAAACGAATGAATAAAGGAAAATATCGTGAGGAAACCTATATCAGCTATTCCAACGCGTTATACTGTTGTGTACAAGGTTGACCCGAATAATATTCATTAGGCAATAAGTCAGTCTTTTGCATCACAGAAAAATGTAATGCACACAAAACAATACCGTGAAAAATCAATATCTATATAAATTTTAGAACGGAGTGTCTACACAGAATTCACTTATCAGCTTCGGAACAGGAGACTTCACGCCGTCGTTACATATTACAGAATAATTTATCAATCGGCAGTAAACACGTGATTATCTGCCGATTTGTCACACCATCCGACCCTCTAGCGGCAGCGAAAGGTGGCGAGGTCATACTGACGGCTTGGAGACGAGCTGGCATGCCAGCTGCAGTGGTTTAATTTTAAGTACAATTATTAAAGCACCTATGTACTGAAAAAAAAATCTGAAGGTAATAATCACACATGAGTACTCTTGTCTCATGTAAAGTAAACGGTAGAAATTTCATAGTGATGAGTATTAACATAAGTTCTTATGTTAATACTATGTAGTACAAGACGTGGTAATAAATAACTTGTAAATTGTAATATCTGTTATTGTTACTGAAACAATAATATAAATACAAATACAAAAGCAACTTCGAAAAGCACTTGATCTGCAACTTGTTCTGTTCAAATGGTGTTATTGCATCTTGTTCAGAACAAAAATATAACAAAATCACACTCTCCTTTCGTTTTTGTAACGACACTTCTGAAAAATTCTGTTTTGTTTCACTATTTTCCTCATATCTACCCGCAACGTCGAAGATACGAGTTGATTTGGTTCAGAATTTATAGGATAAACTTGCAAATTGGTCAAATAATCGACAGCATTCTGCATGAATAAAAGACAACGCAATAAAATTTGTTATCCATTTTATCTTGCTAGATTTTCATTATTCCTTTTATATTTTGTTAATGGCAAATGATGGTTAAGTCAGAGGGGCCAGATTACATGCTCCGACCAGTCAATGTCGTCTACGAGAAGATGCCATAACGGAGATTCCGTTTGGTTTGCTTATACCGGATTAAAGGAGAACACAATTATTCGAGTAGTTATTTTTTATAATACAAATTAAATTGCACATATTGTTGCGACAGTAACTTAACTACTGTCGCAACCCCTTACCCTCTACCTGTAAAGTGTGAACCCGCCAATACAGATTATGCTCTCTCTATACACGAGGGGGCGCCTGACGCTGCTCGGTCCCAGAAGGTTTGTTGCAATCTCCAGAATGCTGTAGGGATTAGACAAGCGTTTTTGTAAGTGTTAAGTGGATTAAATGCGCTAGTGACATTGAAGACGCGGTCTGGGGTACTGATCCCTTCCAAATCTGCCGGTAATACTACATAATTTGGGGGTGATGTTGAATTTGATAAAGTTACCTGCTAACGGTTTATCTATGAGAGATTAGCCAGCATAAGTTGTGATGTGCGACGATTTAGTATGTTTGTTCGCGTTTTGCGCAATGTATATACATACATACATACCACACGCTGTATTTCGACAAACGGTGTGAGCAGATTAATCGGTGTTGTGCTGCAAGTACTCTTGTAAATTACAGCACAACACCGACCACCACGTTTGGCAAAGTATTAGGACAGGATAACTAAATCACTCGCTTAATCATGCAGCAAGTAAGGCACGAAGACTCACCTGCTGCATGATTCGGTGGAAGGACCGAGCCAAGGTGAGAGGTGGCTATACTGTCGCCATTTTACACAGCATCGTGTCCTTATGCCTTAGTCGCCTTTTACGACATGCACATGGGAGAGATGCAGTGGGATATTCGTGCGACGATTTCGTATTTTGTTCGCGCTTTGCGCAATGTTTTAGATTATTATTCAGTCTCTTGGTGAAATATTGCGATGCGATGAGGTAGCTCTAATAAAGAAGGCAGATGGTTCTCGGAGATTTTGTATAGATTATAGGAAAAATAAAACTATTAGGTTAGATTGCTACCCCTTGAAGTATGCACAATTTCCGTATTTTATAAAAATATAGATTTATTAACGATGCATAAAAGCACGTTAGATTCCATTAGCGAACATTTTTTAAAAATTTTTTAAATTTTATTTTATGTACATTGCTTATAAATGTGTTTAGCCGTTATTATATTTATCCGTTACAAATACGTTGTTTTATAATAAGCACCTGGGCCACCGAGCTTCGTTCGGCGTCTACACCTTTCTAGAAAAACTTGAAAAAAAAATTTATCTAACACAAAATTTCATCCAAATCGCTAGAGCCGTTTTCGAGAAACAAAGTATTAAAGAAAATGCTACCTAAGTAAGTCTTCCTTCGATCATTATTGACATCATGAATAATATTAAAAGCAATATTTTACCGCACTTTCTTTCAAGTCACTCTCTATGCAGAGCTCAACTTATAGATTCATGCATACAGAGTGCCATATACAAAACCCACTCCTGTCTGTATGTAGGCAGGTAAAGTCAAGACGGGAGCGCCTAAAGATGACGTTTTCCAACTCGCAGAATAGACGGGAGTAAAGTATTTCCATATTTGCATATCGCAAACCTGGAACGACATAAGGGTGGCGTTATTTTGAACAATGCAACCTTAATGTGAGGGAAATAGAATAGAAATTAGAACGCACAGTAGGGTCGTGATCACGCATACCGATCACCGTTGCGAGTGTGTGTGTGTGTGTGTGAAGAGACTTCGATATTTTAAAGACTGTGTAAATGTGTATATTATATGTGAAATTATTGACAGTTTTATTTCACAAGTACAGTGGTGCTGGAAAGCAATTTCAGCACAGTCATGAAGAAATCAGAAAATGTGGAAAACGGACTATGTCGCAGTATTTCGGTTGAGGCATTCTGGAGTTATACCCAAACACACACGTGTACATGCAAATGACTAACGTTTTATTTTATAATATGTAAGGGATAAGTAAGGGATAGATAACACACCATTATACCAAGAAAATAAATACTCTTCTGGTGCTTCTCTTCGAGTATGTATAAGTAATTTATGAAAGCACATATTATGTTCGATTCGTTTAATATAATATAATTCGCTCCTTAGAATACTCGCATGTTTTTTTAATGAAAGCGTGACATGTGGCCCCGAGCGACCCATAAGGTGTCTAACGATGCCCATGGACATTCGGTTTTATGCGTGGGTTGCGAATGTCATGCCGGCCTGTCAGGTGACTTTTCACTTCCCTCTTGAAGAACCCGAGACTGTATTTGGGGGCAAAAAAATTGGCAGGGAGAACGTTCCATATACTGCAACCCTATACGAAAATATAAAACTAAAATAATAAAAAAACAGCGCGGTTTAACCATCTTTACCCTAACCTTCGGTACGCTTACGAAAGATCCTTCGAGATTTTTTTTTTATGGAAACTGACACGGTTGGCTACATCACCTACAACAGCCGTGATGTCACCGGGTGAACTTGGTGCCACGTCAGTGCTTCCCTTCGGTCGTGCCGGCTACACTGAACCGGACGGAAAACACAAGCTATTTACATAGCCGTTTCGACCGACCTTTCATTCAGTGCGGTGGTACCAACCCGGGCGGGTTAAACCCTACCACCTAGTAATATAAGAAGGGAGTCATATCACTTGTCGCCTTTTACGACATACACGGGCAGAGATGCAGTGGGGCTATTCTTTTAAAGTACCGGCCACACACGGTACCGTATCCCGTAAATCCAACGAAAGATCCCGTAAATCGATCCTTAAACCAAACCTAGCACGAGGTTACTCTTTACACGGCTATATTATGGAAAACAGTGCTCAAATTCACCTGTATTTGTGCACACACACTTGGCTGCATTCGCATGTGTTTAGCTAGAAAGCTTATGTATTAATCGTTTAAATGTGTGTGTACGCGTGTGGGATTGCGGAGTGTAGGCGGTATGTCGAGTGAGGAGTATAATAAGTTTGGGTGGTGTAAAACATTTTAAGTAGAGTTGATCCCACAAAAAACATTAATTAGGTATGTAAAAAAAAGCCAAGTTCGCAACAAAAATAAACTCGGATAACGGCTTCGCTAATAAAAGAAGTGAGATCTTACTGGATACCAAGTTCTTTCGAAGTACCTTAAATCATACTCTCCTGTTAAGCATAACGTTCTTCAGTTGCTTTAAAATATTTTTTTTATGTTCATTGCTATTCAATAGTGCGTCTTGGCACAAGTGTGTAGGTCAAATAGATTATAAGTTATGGGTGGGTCGAAAGTGGCCCGAGATGGTTCGTGTAATATAACCCACTGCCGGCCGGTGTGTCGCCCTTTTGCTTTGCGAACTTGGCTGCCACACGGCCGTGTGTCTAGATTTTAATCCGCAAGCCATCTTGGTAAAATGTTTCATAATTTTTGAATATAATAGAAACTATTTATTGCACACATATTTAGAAAAGTAAAACAATGCATGAGAATAATCAAAGAAGTACCTACATGGGCGCAAAACGACAAAATTATCATATAGTGATCAGTTGAGTGGGGTACGTTTTCATTACCGTTTGTATGTTTATAGGTTACATAATTTTTATTTATGTCGCTGAAATCGAAATCGGGGGTAAAATCGGGCGACCCTTTACACACGTCCCTTTCGCTTAGTTAAAACGGCCCGATTTCTCTACATACGTAGCAATTCACACTCACCTACCTACGGTCGACCGCAAATGGGACGATTTGCAAATCGTCCCTAAATCGAAGGTCCGCACATATCGATTTCAATAATAATACATAGCTATTCTGCCGATTCGCCTACACACGCAGCGATCTAGGAAGCGATCTGGGACGCTCCCCACCACTACCTCCGATATAGCCTCTGATTTAGAGAGGCGAGTAAGCCAAATAAAGGATAGGCGGGATATACCTACCCGCTAGTTTCCTTTTCCTTTCGCTAATACCGCGTACTAGAATAGCCCGAACGCATCTCTCCCCGTGCATGTCGTAAAAGGCGACTAAGGGATAAGGACAAGATGCCGTGCATAAGAGTGACAGGCTCGCCACCTCTCACCTTAGCGCCGTCTTTCCACCGAGCCATGCAGCAGGTGGGTCTTCGTGCCTTACTTGCTGCTTGATCGATTTAATCTTGTTCGAATACTTTGCGCTTCGTGGTGGTCGGTGTAGTGCTGTAATTTACCAGAGTTCTTGCAGCACAACACCAATTACTCTGCTTACCCCGATTGTCGGGTTTGAGCGTGTGTGATGTTTCCTTTTTGTAATAATTCGACGTTCGGTATGTACGTTTATGTTAGGGCGGACTGGCGGCGGGGCGAGGCGCTGGCGTTGGCAGGGCGGGGCGGGGGGCGGGGAGCGGACAAGGGGGCCCGTCTGATGCGGGGGCGGGAGGGTATGTAAGTGGAGCGGTGTGTTTAAAGACGATAATACGCTTCCCGCAGGATGTTTCACGAAAAATTGCCAATTTGCGTTTGAGGACGTCGTGAAAGGAGATTTTTCGCTGACGCGCTGCGCGACTGAAAGCTGGGAAATCGATATTCCCCAGTTCGTGCCGGACGAAAAGGCGGCGAGATATGTATATAATTGCTGCTATACTTACTCACTATAATGTATCTCCGCAATAGCTATGCCAATATTCGTGTAATATAAACTGAATAACTCTTATATGAGTTTTTAAATTACCGTGGTTGTATAGCCAGCATTGAAAATGGAAGTCTCCGGTATGGCACCTACTTCTCGGAGGTGATATTGGCTGGTCCGAGCTGAGGGTCCGAGCGTGGGCTTTGCTTTCATAGCTCGGAGTGGAACCGTGAGTAAAGCTGTTTCGATTTAAAATAATGAATAAATCTTTTTCGTTAAAAACCGATTTCAACCCCTGAATAACCTCATTTTCTTCTAAATAAATCCCACTAAAAACATAAATATAATAAAAAGATGCCAAGTCTCGCACGCAACCTTTCCACCGTAAATAGTTGTAAGATCCCATGCAGAGCCAAGTCTTTTCATATCATTGAAGCCTGAATTCAACAATGTTGCCATAAATTTATATTTTCTACTTTAATAATAATCAATATTTAGTTACTCCTCTTATATTTAACATCTTCATTTCTATATAAAAAACCCCTTGACTTGGCAATCGGACAGCACAAACAGATCGCTTCGTAAAGATTCCTTTTCAGTTTACAACAAACTGGTATTAGGTTCGTTCATTATTGTTATAATATTTTAGCTGTCCGGTTGTTGTATTAATTTTTCACATTTTCCTATTTTTCTTATTTGTTGTTATATCCGCCATAGTAACGCATATTCAGTGAAAATTTCCACGGGCTACCTATTACGGTTCAAGAGATACAGCCCTCGGACAGACGGACAGACGGACGGACAGACGGCGTAGGCTTAGTAATAGGCTTCCGTACGGGATACGGAAACCTAAAAACAATCCTGTTATTAAAGTGTGTCAGCACATTTGACACCTCCAATCAAGAATGTCGTAAGTACAATTCAGCTATTTGCAAGACGCCACCTCCCCTCGCACCGCCGCCGCTGCAACGCTGCCGCCCCGCCCCGGCCGCGCTGCCGCGCCCGGAGGTACCACAAATTGCCAATTTGACATGAGATGTTGAATTGGACGCTCGGGGTGGGAAAAACGAATTCCTAATTGACACTTGGCAAGCTGTAGGTATAGAATGTACAGAATAAGACGAAGAGAAAGTGAAGTGATTTCCCTGAAGTATTTCATTTGGAGTTCCTAAGAGCCATTTACCGACGACTTTGGTTTCTCTCGCCCACTAAAAACCAAATCAAAATTGGTAATTGAATTCCCAATTCTCTGGGTATGCATTTTTAATGTTATTAAATATCCCTGTGTGGGATCCCTGTGTGTGGGGCCGGTACTTAAAAAAAGAATAGCCCCACTGCATCTCTCCCCATGCATGTCGTAAAAGGTGACTAAGGGATAAGGACAAGATGCCGTGCTAAAGGGCGACTGGCTCGCCACCTATCACCTTGGCACGGTACTTCCACCGAGTCATGCAGCAGGTGGGTCTTCGTGCCTTACTTGCTGCTTGATCGGTTGAATCTTGTTCGAATACTTTGCGAAACGTGGTGGTCGGTGTTGTGCTGTAATTTACCAGAGCTCTTGCAGCACAAGAAGTTTTACCGATTACTCTGCTTACCCCAATTTTCAGGATTCAGCGTGATTGATATTGTATGTATGTATTAATTTATCCCTCCTTCAATCTAAATAAATTGTAGTTTTAAGACCAAAGTACGATTCGCCTCGTGATATCACTTTACAAATGCTGCCTTCTCCGCGCGAAGTGCACACAAAAAATGAGCGCTCCCACAATGGGCCGAGAGGTGTGAAACGTCCGAGATCTCTGAAAGAAGCATAATAAATACAAAACGCAAGAAGAAAGAGACCACGAAGCACTACTCGCCGCGACGCGCTCCTATTTCTTCCATTGTGCGATTTGTGGGCCCACCATAAAAGAGGACATCAGTTCTCACTACCAAAAGCACTTCAAACAATGAAGACCTCCGCTCCGCATAATACCTTGCTAGATATTGTGATAACCGCGGTATTTTTATTTTTCTTTTTTTTATTGATTATTTTATTTTTCCGGACGCCAATACGTGTTTTTTGTTTTCTACTCGATTTTCGGTCCGAGTTTGTTTTGAGGTGTAAAAGGTCGCCTTTGAGGTGTCAGTGCTGGTTTTGTTAGGAACAAGGTCACGGCAGGAGGCGCTTGCGACTCGTAATCAAGGCAGATGTTTTCGAGTAATCAAGGCAGATGAGTCCTGGCCTTTAGTCTGCTTTGAAGCAAGCCGGTCTAGGAAGAGGGCATGTGACTTTAGAGCTCATTTTTGAGTGTCTAATTGTTAAGCGAAAAAAAAGGTGAAATTCTTCCATCGGTATTTTCATTTATCTTACAAATTAATTACTTGTTTATTTAAAAATTTTATGGGCATGTCAAAGGTAACCGTGTCCTACGCTGATTGACGTGGACAAAACAACGGAGTGTGGGAAAACCAAGTGGGGCGACGACATCAAGTAAGTCGGCGGAAAGCCGCAGTAGTTATGTATACCTAGCTGAAGGCGGCGGGGAGGTCCGGACAAAATCAGAGAAGTGTGTCCAGCAGTGAACGAATACGCGCTGACTGACTGACTGATGATGGCCAAAAACCCAAAATAATTTATTATTGACGAAATGCGAAAAGATCTAAATGCGAGAAGTAGCCTCCGTGAACCACACGTTGTCCAACGCACAACTTTTTAATAAGTTACAAATGTTACTATACCACCTTTAATCACATTGTCAGGTAGGTAGACGTATCGTAGTATTAAAAGACTTACGTCATGAACTAATTATTGTTTGACGCATTTAACAACTTATGTAAAAATTAAAGATATTAAGACGAAATAATAGAGGTACAGTACAGTGATGTTTTCCGAAATAAAACAAAATGGTCAGGTGTCTTTGTGTTTTCTATAAAAATGATGTTTTCATTATTTCTCTAAGAAGTCGTCCATTCAGTTGTTCAAATAGTCCTTGTCATCCTCACAATACCTACGTACGAGTATATTCATATCTACAGGGTGCGCTTCTGGGACAAGGCTTGGGAGATGGAAAGACAATTAGATAAGTACTGGTAGAAAAACATGATAAAATATGGTTTACGGAATGGTTCCATAAGAAAGCTAGAGTTTCAATAGTTCGCTAATCTACTGTGGTGGCCTCGCTAGAGCGTAGTTTATTAATTAATTTATTTATTTATTTCTTTAGCGATGTTAAGTGAATTTGACTGTGTGGATCATCTTTGGTCCTTGGGTACAGTGATCACAGTTTTCGAGAAAATCGAGGAAATTTTTTATGTCATCGTTTTTAGTGTTCCGTATCCGTCGTACGGGACCCTATTACTAAGCCTAAGTCCGCCTGTCTGTCTGTTCGTCTGTTTGTCCGAGAGCTGTACCTATCTCTTGAACCGTAATTGGTATAGCCCGTTGAAATTTTCACAGAATATGTATTAGGCCGATATAACAAATAATACAAATAAGAAAAAGTAAAAAAATCACTGGGGGCCCCATATAAGAAACTAAAAAGTGTATGCGCGCCATCTACCGAAAACAGTATGAAGCATTTTAACTAATCATGAATTTTAACAAATATGAAGCATTTCATAAAACACGCCATAGATGGCGTGAGTGGCGCCGATCATGACATGGCAATACGAAATCCTCGGTGCGTGATTTCGACTCGTACTTGGCCAGTTTTTTTTTTATTATTTCACAATTTGCAGCAACCGTATGGAAACACTTTTAAGCTATAAACGTTTTAAGCTAAGCACTTGAAATTGTCAGCAAAATACCCGAATATTCCAAGTTTCATCATCACTACTAAAACACACTCTAACAAGCTACATCAGTAATTCAGTACACAATGTAATACGCCATAACACCTACTTGACAATGCAAAATCGTAAGCAACAACAATAGGTGTTGATTAATTGACAATAAGCACATTATGGGCTGATCAGCTGCGTCAATTATATGAACGTGTACCTAATACGTCTTAATTTTATCCAATAACATCTAAATCAATAAGTCTATCTGTCATTACGTTGTTGCGGAATGTAAATAAAGACTGGATTAGATTGGGCGAGTCGGTATTTTAGCGCCGTATTTCTTCGACATTGAAGAAAATTTCGTGGAAGGCAAAAATATATTTTTCATATTATAGGTAGATGTGTAAGTTATATATCTAAATTTATAACACCGTGCCTGTTTCCCAATGGGGTAAGCAGAGCCAAAGAATCGTTAAGCAACGCTGAGCGCGGTCGGTACTTGGATGGGTGACGGTTCGAACTTTGTAGGCTGACCGTGGTTCGGATTCCACGTTAAACTGTAGGTCCCTTCCCTTCTTACCTTACTAGATGGTAGGATTTATCCCGGCCGGATTGGTACCACCGCATTGAACGAAACGTCGGTCGAAACGGCTATGTAAATAGTTCGTGTTTTCCGTCCAGTTCAGTGTAGCCGACATTAAATGAAGGGACGCACTGACATGGCACCTAGTTCACCCGGTGTTATGGGCTGACATCACGGATGTTGTAGGTGATGTAGCCAACCGTGTCAGTTTCCATAAAGAAAAATCTACAAGTGCCATGATTCGGACAAACTTTTGACACCCACACACATTTTGACACCCACACACATAATTTGACACCCACACACATAATTTGACACCCACACACATAATTTGTGCACACCTATAATTTTTATCATACATGCTTGTTGGCCTATTCAAATTAGTTTTCTATACAATTTTATTTGCAAAAAAACCGCCTTCAAAAATATATGAAATAAAAACCTAAAAAAAAAAGAACCCTAGAGTTGAAGGCGGTGCTAAAAAGGCTACACAAATCACAAAGGATATTATCATCCACTCATGTTTTCTTTCATGCATCATTTTTGCTTGCTTTAGCACCGCCTTCAACTCTAGGGTTCTTTTTTTTTTTAGGTTTTTATTTCATATATTTTTAAAGGCGGTTTTTATATTTTTATTTTAAATAGTTTTTTAGTTTTACTTTTTTTAGGAAGTCGGTTTTATGTTTTTTAAAACTTTTTTTTTATTTCACAGTTTTTTTAGTAATTTTTTGCTATTAATGTACTCGGCGGAATTCCGATCTTGACCCAATTAAAATAGGACCACGTCAGCTTCGATAGCTCAGTGGTGCAGACAGTCAACTGTCGCTATTGAATGTTAAGCAACGCTGGGTGCGGTCAGTACTTGGATGGGTGACCGCTGACCGTTGGAGGCTGACCGAGGTTCGGATTCCTCGTAAAACTGTAAGTCCCTTCCCTCCTAATCTTACTTGGTGGTAGGCTTTAACCTGCCCGGGTTGGTACCACCGCACTGAATTAAACGTCGGTCGAAACGGCTATGTAAATAGTTTGTGTTTTCCGACCAGTTCAGTGTAGTCAGCACGATCAAAGGGGGAAGCACTGACATGGCACTTAGTTTACCCGGTGTTATGGGCTGACATCACGGACGTTGTAGGTGATGTTGCAGAACTTAGTAGAATGGACAGACATAAACGTGTTACGGAACCCTACTTTTATTATAAAATAACCGTCGGAGGACCTTGGTTGAAAATTGTAAAATTTAGTAGAACGGATAGACATGCATTTGTTACGGAACCCTACATTCATTTTGAAATAAATGTTAAATTTAGTAGAAAAGACAGACATGCATTTGTTACGGAACCCTACATTCATTTTGCAGAACTTAGTAGAATGGACAGACATAAACGTGTTACCGAACCCTACTGAACAGTTGCACTCCGGGAGTGCCGGCAGATCCCGTGCCACTCTAACTTAACCCTTAATGCAATGACTTAAGGTTTCATTTTAAAAATGACGCTGACGCGATGTCGCGAATTATAAATTTTTTACCCACCTAAAAAAGTGCCAAGCGCCGCTAAAGAAGTTTTCACTTCAACAACCTCAGGGTTATCCCTTTTCAAATAAAAAAAAAAAGAATTTTCAAAATCGGCCCACAATTGACGGAGTAATCGCGTAACAAACATCCAAAAAAAGAAAACATACCGTCGAATTGAGAATCTCTTAGGTCTAAAGTAAATTGCTCGTGAAGACAAATGCAACGAGCCCAAACACGATGGGTTTATCATGTGTAGTTTAGGAGTTCCTATGGCCACCTTCTGTCTCCATCATCAGACCAGCTCGATGGTACTCGTACCCAAAGAGTTTGAATTACGTCGCCGACGTAATACAACTCTTTGCTCGTACCATAATAAATTAAGCGCACCTGGCCGGTCGGAAAAGATAAAAAATTTCAAATTTAGAATATTCATGAAACAAGGGTCCGAATATGTATCACTAGTATATCGATTCATGTATTTCAACAGGACAGAGAAAATTTCAAAATATTAGGTATTTAATACTTTTTAGTTCTTTTTTTTTTTTGTTTTTTGGAAATCGGTTTAATATTTTTTAAAACAGTTTTTATTTCATTCTTTTTAGTAATATTATTAGTAATATTACATAAAAAAGAATAATCGAAATCGAATAATCGAAATAGATTGAAGTGGTACAGAATTATTCGCCATATGTGTCAGACTGCAAATTGCTGAATAAGTCCACATCACAAAAGTTTTGGTGAAGGCAACCACACACCATACTAATTTATCAAACTGAAAATTGCCGAAAACGACCACATCACAAGTTTTGCTGAAGGTAACCACACACCATAGTATTATGCTGATTTTTCGAAAACCACTGAACCAATTTCGATAAAATTGAAATGGGACCACCTCGGAAGTATGACCTAACTAACAAAAGAAAGAGAATTTTCTAAATCGGCCCTCAATTGACGGAGAAATCGTGTTACAAACATACAAAAAAAAAAATTAAAAAAAAAAAAAAAAAAAAAACATACAGAAGAATTGAGAGCCTCCTCCTTTTTTGGAAGTCGGTTAAAAATAAAGGGAACATGTAGCAAAAAGTTAAACACATTTATTTATTACAAAAATAATTTCCCTTTTTTTTAATGTAAGCCAGCATGGGTGTCCGTGCCGGGGGACCACACGGTGCAGTCAAAAGAGCCAAATCAGATCACCTCGTGAAATCACTCTCAGTAAGGCGCCATGCCAGCAGATTTCCAGACTGTCGCTAGGCTGGCTAGCCTGTTAATAGGACGTTTGAAGACGCCCAGGTTAAAGAATTCGGGTAACACCTCGCAAGAAGACAGTTTCACACCCCAGCAGCGGTGCGACAAAGAAAATATTATTTCCATAAAAAAATAAATTAAAAAATTTTGAAAGTTGTTGAGAACGAGGTTGAGTTGAGAACCTATTGTAGGTATTTAACCTGTACAGTTCCTAAATTTTTAAATATGCGTAGTGTAGTGTAGATTCACTTATTTTTAGAAGTATAGACGGATTGTTTTAACTCCAAGAAAAATAAAACACTGCCCGACAATTTTTTCCGAATTTTTATAATCCAAATTGACAATTCCCCCACACAAATTAAATATTGATGTGTAGTTAAATGAACGTGCACTTTTAAAAAACGCTCCGAATGAGAGTGGGACTTGAATCCAAACCACACATATTATAGAAAAACAAGAAACCTTGTATCAAAATATCTGACTTGTTTTTGTATGAACACGCAATCCAGTTTCCGAGGCGTGTATTAAATGAATAGCAAGGTTTCTTAGTCATCTATCGACCGTTCTCTGTCGTTCTAATAAGGAAAATTCACTGAAATTGCATGATCGCTAAATGTTCGAACTTTTTCTGCGACCATTTCTGGTATCCGAGCAGATACCAGGGAACCCTACAGGTTTTTTTTAATCCCTAAAGAGTTTCCAGCGAAAATACATTCAGTCCTAAAGTTTTTCGCCGATAATTCAGATAGAGCTACGACATCAAGTGCGATCGCAGCCTTATATTTTTTTTCACGAAATCTCTAAAAGCTGCTACAAATTAACAGCGATTGTTTGAGGGTCCTTTGTCGTCATGTACCGTCATTGTTGCTCAGTAAACAAGTGATTATTATCCTTATTTGTTGTACAAATAGAGTCGTTATTGCTTTAGAATATGACTTAATTCATTAGGGTCCATTTACGAGTAGGTTGCGATCTTCATTTTGTTTCGGATATTAATTCGAAGATGACATCATTAGAAGAGTGGTTATTTTTAATAAAAATATGTTTTAACGCATTAAGCTGTTAACATTTGCGTCAACGATTGACGAAATGCTTTGGTTCAAAGAAATGTGAATTTTGATTTATTTTTAGAAAAAGACAATGATATTATCAATTTCCTAATTTGTGGTACTATTTAATTGAATAACTTCAGTAGAATTAATAAGACATCATTCTAAACCACAGTATCTTTTAAATTGGTAGGAACTTGTTTGACAGACACGGCCAAGAAACGTAACGCACATTTCTGCTAAATTGCACCCGACTGAGAACGCAAAGGAGGGTAATTAATGTGTTACACTTTGATGTCTGTACCTACATAATTATATGTGAGTGAGTCTGTGCAATGAGTGAGTTATTGAGTTTCTTATCGTAATATATAAATAAAAAAATTGCTGAGTGGATTTTTATTAATGAAGTGCAACGATTGTTATAGGACCGCGACTGACATTGCCAATATGACAAATAAAAAAACAAAATGTAGAAGTTATTATATTATTTAACTTCCAAAATAGTTTTTCTTCAAACAAAGATGGGTTTGTATCGTTATCTAGAGTTAAAATATGATTTAAAAAATATAGGTACCATAGATTAGATTAGAATTTTAACACTAAAAAGTATACAATAAAAAAAAAAACCGACTGCTAATAAAGATGAATGAAACAAGGAAAGAGCAGTATACGAATAGACAAGGAGCCCGACTACAGAATTTTCTACTCATCTTTACTTGTTTCCTTCGTTTTTATCAGCAGTCGGGTTTTAAAAAAATATTTTAACAAAATATAAACTCACCTTTATCATTTAAGAATAACTAAAGACACCCCTTCAATAATTCTACTATCGAAGTATTTGATAATGGGGTATGAAATACTTGGTATATAATAACTGAAATATTTATCCACGCACATATACCTTGCCAAAAGTCGTTCCCCATTCAATACTCATAGCTATAGGGATCCCCGGTAGGTGGATGAAATGGGGATTATATTACCAAATTATACGCGTATCTCCATGGCAACCTTTCCCGCACGTCTTGGCAACCCCGCGCGCCCCGCACACCCCCATCTACACCCCCTAGATCATAGAACGGAGGATTGAGATAGAACTGTCGTGAGGTAGATAGTCACTGTAGAATAGATGAGTGTCTAAAGTGTAACTTCACTAACTTGAGGCTGATCGGCGCGGTCGTCTTGATATCAGGGTTCGAGGTTCGAATCCGAATCCGTAACAAGCGATAGAGAGGCACTTATGACGTTATCACGTAAAACTATCGTCCGTAAACCGACTTTACAGACAACCAATTTTTTAGGGAATCATTTACGTGCATACCTACACCTGGTGTTTCACCGTTCGGAACCGGTGTAAAACTATAGGCCCCTTCCTCCTACACTTGGTGGTAAGCTGTCTGTCAGTTTCGGTAGCTCACTGGTACGATCGGTCGACTGGCGCTCGTGGTCTGTGACAGTGACACACCTGAGCGAGATCTTGACTTTGATGGGTGATCGTTCGGACGTTGGAGGCTGATCGTAGTTCAGATCCCAGGCAAAACAGTAGGGACGTCCCCTTCTTACCTTGCTAGTGTGGTGGTAGTAATTTTTATTTGTTTATTTTTTTATGGTAACTGACAATGTTGGCTACATCACCTACTACATCCGTGATGTCAGCCCATAACATCTTGGTGAACTATTATCGGCGCGCGAGCTAATGCGCTGCGCGGCCAGAAGTAGGGAGGGAAGGGGGGGCGCGCTTCCCATCCGCATCCTACCGCGGCGCGGGGGTTAGTCGGAGTGTTGGCCGCATTATTTACGCGTCGCATGAGCTCGCGCGCTTACAATAGGTGCCATTTCAGTGCTTCCCTTCATATTTTTTTATACTAAGCGCGACATGTGGCGCCAAGCCAACCATAAGGTGTCTAGCGAAGCCCATGGACATTCGGTCGCATGTGGGCGTTGCGAATTCCATGCCGGCCTGACAGGTGCCCATTCACGTCTCTCTTGAAGGACCCGAGACTGTACTTGGGGGGAAATACGTGGGCAGGGAATTTGAAAAAATTAGTCGGGTTAAACACAACCACCAGTAAAGTTGCTAGGGTGTGTAAGGAAGGAACCTAGGAAGGAACCTACAGTTTTTTGTGGAATCCGAACATGGTTAACATCAACGGGGTCGAACAGACCCATGCAAGCTCTTACCGCGCCTGGCTGTGACTACGCAACGTTGAACTCATTGACCAACCATTCAAGTTCTGCCTTAATATTTCTCGTTGGCCTCACTTCTAAACCACAAACTACTCTATGCAACGAGCCACCCGCCTTATTATATTCGCAGGCACTCAAAAAGAAACGGCCGTAATTTTTCTAAGCCATTATATTTTCTCGGACCATTGCTTCCAGCTTCCCCTTTGGAGGCGAATAACCAAATTAAGGAGTTACTTTGTTTTCAGTAACCGATTGGTTACATAGGTAAAAGGAGACATAACAATGTGTAACCGACAATTGTACATAAGTTCTTTTATGTACATATGTCGTTCTCAATGTAATTATAGTAGGCGCACAAGAAATAAAAAACAATAGGCCTGATTATTGTCACAAATGTTTCAGGATAGGGTTTCGTAACTTGAGGTTTCGAAAGAAGTCCATATTTGAAGACGAAAAGCTCTGAAACTTTTTCCCAGATTCGGTAATTTTATATAGTACTTTTAGGGGAAATAATTTCATCGAGGTTTGGTGGCCGGTTAACGCCCGCCTTTATGAAATAAAAAATTGGTTGTCTGTAAAGTCGGTTTACGGACGATAGTTTTACGTGATGACGTGGAATAATCGTAGTACATAGATCAAAGATCAGTAATTTCTATTTCCAGTAGAAAGATTAATCATCTTGTGACTGGCCATCAAAACTTCTGTTGTCTGATCTTGACAGTTTTACTTCTTAAGACGTTTCCATGGTAACTTTGAATATCAACGTGACACGCTTTCGTACGTGCAGCCGGTGCTCATCAATTTATAAGACGTGACGTCATCACGTCAAAAATAAAATTACTAACCTACATGCTTATTGTTTATTGTTTATTGTATAATTTCATCCATAGATAGGTAACCTACGCTTGGACATGTCGAAAATTCCGCCAGTTCTAAATTCAATGCGAAGAAGAACTGACAAACAAACTTCGCAAGTCACAATGTTTTGTTAGTACCTTATATATAAGTATTATAATTCAAGTAATTTACAATAATTAACGCATACTACCGCTCACAAGAACATTAATATTTACAGCATAAGCATGAACACTCAAGAATCTGACCACTCTGCCTATTTACATTACCTATACCTTATTATACTAATATTTACTAATATTTTATATATACTAATATTTTTTTTTATAGAATTGAAGTGCATGTAGGTAAATTCCAAACACTTAAATTTGAATGACAACAAAATAAAAAGGGGACTGGACTAGGTCATTGCACTCCCTAGACCTAGACAGCACTGTTGCCAAATCTCCCCAGACTCACTATATAAATTTTTTTTATTTATGTATGAAAATAAATATGGAATGTTTTCTTCTAATAATGAGTACTTTCTATTCCTGAATTTTCTCAAGTCTATCCTGAAACAATCTATACAGGTTGCATAAAATGTAATTGTTACTTTCTTAGAGAGAGTATGTATAATATAGTATATAATATAATTTACTTCGAGAAAGCATATCGTTTACCTGAAAGCAGATCGGTCTTACAGACTTACTTTCTTCGGGAATATATTGTGTGTGTGCACACAATTTGAATCAGACTAGACGGCTCGTAGCGTGTTGATAAAAATACGCGAGGCTGCAATCGTGACACGTGTATACATATTTCAAATGAAATTCTATTCTATTTCAAATGTATACATATTTCAAATCAAACAAGAAAACCCGGCCAAGTGAGAGTCGAACTCGCGCACCGAGGGTTCCGTATCGCCATGTCATGGTCAGCGCCACTCACGCCATCTTTAAAATGTTAAAATGCTTCATATTATTTTCGGTAGATGGCGCGCATACACTTTTTAGTTTCCTATAGGGGGACCCCGTGAATTTTTTACTTTTTATTATTTTTCTTATTTGTTGTTATATCGGCCATAATAACACATATTCTGTGAGAATTTAAACAGGCTACCGTTCAAGAGATACAGCCCTCGGACAGACGGACAGACATACAGACATACAGACAGACGGCGTAGGCTTAGTAATAGGGTCCGTTACGACGGATATGGATCCCTAAAAGAGAATTATAAAAAAACATACAGACGAATTGAGAACCTCCTTTTTGGAAGTCGTTTGAAAATAGGTCAAGGTTTAGGGGCTGGGAAAACGTAAGCCCCGAAAGACAATTTTGTATGGAGAAAAATAATCACGTGACTAGCCTCTGTCTGTTCTTAAGGTGATGTGAGACTGCGTCTCACTCGAATTTCTTGAAGTGTACCGCCAATATTATTTACCTGACAGACTCAGTTTTAATATATTATGTAAAACTTCATCTATCAGCGCAGATCGATAGCTTTTTGAAAGCACGATTTGATTAACTTCGCTCGATAGAAAAAATCATGAACATGCCTCTGAATTTAGTTATAACAACGTATTTAAGGCATCGTGACCAAATCAAGTCTTTGGAAAAAATATATTTTATTGGTTGAATATATATCTAAATCCGTAGCTTTTTACTTTTTTGTTGCGATCCGTGGTTTTGGAATAAAAAAATAAAACCGTAATTTTTTATTGATTGATTGTGTTGCATCCTACTCCAACCAGCGAAAGCGGCGCCTTGAAAGAGGAGTACGGGGAATACGGGTTGACAGGGCCTTAACTACGTATCGGAGCCAATCAGTGGTTGCGCACAGCTGTAGGCTGTGAGGACTGGAGGAACTTTGAAGGAATTGGAGAGGCCTATGTCCACACACAGACGCTGACTGACTGACTGACTGTATAGAATTTCCTCTTCTTAATTGCTTCGAGTGCGTACGTTACACTGATATCAATCAACACTCGTAAGATGTATTCGTAACACTAGAAGCCTGCGGTCACAGCTAGCTTGTGAGAAAAATCACACTAACAAACTCTTACGCCTCACCTTCTGTTACCAAAATTCACTTATTTATCCTTCTTCGACATATTTCGAGCTATATTTCAAGACGTATAAGGTTGAATTTAGTGTGAGTTGCTCGGTATTTTCGTTGGATATTTGCGGTCGAGGAGACAAATAGTTTGACGTGTGAAAGTATCGAGTAACGAGCCGGGTGCTATTAACAGCCACTTCTGCCCCATACAGGCTGTTTGGAAACGTTAGAAACGATACAATACACTTACGAAAGGTATATTGTATTAAATTATGCCGTATAAGCACTCGAAAGATATTTTATGTATAATAGTCATAATATTGTGACGATACAATGGTCCTCAATTCGCAGTTGCGGCCCAGCGACTTGTCTTGAGTTCTCCTGTAGTTCTACCCAAAGGGAAGTCTCGCCTACGGCATGGCACCTTCTCGTTGGTGATATTGACTGCTCGAAGCACGCGCTCTAGTCCTTCTGATTCAGTCACACATACCGAATTACAGAAAATCCGTTAGAGAGATCCGCTGTTGCATACCTGTCCAAAAACTATATCCGTCTATCTTTTGTATTTCTACAATGCAAAATATAAAATCCTATGGCGCCATCTATAATTCAGTACATGACTAATCGATTCTTAGCACATTTCTTGTATGGGGACTCCTTATTTTTTTATTTAACTCCGACGGACGGACAGACTGACGACGTAGGCTTAGTAATAGGGTTCCGTATGGATACGGAACCCTATAAAACACGTACTCCTGTTTGGTGTGTGTTAAGTTTTCTATTAAAGTGCTGAGTTTCTTACATCCTACAGAAGAAAAAATAATGTTGTCAAACAGTTCCTCAACATTGCTTTAAAATGTTACTCCGTGCTGCCGCCGGGGCGGTGTGTTTGTAACTCAATAACTCCCGAATTAGGATGTTATTTTAGGTCCTCGGGTGTCTTCGCTCCAACACTTTCGCAGGTGGATAGTCTCAGAAGGGCGCCAGGAAAAAATACGCTTTGGCGGAACAGTTTTTGCAAACGGAGAGGAAGCGGCTACTGGTTTATTCGCTTTTGTATTTTTGAAAGAAAAAATCATATAAATAAACTACACATACATAGTTGAAATGAAGTGAAATGATAATAATTTTATTTATTTTTAGTTTTCTTTTTATTATGTACCAGCAATGTTTGGGATTGTGGGTAAGGTTGTTAGGCAGTGCGAAATGAAAAGGAAAAAAAATAATATAAAAGATTATACTTACTCAACATACAAATAAATTAATTAATTACATACATACTTACAGATTCGTGTAAATACATACATAATGCAGTTTATATACAAATACAAGCGATAACACACTTGGAGATATTTAGGTGTTCTGTAAAGTCAACGAAAATACAGATATTTTGATTTCGTGTTTGCCCTACTGGAATGACAATAAATATCTATCACTATATAGTAGCACAAACATAATGATTTTTAGAGGAACTGCTAGACGCAGCCCTTTTTCAATCACGAAGGGTTACCTATTAAAAAAAAAAATCGACCAAGTGCGAGTCCGGCTCGCGAGGAGAAAGTTCCGTAGCATTGGAAGTTGACTTTCTCCATACAAAATCGTCTTTCGGCATTTATGTTTTCTAGCCCTCTAAATCTTATCCGATTTTGACAATTTTTTGTTGTTGTTTTAAGGACAGTCCAATATACGTTCCTGCCTTTGTCGTTTTTGTTTTAGATGAAATATACAACACCACCGGAGCTACAAATTTGTATATCGACCGAAAAAAATAGAATTGTTATTTTTTCATGTCATGAAGTTCATTAAGCTTTATTGAGTCATCCATCACTTTAGATATTCAAAAAATAACAGGAACGTAGATTCGACTGTCCTTATTAAAAAAAAAATAATTGTAAAAATCGGATAAGGTTTAGGGGGGTAAAAAACATAAACCACGAAAGACGATTTTGTATGGAGAAAGTTAACTTCCGTCTCGTCTTAAGACTTAAGACTTTCGTTTAAGATTTCCTGTGAACTATAAGAGAGGCCCTATATTCCCTATTATTTTTAAATGTTAGACTCAGTAGTTACACACAGAAATATGACCACTCCCACATGATATTAGCAATAATAAAAACACGTTCAAATGTAGTTACTTCTTCCCAGACGAACGGCCGCGTCAGCAGCACCGATATACCGACCGTGTGAAGTGACCGCCAGCCACCGGGTGCGACGCATCGCGTGGAGTGGCCGGAAAGCCGACACCCGACATACACTCTATTAGTTGTCACACGCCACAACATTGTACAATTAACTTGCTACTGTACCGTACAGGCTGCTCTCGGGGAGATATCTACACCGACCGATCAATAAAATGCAATAATAAGTATAAAATGTATTTAAGTAAGAACAATGAAAGAATCTTTTTTTTTTTTTTTATGGAAACTGACACGGTTGGCTACATCACCTACAACATCCGTGATGTCAGCCCCATAACACCGGGTGAACTTGGTGCCACGTCAGTGCTTCCCTTCGATCGTGCCGGCTACACTGAACTGGACGGAAAACACAAACTATTTAAATAGCCGTTTCGACCGACCTTTCATTTAGTGCGGTGGTACCAAACCGGGCGGATTAAACCCTACCACCTAGTTACATAAGAAGGGAGTCATATCCCGATTTATCCCGATGAATAAAATGTAATAATGATTATGAAATGTATGTAAGTGAACAATGAAATAATCTATAAAAATATGCGTACACGCAGAACGCATTTGTACAGGGTGTATCAGGATAGGTTTTCGAAACTTCAGGGTTCGAAAGGGGCCCATATTTGAAGACGAAAAGCTCTGAATCTTTTTCCCAGATTCGATCATTTTACAGTACTTTTTGGTGAAAATCTATTTCTTCAAGATTTGGTGGATGGTTAACGTCCGCCTTTATTAAATAAAAAATAAATTCTAACTCATGAATAAAAATGGGTAGGTTGCATACATAACTAGTACAATTTAACTGCGCGTAGGTAAACTCCAAACACTGAAAGTTCAGTGACCTCAAAAGAAAAAGAGGACTGAATTAGTTCACTGCACTCTCCAGTCTCACTGTCCATCGAGTTTTCATTATAATTTCCAACTTTTGTATGACCAAAAAAACAACGGAATTTCGGTTTGTGTGATAAGAATTTTTTTCTTCTAATAATGATTACTTTCTATTCCCGAAGTTTCTCAAACCTATCCTGATACAACTTGTATAAGTACTAGCTTTTGCCCGCGGCTTCGCTTCGAGTGACTTTTTCTCACAGCTCAGGCCGCCGATGACGTAGCGTTATGATTTATAATGTTAAACCATCTTGATAAGTGACAAAATGTAGGTAATAATTAAAACTGTATGTAAATCGATAAAGTGGTTCTCAAGTTATAAGGATATTCCAATATTGACGTACGTTACACGGTCGCACGTACAAACGTCGCTTTATTTATTAGGATAGGTAATTGCGATACTAAAAACCAAAATTTTGTGAAAAGTACGAAGAATTTGGTGAAAAGCAAAAGCTTGATTAATCCGTTCTGGAGTTATAAGTGAACAGACACACAGACAGACAGACAGACGACAGACATGATAAACCTACTTACTGGGTACTGGTACCTTTCATTACGGAACCTGACACGGTTGGCTAGATCACATACAGCACTACTCCCGTGTTATCAGCCCATCACACCTTAGCGAACTAGGTGCCATGGCAGTGCTTCCCTTTAGTTGTGTCGGCTACTCACCACCTACATTATTATGTAAAAAAAAATTGTCAAGCATTTCACACATGTGCATTATGCCTAAATGTTGTCAAACTTCGGGCGCCAGTCAGGTAACCAGGACAAAAGAACTATGTACAAAACTCAAAATGGCCGCGACAAGCGCCAGTGCCAATTACAAACTTTAATGAGTCAAAAACCGCAAATAAATTGTGCTAGTTTTACGCAAACGTCATCCTTTAAAAATTATAAGGGTACCTGAAAACAACACAAAACGAAATGGCGGCATAATATAATGTCCATTGTTTCATTACTCACACACGCACATGCTATTGTTCAAACTTCGAATTGCTCCCTCCCCAAACCCCAAGTCATTCTATATTCGAATTTCAAATTTCTTCGCACAAAAAATGGCGGGGAAGGTAATTTTTTGCAAATGGCCGCCAGTTACGGCGAGGTGTGGGGTAGGTTTTCCTGTTTTAGCCGAGCTTTTTTGTGTGCGGTATACGATTGCTTATTCTCATATGTGTGCATGCACATAAACGTTCACGCAGAGTAGGGGTGTACGCCATTTCTGCTTCGATTATGCGTAGACAGGTACTGAGGGGTAACTTTACGTTGAGCCAACTTTGGCATCTTTCATAAGCACATTACATAGATTAAAAGCTTTAAATAACAAACACTTCAAAATATTAATGACTTCGAAAAACTATCAACTCAGTGAATCATTCGCAAATGCATTGTCGTCGGTGCCCTCTGCACCCGAGGCGGCCCGCCTGGCTCCCCGCTTGCGACAAGGCACCCACTAATTCGACAACGAAATTTTCACAAACATGTCACAAAGCACGCGCCTTGGGCGTCCAATTTTTCAACTCGAACAAACCCAAACCTGGGTTAAACTTACAGTAAAGAGAACTTTAATTTGTTTACTGTAAGGGTCAAGTTGCGGTGCGAGGGTGGTGTATGTTTGACCTTTGGTTTTTGGTGGATGGCCGTTCGGTAGACGCCAAACCAGCGCATATTCATTATGGGGAGAACAAAAGGGCCAAGCGTGAAGCGTTAAACACGGTGGCGGCGCAAGGGGCGAGACCCCCGCACCCCCTCGGCGCCCCGGCTCAACCCCCCGAACCCCGCCTCGCTGAAGCCAAGGGATTTTGCTCTTCTGAAAACCAGCACCTGTTTTCAGTATTAAAATTTAGGATACAAGTATGTAAGGGCAATTTTACCTAAGTAGACGATGTAGAAATATAATTATACCAGTGGATATATAATTAAAATTATACTAGGTGACCCTGCATAATAACATAACAACTTTAGATCACATTGATTTTTTGGTAAATGTACATACACATACCGCACGCTGTATCCCGACACTCGGGGTAAGCAGAGTAATCGGTGTTGTGCTGCAAGTACTTTTGTAAATTACAGCATAATACCGACCACCACGTTTAGCAATGTATTAGGACAAGATAACTATTAAGCAGCAAGTAAGGCACGAAGACCCACCTGCTGCATGACTAGGTTGAAGGATCGCGCCAAGGTAAGAGGTGGCTAGCACGGCACCTTTTTTATGGATACGCGAGACACTTGGCGCCGTTAGCGTGGATTGTTGAGACGACGACGCCCAAAAGCATTCGGTTTCGAACGTGTGAACGAACATACTTACTCGTACTCAGAGAGGGGATTTATAATAAATAACCTATAGACTTTTAGTCCTAACAGAATATTTGTATTATTTTCTCTATTCGATTAAAATATATCATTACGAGTGTCACTCTACCTACGCGGATGATTTCTTTTTCGATGCGCAATTTCTATAGGTACCTACCTACACAACTCTCAGAAAAACACATCACTTTGTCACTTACACATCAATCATACAGTGAAAGTGAAATCACGTTGAGTCTTTGGTTATAAGAGCTATAGATAAATGTCAATGTTTAACTTTTGAACTTAGCACTATTTTCCATTACGACCTTTATAACTTAGTAGTTAAAAGTTAGTTTCATAGAGGTAGTTATGAGGATATTACATTTGTTAAATTTCAAATTCTTTATAACATATTATCATATTACATATTTATACGCAGTATGGTTTAAATTAAATTAAATTACACTATGACATACTATAGCAAAATATGGAACATTGTAAATATATAAGTCAGCCTCGGTAGCTCACTGGGTCGACTATTGTTAAGCACACCTGGGCGCGGTCAGTACTTCGATGGGTGACCAAAACTTGGTGGGTTTTAATAACAAAAAAAAAAAGATAATAAAAAACAAAACATATTGTTCACAAAAAGGATGCGGCACGGCTCTTATTCCTAAGGTAGACTAAGCGAACTGATTTTAAGTCTAACCCTTTATTTTTTCAATTATGACACAATTTAAATAAATAAACGAGTTTAAAAACGCAAAAAGAACAAAACTGTGGTAAGATATAAAAAAATATAGAGACGAGAGTGTGTTATGTACAGTGAGAACAAAAAAAAAACAAATAAAAGGTATAGTTACCAGTGAGGTGAGACTGTGATGTTGGACTGTACGGTGACTTGATTTGAGGAAAACCTGCAACAAACATAGAATATAAAATATCAATAAAAGTAGTATCGCGAAAGACATCAGGATGCCCCTGTACTGCTTCAGGAGAACAACGTTCGCTCGAGTTCCTGAGGCAGCGTATCAGTGTGGCCATCCAACGAGGTAATGCCGCTAGCGTCCTCGGAACCGTCCCACCTGGAGGAGGGCTATTAGGTTTTGCATAGGTTATAGGTTTATATTTTATTTTGTAATTAGCTTTATGTGTTGATTATATTTAATATGTACTTTACTTAGTTCCAATGCATTAAATAATATTAAACTTTAAAACCATAAAAGTAGTTTTCATTAAATCTAGGAAATTTCTCAGACCTAAAATGTCAACATTTTCTAAATCGCAAATTCAAAATTTATACAAAATAAAAAACAACAAATTAAGCAAACAACAACGCTACCATTCAACGGCTGTTCCCTATTCTACGAGAGAGAAAAAAAAGCGCATTCTTATTTCAAACGCTCCACTTCTTTCTTTTCTTAACGCGAGTGCTTGACAGCTAAGCCGATTGTCCTACAAATTTGAACATATTAAAAAGGAAAAAAAAATCCAAGAGTGATCTAAAAAATACAAAAGCGAGGAGATATTAAATGCACACTTCCTCAATTATGTGAGTGGGATCGAGGGTCCATGAACAAATAAATAAATAGTTAAGTTAGTAATAGCTTGATCGCCGACGCGGTCGGACGTGTTTTTGTAATGTGGGTGTTGTTATTTTAAAATTTAACGATGCCGCTTTAAGGAAAGCAATGACTGTACAAAGTACACGCCTCGTTCGGCATTTAGGGATCTGAGTAATTGTAAAATATTAAATTTAATATACCTGAGTAGGTATCGTAGTTTACGTACGGGAGAGGGAAGTAAAGAGGGAAGAGACAATTGAAAGATGTTTTTCTGTAATAAAACTCCAATCGAGGGCCTAATTCAATATCTTGAATTAATACACGCTTGAGGTGTTATTCTTAGATCAATGAAACAATAATACCATAAAATGCTGTAGATTATTGCTAAGGGTGATCATTATTTTCCATCGTACTTTAACAAATTCCTCAACCGTATCAAATATCCACTCTTCACCAATTATGTCTAAAGCGATTTATTTTCATAGAAGTCCAAATTGGATGGTAAAAAATTACAAAAGGGAGGTGTCATGTTGCACGTAAACAATGGATAAGGGTGTTGGATAATCTTGAAATATCTTGACATAGGATGTTAGTGCAACGAGGCCACTTATTTTTTTTGTTCCCTATTGTACAACGATTATCGATTATGCTACTTACATGACATTTTGGTCGAGTGATTTTCATTTGGTAACTTTTTTTTTGTGGGTCGAATTTAAGTTTCGTTAGCGGTGGTCTGTTACATTTATATTTCCAGTTGAATGTTTATTAGGTAATATTATATTATATTGATGTACTGTATGCTGTACTATATACTGATGTGTTTACTGAAGTACTGTGTGGGGACGGTACTTAAAAATAATAGCCTCACTGCATCCCTTCCCGTGCATGTCGTAAAAGACGACAAAGGGATAAGGACAAGTTGCCGTGCTAAAGGGCAATAGGTTAGCAACCTCTCACCTTGGCACGGTCCTTCCACCGAGTCATGCAGCAGGTGGGTATTCATGCCTTACTGCCTGTTTGATAGTTATCTTGTCCTAATACATCGCTAAACGTGGTGATCGGTGTTGTGTTGTAATTTACAAGAGTACGAGCAGCACAACACCGATTACTCTGTTTACTCCGATTATCGGGATACAGCGTGTGATATGTATGTAGTATATCGATGTTTTTTTTTTCATTTTCGAACACCAATTTCAGCACTAAAAATGAAAACGCAGCAATTAATTATCTAAGTAACATATACAGTTGAATAAAAATAAAGGCATAGTTAAAAATATGGATGAAGAGAATAGAAAATCCTTGTTAAGAGACAAAGACTGTCAAATTAACTAAACACGCGAGCGTTTTGATAGCCCAATCAATATAAATGAGCTTTTAATAGATTGACGTCCAACCACCAATCAGTTGAGTTGAGACAGCCAAATTGAAAGTTAACCAATAAAACACGAGTCATTTTGTAAGTACAACAAATAAATATCTACGTATCATATTGTAGATAGGCCTCATACAATGTAAGCAAGTAAAGCACGGTGTAAATTCCACGAAATGGTTAGATAGATAGACAGATAGATAGAAAATGCTTTATTGCTCCCATAAAAGTTCAACAGTAATAAGTACATTAGAAAATTTACACAAGGTGCAAAGCCGGACTTAACCCTTACATAGATTTCTTACAGTCAACCATTAGATTTTTGAGATTCTATTAATATAGTGGAATGTACCTAAGTAGCTACTAGCAAAAGAGGTGAGCGTGAGAATTGAAGATAAAATAATAATAAGTATACTTATTAATAATACATTAAAGTACATGCTAGTTAAATAAAAGCTAGTTAAATAAAAAAGAGAAATGAATAGTACGTAAATTCACAAAATTTCGGTTTGAATTTTTTTACGAAACTACGAATTGATCATAAAAAGTAAAAACCTATCGAACTAAATTTATAAGCAACGAATAAATTTTTTTTTTCAAAAACCCTACCTTGGTCACGTTACTTAATGTCCAATACGATTTTATAATTAAATTCAGAGACGTTTTATTAATTTTTGTTATCGAGCTAACCTTAGCTAATTTCATTAACCAATCAAATCATGTTTTAAAAAGCTAATGGAAACGGGATATGTCAGAGGAGTACCTAATATTGATGGTAAATCTCTCCGAAAGAACGAATTTTTACCTGTTAGTGGCTGCGATTCATTTAATTTGTTAATACAATGACAATAATTAGGGCTGAATATTAATTCTAATATTAATAGTATGAATTTCCTTCTTATGAAAATTAAAAACAATGGCACTCATCCTTTCTCGTTAAATAATTGTGTATAATTTATAAGACTTCTTTTAAAATACTGGTAACATTCCATGATAACATAAAACAACGCATAACAACGCATAATAAAAAATAGACCGCTTAATTTCCTCATTGGAGACAAGTGACCCTCTGACAGCTCGCTTTGAAAATGGCGTTTTCCGCGATCTTGCAGGGAGCGTGTTCTTAATTTAAATTCGCGGGCACGTTCCGTTACACGACCGAAGGAGCGTTCGGGCGGGAAAGCACATGCCTACATAATTGACACGTCTTTTATTTTTTACTTTACTTTTTTACACTAGTAAAGACCGGGGACTAGTTTAATAAACCAGAATAAGTGTGGCTTCGCTAAGGGGTGACGAATTGATTAATTACAATCTTTAATCCGACAGCAATGTGACACTTATTCGTCTGTAATGCTCTGCGGTATGCGCGAAACAATTTTTGTACTGGAAACTTTTTAATTAAATCTGCTAATTTAACACTTTGCAAATTATTCTCTTTCAAATACACGGCAGTGAAAACTGTGGTTTAGTGGTTAATTAGTTGGCTCTGCCGTCGATGTTAAATTCGAATTTCAGTATTTTTACTCGGTGAGGTATTCTGAGGATTTTATAACGATTTTGGAGCGACACGCAACTTATACCAAACGGTGGCCAAAAATAAACAGTGACTTAGCAGGTTTTATGACACCACAACTCCACTTACAAAAATGATACAATAAAAAAATATATCAATTATGTTGCAAAAATAATAAATAAATGCAATAAATTTTCATAATCGTGCCTCAAACATATTATTTAGTCTTGCTGTCACATTTCTTAAGCAATATTTACACACACATTAATTTGATAACACTCAATATTCCTTTTATAAAACCATTTGAGTATATTGTACCTATCACAAAATCTAAGTGAAACAAGATGTTTTAAGTAGGTATGTAATTTATTTCAGTGGTTTTCCTATACCACATATTCGGTTAGAAACAAATGCTCCCAATATTATCGCACGCAGTAATAAGAAAATGTTAAAATGTCTATTAGGTAAAGATCTTTAAAAAATAGGCCATAGTACCTGAAATCGCAAGTACATAAAATTAACAAATACACTAATTTTGTCACCCTATTGAAAAAAATTACCTACACAAAAACATATTTGGAACCAATAGGAATTAAGCATTGTTACAATAACAAAATTAGGCGTAACACTCATGTCACAATATTTAACATTATCGTAATGCCTAAATTACACATTGCATTCAACTGAATATTCAGTCACAAAGGGTTAACACCCATAGTGTCGGTTTGAGAGGGGGCGTACGGACTTGGACACGCCAGCAGAATTAACACCTTGAGGGACTAACTGAACAAAGCTCGCGTGTCGGATTTCTTTAGCGTTTTGGGAAGCACGCTAGCGAACGTCCTTTATCTCGGATTGTAAAGGCGATTGTGTGGAGATCTGTTGAGATGCGGAGCAAGAGATTTTAGAATTTGTTGGTATAGCTAGCCTATTAAACGTGTGTAAAAATTGTCATCCCATTTTGTGTATTTCCAGTACAAGACTTCAAAATTGTTTAAATCTGCCTGAGCTAAATTTCAATGAACATGAACATACTAAACCTCTTGTCTTTTGCTACTACCTACTTATATATCTCACAACATACGACTCTCAAACATCCAAAGGTTAACTGGGAGACATCCCTGTAAGGGATTCGCTTTTGCCCCTCATGTTACTTATCGTGTGTTTCTGTAAAATGTTTTTTGGAGCAATAAAGTATTTCTATCTAAACCTGCTAAACCTTAGGTATAGTTTAAAAGACCTAATAGATTTTTTTTTATATTTAATTTCTAAATATATTTTGTTAGTATTATTTGCCTGGTTGGTTATAATTTGACATTTTATGCAGATTAATGATTAGCGGTTTTAACTTTAGGCAACTAAAAACAGACGTAACTAGCAAAAACTCGTCCTGTACTTTTTGAGGTATCTCTGTATAAAATTTATTAAACAGAAAGAGAACATAAAATTAAATAAACAGAAAGAACTTACAATAACTATAAAATTAAAACTAAAACACTAACCAAAACAAAACTAACCTAAAAAAACTAACCTAAAAAATAAATTTCATTAAGCGATTTTGCCCCCGGGATAGTACCGAGAATGCCGGCCGCGTTCCCCTCGGGATAGCTAATCCTTAGTTCTGTACTTATTTTCTATTTTCGATTAATTTTGAAAACGATTAATTAATCTCCATGATAAGTTTTAGTTTAACATCTTTCCTAGTAAGTAAGTCCCAATTAGGTACAAATCCCTATCCTAATTTCTTACTGCAGTAGTCTAGAAGTTATGGCTAATTAAGCTCTTAAGTCTCAACCATTCGATTATTCCCAGACACCATCTTCAAAACTACATTCAACAAAGAAAATCCTCTACACCAGTGCGCCTCTTAACCCCACCATTAGCTCTCTCACTCCTTACCCAGAGAAATCTCATTAGAGGAAGCGGGACTGCCTCGGTGCTAAGCTTTTCAACACTTCGCTCTCTTGACTTTTCGCACCCTTAAACTCCCTACCTGGCTGCTTGAAATTGCTCCTTATGCATTTCATCTTAAGGTTTATTTCTGTATTAACATCTGGTGCTTCGTGGAACCTTTGGAAGGCACACCGTGGGTTGTTTTGAGGCTAATCGTACGTAGTTAGTGAAGTCTTTGTGTCATGTGTCGTTGGCGTACTGTTTAAGAGTGGAATTCGTTCACGTAGGCTATATTTGGAATTATTCAAAGGTTTCAACATAATGAATTTATTGTATGAGGCGATAGAAGCTGGTCAAGCAAGAACAATCGATATTAAGTATAGTGAAGATCCTATAGTGTACGTATTTATAAAGTATTCACTTCTCTGTCGATGAAAAGGCGGACTTATTGCAACATGCAATTTTGTACCAGTCAACTCTGTACAAAACGACACGTGTTTTCTTTCAAGTTTATTACATATCCATAGTATGAATAAACTTGACTAATTCCTTAGACATAAAACTCTACCAGTTCCAACATATTTTTTGACAGACGCATTGAACGCACACACTACCACTCAATCTACTACGTTACGAGTTACGACGCATTTTGGGAGGCTTTTTTGAAGGATTTCAGAACTCGCTAAATACTAAAAATCATGTGACAACATATAATAAGTACTAATCTTTATTTAATTCTTTAAATCTTTGAGAGATTCGCATCTGTAACTCTCTTGTTTTTTTTTAATTTGTTCTTCCTGTTCCTTATTTTTACAAGACATGTTTTTAGGGTTGCTTAAATAAAAGCAGGAAGGTTTTTTCTTTTTTACAAAACATTATATTTCCCCCCCAAGTACAGTCTCGCGTCCTTCAAGAGGGGCGACCTGTCAGGCCGGCATGGCATTCGCAAAACCCGCATACGACCGAATGTCAATTGGCGTCGTTAGACACCTTATGGGTGGCTCGGAGCCATATGTCGCGCTGTCAATAAAAAAAAATGCAGTATTCCCTTATTACAAAAAATTTGTTCTGCCATATATTTTAGTTTTTATTCTATCATATTAAAATTTTATGTCATACCTAATAAAACATGTATGTTTCATTCAACTACAAAGCGAGCTACAAAGATGAAGTCATTGCTCAGTTCCCCATAATATGTAGAATATTTAAAATAATATGTTTTTTTAGAGGCAAAAAATAAAATTTCAAATATTTGTTTATGTTAAGGCAGAATGTATGTACACGAAGTATAAAAACAAATTATGTAGTAATTGTCACGTTGACAACCGCCAAGATATTCCTGCAAAACAGCAAGCGCGAGCATTCACGCTCTCCTCACTTATCATGCGACGCCGTTCCCAAGAAAAACGATAAAAAACCAATTTCTATTCACTCCAGCCCCAGACATAAACTTTGATGTTCGCTACCAACATCGCTCTACACTTCCACGAGCGCACACAACCTCATGCATACCCCTTTACACGTCCGCACGCACGCACACACGCACAAGCTGCCACCGTGTGAGTGCGGCTATAAATCTTCTCAATGTTTTTCTGTTCAGACAACTCGAAATAATATGTTTGTCATAGGTATATTTAATTTGTAAATGTTGTAGGTGAACGCTCTTGGAACTAAAACTAAAGCAGAAAAAAATTTTTGGGACATAATAAAAAATAAAAAAAATCGGCCAAGTGCGAGTCGGAATCGCGCACCGAGGGTCCCGTCCGTACCATCACGTAACTAATTAGCCAGTTTTTATTACTTGTTGTTTTTCTTTAGAGTTTGCACTATATCATACCAATTTTGACGATTCAATATTATAGTTTTTAAGATAGAGCAAAAAAAATTTAAACGTGGAAAAACACTATTGTATGAGGACCGCCCTTAATTTTTAATGATGGCTACCTATCACGGTTCAAAAGATACAGCCCTTTAAAGGTAATACGGACGGACAGACGACGTAGGCTTAGTAATAGGATTCTGTACGGAACCCTAATAATAAATTCGTAATTTCGATTTGTAGCTAAAGATTTTAACATACTCTATCATTTAAACTTGTTGCTCTGTTTGTTCAATAAACTTCTATTACTACGTCTGTCTGTCTGTCTGTCTGTATGTTTGTCTGTCTGTCCGAGGGCTGTATCTCTTGAACCGTAATAGGTAGCCCGTTGAAATTTTCACAGAATATGTGTTATTATGGCCGATATAACAACAAATAAGAATAAAAATAAGAAAAAGTAAAAAAATCACGGGGATTCCCATATAACAAACTAAAAAGTGTATGCGCGCCATCTACAGAAAATAATATGAAGCATTTTAACTAATCATGAATGTTAACTAATATGAAGCATTTCATAAAGCACCATAGATGGCGTGAGTGGCGCTGACCATGACATGGCGATACGGAACCCTCGGTGCGCGAGTTCGACTCGCACTTGGCCGGTTTTTTTAATTGCACGCACGTTTGTTTTCAACACCTAAAGAGTAACACAGAACATGTTTTAGAATTGTATCTTCGAAATTCGAATGTGCAATAGCTGCAATGCAAACGTTTTCCATGACCCTACCATTGAAAAGCAACATCGTACTCGCCCGCACGGCCGTGTATATAGCTGTCTTTGTCTTACGTTCGATATTAGCTGCTACGTCTCGTCTCGCTCGCACGCACTCGACTCCATAAGCTCGTCTCGTTTCCGCGGTGGAGTGAGGTAGCGATCGATAAGAGTGGCTGATTTGGTGAGCGTCGCCTTTGTTTTAGGTGTCAATTAGTTTAGGTAATTGTTGTGAGTTTGAAAATTTGAAAATATTATTTAATCTGTTAGAAAAATTATAATCAATGGCACAGGTGTGGACTTAAGTAATTTTTAAACATACTTCTAGAGATATATTTTTTTAAATTTTATTCTTGTGTGTAATCTTGTTGAATAGGTACATTAAGCAGATCAGCCTCGGTTGCTCAGTGGTGCGGTCGGTCGACTGTTGTTAAGCAACCCTGAGTGCGGTCAGTACTTGGATGGGTGACCGCTCGACCATTGGAGGCTGACCCTGGTTCGGACTACACTTAAAACTGTAGGTCCCTTCCCTTCTTACCTTACTAGGTGGTAGGGTTTATTCCGCCCGGGTTGATACCACCGCACTGAATGAAACGTCGGTCGAAACGGCTATGTCAATAGTTCGTGTTTTCCGTCCAATTCAGTGTAGCCGACATGAAAATGAAGGGAAGCACTGACATGGCACCTAGTTCATCCGGTGTTATGGGCTGACATCACGGATGTAGTAGGTGATGATGAAGTAAGCCACGAAGACCCATCTGCTTCATGTCATGACTCAGTGGAAGGACCGTGTCAAGGTGAGTGGTGGCTAACCTGTCGCCCTTTAGCACGGCATCTGGTCCTTATCCCTTAGTCAGCTTTTACGACATGCACGAGGAAAATGCAGTGGGGCTATTATTTTTAAGTCTGGCCCCACACAGTACCATACTTATCTATGTATATAGGCTGGAAATTATAAAAGAAACTCTGAATGGAATAAGCAAAGTACTAGGGATTTCTATCAGTTTTCAGAAAATCTAAAAGTTACTAATGTAAGTACAGATACGAATCTCAACGAGATAATCTAATAAGCAAGCCTAGTGTTAAATAGCACTTTACTTTTTATATTATCGCTGCCGGTACAAAATAAAGAATACCTATCTTTTGTACTGAAGGTATTTTCACCACACGACCGAAGAATATTCTCCACCACAAAGCCTACAACTCTCCCCCAGACGCTGCGTACCCTACCGGATCATTTCACGTCTAAATACTTGTTTTCGCAGCACATAACTGCGCGTCAAAAACGCACCCCCGAAAAAATCCATACTCGCCCCCACGCCTCCCTCTCTCGTCGCGGACTTTTTAAGGCAAGATGGCTTAATTTTCTTCGTCTTATTTTATACGTTTCTCAAAAAGTCCATTAGGATCAACCCTCGGGGTTCTGACGGCTCAATGACTGGGGCTTGTTATAGACGACGTAGCAGGGGGTGGGGAGGAAGAGGAGGCAAGAACCTGGAGGTGAGACCGGGGGGGGGGGGGGGGGGAGTGAGGGAAATATTTGGAAGATTAGCATTTACGTACTGTCGTAGAGAGCGCGGGGGCGCGCGGAGGCGGGCAGCAAGGAAGGGTGGGGTTAGGTGGGGGAGGGGTTACTCCCGAGACGCGGCGCTCTCGTGCTAGTTAGAAACAGCACGCAGACGGCGACACACACACGTACGTAAGAAAGAAGTGATCTGCTTAGAAAGAACAGGAGAAAAGCCTTGATTGAAAATATTTCGGAAAAAGCATGAGAAAAGCGATATTCTTTATTCTTTATTCTTTATTCATCATTCGTATGGTAGTACACTACGCTTGAATTTGTCCTGTTAGTTTATACAATCCGGTTCGATTACACCCACAAAGAAGAGCCGGCAAGAAACTTCGCAGGGTTAAGTTAAGCTAATTTCAATTAAGAAATGTTTAATTTACTGTTTGATCAGTTCCTTATTTTAATGTATTCTATACTAGATAAGCGCACAGTGTCTACGAAACACTGTCGACAACTGCCTCCGCGAGACAGATTTTACTAATGCAAAGCCTCTGTTTGAAAAAATGCGTATGCCACAATTAAAAAGAATAAATTTAAAATATGACATAGCTACAATTTCAAAATTATTTTATAGGAATTATGTGGCAGTTTTATAGAATACAATTAAGATTGTTCTTCTTAATTTAAGAACATCATGATTTTCGTGATTACTTTGAGAGCCAAGTAAGTAAGTAAAGGTAAATAATACCCTTTCTTTTCTGATATAAATGTATTTATTCCTTCTTAAATAGCTATAGACGAACCTACTAACATTTCATAGCGAAGGATAGGTAGAGTTAATTAAATAGCTATAGACGAACCTACTAACATTTCATAGCGAAGGATAGGTAGAGTTAATTAAATAGCTATAAACGAACCTACTAACATTTCATAGCGAAGGATAGGTAGAGTTAATTAAATAGCTATAGACGAACCTACTAACATTTCATAGCGAAGGATAGGTAGAGTTAATTAAATAGCTATAGACGAACCTACTAACATTTCATAGCGAAGGATAGGTAGAGTTAATTAAATAGCTATAGACGAACCTACTAACATTTCATAGCGAAGGATAGGTAGAGTTAATTAAATAGCTATAGACGAACCTACTAACATTTCATAGCGAAGGATAGGTAGAGTTAATTAAGAAGCTTCTACTAAATATTTAAGTTGAAACTGAAAATCTCAGAATTCACCTGACTCGCCAGAAATTTAGATAAAGCGTCGCCCATTAAAACGATTTCGCAGCAACGAAATTACCCCACTTTTGTCTACGCCGAGCGGGGGCTTAATAAGAAAATTGCGACCAAATTAATACAAAAACCTTCTACAAATTAAGCAATTTCGCATTGCTAAGATTTCTACGCGGAGATAAATTTGTGTCAGCGAAAAAGTTAATTAACAATGAAAATTCCTGAAAATTCCGGTAGACACTTTGAAAAGAGGCGCGCGGCAAAAGAGTTCGGCGGCGCTGGCTCCCGCTTCCCTGCCGGAGGCGCAGGCGGCGGCGGCGGTGCGGGGCGGGGGGAGGCGGGCGGCAGCCCCGCGGCCGTTCCGTACGGTGGCCCTGGAATAAACCTATTCTGTTCGCGAGGCCAGTAGCGTCAACAACCCTACGCGGAAGACAAAACTTTCTTTAACAATTCTACTTAAATTAAGTAATAAGCAGTAATGCAAGTCGATTTGAATTCCGAAGATGGGAAAATAAGTTGTTAGAATTTAAAATCAGTCACACGCCCGTTTATGTATTTCGGCTTACACATTATTTATTTATTTGTAGGCCCACAGGACAGAGTGAGCACAGATATTGTAGCAGTGAGCTTAGCATAAGTTACAAATTGAGATGTGCCCATGCCTCCGAAGGCATTGAGAACAGCATGCCAATTGACATTTTTTTAATGGAAACTGACACGGTTGGCTACAACAATCCATGATGTTAGCCCATAAGACTTTGGTGAACTAGGTGTCATGTTAGTGCCTCCATTGTGGTGCCGGCTACCACTAAAAAATGCGAACTATTAACATAGCTGTTTCAACCGAATTTTCACGCAGTGCGGTGGTATCAACCCGGGCGGGTCAAACCCTACCACCTAGTAAGGTGAGAAGGGAAGAGACTACAGTTTTACTTGTAATCCAAACCACGGTCAGCCTCCAACGGTCGAGCGGTCGGCCATCCAAGTACTGACCGCGCTCAGGTGTGCTTATGATCACGACCGACAGTCAACCGACCGCACCACTGAGCTACCGAGGCAGACGAAAAAAATTGTTGTACTAACACAATAAAACAACAATAAAATACGTGTTCCTACGCTGCAAGCATATTAGCAGTTATGGAAGAGAACAGTAACTGGGTTCCTCAAACCGGTTCTTAATGGGTTCTGCTACTAGAAAATCACCCAGAGCCCAGAACTGAACATTTTCCTATATCCAACACCGAATTAGTAGGACCTCAAATTCGTGATGAAATGTATTTTTTTTAACCTATGACGCAAAAGGAGGGGTGTTATAAATTGGATGCCTGCCTGTCTGTGTGTCTGTCTGTGGCATCGTAGCTCCCAAACGGATCGACCGATTTGGGTGCGGTTTTTTTTTATTAGAAAGCTGGTTTAATCGGGATGGTCCTTAGCTATATTGGTAATCAAGTTATCAAGTAATTAAGTAATCAAACAATTAATTATCTTGAAGAGTGGGCGGATTTGCATGCGGTATTTTTTTTTTAAAAGCTTGAAATAAAAGTTAAATTACAAATTTAAGAAACTCCGCCCCTTAAAAAGTAAAAAAAAAATTTTCGTTTCCTTAGGAGTCGGCAAACCGCTAAGTCATAGCCGACTATCATTGGTCTCCCTCTACGGAGACCTCTGTCTCTGTAGAGGGAGACAATGATAGTCGGCTATGGCTATGTAAATAAAATATAAAAACTCAGAGCTGCGCGGGCGGGTATTTACTTAGCGGCCATCCGACTCCTATTTAAAGTAAGTATACGGAAATAGTTTTCGACTTTTTAAGGGCCGGTGCTTTTTATATTTTGGAATTAAACTGATTTTACTTAGCGTTCTCCCGACTCCTTTAAGTAAAAGGAAATTATTTTTTGACTCTTTAAGGGTCGGGGGTTTTTTAATGTGTAATTTTTCGATTCACCTTTCGAATCTTCGACCTGTAGCGCGATAAGTAAGTTAAGTATGTGGTTACTTTCAGAGCCACATTCTGTTCCCTCCGCACGTCTACCCGGCTTCCGTGCTATCCGTACCGTTCTAATTATCTATGACTATGGAGACTTACGCCTGTTTGTAGGCTAGTGTGCTACTGCGCGCGTACCTATAGCTGAGCTGCGAAGCAACCCTATATTATATACGTAAATACGACTGCGATTGCGAGATATTTTGGCTGCGAGCGCCTATTACAACCACTTTATACTTTTGGCACCGGTCGCAAAATAAGGGTGATTTTTTGCAAAAAAAAAATACACTAAAGAAAATGTAGGATAGTTTCACTGGAGGAAATTGCTTAAGACAATAAGTCACCTTTTCTCACACATTAAATGGCAGAAAGTGTAACATTAATATTACCTAGTATATAATTATCTACTACCTGTTAAAATTCAAACGATTGTATTTTTATTCAATTGTCAGTAGCTGTCAAATCGTACGTCATATCGGCTGATCGTTTTATATGATTTCGAGTAAAAATCATAAATTGTCATTTCATAGCGACGCGACATTAGGTATATAGATTAAAAGCACAATTTCCCAAATTACCTGATTTATTGCTTCCAAAAACAGTGCCCTTGTTATGAAGGTAGAGAAAACGTATGAACCTTTAGGGTTGTACCAATAAAGGAAAACACTAACAGTATCAAAATGTGGTGATAATTTTGATATTAGCTAAAAATTGGTCTATTAAATTAGTTAAGACGGACGCCCGATAGACAGAAACATTTACCGTTTTATAATAGAAGAGCAAAAGTACTTGACCCTATATCTAAAATAAATTTTATGTTTATAATTTTAAAGCAATTTTTCATCAGCCTGTGAAGTAATAAGCGGGGCGCGTCGCTTCGGGTCGGGTCGCGGAGGCCTGGCTGGCGCATTGTCGACTTTTCGAGGGTTAATTCAATACTGGTTTTTGTTGATTACGAAATTGGGATTTCGTGAAGAGAGATTCTTTCGCGTGCATTTTGGTATTTAAACGTTTTAATATTTGAGACATCTGGAATACAGATTAATGTTTTATTTTTTAATACATAAATTTTTATAAATATAGATTAATGTGACGTTAATTTTATTGTAATTTTAATCTTCTTTTACTTGATTTCCATATTATATATGTATATATGTTACGAGGTTCTGTTTGTAAGACTAGATGAAAATTTATCATTGCAAGTAGTGATGAAGTGCAATTCCCCACATCATTCAGCGTTAATAGGCTGTATTTATTTCTGATACCTACTATTCCATTTTTTTTGTTTGTTGTATTTTTAAGAGGAAATACCCTATTATTATTATTTTTCATGCACGAAAGATATATATGCTTGAATTTATTTATACTTGGGCAACATACATTTGGACTTCACATGAATGGTATTTGAACGTTTCAATAGTAAAAATTACTTTGGCATTGCAATATTTTTATCAATATTTAAAATGTAACGCATTTTCTTCTTTTAATATTTTCCAAACACTATTTTGCATGGCAACATCCGTCTCGGCTGGAATCTCGACACCTATGACATTGAAAAGTGCCACCAGCCTGCACAGTACCTATTGTTGTACTACGTAGGGTAAGCGCGCCGGTGGTGGCTGCGGAGGTAACGTCGGGCGCGGCGGGTGCGTTTCTTTATGCCGAGGTGTTGAAGTGACATGTATAGTGGCACTTACCCTACGCCCGCGCCGCCTCAGGCTCTCTTCTACGGTGAAATAACACCCAAATACATCCCCGCGCACACCGCCGCCCACACCCGAAGCGCCGCGCCGACCCCTCATGTCCTACCCCTCACACCACGGCGCGTTGCTATTAATTGCTAGATGTGAGTTGTGAACTTGTGGATAAGTACTGCTAGTGGAATACTTTCTTGAGTTTCTTGCATAGTGATTGTTGGCTGTGTGTACACATAATCAATCAATCAATACCTACATATAATAACATTGGAAAATTGGCGTGTCTACATTGATATTTGGAAATAAAATGCATGATCATCATTGGGGGGATATAGGATAGGTGGTAGACAAGGGCGCGGGCGTAGCCAGGTACGGGCAGGATGGCGCCAGGGGGCGCTGCCCCGGCATACTACGTCCGAATAGATTTTTTAGAAGAATTATCTTTTGCCATACGATTCTATACTAAAAGAGAGGTTATAATGAAACTCCATACGGTTTAACAGATTATGCTATGATTGTGAGTGAACAATAACAAAATCCTGTTTGTATGTTTGTTTGGCTAAACATCCCTGCATTACTTAAGAACTACTGAAGCAATTTGAATTGAGTTTTCATTATAATATAGGACGGTCGTGTCAACCCAGTCGGCTACAATTTGAGCCTAGTAAGGGAGAAGGTATGCACGTAAATTTTTTAATCAAAAAACTTATCATGCACGCGTCGGCCAGAATCGAAGAACTTCGGATCTTGAATCGAGAGTCCAACGCCAAGACCGCGCCAACCACCGGCAGAAATTGATAAGACTGCATGTCTATACTAAGCTAGCGAGCCCCCTTGTGTGATTTTTCATCATCAGTCGGTACGGCGGCACGAGCGCATGCTACCGCGGAGTCACACCCTCCCCTCTGCTCCTGCCTGTACCTAGTTCTGTTGTTTGGAAAAATATTTGCATTTCAGCGCTCACCAGCTGACTTGACATTCCCTGTGCGTATGATACATATCTCAATGGAGATGGGATTTTGAAAAATTAAAATAGTGGCGGAGTTTCTTTGGCACCACTGCAACTCCGCAGGTATGTCGGCTCCCTATGTGTGCTCTGTCGCTTATTCCTTGGGGAGTGCTCGGAGGAGCTCTTTAACGCGATCCCGCCGTCCCCTTTCCCCCACCGCACCACGCGCTCCGGGCAGGGTTTGCATCCCTACGCTGGACTTACCGCGGTTGCGTACTAACCGGTTCTGCAGATATTTCCTCTACAGAACCGGTATAGTGTGGAACGCTCTCCCTGCCTATATATTTCCCCCCAAGAACGGGCTAGACAGCCTAGCAATAGTCCGCAAATCTGCTGGCATGGCACCTAACTGAGCGTGGTTTCGCGAAGAGAGGTGATTTTGGCTCTGTCGACTGCACCATTGGTCTCTCGGCACAGCCACCCATGCTGGATTACATAAAAAAAAAGTACAGACCGAAGGGAAGCACTGACGTGGCACCAAGTTCAGCCGGTGTTATGGGCTGACATCACGGATGTTGTAGGTGATGTAGCCAACCGTGTCAGTTTCCATAAAAAAAAAAACAAACAAAAAAAAAGTCTCGGCTCCTTCAAGAGGGGCGTGAATGGCACCTGCCAGGCCGGCATGGCACTCGCAACCCCCGCATATGACCGAATGTCCATGTGCGTCGTTAGACACCTTATGCTATGAATGCGCTAACGTTCCTCGCTTGCGTATTTACGGACATAAGACGATAAGGTGAGCTGTACAACACAAGCATCAGTCATTGTGTGAAGTCAGCTTACAAGCTCCTTTGTTCGATGATATATTTTTTCGGGATTAATGTACGAGATAGGCCCATCAGGTACTTATAGATCAGTGTTCATCTGGTAACAATTCGGCTTACATAATAGCATTTACGTAATAAAAAATAACTTTAAAATTAATTGTAGTACCTGTAATTATATTTAAAACTACCTTAAACCAAAACTGTCTATGCATACATAGATCAATATAACCAAGATTTTTTTTTTATTTTACATAACCACGAGTCGATTGCGCAAACACAGACTTAAAGGCCTTACATCTGTAACTCGATAAGACTTCTCTACCGAAGTGTCTTCCGTCAACGTTAAAAAGACAGAGATGGCATTACATTGTATAAAAAAATAACGCCTTTATAGTGCCTAAAACAAACTGTCTGACAGACAACTGACGCTATTTATTCGGCAGATGTCAATTAGACTTTTCTTATGTGCCTATTTAGAAAGTTAAATGCCCAAACTCCCAGACTTAACTTTAAGTCACCTTACGATTCTAATGTCATTATTTCATCTTTGGTGCAACTGACTTTTATCGTGTTTTTAAGATGAGCATAAGTGGACTTACTGGTTACTTACTTACTTGTTTTTTTTTTTTATGGAAACTGACACGGTTGCCTACATCACCTACAACGTCCGTGATGTCAGCCCATAACACCGGGTGAACTAGGTGCCATGTCAGTGCTTCCCCCTTTGATCGTGCCGGCTACACTGAACTGGTTGGAAAACACAAATTATTTACATAGCCGTTTAGACCGACGTTTCATTCAGTTCGGTGGTACCAACCCGGGCGGGTTAAACCTTACCACCAAGTAAGATTAGGCGGGAAGGGACCTGCAGTTTTACGAGTTTGTTATGCCGGTGTTGGCCCATAACTAGTATATTAATATTACACATACTTACTTACACATACACATATTATACATTGTACACGATTTACTTACGAAACTATAGGTAGTACTAAATTTAGACGCTGAAAGTTGATATGACTAATAGTTAATAGTCCGTGTTTTCCGTCCAGTTCAGTGTAGCCGACATGAAATTAAAGGAAGCATTGACATGGCACCTAGTTCACCCGGTGTTATGGGCTGACATCACGGATGTTGTCGGTGATGCAGCCAACCGTGTCAGTTCCCATAAAAAAAAAAATTACTCAGACAGCTGTGGTGCAGTTTTCGCCCTCGAAATCCAGCGAAAAGCCATAAAAGCATAAACTCTATTGCTGGTATTATTGTTGATTTACGTGCGTCTGATACATTTTCAATTATGCTAAACTGAACTTTACTGCAGAGGACATAAGTCCAGAAATCCTCTACAGAACCGGTAAACTCTGGAACGCTCTCCCTGCTCATATACTTCCCCCCAAGTACAGTCTCGGGTCCTTCAAGAGGGGCATGAATGGGCACCTGTCAGGCCGGCATGGCATTTGCAACCCCCGCATACGGCCGAATGTCCATGGGCGTCGTTAGACACCTTATGGGTGGCTCGGCGCCATATGTCGCGCTTTCAATAAAAAATAAATAAATAAAAAAGTACAAAATAACACATCTTACAGTTAACAATGAGTTAATGATTTTATTACTTTTAGCTGAATTTAGAGTGTGAAGACTATAACAGTTCGGTGAATTACATTAATTGTACTTCTCCAACTTAATTTGATGAAATAATTAAGAAATTATTCCGTAAACGCCCTCGCCAGACAAACACGGCACAGGGGAAACATTGGAGTCGGCGGCATTTCATTTCAATGAGTCCTTGAAAACCAAAGAGATCCAAATATTTCACAGATTATAGATCGGGCATTGGAAACTTTTTCATACAAACACTTTGATCTCGAACGTCAATAACGCCATCTATTAATTACCTCACATACGGGCGTGTCAATCTCATGCACTATGGGATTAAGATTTTGTTCTTGTTGTCCGGTCTAGTGGTAGTTTGAATGTCTTTGCTCGTAGTATGTTTAAGATAGATAGATAGATAGATAGATATAAATACTATTGCTTCAAAAACATTTTAAAGTAACAAAAGATAAATAATTTACATGAGCGGCAAAGGCGGACTTATCCCTTACAAGGATTTGTCGCAGTCAACCTTTGGATGTTTGAGAGTCGTGTGTTGTTAAATATAAGTAGGTAGTAGGAAAAGACTTGAACGTGAGAATGTAAAACATAATTTAAGGAATATAACTACGATAATGCCGCAAGTGTTCTAGGAACATTTTAAAACGCCCCTTTTGATAGTTATTTTAATGTTTGTTAGGTAGGTATTTATTTAGTTATTAGTATAACTTTTTTATATTTTATGAAAATAAATGCTTCTAATTCTTCACTACGATAAACTATAATATACTACATATAACAGTTTATTAACTACATATACCTAGTTTATTAAAAGTATACATGAATACATATGAATTACAGATTATATATAATATACACCACCTATGTATACTTTTGTATACATGTTGTACTTTCTTTCCTCGTACTGTAAAACACATGAATGTATCTTTTAATTTAATTTACACAATAAATGATTTTTTGTATATATATATTTTTTTGTTATTTAGGTGCCTATATTGAAAGCAACAAATCGTGTCTAGCTATCTCGTATGTTTCCGAATAAATAAATAAATAATCATTAATTAAATAAAGACGGAAGAAATTTTGGTTTATATTAATTTCTTTATTAGTTTCCATTCTCTTCTGCCAATTGTATCCAAACACATTTCAACTTTTTAGCAAAAATAAAAAATTATATTTTATATTTACAGAAATAAAATAAATAAACGTTTCGACCAAGTTGACTAGAAGAAATTGCCTAAGGCAATAAGTCCGCCCTTGGCACATATAAAGTTGTGGGCAAATTGTGACAATTTCGAGTGCAGTCTTACTGCCATAATAATCCTCAATAAACAATAACAATGAAGTTTAAAATATTATTATTACTTATACTACCAGCAAACCGTATTGATTTATTCTCAATATTTGGCACGAAGCTAAAAGGTCCTCCTGATAGTCTCCCAGTCGCAGCCCACTCCCACTCGAATTAATCGCAAATGTCCTAACAGAATAAGCCTGTTATGCCGCTTGAAAGGCGCCTTTGTACGTTGTTCGCCTTTCTCGCGCCGGTGAAGTAGTTGTGTGTGCTAAGAAGACGCGTTGAGTTGGGTCCGTGCGGCGGCGGCGGCGGCGCGCGGTCGATCGACCTTTAGTTATTGTACAGAAGAATCTCTCTACTTCTTATAACAGGGAACATCTGTCTGCATGTAAGTTTGAGGTAAACTTCGGAACCACTGAACTGATTTTGATTATGATTGCACCAATGGAAAGAGTAGTTCTTGAGGCTCACTATAGGCTATATACCAGTACGCAGAATAGCCTTAGGGCTGAGCAGTATCAAAGAAAGTATAGTATGGAAGGGAGAGAGACAGAGAATATAAGAGAAGCGATCGTTTATTATCATATTTGCGTTTAAACCGGATTTGCTAAATCGAGTCCGTAGTTTGAATATTATTTTAAAGCCTAGTATTATGCTGGTTAACAGCGAAATTAAGAGTAACGTCTTGCATATATTTTCTAGCATAGCAGATATTTTGATAAATAAATATAATACTAGGTATCGTCATAATTCCTACTATATCAAATACATTTCTACAAAATTCCCTCGCCATTATACAAAGTACACAATGCTCTTTTTTTTAAATTTCTGTTAGATTTTGCTGTCTTTTTCCAAAATAATAGTCCATCCATACCATCAAAGTAAGCATAATAGAAAATTTTAACAGCTTGCATACAACACAGTTCTTAAATTTGTTTTACGGCATAACAAGCTGCACTTAGCTTACCACCCATCTAAGCACATCTATGTGAAATTCCTAGTTAACTCTTCTGCTGTTTTGACAATTTTGTGGTTAACAATCTATGAGCTCTACTCTTAATGCTACATTCCGAGCACTATCAATTAGGATCTGGTACTTAATTTTTAATCGACTTAAAAAAAAGGAGGAGGTTCTCAATTCGACTGTATTTTTGTTTTTGTTTTTTTTTATGTTCGTTACCTCAGAACTTTCGACTGGGTGAACCGATTTTGAAAATTCTTTTTTTATTTGAAAGCTGGTGCTTCCCGTGTGGTCCTATTTTAATTTGGCCAAGATCGGATTGGAAAGCGATTCCGCCGAGTCACAGAGTACATTATATCAAAAAATTACTAAAAAAAAAACTGTGAAATAAAAAACTATTTAAAAAAATATAAAAACCGCCTTCCAAAATGTATGAAATAAAAAAAAATCGAACCCTAGAGTTGAAGGCGGTGATATCCTTTGTGATTTGTGTAGCCTTCTTTATCACCGCCTTCAACTCTAGGGTTCAATTTTTGTCTATTTCATACATTTTTGAAGGCGGTTTTTTACATTTTTTTAAATAGTTTTTTAAAAGTTCTTCTTGAAAAATATATCGATTAAAGTGACATTTTTGATACAGTTGACAGGAGTTTAACAGGCGGCAAAATTTTAGCCGAAAATTTTGTGAAATGGGACCTTTATCGGATCTTTGCTCCCTCGGCATAGTAACACATTTTTTTTATTGAATGCCCATGCTAATTAAAACAAAAACAGACAAGTCTTTCACGACCAGGCGCGACTGTACCTACCTACACTCAGATTAAGTCTTACAGTTTACATCTGCGAACGCGCGTCAATCTTCATTCTGCGGTAATTGTTTGTTTTGTAAGGATGCGAGCGCGGCGCGACGCGGCCTGCGCGCTTAACACAAAGGCATTAAAGAACCGATGGGCTAATTAAAGATACCTACAGATTTAAGACAAGGCCGGACGGTGTATGTGTTACTGTGGTAGCTCGAATTTTGACACACAATCTAAATATATATTATTATTATGAAAATAATTTCTAATGATAAAATGCAGTAGGTAAATTAAGTATTTAAGTTTCGATCTGTTAATAGTATTTTAATTGCACCGGCCAATACTAGTAACGATAAAAGTATTAATAATGCAGTAATAGCCACTGATCAACCAAATAGGGGTACCTATTTGGTCAAATGTTCTATTTTTTGTTCGCATAAGGAACTTTGTGTCTTTCCTGCTGTTAGATATTGTCTTGCCCTATTATTTTGCTAAACGGTGGTCGGTGTTGCGCTGTAATTAACCAGCTGTCTTGTAGCACAACATCGATTACTCTTTTTACTCTGATTGTCGGGATGCAGCGTGGTGGTATGTATATATCTGTGTGTGTATTTATAATTTTTTTTTATTAATTGAAATATTTACAAACTTATCTGGTCGATCACATTGTATTTATATAAAACAGGCTCATTCTTACTGCCCCATTAAATTATTTATTTATGTTAAATGTATTTAATATTATTTTTTAATTTATATTTTATAAAAATTTTAACGTGCTGCTGGTAAGTTATTTAACGACATAAGCGACGATGTTGATTTGTTTTGCACGAGCCCTAGTGTGCTTAAGAATAAATTTAGACGTTCTTTCGACTCAACTTAACGTTTTAGATTTATGTTAGTTTTTTTTTAAGTATTAATTTGTGTAAGAAATGCCCACTTAAATGTCTGTTGTCTTCATTATCTGTGTTAAATTTTCGCTTTTTTTTCTCTCTAAATTTGAACCTAAATGTGTAAACTTGTAATTGGTGTCCTGTAGTTATAATTGTATGTTTATTCAATATGTATCTGCACTGTAAGTTTACCGAAATAAATAAAATAAAAATTAATAAATACTTAATCAAATTGTGACTATAAGACAGCATCAGGGCGTCAGAAGTGTTCCATCTGTTGAGATGAGAGCAAGTACAAAGGCTGTATTTGTACCTCGGAGTAGGGGAAAGGCGGCGGCGGAACCGGTCCGCGCTTGCCGACGGCAATGCGACGCGGCGCGAGAGCCTTCACACTCATTCTGAGGACTTAACTTTTGTTTTAGATTTCACTACTTGTTGGGAGGTTTTCGACGTATAGGTACATATTCATATATTTTTATAAACTGTTGACACGGGTGGCTATGCCCAAAAGTTCAATGGTTTATCAGACATCGCCAATACCACCACTCCTCGCGACAGCACGCTCAGAGAGGCGCCATGCCAGCCATAATGTGGACAAAAGGTCGTCCTCTAATTTATTGACTATAATATAGTAGGTATTATACTGAGTTAGTGTTATTAACCGACTTCAAAAAAAGGAGGAGGTTCTCAATTCGACTGTATGTTTTTTTTGTTGCTTTTTTTTGTGTTTATTACCTCAGAACTTTCGACTGGGTGAACCGATTTTGAAAATTTTTTTTTACACTATACGAATTAACAAATACAATTTGTTTTTGATTTGTTTAAGTTATACTTTTATACGGTTTAATTTAGATTAATATTAATTAATTGGGATTTTTTATAAGATCATTTGTTTTGATTTATTTTATGGGTAGTAGAGAAAGATAATAATTGTACTCACATGGCATGTAAGTAAGTACCTATGCCTGTTTAAGTAAGTGTAAAAATGTTTTATAAGTAGGCATACCTATTTTACATACTTACCTATTACTTTATTAATATTTATGTTTTTAATTATTAATAAAATATATTCACTTTTTTTATTATTCCCTTATTGGAAATATTTTTTTAAATAGAGCTTAACCAGAGGCGTATTTCATCATTTGGAAGAACCTGTTCAATGATTCTTTAATTTTAATTGTATAATATTAATTACTACCTATAATATTTAAAGTAGTGCTCTAAATGGGTATAATAAGACAGACTTTGTGATCATAACATAAAATACTCAAAACTAAGTAGGTACCCAGGGAGTAGGCGGTACCTACTTTTAAGTACTATAATAATGTGTGCATTTTCCTTTAAGTCTCTGGATAAATTAAAATAAATACTATCGACAAGTTTTAAAAATAATTAATTCGATTAAAATATAAAAAATGTTATTACTATTAAATACAAATGTAAATTTTACGGAATATTAATATATTGGTAAATAAAATTTTCTTTCCTTAAAATTTCAGATAATGGTTCATACAATTTAATAAGCTATTTATTCTATTTTCCATTATTTTATTTTAAAATAAATTTCCGGTATGTGTGTTTTTCAATTCTTTTATTGCCATTGCTGGTATATTTAGGCAATTATTTACTTCCATTCGATTATTTAAGATTATTTTATTGAAATGTACCGTATGAAAGATACCTAACTATACAGATTCGTATTAGGTATAATCTTTTAATCTGATTTCCGTTATTATACGAGTAGGTATGTCTATATAGTTTAATATTTGCATAGTTAGCACTTACCGGGTGGATGACCGTGTAGCAGCGGTGGACCGGGCAAAAATGCAGCCGCAACCGCCGCCTGAGCGTTGAAAGCGGCTGCATAAGCAACCCTACTGGCCATCGAGGCCGGCAGCTGGAACTGAGGCGCATACGGACTCCTAACCGCACTGTCATTCCTCTCCCGCCCATCTGAGAGGGCTAGGATTCTATTCGTACTGTCTCTCGCCTCCGATAGGTTCAAAAGTCTACTGTCTCTAGACTCTGAGAGGTTTAGGAAGCGATCTCGAGACTCTCGCGAGTCCGAGAGGCCGAGCAGCTCCTGGATGGCGAAGGGGCTTCGCTGGGGGGCGCGCGGGGCCCCCTGGCTCGCACTCATGGCTACGTTTAGCCCGTACATTTAAAGAGTTATGTTGAGACCGCTGCACTTGTGGTAATTGTCATATTGAAAAATGTTTTGCTGGAACTTGCAAAAAAAAAAAATTGTTTTTTGGAGAACCAGATGTATGGTAGAATATTATCAGTGGCTAAATGTTTTCCAAATAGACAATTCCTTTTTGGTTTGTTGAAAATTTTCGTTGTTATATAAATTCTCGTTATTGTTTATCTTGACAGATGTTGCAATTATTTTTAATAGTTAATATGTAATTTTAATGATAAAAATATTATTCGATATTTCAGGTAAATAATCGATTTGCTAAAAATTATTGCACAAACACTTTCTAAAATCACCGGCCCTACGAAATCTTTAAAATTAAGGTCTATCACAAGTTTAGCCGGGTAGGCCTAGGTGAGGTTCGAGGGTGCATTCACATATATTTTAACATTTTAAAACTGAAATCGTAGGATCTTCTCAAATTTCGAATAGCAAATGCGATTTGGGAAAACTCGGAAAACTCGCGAAAATATGAATGTAGGAGCGGCGGCGCGATCGTGACGCGCGCTGCCCGCGACGCCTGCAGCGCGTTTGCTCGCAGAAGGTGGCGCCGACTGCGAGCTACAAACATCGCTGCCCCTCACTTTGCACCTTGCGCCACCCCCGCCGATCCAAAACGTTCCATGTCACCCCAGACACGACGGCGCTTATTCTCTTTCGCATTTGGACCAGAAAAAAATCCACTCAGAACCGAAACGTCGGCTGCGCTAAGCCGGCCAGCGGCGCATCCGCCTTTTCGAATCAGAAGGACCCTCCAGAATGAGCCGTCTGTCATTTTTTCGCGGGGCTTATGAAGGGGGCGATTAGCTCAAACCGCCGTCCCCTCCACCGCGCCGGGGGGCGGAGCCACCTAATAGCCAATACGGATATTTTGTTACCGCACTCTATTGGCCAGATTTCTTAGCGGTGGACACGCCCACTTACAGTAGTTTTTCCGATTTCGACTTAGTCAGATAGAGATTAAGAATGGTTTTAGAATGAGGATGTTAGGGTTTATTTAATTTTGATTAATTGTAAGAAATGAAAAGATTTGGGGGTGCGAGTGGGCAGCGGGCGGCCGCAGGGGGGCGCGGACGGGGTGACAAATCAAGTGTTATTTCATTTTGTACTCGTCTATAAGTAATATGAGTTTTTTTTTCAGTTTTACTCCTTTTTGAGCGTTTTGTGAAGTCGGTTGGGCTTTTAGGAGGTGCAGGTTGGTTTGTGGTGATTTTTTTTTTCATGTGTTTAATTCACACACTTTAGAAAGGCGTGTTATATTTAATTTAGAATTAAAAATGGATTGAGCAAAGGATTGCCTTGATGTATATTAAAATGTTTTAATAAATCGTCAACTAGAGTTGCTGTTGTTTAGTAATGTTTTTTCTTAATTTGAATATTTGTTTTTTGTCCATGTTAAGCACTTCAAGTTGTCCTATCTCCGTCAGTGTAAAGACAATAGCTAAAAATCCTTTAATTCTGAATGAACAAGTATGTATTTATATATTTAGGTATTATATATGATTATATAAACTGCAATTCATACGTATTTTATTTAATTTATAATTTGCAATTCATACGTTTAATTAACTAGTACGTACTTATATGTGTGTATATTACAGTTTATCATAGTTATTTTCCTTATCTTATATTTTACATTCCCACACTCGCAAGTCTTTTGCTACTACCTACTTATATCTCAAATATCCAAAGGTCGACTGGGAGAAATCCCTGTAAGGAATAAGTCCGCCTGTGCCCCTCATGTAAATAAGTTATCGTTTGCTACTGTAAAATGTTTTGGAGCAATGAAGTATTTCTATCTATCTATCTTCATGGTATCATGATATTATAATTTTTTTTTTAAGCTGATGGTTTTTTTATTAATCTTATCTACCAAATAAAATCAATTATTATTAATATATGAAATGAAATGTTTTATTATGATGAAAAGCATGCAAACCGGTTCAAGTATACATTGTCTCCTACCATTGAGCCTCCTACACTAGATTTGCATGTCACGCAAGAGCCGTTCTTCGGTAAGCCATCGTGTGAAAGCCTTTTGCACTTATCTAAGTCTAATGATATTAATTTATAAGTTAAATAATTCGATTAAGTTCTACTGTTCATAATAGAAATTGTTTAATGTTATTTATTTTATATTTATTATACATTACATATATTTATTTATTTACTTTAATGTAAGTTAGAGGGATCATCAATCACCATTCCATTTCATGTAATTAACAAGATTTTTTTTTATTTCTAATTTATATACATACCTAACACAAACTACTATATACAACTACTATATAAAAATTAAAATGAGAATATTTGAAATAAATTATATAAGAGTATATTAACCAATAAAGTCGTAAACGTGTACGTATACCTAAGTAGATAACCTAGGTATCTACCTTTTACTAAGAAACTAGGTAAGTACTGGATTTAATTGCGCTAAATGCCAAATAAAATGTTCACAAAGTGGGTATAAATTACCTATAAATTACCTTATAAGCCAAATTCGTTTTATCAAAACTTCACATTAAACATCTATGGGCAAACATAATTTATCAAATAAAAAACTCTAAATATTTTTTTTTATGTAATCCGGTATGGGTGGCTGAGTCGGAGGGGCCAAAGCGCATGCATCGACTAGCCAATATCACCTCCGAGAAGGTAGGTGCCATACCGGAGACCTCCCTGGATTGCTGGCTATACTGGACTAGAGGAGAACACAACCGAGGCTGCTATGCGGCATTCTTACATCCAGTACGGTGGTACCAACCCAGTCGGCGACAATTTGAGCCTACCACCTAGTAAGGACCAAGGGAAGTTACTTATTTTTGACAAGCTTCCATTTAAATGTAAAACTGACAGGAATATTTTATTATTAATACTCGTATAAAGCGGCCTCACTTCTACACTACTAACTTATATATTATGTGTTTTGAACTAAAATAGGAAAATTAAATAGCAATTTATTCATTTTTATCTCCACGATTAATTTAAATTTAATTTAATTAATAAATAAAGAAGGCGCATAGTCAGGATGCACGGGTGCGCGAGCGCTGAACAAAAGACTTCAACGCGCGCTCGCGTAGGGGGTTTTATATTTCTTTATTTATTTTTCCTGAACATAAGCACTAACATTTTAAATTGTTGATGTAGATGATTAACAAATATGATTAATTAAATCTAAAACCTTTTGACGAACAGGCTAGGCAGTCGCTCAGTGGTGCGGTCGGTCGACTTTTGATAAGCATACCTGGGCACCGCTCGACCGTTGGAGGCTGACCGTGGTTCGGATTCCACGTAAAACTATAGGTCCCTTCCCTTCTTACCTTATTAGGTGGTAGGATTTATCTCAACCTAACCCGGTTCCATGGGTATCCAACCGCCCGGGTTGGTACCACCGCATTGAATGAAACGTCGGTCGAAACAGCTATGTAAATAGTTCGTGTTTTCCGTCCAGTTCAGTGTAGCCGACATGAAATGAAGGGAAGCACTGACATGGCACCTAGTTCACCCGGTGTTATGGGCTGACATCACGGATGTTGTTGATGTAACCAACATGGCAGTTTCTTTAAAAAAAAGCCCGGGCGGAATGCCGAAAATCCGTATTTGTCCGGAAAAATCCGGACCTATGGTAACCCTAGTTAAGGTTGATCTTTACTGAAATACATAACAGTAACTAAATAAATAATAATTATTGTTACTTGGGCTGTAAGTATATAGAATTATAGTTAATAAAATTGTGTAGGTAATTATCGGATGAACTCGCCAGAGTCTTTTGAAATGGTCTTAGCACTTTCTTTTTAGAAATAAGTATATAATATATAAAATACTAAATCCAAAAAAAAAATACAGAGATAAGCAAAACATAACATTTACATGAGGCACAAAAACGGACTTGTCCCTTACAGAGATTTCTTCCAGTCAAACTTTGGCTGTTTGAGAGTTCATTAATATATTGAACGTAGCGGTCGTTACATTTGTACCTAAGTACCTACCTATGTACTCGTATATAGTAGCAAAAGATTTAGTGTGAGAATTGAACATAAAATCCTAATAATAATACTTATTAATAAGAAGAAGAAAAAGAGCTGTCAAACCGACATGTCGGAAAAATTTTCTCTTGGAAATTTTTAAAAAACTTCTTGCCTGGGACCACCCAACCGAGCTTCCGCCACGCGCGGACCCTTCTCCAGCGGCGCAGCGACCCGCACGGTTAGAGGCACCGTGCCGGCATCACCACCGCCGCGGCTCGGTGCCCCCGGTACTTCACCAGCTCGACATGCCTGACGACAGAAGCGGCTGCAGACCACCCGGGACGCGACACGCGTGATGGAGAGCAGGCTCTGCAGCGACGGCCGGCCGCCGCTGCGCTCGACTTCGACGCCGCCGCCGCCACCGCTCGCCCGCAGCAGCACTGCCTCCGCCCACCGCCGCGTCGCCCGGCCTCCCCGCGCCCGGGTCGTCCAACACAAGAGCCGCCTTTCTTCTCGGACACCACACGCACGCCCCACCACCCAGCTCCACGCCGCCGGTGCATTTCATCGACGGCGAACATGGAGCGTTGACGTCGGCCGAGCCACAACATCTACGGTGAGGGCGACGTCCACCATCGGCCAGCTTGGGGTCATCGGGACCTCACGTCCCGTCTAGTGCCCCCGCTACCGGTGGTGCAGTGCGCCCTTGAGGCGACGCGCGCGCGATGAAGAAGACGTTAAGAGAGCAGCGCGACGACGTCGCCGTGCAGTCCGGCGGATACGGAGCTCTCCAGGATGGGGGTGGTGGTGGCCTACGTGTCTAGTACCACCACCTATCGATCGTAGCTTGCCTCGCGTCGTCCCGGAGAGCTCCGTAGCCACGGCCTGCACCCGCCGGCGTGCTTGGAGGTTTGTCTCCCGCCGCCGGCGGTATTACCGTTTTTAATTTTTATATTAATTTTGTGTATTTTTATTACTTTTTTGTATAATATATGTAAAATTTATGTAAAATTTTAAGAATGTGAAATAAAGGAATTCATATGTGTTGGTAAATTCTAATTAAATAAAAGCTATACATACATGAATAGGTACATATAAATTAGTAAATATTTAAAACGGAATATACAAATAAATATATACATACATACATACTTTATTCATGTTAGCAATTTAAACAATATAATTTAATATATGTAAATTCAGGATAGTGTCAGTCGAAGTTCGAAACGTTTGCCAAAATTACCGCTTTACTAACCATGGTAAGCCAAATTTAACCAATATTAATATTCATGGTAAACAAAAAGTGTTTATATTATGTATATTTAGTAATATATATGTATTCATGTATGTGTAGCTTTTATTTAACTATAATTTACGTACGTACTTACACGTATTATTAATAACTATTATTTAATTTGTATAATTTTATCTCTGCATCTCTCCCCGTGCATGTCGTAAAAGGCGACTAAGGGATAAGGACAAGATGTCGTGCTAAAGGGCGACAGGCTCGCCACCTCTCACCTTGGCACGGTACTTCCACCGATTCATGCAGCAGGTGAGTTTTCGAGCCTTACTTGCTGCTTGATCGATTGAATCTTGTTCGAATACTTTGCGAAACGTGGTGGTCGGTGTTGTGCTGTAATTTACCAGAGTTCTTGCAGCACAACACCGATTACTCTGCTTACCCCGATTGTCGGGATTCAGCGTGTGTGGTATGTATGTATGTAATTTTATCTCTACATATTCTCTCTATCAATTGTCACATTCAAGTCTTTTCACTATATTTTATATACAGGGTGTATCAGGATAGGTTTTCGAAACTTTAGGGTTCGAAAGGGGCCCATATTTGAAGACGAAAAGCTCTGAAACTTTTTCCCAGATTCGATCATTTTACAGTACTTTATGGTGAAAATCTATTCTACAAGATTTGGTGGATGGTTAACGTCCGCCTTTATTAAATAAAAAATAAATTCTAACTCATGAATAAAAATGGGTAGGTTGCATACATAACTAGTACAATTGAACTGCGTGTAGGTAAATTCCAAACACTGAAAGTTCAATGACCTCAAAAGAAAAAGAGGACTGAATTAGTTCAATGCACTCTCCAGTCTCACTGTCCATCGAGTTTTTTTTACAATTTCCAACTTTTGTACGACCAAAAAAACAACGGAATTTCGATTTGAGTGATGAGGATTTTTTTTTTCTAATAATGAGTACTTTCTATTCCTGAAGTTTCTCAAACCTATCCTGATACACCCTGTATATTTACTACTACCTACTCACATTTCACTATATTAATCGTCTCTCAAACATCCAACGATTGACTTGATGAAATCTACTGTAACGGATAAGCCGACCTTTGCGCGTTATGTAAATAAAATATTCTGCTTATTTCTATAATTGCTTTTGCAGCAATAAATTAGGTTTTTTTTTTTTTATGGAACCTGACACGGTTGGCTACATCACCTACAACATCCGTGATGTCAGCCCATAACACAGGGTGAACTAGGCGCCATGTCAGTGCTTCCCTTCATTTCATGTCGGCTACACTAAACTATAACTAAGGTATATTCTATTTCTAAAAAAGCGGCCAAGTGCGAACCGGACTGGCGCACCGAGGGTTCCGTACCACCATGTAATTGGGCGGTTTTATTATTTTTTACTATAATCGTTTTCACTATAACCCTAGTTTGACGCTTCTGTAAAACAACCAAAATTTTGAAAATATATTTTTATATGATCTACTCGTAACTAGAAATAATTTTTTTTTCCATTTTTCCTTTACTTGTGTTGTGAGACCGTAATAGGTTTTAATGAGTGCGTTTGCGAGTATCAACATTTTTTACACCTCAAAGGGACCGTATTTAGTATTTCAACTTAATACCTTTACCTATTCCGGAGAAAAACGGACAACAAAGTGATCCTATGAGAGTTCCGTTTTTTTAGTTTTGAGGTACGGAACCCTAAAAGTGATTAGGCGAGTTCATCCAATAATTATTATTATCTACAAAATTGTATCAACGAAAAGCTTACAGCCTAAGTAAAAATAATTACGTCTTTTTTCGTTATGTTTTTCAGTAAAGATAAACCATAACAGTTGTTTATTCACCGACAGTTAAATTAAAAATGTTGATTTGGAACTTGAAACAGTTGGCCACATGTATTTAATAATTTTTACCTATTTAACCATTACAGCCAATGCCAATTAAATAGGATAGAGCAAAAACACCACAAACAAGCAACATTGTTATACTTGGTAGGTTAGGTTAGGTTAGCTGCCTCAAGACGCCCCCGGTAAACTCTCTACTAGTGGTGGCTAGAACGTCTTACTCTGGATCTCGTGCTGTTAATGAATTCTCGGTGACTGGCGCAGAAGGTTGGTTCACGATTTTGGCACCACAACCAGTGCGCGACCTCGAATGTGAATGAAAATTAAGGCTTGCGTTCATAATTACTCCCAGGTCTTTTATCTGTGAAACGAGGGCCAAGTGTATATTAGACAGCATGTAGTTATGTAATGTAGGAGGAGGCGACCTAGTGTAGGTCATCATGGCGGCAGTCTGCACACCTTTAGCTTGTAGAAAATGTGATGACTCTCCACGCTCCAACGGTTGGCGCTTTTATATCGGCTTGGAGGAGATCGCAGTCATAGATTTGGGAAATTTTTAATATCAGTTTTAAGTCATTTGTGAACAAAAGACACGATGCTGCGCGAACTACATCTGGTAAGTAAATAATGAAAATATGAAAGAACAAGGGTCCCAAGTTACTACCTTGGCTAACGCCCGAACGCATGTAGCATGAATACGATCGGTATGCTCCGTACTGAAGAAACTGCTTTCTGTCACGAAAGTAATTAGAAAAAATGTGGATGAGTTTTGGGGTAAACCCCATAGAAGCTTACTTTTGGAGCAGGATGTATGTATCTATGTATTTATTTTTTATTGAACGTCAATTTATAAAAGTTAAGCAAAATAGGAGAGCTTGATGCTGCGAGGCATTCTATTCTAACTGACCTTTGGGATGTGAGTACATGCAGGTGAAGAAGAATAGTTTGTGGCAATATATTAGACTGTAAAGAAATATGTATGATAAACTACAAGCGAATACTAACATAAATACTTTAAGGTAAGGGAATGAACCTATAGTTTAACGTGGAATCCGAACCATTCTCAGTATCAGCGCTTGAACGGTAACCCATCAAGTTATGACAGCGCCGGCGTGTGCTTAATTTCACGATCGCACGTCGATCTATTGCACCACCGTGCTAATGAAACTAAGGCAATATCAACCTAAAATATCAGCATTTGAAACAGCAAATGTCTTACGTTATGATACGGCTGAGACATCAGAGGTCATCTGTTATCTCTGCCTACCCCCCTGGGAAATAGGCGTGACGTTATGTATGTAAGCGTTGTCTTGACACGTGAAGGGGAGTTCTGCCTTGGGGACGCAGCAGAACTCGGTAGCTGGAATTTTCTTAAAAGAGAGTAGAATGTATGAATGAAATGACAATGAGTAGGCGGCCGAAGGGGAGTGAAAATGGATAGATGATGCGACCGAACGAAAGAGGGCCACGTACCTGGTTCTCCGCGGGTGGGCGCAAGATGCGTGCGGCACAGCTCTTCACCAGGATCCTGGGCTTCACACTCACCAAGCACGACACGCACTTGATCACCCGATGGAGAGGCTAGGATAGACGGCTCGCTCGACTGCGGCGGTAGCGGCAGCGAGAACGCATGGAATCTTTTCTAAAATCGACGAGCCACGAACGAATGCTCGAATAAAAATGCCCTCGCTTCGAGCGCTTAGAAAAAACCGCGCCAACGAATTGCGGGTAGTTACCACTCATTCGTCGGTCGCAGAAGACAAGTTTGAAAATATTTGAAGGTAAAGGCAATGTCCATTATGCATTTCTGAACAACACGTATGATTTTTTTTATGGCACCTGAAACGGTTGGCTACATGACCTACAACATCCGTGATGTCAGCCCATAACACCGGGTGAACTTGATGCCACGTCAGCGCTTCCCTTCGGTCGTGCCGGCTACACTGAACTGGACGGAAAACACAAACTATTTACATAGCCGTTTCGACCGACCTTTCATTCAGTGCGGTGGTACCAACCGGGCGGGTTAAACCCTACCACCTAGTAATATACGAAGGGAGTCTTATTCCTTAGTCGCCTTTTACGGCATACACGGGGAGAGATGCAGTAGGGCTATTCTTTTAAAGTACCGGCCCCACACGGTACATGATAAAGATCTACGCGTATCTTCACTAAGTACGCGACTGTACCGACAGCAAAAGTCTAACACAACCAATAACAAAACACCAAAATCAAATCAAAACACTTGCACACAATACCATCAAATGTACTGAGTGTTGGGTTACCACCACAATAGGTGCGAGATTCAGATCCCGCCGTCTTTCAACGGGCATCCGAATCTGTTTTGATCACTGCTATCGAGACTCACAATACCTTTTCTTGTGATATTTGGAAAATGAATTTTATAATGTTGTCGGGTGTCTCCTTACATTGAGTATTTTGATGCTGTTTATTTGGATCTAGACGAGGCGATGCTTCGGAGTACATACAATCACAATGTGTGGGTAAAATGGGGAAAGGAGTGAGGGGTGAGAGGAGAGGGGGGGGGGGGGGGGGTAGGAGGAGAGGAGAGAGAGAGAGATAGAGAGAGAGAGAGAGAGAGAGAGAGAGAGAGAGAGAGAGAGAGAGAGAGAGAGCTAAGGTTCCCTTCTTATATTCCTAGGTGATAGGGTTTAACCCGCCCGGGTTGGTACCACCGCACTGAATGAAAGGTCGGTCGAAACGGCTATGTAAATAGTTTGTGTTTTACGTCCAGTTCAGTGTAGCCGGCACAACCGAAGTGAAGCACTGACGTGGCACCTAGTTCACCCGTTGTTATGGGCTGACATCACGGATGTTGTAGGTGATGTAGCCAACCGTGTCAGTTTCCATAAAAACAAAAAAAACAAAAAGAGAGAGAGAGAGGGAGACATGATGGAGATGCAAATTATTATTTTACAAAGAGATTTAACTTTGTTATATCGTAAATGTAGTGTTTATATCCGATGATACAGATTAGGAAAAGCCTGCCTATAATTCTGAATCCGAACCACGGTCAGCATCAACGGTCACAGGGTCATCCAGCCAAGTTCTGACCGCGCTCAGGTGTGCTTAGGATCATGAACGGACGGCTCGCACCACTGAGATACCGAGACTGACGTAAATTAGAAAATTTTAAATTCTAACACCCGATTTATTTATCTCCCTAAATATTAGACTTTAATTCCCGTCACATCGATAAGTTTTTTCATTTTAAGTGTCTTCTCTATCTTTCAACGTTAGGAAGACAGAGATGACACTACATTGTATAAAATATTGGCCTAATGGTTCCTAAAACAAACATTGACATGACAGATAGCTGACGCTATTCATTCGCTCCACATGAAGATGTCAATTTGACTTTTCTTATGCGCCTGAAAAAAGTTAAATGTTTTTGTTAAATATTTTTATTTAGAATAAAGATGCATTTATCATATCAAATCAATTAGTTGACTCAGACCCTAAAGACCCACAACCACAAAATATTCAAAATTAAGATAAAAAAAGGAAACAATGAAAGAGATAAAAAAATAGTAGTTAGAGGAAGCGTAATATAACATAATTCTAGCTAGACAACAACGTTTAGATTTTAGAGTAAGTATTATAATATGTTTAACTATGTTAAGTATAATAAATATGGACGCTGCTCTGACGAAATTGCTTTCCTAATCCCTCCTTCTCCTGTTCGCCTTCGCCAAACCCTCCATACTCTCGCGGAACATCCCTTAATAGTGGACAGAAGAGTTCTTCGACCTGCACGATTATCTAAATCGTTCTTGTACCGCACTGCAAAGGTGTGGAACAGGCTTCCGAGGAATATCTTTCCCCACTCCTACAATCCACGGATCTTCAAATTGCGGGTTAATAGCCGTAAATTGTTAATTATATATATTTTTTATTTATGTAATTCGCTATGGGTGCCTGATTCTCCAACCAGCCAATATCACCTCCCAGCGCTGTCAATACTTGGATGGGTGACCGCTCGACCGTTGGAGGCTGACCGTGGTTTGGATTCCACGTTAAACTGTAGGTCCCTTCCCTTCTTTATGGTAGGGTTTATCCCGCCCGGGTTGTTACCACCGTACTGAATGAAACGTCGGTCGAAACGGCTATGTTAATAGTTCGTGTTTTCCGTCATGAAATGAAGGGAAGCACTGACATGGCATCTAGCTCACCCGGTGTTATGGGCTGACATCACGGATGTTGTAGGTAATGTAGCGAACCGTATCAGTTTCCATAAAAAAAAAGTTTTTTTATCTTAGCGGCTTATGTGGGGCCACAAAGGCTGCTGAACTCTGAAGTGGACGTGGTCGTGCCTTAGGCTTCTGTGGGCTGCGGAGACTCGAGATGAAGGCTTCTGTGGCCTGCGGAGACTGAAGATAAAGGCTTCTGTGGGCTGCGGGGCTGAAGATGAAGGCTTCTGTGGGTTATTGAGACTGAAGATGAAGGCTTCTCTGTGGGCCGCGGACACTAAAGATAAAGATTTCTGTGGGCTGCGAGGCTGAAGATGAAGGCTTCTGTGGGCTGCTGAGACTGCATATGAAAGCTTCTGTGGGCTGCGGAGACTGAAGATTAATGACTTCGGAGGGGTTTTGGTGAAGCCGTTACCTATGAGCTCTGCTGAGGACGAGGACCGCAGGGGTCTGCTGATGTGTCAGCCTGTTCCTTCTTTGAGTGGAGCTTCTGCATAGGCGCTCCTGAGAGTCCAGGTATCACAGTGGGAGGTTCCTGAGGCTGTGTAAGTTGTCGGCTGAATCATCAGATCGAAGAGAAGCACCCTGCAATCTCGCTGAGGAGGAGGACTTCCAAAGTGGAGTGGCTCCAACTTGTCCCCTCAACGAGTTACAGACTGTTATACTTATCAACATCTGTCGTGAATCGAGGAGTTCACCAGATATCGAACTTTGAAGAACTTCACCAAGAAGCATAAGAAGAATTAGTATAAATATATACGTATGTAATAGATAGTAAAACAGTATGTAAGTACGTTAGGATTATTAAGAGAAGGCTGTGCTGTGACTTACTGATTGGTCACTGTCATTGGTTCGGTAGCAGGCTTAGATCTAAGTTTGAGGGGCTCTTGCCCGTATTAGTAATTAAAATAATTTATATGCACGCACACTTCGCTGGAAATTCTATTTCTAATAAAGTTTGCAGAGAAGCGTTATTGTAGATTATAAATTAGCATTGGTTGCGGCTTCAATTAAGTCGGTCATTATCGAATCAAGTCTATAATCTGCCTAATTAACAATAACACCAAAACAATTTAATCATACTAACGAACGGACAGACAGAGGCACGATGCGTTTTATAACAGGCTGAGAAATATCGAGTCCACGCGGACGTAGTCGCGGGCACAGCTAGTCCCTAAATATAGTATTAATTATAAAATAAAAGAAATATTACAATATTAGAAAATAAAAGAGAATTAATATTCCAAACTAAACTAACTTAAAAATTAATTATAATAAAATTAACTATACATTAAATACAACAATTACAATTAAAGAAATGAAGAAAATGGAGGTTTGGTTTAGTCAACTAATAAGGCAAATAAAAAAAATAGCGGCAGCCCTAGCTAGCCACCATAATATCCACGCACACAGCCGCACGAGCTTCGCACGGTAATGGATAGGGTTACCGCAATTTCCATAGAACCGCTCTTTATTCATAAACACACGGAGTGGGAGGGACTACGTTGAGAACGCCTGGTTCCGCATAATTATACTTAGCACTACTGAATGTTATATGTTAATGTATATATATACTTACTTAGAGCGGTCTACTATTATTTAGCCATATTAACATGTACTATTTTAACCCCCTACGAAAAAAGAGGGCTGTTATTTATTTATTTATTTATTTTATTAGGGAAACTTAACAGCTATATTAACCCAACAGACCAGTTAAGTTTAAAGTGTGTGTGTGTATGCGTGTGTATGTGGCATCATAGCTCGCAAACGGATGGACCGATTTGGATGCGGTCTTTTTATTAGAAATTTGGTTTGATCGAGATGGTTGTTACCTATGTTTGTAATCGAGTAATCAAGTAATTAAGTAATAAAAAAAAATTATTATCTTAAAATGGGGACCGATTTGCATGCGGTTTTTTTTAAAGCTTGAAATAAAACTTAAATTAAAAATTTAAAATAACCCCGACCCTTCAAAATTGAAAAATAATAATAGTTTACTTACTTAAAGGAGTCGGGGGATCGCTAAGTAAATAAAATATAAAAACTCAGAGCAGCGCGGGGAATTTACTTAGCGTTGACTTTTTAACGGTCGGGGGTTTTTTAGCTTTACATAATTTAGCCGAGTATTTAGTAGTTATTTCAAAATCCTGAGCCGACAGCCCTCGGTGGTGGTGCATTGAATTGGCCCGCGCAGCACTGACATGGCACCTAGTTCACCAAGGTGTAATATAATAGTGTTCACAAATAGGAACACAATATTATAGAATACACACATAAACAAATATGTACATTATATAAGTGCCCACAGCACCGTGCGTGCCCAAATAGATGACGATATAAAGCAAGAAACATTAAGAAGACAGCAAAAATATAATTAACATGTATGTTAACATGTATGAATTGAAAATAATATAATAATTGAGTGAAATCGAAAGATTACGTATAAACTATTCTGTACAAACATACATACATGCATAGCGTCACGCCTGTTTCCCGGTGGGGTAGGCAGATACAACGGATCTCCACGTGCCACGATCCTGACACATCTCTGCCGCCTCTTCCGCTATCATAATTCTTTACAATTTACAAAATTAAAGTATTCGGACAAGATAGGCAACTGTCAGGCCGGCATGGCATTCGCAACCGCCGCATACGACCGAATGTCCATGGGCGTCGTTATGGGTGGCTCGGTGTCACATGTCGCGCTTTGTATAAAAAGAAAACTTTCAAGCAGCAAGTGTGTTTACACGTAGATACCTATAACATGGGGAGCTTCAAAAGGCGTAAGAACATTTTTGTCTGCCTTGTAGCTGGCATGGCGCCTCTCTGAGCGTGGTTTCGCGAGGAGTGGCGGTATTAGCTGTGTCTGATCTGCCTTTGAACTTTTGGGCACAGCCACCCATGTCATCTATAAAATAAAATAAAAAAGTAAGACACGAAGATTCACCTCCTGCATGACTCGCTGGAAGGACCGCGCCAAGGTGAGAGGTGGCTAGCCTGTCGTCTTTTAGCGCGGCATCGACAAGCACGGGGAGAGATGCAGTGGAGCTTTTTTAAAGCACCTACCCCACACGTTATACGAGGAACGCTTACTAATTAATACAATAAGAACAGTAGATGGTGATGTAGCCAAGCGAACCATGTCGTTCCATAAAAAATGTGACGAGAAGTATTTCCGTTTTATCACGAGACTGTACCAAGGTGTTACAGTTTACTTCGACAGTAGGCGCGTCAGAGGGCGTCAGTCACTCCATTATACCGCATACTAATGATAGTCACTCCTGATTAAAGGGTGGGCTGAGTCTAGCCGGGGGGCTCGGTGGGGGTGGCGGGGGCGGTAGATTGTCTCGGGGGTGTGGGAATCCCTCCCTTCACACCCCCCCCCCCCCCCCCCCCCCAGCTCTTGGCGCTCGGAGAAAAAACAGGCAGGTAGGGTTGTCGCGCATTTTATGGGATTCCGTGGAAGAATTTATATTTAGAATAAAAAATTGGTACAGTAGTCGTAGTATTGACACAAGAACGTTGAATAGGTAAGGACGCCGGGCCTTCCCCGCGCCAGCGTAACACGATGTTTGTATAAACGTACAAATTCCATTCGTTACCAACCAATCAGAGCGCGATACCGCCCGATACCACCCACCCACGGACGCTGCTCTGTGGAACTAGCATTCCTTATTCCCCCGTCCTATCTCCGCATGACTCGTCGCAGAGAGACCAGCACCCTTTTGTTGTTGACATTGGGCTTTTGAGAACCCATCGGTTTTCTAAATCGTTTCTCTGTCGCACCGCTAGAGTGTGGAACTGTCTTCCGGCGATTGTATTTCCTGAATCCTTTAACCTGGGTGTCTTCAAGCGTCGTCGTATTAACGGGCTAGACAGCCTAGCAACAGTCCGCAAATCTGCTGGCATGGCACCTAACTGAGCGTGGTTTCGCGAGGAGAGGTGATTTTGGCTCTGTCACTGCACCATTAGTCTCTCGGCACAGCCACCCATGCTGGTTTACATTTAAAAAAATGAGAGCGCGCGCTGTCCCCTCCGCTCCCCGCGGAGCTCGGCGACGCTGTTTCTCATATAAGCATTGGACAGTCTGACGTCCAAACTATCTAAATGTTCTTGTATAGACAGTAGGTACACTGCACTCGGATTCGTCATAAAATTCGTTTTAAAATTTAACATTTAGAATTTTGCCAGTTCGATTATCACAGCGAAGAAGAACTAGAAAGAATCTTTGATACCTAAGCTTTGTCACGTATTATCTAGTATTTTTATTAGTTGTTTTAATACATTATTAATGTTGATTTAGCTTTATTATTATGATTTGATTTTTTTTTATAATTTAATGTTACAGATATACGTTGCGAGTAGGTAATTACAATAAAGCGGCTAAGTATAATAAGCCAACCACCAAAGTTTTACTTTGTGCCATTTTATTATAATATCTACGTATGTCCAGTTATAAATTAAGTAAATATAAGCACATAATAAGGTTCGGAAAATAATAACATCTCTAGGTACCATAATATCGATTTCTCCGGATTGATGTTACTCGTAAACCGCTGTGTGTTTGAAGGACGTAAGTGCAGAATCGATAAATATTTAATTGTAGGTATAATACTATTCTTCCATATCCTATACCTTATTTAATAAATGAAATAATACTAAAAATGAATAACACTACTCCTTGTATTGTATTATTATTTATCTAATATGTTTCAGATTTTTGTACACATATTATAATACATCTTCTTATATTTGGACTTAGATATAAGTCGAAATATAAGAAGATGTTATAATATGTGTATTTTTTTATTTATTGAGTATGAAATATAAAATATATAAAAATCTGAAAGGATGTACATGTATGAATAAAAATATTTAATTCATTATCTGTTATGTAAAATTTCATTATCTATTATGACTATAACATGATGAACGGCACGGATACATTGGTTTTCTGAATTTCCGAGAGGATAATTTGTGATTTTTTTATACACCCAAATGCGTTTTAGTCTCCTAACATCAAACTAATAGTTCTTTAAGAGAACCATCGTCGAGATAAACCGATTTTTTGGTACTGCGTAGCCACAACATAAAATTTGCTATAAGTTGTAACTTACCTATAATGTTTTAATCCTCTTTAACTCTTTTAATCGCCAAACATAATATTATCTAAACTCAAACACTTCAATTCTTTAGTTTTATAAATATTTACTTTACAATTTTTCACAGTGTTATCTAATTTTCAATTAAATTTTTTGTGTAAACTTTATGAATAATTTGAAACTTTGGTTAAATTAAAAAGAACTGGTCCGACGACACGGTCCGACCACAACGATTGTAAAACTTTTCAAAGCAAACTAACCACAAAATGGTTAATTTGGCGCCAACGACCGATTAGCACGAATGCCTTCAGCCAATCAATGGCCAGATTCATTAGCGAGCTCGGTCGCTATTGGCGGTTGTGACTCGTTCTAATTTCGAATTTTGACGTTAATTGTCGCCGACCGGCGGACATGTTGGTTTTTGTGAGGGGACTTCAAATAAGATGAATTAATTATTGAATTTCATTTATGAAGGGAGGGAAAATGGCGCTCGTTATTACTGATTGTGTACGATAGTAGATATGTACGTACATAGGGTGCATACGTATACAGAACTCAAATGTTTTAGTCTCTTTCGAAAGCTGAAATTATTTAGATTATGATGCATTTTTTCTGTTTTTTTAGTTACATACAATTATACTTGAAAAAAAAATATTGCTCGACAGAGCGCTCTAGTTAAAACGTGAAACTATAACACGGATAAGAAAACAATGTAATAAAAATTTTTGTAGCTTCATGAATACTTAGGGAAACGCGTGGTGATATAATTATGCGGTCGATCATCAACCTGTATAGTATATTTCAAAATATATTTCATTCCGTACATTCATTCAGTGCCGTGTAGGGTGGGTACCTAAAAGAGAATAGCCCTACTGCATTTCTCCCCGCGCATGCCGTAAAAGGCGACTAAGGGATAAGGACAAGGTGCCGTGCTATAGGGCAAAAGGCTAGCCACCTCTCACCTTGGCGCGGTCCTTCCACCGAGTCTTGCAGCATGTGCGTCTACTTGCTGCTTGATAGTTATCTTGTCCGAATACTTTGCTAAACGTGGTACATCGGTGTTGTGCTGTAATTTACAAGAGTATTTGCAGCACAACACTGATTACTCTGATCACCCCGATTGTCGGGATACGGCATGTGGTATGTATTTCATTCCATTAAGGCGAACTAAATGGACTACTTTAAAATTGACTACTTTAAATGAACTACTTTAAAAACGTCGGCTCCAGGAACTCCCGCAGGTCCTGAAGAAGCCCGCGACGAGCGGGCGAAACGTCGACTTATGTAAGTCTTTTATACGTACTGTTAATCAGAAATCTTAAAAATGAATATAATTAATAACAAAACTTAAAAACATTACATTTATTGAGTTTAACATTTGGAACAATAGCATAGTAAAAGGAGAGGTATGTTTAAACCACCGAGCATCCTCCTTGGTTTAAACTATGACAATAGCCTCGGACAGAGCAAAATACATTCTTACTATAGGTACCTAACATTTTATAAAATGGAAATTTATTTTAATAGACCTTTTAAATACTGCTAATTGATGTATTAAAAACATATTTTTATTTTCAACTCGTAGCTTTTGCGACAATGCCTTCCCATGCAATTTCGTCGCCTCCAGGGAATTTATAAACATTCCAAGTTTCAAGAAGATAGCTGTATCGTTTAGGAGCACTGGCGGCCGGTCCTAAAGTGCGCCCGTGCGCCGCACTACCATACCACGAGAAGTCTTCACTTCACTCAAAATAAATAATATCTTACAATACAACATACCTACATCAAAATCATAAAGATCGTACTCCAAATAAATACGAATGTGAATTCGACCTTATTTTAAAGATCACAAGGCACGTTTTTGCGAGTAAACCCGCGCCCCGTGCTGAATCGAATAACGCACGCGGGTCTCCCATCTGAATGTATGGGGATCGGCAAAACACCGCTGGCGCGTGAGGCAAAAGATACTTCATAGAAACAGTATGGGCCGAAATGGAGTTCTGCGTGCGGCGCACGAGCGCCAAACAAGGACGCTATATCGTGAATAGCCGCGCGTGCGACACGTCGCGAGCGATTCCCTTTGCACGAGTCCGTCTACCTAGTCAGCGCGCTGTCATGTGATGCTGTTAGCGCGCGAATATTTAAAATGGGATATTGTTAGGTTTTGTGCTTTCTGTCACGTGATACTGTGAATTAAGTGGTGCCGATATTTGCCTAAGAGTTATTAAAGGTAAGGCTTCACAAACAGGCGATCCCGGGCTCAATTCCTACTTTAAAATTGTTTTTATTATCAGTTTAAAGAATATTTATTTCCCAAAAGAACATTACATTCACTTTTATGAGAAAATTTTACATTTGTTTTCTTTTGTTGCGGTTACAACATTGTAAATAAGAATTTGGACATGGAGGCCCACCACGTAAACCATTACCGACCGAAACACTCGACTCGGTATGTCGACACGCAACGAGGACATATTAATTTATAAGTACTTTCAGTCGATACTAGCCCACGTAGTGGACCACCGAAAAAGGTAACATTATTATTTATAATAATCTAGATATAAGTATAAAATAGAAATTATACATTTTTCAAGTATTTTTCGGACATTGCTATTGTTTTCTTTTTGAAAGCTGCAGCAGTGTTGTGGTCTATGGGTGTGTTAAAGGTACTATATGAGTTAAAAAACTTGTTTGGATTTATTTTCTTGGTTTTTGCAACTCTTGGGTGTCTTGAGAATATTCATACTAGGTAGGTACGTTACGTACATAATACAACGCGGCATTTAAAAAATTCGGAAGTCGCGATCTTAAAATAACATTGGGAATGTGTTGGGAAATTTGGTATTTAAGGAGGTAGGTACTTAGCGCACTACCGGTCACTGAAGTCACCAGCCGCCACTGTTTAGGAGTAAGAGGCTGTGACGTACAGGCGACGAACAGATGGAAGGACAGACAGCTGACCGATTTTATAATGGATTTCCAGGGAATTCTAGGATCGCAAAAATGTCTATGACAACATAATTTAACTCCTACCTAAGTTTAATGAAATGAAACGAAATGAAATGAAAATTACTTTATTGCACAAAGTGACAAAAAGGCGGACTCAAAGCCTAAGGGCATTCTCTACCAACCATGCCTGGGATTGTGAGTAAGGTAGATCGAAAAATTAAGAAAAAGAGTTAAAACCTTCGATGAAATATTATATAGATTCATCGCTCCGAGGAAATATACAGAGAAGCGGTGTTCCAGCGGCTGAGGTATGGGGTAAGGTAGCGGGGAGGCGGAGCGCAGAGTCGAGCGGAAGAGGGGAGCGCGCGCGGGGTTGGAAGCGTGTGGGAGACGGTCTGGCGGCCGGTGTGGGGGGCTCGCGCGGGGCGGGAAGCGTGCGGGAGAGAGGAAAGGGGTAGGGAGAATAATCGCACTGGTGCGTCGGTGTGCATAATTATTGTCTTTTCATTCTAACACTTCATCTCCAGATTCGCCATCACACCTTCGCATCGACAAATTTAAAGTAGGCGAGGCGCGATCGCAGCAGGCAGGCGATGACTGCGCGCTGCGGCCTCTCGCGCTCGGCTAAGAGACTTGAGGATCGTAAACCGCAACTCGGTGGAACATGTTAGTTGGCCGAGTGATTTATCTAGTACGTAATATATCTTTGGTTAAAACGCATATTTATAGTTCAGCTATATTATTATATCGTTCAGAAACCTTTGTGGGAAATCGATAACGCCGCTTCGAGCAACAGCTAGTCCTGCGTAGTCTTAACCTAGTCTTGACCTAGCATTCGGTGGCGTGTAGCGCCGTATTGATACAGGCACCCCTCCACAAAATATAATTTCCCTTCTCGATATTATTTAGACAGCGCCATCTGCCGGCGAGAGGCGGTAATAAGGCAACTCTGACGCCGCGCCGCCGCTGCCGCCCGCCGCGTCAAAACGCAAATGTCACGTAATCACGTACAGGGAGAGCCCGCAGGCTACAATTTAATATTATTATTTAAGAGAATATTACCGATGCCAGTTTGGGAGAATGCCTTATATTAATTTTATCCTACGAACGACGCGAATGTTAAGAGCCGGCTTCGCTGGTCAATGCCTAAAACTTTTTTTTAAGAAAACTGACACGATTGGCTACATCGCCTACAACATCCGTGATGTCAGCCCATAACACCGGGTGAACTAGCCATGTGAGTACTTCCCTTTATTTCATGTCGGCTACACTGAACTGAACGGAAAACATGAACTATTTACATAGCCGTTTCGACCGACGTTTAGCTCAGTGCGGCGGTACCAAACCGGCCGGGATAAACCCTACCACCTAGTAAGGTAAGAAGGGAAGGGACATCTAAGGGCAGGGAGAGCGTTCTATCAGTTCTGTGGAGGAAAGATCTGCAGAACCAGTTGGTATGCAACCGCGGTAAGGAATAATTTAATATAAGCAGAAACTTGTGTAACCATATATTGTACGTATATTGTTGATAATGTAGAGATTTTAAGCGGCGGGTGGCCGATTGGTTTTGGGCATCAGCTTCTCATGGCAGAGGTCCGAGGTTCGAATCCAGTCGGCCTGTACCAATAAGTTTTTTCTGACGAAACAATTTAGGTGCATACCTACCTACACCTGCTGCTTCACCGTTCGGAACCGGTGTAAAACTGTATGTCCCTTCCATTGCCCCTTACTAGGTGGTAGGCTCAAATTGTATCGACTGGGTTGGTACCACCGTACTGGATGTAAGATGGGCGCATAGCAGCCTCGGTTGTGTTCTCCTCTAGTCCAGTATAGCCAGCATTCCAGGGAAGTCTTCGGTATGGCACCTACCTTCTCGGAGGTGATATTGGCTGGTCGGAGCATGTTCTTTGGTCCATCCGACTCAGCCACCCACACCGGATTACATAAAAAAATATATATATGGTTTAAATGTTAAACTGTAGGAACTGACCAAACGTTGAAAGTTGCCCAGCGATCATTGGAGCGAGCCATGCTGGGAATATCGCTATACGTGATATTGTGCGTAACGAAGCAATCCGCCGACGCATCAAGGTAGTCGATATTGGATACAGGTTTTCTAAGCTCAAGTGGCAGTGGGCAGGGCACGTCAGCCGAAGAGACGAAGACCGTTGGGGCAACCGTGTCCTACGCTGGCGGCAGTGGACAGGAAAAACACATCATTCAATGAACAAAATCATCAAAATCGTCACATATGTGTGGGTGAGTGAGTACCACATTTTCGGATACTGCCACTGTACCTAACACAATATATACAGGTAGACTTTTTTAACATGCCGGCCCTTTCTTTGCGTTAATCTAAAAAAATAAGTAAATTTCAGAAAAAAACTGTAGCGAAATTGAAAAAAATGAGGTTCATACATTTTCGAAAATACCTAAGCGCAAAATGTATGGAGAACGCAAATTCAGTCAGTCAGTCAGTCAGTCAGTCAGCGTGTAAGCGTCCACTGCTGGACATACGCCTCTCCAATTTTCCTCCAGTCCTCCCGGCCTTCAGCGGTACGGAACCACTGCTTTCCGCCGACGTACTTGATGTCGTCGTCCCACCTGGCGGGTGGTCTTCCCACACTCCGTTTTCCTGTCCACGGCCGCCAGTGTAGGACACGGTTACTCCAACGGTCGTCGTATCTTCGGCTGACGTGCCCAGCCCATTGCCAAACGCAAATTATTTTCTTCGAATTTCGCCACGGTTATTTTTTGGAATTTTACTAAATTTTTTATACAGATCCCCCTGAAAGGGCCGGTATGATAAAAAAATGGGGCCGCAGGTGCGAGTCGAACACGGAACCCTAAAAATCAACCTGTATTGCTTACACTTAGAACGTTTTTCCCAAACGACGTGCTAGGGCATTGTTTAAGACAGAAAAGCGATTATTTGGGAAATTATTATTATTTAGGAGTTATTAGTTTTTCACGAGATAATGATGCGATCAATTTACAGTAAAGACGAAGTTTGCCGGAGTCGTGACACGTCTGCGCTAATGGTTCTGTTTCAAGTTATTTTTTGTTTCGTAATTCTTTGGTAGTTAGTTGAAATGTTATTTAGCACGGATCAATGTTCGTTCGGAAGCTCGAAAGATAATATTTATAATTTATCAAATAAGCTTACTTCTGTCTGCGGCATCGCTCGTGAGAGCTTTCAAACAATTTTTTTTTTTATGGAATCTGACACGGTTGGCTACATAACCTACAACGTCCGTGATGTCAGCCCATAACACCGGGTGAACTTGGTGCCACGTCAGTGCTTCCCCCTTTGATCGTGGATGCCTATTACTTATTATAATTTGGGCTCCCCCATCACTGACCATGCCGGCAGGGAGACTTACAACTTGGCCATTGCACACGGGTTGACGCAGTTGGTGTCCGGAACCACTCGGATACCTGATAACCCTGCTCATCGACCTAGTTTGCTGGACCTTGTGCTGACTAGCGAGCCAAATGGTTACAAGGTGAGGGTTGAAGCTCCCCTCGGTAACTCCGACCATTGCCTTGTACGCTCAACTGTGCCAACTGTACACCTCGCGGAAGCACGTGAATGTAGTACGCGAACAGTTTGGCACTACCGGTCAGCACAATGGGATGACTTCCGTTCCTTCTTGGGAGCATACCCTTGGCACGACGTTTGCTTCTCTTCTCCAGACCCATCCCTGTGTGCCCAATCGGTCGTCGATGTGATCGCACAGGGTATGAATTTCTTCATCCCTACCTCCGCTGTTCCCATCGGCGGCCGCCATAAGCCTTGGTTTGATCGTCAATGCAGGCTGGCTATTGACGCAAAGAACCAGGCTTACAGGAAATGGCTGCAGAATAGGTCTGTCGAGAACAGGCGAGAGCTCAACGTCGCTGCTAGGTCCTGCAAACGAACGCAAAACTTGGCCAAGTTCAGGCACGACCGTGGAATTGGCGCGAAACTTGCGCGTAGCCCTTCGGGTAGCCGCGCCTTCTGGTCTCTCGCCAAATCCATCGGTCGGAATTTCTGCCGTCCTGCTACACCTCCGCTGGAACGTCCGGATGGCTCGCTCGCTATACTCGCGAAGGAAAAGGCGAATATCTTTGCACGCCTTTTCGCATCCAACTCAAACATGGACGACCTGGGCGCCAACCCCCCTTCATTGCCCCATTGCGGGCGTATGATGGATAATATTAGGTTCCATCCCAGAGTCGTCTATAAAACGCTACGTGAGTTGGATATTTCGAAGAGTAGCGGGCCTGACGGCGTCCCGGCGGTTGTCTTGAAAAATTGTGCTCTGGAATTGGCGCCAGTCCTTACTCGCCTATTCAAACGCTCCTATTCCTCCGGTTCAATGCCTTCTTGCTGGAAAAGAGCTTCGGTCCAGCCGGTCCCCAAGAAGGGGGACCCAGCGAACCCATCGAACTATCGCCCTATTGCGATAACCTCACTCTTGAGTAAGGTTATGGAGCGTATTGTCAACTCAGCGCTCCTGACGTACCTAGAAGACTATAAACTCCTCGACGATAAGCAATACGGCTTCCGCAAGCAAAGGTCGACTGGAGATCTTCTAGCGTACGTCACGCACTTGTGGGCTGAAAGACTCGATGGTTTTGGGGAATCGCTGGCGGTCGCTTTGGATATATCCAAAGCATTCGATCGCGTCTGGCACCGGGGACTCCTAAGCAAGCTTCCGGCCTACGGTGTCCCTACAAAACTGTGCACTTGGATCTCCAGCTTTTTGAGCAATCGGTCGATCTTTGTCACCCTTGATGGTGCATGCTCGGCCGATTACTCAATCAATGCTGGTGTTCCACAAGGATCCGTGCTGTCGCCTACGCTGTTTCTATTATTTATTAACGACATGCTCTCGCTCGGCGAAATACATTGCTACGCGGACGACAGCACGGTGCACGAAGGGTTCATCAAAGACTGGAAGGGTAGAGAGGCGTCAGCAGCAAACGCGAGACGCGAAACTGTTGCTCGGGTTGACCTGGTTCTCGATAAAGTATCCTCATGGGGGAAGGAGAACTTGGTCAACTTCAACGTAGCTAAGACGCAAGCCTGTGCCTTCTCTACTAAGGCTGATCCGTTTCCACTCCAAGCAACTTTCCAGGGCAGCCAAGTCCCCAATGATGGTAGTCTGGGCGTCCTGGGTATAGAGGTGTCCAGGGACGTTGGATTTCGATCGTTCATAGAATCCAAGGCGAAACTAGCATCTCGAAAATTAGGGATACTCTACCGATGTCGGCGATTTTTCACACCGGTCCAATTGCTTACACTCTATAAAGCACAAGTAAGACCGGTGATGGAATATTGCAGTCATCTTTGGGAGGGTTCCCCTGAGTACCTTCTTTCAGCCTTGGATTCTATCCAACGACGAGCCATTCGCCTCATTGGCGACTCTGTACTCACAAAGGACCTTCAACCTCTAAAACACAGACGTATCGTTGGGTCATTGAGCCTGTTTTATCGGTACTACTATGGCCGCTGCTCTGACGAAATTGCTTCCCTTATCCCTCCTCCTCCTGTTCGCCTTCGCCAAACCCGCCATACTCTCGCGGAACACCCCTTTGTAGTGGACAGACGAGTACTTCGAACGGCACGATTCTCTAAATCGTTCTTGTGCCGCACTGCAAAGGTGTGGAACGGGCTTCCGGGGAATATCTTTCCCCACTCCTACAATCCACGGATCTTCAAATCGCGGGTAAATAGCCTTTCCCCAGCGACATTAGTCCACCTCCAAGCCGGACTGGCACCTCCTCGGGGGTGATATTGGCTGCGCCTGAGGCTTCGACCTCGGACACAGCTAGCTAGTTCGGAAACAATAAAAAAAAATAAAAAAAAAAAAAATAAAACCTTATACAGGTCAAACGTGGATAAGTGTGAATGAACTTATGGCCCATTTCACAATACATACATACATACATACCACACGCTGTATCCTGACAATCGGGGTAAGCAGAGTAGTTAGTGTTGTGCTGCAAGTACTTTTGTAAATTAACGCAAAACACCGACCAACACATTTAGCAAAGTATTAGGACAAGACCACTATCAAGCAGTAAGCATGGCACGAAGGCCCACCTGTGCGGTGGAAGGAACGTGCCAAGGTAGAGGTGGCTAGTGTAGGGTTGCCATAAAGGTACAAGTACTGACCGGGACACTATATCAAAACCTAAGAAAAGTTGGTTGTCTTTGAGCGGAGAAATATTAAATTAAATTTTAGATAGGTACCTTTTACATTTAAGCTTTAACATTAAATAAAATTACGTTGATAGGCATACTCGTATTTCTCAGGATGAAATCCATCTCCGTGCATAATTTTATCGAAATCTGTTCAGCGGTTTAGGCGTGAATAGGTAACAGACAACAGAGTTACTTTCGAAATTATAATATTAGTAAGGATAAAACTATCTGGCTTTTGGTTCCCGACCGAGACATTTGGTGGTCAGGCGGGACGACCGGGACTGAGATTCTAAGCCGGTGACAAGTCCCGGTGTACAGGGACGAATGGCAACCCTAGGCTAGCGTGTCGCCCTTATGTTTCCTGTCGCCATCTTGTTCTTATGTCGTCCGTGCATGTCGTAAAAGGCAACTAAGGGTCGCGAGCCGTAGATAATACAAACTCTTTGTTGCGAGCCCGCGGTTGACAGAACACTGCCTGTCAAACGCGAGGCGCTGCGAAGATTGTAGTTGCAGCTGTGGGTAGGCACCAATTCGCCTTGGGCTGCGTTCCGCACCTCCGCCGAGGAGCAGAATGTACTGACGGTGTCTTCCTGCTGCCGCTGGTGCACACTGCCAGACCTGCCGCTCTTCAGGGGGGCGAGCACGGGATTCCATACCGGAGACAGCCCGTAGGAGCCTTCTCTGTTGAAGTTGGCATGCTTCGAGATCTCGATGGACTCACTGATGATGCGTGGAAAGAGTCGTTTTTCAGTTGCCAAAATTTTCACCTGATCGAATGTTATCCAATGCTGCAGTCCAAAACGTCGGCCATAGTGACCGCGAATTCCAATCATGGTAAGTAAAATACCAACCGTATTAATATCCATGGTATACTCCATGGGTATCCAACCGCCCGGGTTGGTACCACCGCACTGAATGAAACGTCGGTCGAAACGGCTATGTAAACAGTTTGTGTTTTCCGTCCAGTTCAGTGTAGCCGGCACGATCGAAGGGAAGCACTGATATGGCACCTAGTTCACCAGGTGTTATGGGCTGACATCACGGATATTGAAGGTGATGTAGCCAACCGTGTCAGTTTCCATAAAAAAAGAGACAAAGTATTTATAGAGTGTGAAATAGTTTACCGGCGGGTGTGTTTCTCGATACTTTCAACCGTCGTATATTAACAAGCTGGATAGTGCTTCTATAGTCCGCAAATCTTCTGGTATGTTGTCCTGCTGAGCGTGTTTTCGCAAGGTGAGGTGGATTTGGCTGTTTCGGGTACCTCTGGCCCTTCGGCACAGCCACCCATACTGGTTCTCATTTATATATAAATACAGAATGCAGTTTCCAAAAAAAACGATAACACACATGCACACATTTTAGACTCAATAGTTCTCAATAAAGAAATATTTTCAGTATATTAAATTTCAGACTCGGAAGTACGAGGCTGACGGCTATGGGAAGGCTGCAGTGAGATCGGAAGTGCTATTTGATTCGAGATTTGATTGCATCTCCGGTTGATCGCGCCTGCTGCAAGGAATGTCGGCGCTCCGATATTTCGCTCATCGAATGTTATCGTGACTGTCACAGACGTGAATGTTTTTCACAGCTTTTCAGTTTCGCTTGTCGGCAAAATATCCTCCTCAGGTGTTCCAGAAAACAAGAACCCCATGTGAACTAATTGAGTTGCCTCTCATGAGTCATACGGACATTTGTAAGATATACCTACTTATTCCATTGATTTTAAAATCTTCTGAAACGAGGATAAGGATAAAAACTAACTATTAGCACTTTGATATTGTATTTTATTTTAATATTATGTTTGAAAATAGGTTTCTATGGAGAAGGAAAACATGGTAAGGAACTTAAGTTAAGGCGTCTAGTGACGCCACATGTGGATTTTTGAAGAAGTAGCCCGTGATAACTTTAAAAATACTGGAAAAACATTAAACAAAACAACATTTACCACTTGCAGCATCAATCTCAGAGAAAATAATATAGCTAACACTTTATATTAAATTTCACGCACATTAGACGTTCTCTGCGGCTTTAAGAAGGCCACCACTCCGCCCTGCCTCCTGCTGATAGTACTCGCAATGCTCGAAGCCACTCTCTCTACGTCCGCCGCGACGTGCTCCGTTCCTTTCTGTATCAAATAGGCGTTCTCTGATGTATCGTCACAAAACTTCACAGCCAAGTATTCTCCTACTTGCTTGTAAGCAAAATTGGACGTATCGAGACGGCCTAAACGGAGTTCACGAGCCATTATGGCCCTGACATATCCAGTGTCGTCATCGATCTCCATAAGAAATGTTTTACCCTTTTCTGTTCCATCGTTGTTTACGCTAGCCGAATACTTGACTTTCTCCCAGGATATCGCTGGATAGGAATTCGATGTCTCGTTTTTGTATGCGGTTACTTGCTCGGCGCTCAGAGCTAGGAATTGGAAGACGTACTTGTTGCTGACTGTGTTGAATGGCCAGAAATACACGACGGTCCATGGTCCGTCGAGCGCGCTGGAGTCGAACTTGGAGTCCTTGAGGAAGTTCCTGCAGGCTTCTTCGCTGGCAGGAGAAGCGGCGCAGAGGCCTAGGATGGCCAACACGGCGACGACAAGTCGAGACATGCTTGGACGGTGGTCTAAGTACAAGTAACATTATGAAAGCGATTTTGTTTAAATACTTCCTTATCTCTCACATACATACATATTTATCTTCTTTACTTACTTCAGATAAATATGTTGGTCAGAGAGAGAGATCATGGCGACATCGCGTTTGCGATATCATGAAAGCGTATACATTTATAAAGGCACAATTTCAGTGCCACCTAAAGAAATTGAGTACCTACTTAGGCCCGTATTTCAACTCCTGCTTATTCCTAGTTTTCCGTATTAAACTTTTCATAATGATTGCACAACCTAATTTCATTCAGTTGGTAATTTATTTACTCGTATCATATTAGATATCGAGCAAGCTCAAACCTGTGGAGGTTTGAATTTTTCCCTCCTTTCTTAATTCACTGGAAGCGACACTGTTCGCCACATCTGGCTGGATGTCACCTCGGCAAATCTCGCCCCAGAACAAGTGAGGAATAAATCTTCAAAAATTAAAAAAGAAGATGTCAGTATGTAGTAGCAGCAGTAGCAGTAGCTTTCGACGGCATCTCGATGCATAGATGCGAGAGCGCGCGCCATATCCAAAAGAAACCAATTGCATATACCTGGTCTAGTTCGATGTTGCATCAATACTATTATACTAATTCTAAAGCTTATATAGATATAAGCTTTATAATAAATTTTCATTTTCATTTTGTGCTAGTTGTGTTAATTTGTTAATTATAACTAATATTGTAATAGTTCATTTGTCATTTTCGCTTTGTTATATATAACAGTTATTTATATTTTATTTATTTTATATTTTATTTATTTTGCCTTTTTTATTATTCATTTTATAATTGAATTCTGTCTATTTATTAATGTAAATAAATTTTTATATTACAGCTGTCAAATAGGATATTCTGGAGGCTGGGCTTAAAATCAGCGATGCTGGGTCGTCTCGGCTCAGTATCATACGCTGCGCCCAGACCCTATTTTTCATAGTATTAGGTATGTTAGTATTAGTTACTAGCTTTTGCCCGCGGCATCGCTCGCGTGAAATTCGTATTTCAAAGGAAGAAAGTAAGTAACTAAGGCCGATCTGCGTTTAGGTAAACAATAAACCTTCTCAACTAAAGTAAGTAACTAACAGCGAGGCTTCAGCCGAGCTGCATTCTGGAAGACAATAAACCTTTTCGAAGAAAGTAAGTAACTGAGGGCGAGGCCGAAGGCCGAGCTGCTTTCAGTAAGACGATAGCCTTTTCGAAAAAAGGAAGTAACAGAGGGCGAGGCCGAAGGCCGATTTGCGTTCAGGAAGACCATAAACCTTCTCGAACAAAGTAAGTAACTAAGGGCGAGGCCGAAGGCCGAGCTGCGTTCAGGAAGACTATAAAACTTCTTGGCGAAATTAAGTAATTGAGGGCAAGGCCGAAGGCCGAGCTGCGTTCAGGAAGACTATAAACCTTCTTGACGAAAGTAAGTAACTGAGGGCGAGGCCGAAGGCCGAGCTGCGGTCAGGAAGATGATAACCTTTTCGAAGAAAATAAGTAACATAGGGCTAGGCCGAAGGCCGAGCTGCGTTCAGGAAGACCATAAACCTTCTCGAAGAAAGTAAGTAACTAAGGGCGAGGCCGAAGGCCGAGCTGCGTTTAGGAAGACTAAACCTTCTCGATGAAAGTAAGTAACTGAGGGCGAGGCCGAAGGCCGAGCTGCGTTCAGGAAGACGATAACCTTTTCGAAGAAAGTAAGTAACAGAGAGCGAGGCCGAAGGCCGAGCTGCGTTCAGGAAGACCATAAACCTTCTCGAAGAAAGTAGGTAAGTAACTAAGGGCGAGGCCGAAGGCCGTGCTGCGTTCAGGAAGACTATAAACCGGCTTGAAGAAAGTACGTAACTATCGCCCATAGTTACTTACTGTCAGCGTCTTCCAGGATACAGCTCGGCCTTCGGCCACGCCCTTAGTTACTTACTTTAAAAAAAAAAATTCTGGGAACTGACACGGTTGGCTACATTACCTACAACATCCGTGATGTCAGCCCATAACACCGGATGAACTTGGTGCAACGTCAGTGCTTCCCTTCGAGGTTTATGGATGTAACTATCGCCCATAGTTACTTAATGTCAGCGTCTTCCAGGATACAGCTCGGCCTTCGGCCACGCCCTTAGTTACTTACTTTTTTTTAAATTTGTTTTCTGGAAACTGACACGGTTGTCTTCCTGAATGCAGCTCGGCCTTCGGCCTCGCCCTTTGTTACTTACTTTCTTCGAAAAGGTTTATACTCTTCCTGAACGCAGCTCGGCCTTCGGCCTCGCCTTTAGTATGTTACTTACTTTCTTTGAGAATGTTTATTGTTTATCTGAATCCAGCTCCGGCCCTGGCCTAAGTTACTTACTTTCTTCTTTTGAAATACGAATTTCATGCGAGCGAAAAAGCTATCGATATTAAAATAAGAAACTTCAGTTAAAATAAATCAAATACTTTAGATACTTATCTAAGTAAATTATTCCACCTATAAGCGTAACCGGAACTGAATTTTATTTAGCCTATCCTGTGTCCCGTATAGCTAAATGTGCGTGTACTAATTTTAATCAAATTTAGATAATCGGTTTAAATTTTATGGAGGAAATTCATACATACATATTCGCCTCGCCCCGCCTGTACTGTGCGCCGCACCGCAGGACGCCATATCAAGACATTCTCATCGTCGTAACTTTTAAACTGTTTGTCCAAATTACTTAGCGTAAAAGCCAAAGTTTATCTACTATAAATACCAGAAGCGATAAAAATATGTATTTTGATAAGGATTAATTCAATACCTACTATAAAATGTGCATTGTAAATACAGTAACCAATTTAAATGTATTTATGGTTCACTATTTTGGCTATAGTGGCTTCCACATAAAAGGTAGATATATGCTGTCGCGGACTTTTTTTTAGAACTATTTAAGAGAAACCTCACCATACATTATCTTCGTGTAACTCTAACGGTTTATGGAGCGCACGCCGAGATAGCTCTCAGGGCAGGATTTTTTCCGACTTACTTGACATTTATCGATATACCATGGCCATGCTCATCATGGCTGACATCACGGATGTTGTAGGTGATGTAGCCAACCATATCAATTTCCATAAAAAAAATTCTAGTCATATTAAAACCACTACCTACCTAAGTAGGCAATACCAATACCGTCGGAAGGACGACATTTGATACCTATTGGCGTATTTTGAATTAATAATTGTATTTTAGTTTTGGTAACAATTTTGTCACCTAATGCGTACCTATATGGCGCGAGCTTTGCGTGTCGCCAATAGATGGCGCCACTAGTATTAACTGCAGTTTTCCTGTATCGAATGTCATTAGCATAATACAAGCTTTTTTAAGACGAGGCGGAACTTAACTTTCTCCATACAAAATCGTATTTCGGTATTTATGTTTTCTAGCCCCCTAAACCTTATCCGATTTTACAATTTTTTCTCGTCTTAAGAACAGTCCAATCTACGTTCCTGTAATTTTTTTGTTTAGATGAATTATACCTAAAACACCGGAGCTAAAAAAAAAATATTTGGACGGAAAATTTTTGAATTTTTTTTTGTCACGAAATTCATTAAGCTTCATTGAGTCATCTCTTTAGATATAAAAAAAAAATCAAAATACATGAACGTAGATTCGACTGTCCTTATTACAACAAAACATAATTGTAAAAATCGGATAAGGTTTAAGGGGGTAAAAAACAAAAATGCCGAAAGACGATTTTGTATGGAGAAGGTTAACTTCCGTCAAGTCTTAAGATAGCAGGCGTATCAGTGCGGTCTAGGACTATTCCGCACCGCCGATACGTCGCCAGACAAGCCGCCTTGGGCGAGTCACCGCGGAGCCAGTTCCCCGCCTTGACGATTCACTTCGAACATATTCGACCCCGGGTACTATTTGTCGCAGGGTCCAAGCCGCCACCGCCGACCCGAAGCGAGCCAACTCGACGCGAAAAGTTCATAAATCAAACAATTGTGTAAATTGTTGGTTATTTCTCGGAGAGGGGCCGAAGTAGGTACCTGGATTGTGTGTGAGGGTTTTAGAAAAAAAATCGGTTGTACCCTATTATGTGGTGTACGTACACATTTAGATAACGTTTGCTGTTGATATTCGTCTTACGAGATAATTGAGGATGCGAGGGAGGATGCAATGTTCACCGCAGTTTTGTGTTAGAACCTTTAAATATATATTTATGGTCTAAGTACGCGTCATTTGTTGTCATTGTAGATACTAGTAGATAGGTATGATATGGTTATTAACAATATGGTTCTTCTTCGGGAGATAATAATATGATCACAGGGATTGACTACATTTCCAAGTACTTAGTACTTAGATAGGTACTAAACTGTTTATTTGGGATGGGTTTTAAGTATATTCTCGTAAGAAAGGACCATCCGTTTGGCCTGAAACATCGAGCCACATAGGAAAAGTACCGTGAATAAAGTGGTAGAATTTTGAACCAAATTTATTTAATATGTAACTGGTGAAGTTTTTACGAGTATTCGATTATTGTATTATTTTATTGGTATTAACGACACGACGATTTATTGTAGTCCTATACACTCGCGGCGCGCTTAAGCTTTTGTATCTTTAGTAATTTTAGTATCTACTAGCTGAGCCCGCGGCTCCGCTCGCGTGAAATTCGTATTCCAAAGAAGAATGTAAGTAACTAAGGGCGAGGCCGAAGGCCGAGCTGCTTTCAGGTAAACGATAAACCTTTCTCAAATAAAGGAAGTAAGTAAGGGCGAGGCCGAAGGCCGAGCACCGTTCAGGAAGACGATAAACCTTCTGGAAGAAAGGAAGGAACTAAGTGCGAGGCCGAAGGCCGAGCAGCGTTCAGGTAAACCAAAAACCCTCTTCCGCCTTCGGGCCTCGCCCTTAAAGACTTCCTTTCTTTGATAGAATATAATATCGTTTACTCAATCTATTTATTTCATAAAAATAAAAAAGTAATATTAATAACTAAAGAATTAAACCTACCTAACAAACATTAAAATAACTATCAAAACGGGCATTTTCAAATGTTCTTAGAGCACTTGCGGCATTACCCCGCTGGATGGCAAGGCTTACCCTTTGAATGAAGTACATAAGCCCTTGATGGCGGGACACCAGTTGCGTCAACCAGCTCAAGCCTCTTTTGGCTTCACTGCTCCACGGACCGAGGGTTTCAACCGCAAACGCAACAAATTCGAAATCTTGAATTATATTTCTATATTTGCTGCGTTTGAGGCTCTCCGCCCCAGCCTCGGCCGCGCCAGCCGCTCTTGAAGATGTCCTAACGTGACTTGGAGCCAATGTGAGAACAAAAGTGGCGTCCCACATCAAAGAACTACCCTTAGTCCATGGCACTAAGGTGATAGCATCGGGCCTCTTGCCATCCAGCCGGGAATAAGCGCGAGGTTCTAGGATGCACGGTATATTTGCCGTTAGAAGCGTGGACTTTATAATAAAATTTAAATTAAATTAACTCAATCTTAATATTAATTAACTTTATTAGAGATGGTTTAGCTTCTTCCTGAACGCAGCTCGGCCTTCGGCCTCGCCCTTAGTTACTTGCTTTCTTCGAGATGGTTTTTAAATTATCCGAACGAAGCTCGGCCTTCGGCCTCACCTTAGTTACTTACTTTCTTCAAGATGGTTTAGCTTCTTCCTGAACGCAGCTCGGCCTGCGGCCTCGCCCATAGTTACTCACTTTTTTCGAGAAGGTTTATGGTCTTCCAGAATAGAGCTCGGCCTTCGGCCTCGCCCTTAGTTACTTACTTTCTTCAAGAATGTTTTTCTTCTTCCTGAACTCAGCTCCGCCTTCCGCCTCGCCCTTAGTTACTTTCATCGAGAAAGAATATCGTTTACGTGAGCGCAGATCCGCCTTCGGGCCCGCCTTTAGTTACTTACTTTCTTTTTTTTAAATACGAATTTCACGCGAGCGAAGCCGCGGGCAACAGATATATAAATTTTATTGCACCAATGACAGCGACATAACTTCGACTTTCAATTATTATTTTTATTTATCAAACAATTTGTCACCGGCCAGCTCACGTCGAGATGACAGTTCTCCGTTGTCAACATGACATTTAAAATTGTTTTTTACCTTTACTTTGGATTACGTGATTTTTATTATATTTTTTAATTATTATGTTCATCCGGGATATACACTGTCACTATAAAAAGTTTCGTCAAATTCCGTTCAGTGGTTTTTGCGAGATGCGCGTACAAATAGACATTTTTGCATTTACGATTTTATGATATGTATAGAAAGAATAGATATGTATAGACTATTGTGTTCAAGATTTATAAAAAAGAAGAACTGGCATTTTCGTTGTATCTACTTATTTTTAAATTTCGAATGAATATTTTATTCAAATTGTATTTGCTGCCAGTTCTCAAGATATAATTATGTACTTTGGACTACGTGATTTTAAACGCGCAATAATGTTTATAATTGTAATTTTTTTTTTATTTTTTTTTTTTTTTTTTACGTATTATGTTAACCCGGCATATAAACTGCCACTATACAAAGTTTCGTCTAATTCCGTTCAGTGGTTTTTGCGTGATGCGCGTACAGACAAACAAACAAACAAACAAACAAACAAACAAACAAAAATTTTAAAAACTGTTCTTATATGTTCAGTATCTCATTTTAAGCCATTGGTTAGTTTTTTCCGAATACATTCAATGTACAGACTTTCTTACCTCTACGATTTTATTATATGTATAGATTAGTAGTATCGAGAGCTTTGGTTTAATACTTAGATATTTATAGTCTTATAGTACATATTTTTTTTAGTTAGCAAACATTTAGTGTATGTACTATTCAAAGAATTATTTTAAAGAGTTGACTGCTCTTAAAATGTGGTAGCAAAGTCGTGTGTCCTGTCAACTTCTCCGTTCAAACCAACATCGCAAGTCACAAATAAGTATTATTATTTATTGTTTATTTATCATCTCTTGATAGTACGCTGCGCTCAGATTTGTCATACATAATGTACATTGTAACATTCCGCCAATTCGATTATCACAGCGCGAAGAAGAACTGACAAGAAACTTCACTGGAATTTTTTTTCACTGGAAATTATAGTAACTTCTAAACTACACATGATAAGCCCATCGTGTTTGGGCTCGTTGGATTTGTCTTCGCAAGTACTCTAGTCATATGTTATTTCCAGGGTCCTGATGATGGAGCCGGAAGGAAGCCATAGGAACTCCTAAACTAGACATGATAAATCCACCATATTTGGGCTCGTTGGATAAAGGAATATATCCAGGCTGGGCCATGGCACTTAAATAATTTCACACAAAAACACTTAAATAAATCATCTACAGCTGAGGAATCAACATTAAATTCCATTAAGTAAGTCCGTAAAGTAACAAATAAAATTACCCATACTACCGCTCACAAGAGAATCATTATTTACAGCATAAACATGAATACTTACCGCTCTGCCTAATTAAATTATCTGCATCTGGTTTAATAGTGAAATCGTTAATTTTGATAAGATATCAGTTCAATAACAATTTATTTTCTCTAAATTGTTGTTAAACAATTCGCATCGCAAAAAAGTAATTCGCTACGACCGCGGCGCGGCGGCGCGGGGGAGCGGCGCCGACGACGACGACATCGACGTCAACATTCGTAGTAGGCTAACGGAGGAAGTTAGTAAAGAGAAGTTGCAGCATCCCATCTAATTTCTAGTAAAACAGTCAGTGCGGGGAGTAGCGGGAGGCACAACTTTTTTCCACTAATCACACTAAAACTATCTGGTTCTCTAGAGAGCACGTTTAGTGTGATGCTATAAAAATATATGGTCTTTTGTAAGATCTACTGCGTCCAATGTAAACTATAAAACGTACATACATACATATCACACACGCTGAATCCCGACAATCGGGGTAAGCAGAGTAATCGGTGTTGGGCTGCAAGAACTCTGGTTAATTACAGCACAACACCGACCACCACGTTTCGCAAAATATTCGAACAAGATTCAATCGATCAAGCAGCAAATAAGGCACGAAGACCCTTACCTGCTGCAAGACTCGGTGGAAGTACCGTGCCAAGGTGAGAGGTGGCAAGCCTGTCGCCCTTTAGCACGGCATCTTTATCCTTATCCCTTAGTCGCCTTTTACGACATGCACGGGGAGAGATGCAGTGGGGCTATTCTTTTAAAGTACCGGCCCCACACGGTACGATGGTGAAACCACCCAGTTGGTGAAAACACGTACCCTGTCTACTTAGACTAACTCCTCTACTATTTTTTTCCGTGGTATAGTCGAACAGCACAGCCACACATGTTAAGGCCGGCTCCAGATGGGCCGGTATTGTTTTTAGAACGTACAATGCAACCATTGCTCAAAAGCGTCAACCCCTAGCCCCTATCCAAAAATACTGTTTTTACTCGTTATTTCTTTATTTCAAAAACTTCATTCTAACAATTCGGTCCGATTTACGTATGGTGAAGCAGCAGGTGTAGGTTAGGTAAAGTTTTCATTAAAAACTCATTATGCACGTCGGCCGTATTGGAACTTGCGAAATCGCGCCGACCAGCTACCGCTATATAAATAGTTTAGGAGTCAATTTATAGCAAAACAATTAAGCTAACATCACAGAACAGCGATCGACGACCGTCATCCCTCAGCCGGTAGCCCGCGTCACCCCTAGACCGGGTGACACGGTTTCTTGCTATGTGGCTAAAATGTGCCCCCTGAATATTTTTTATATAATATGAAAGAGAGCTCTCATGTAATTATGCTTATTTTCTTTAAAAAAAATTATTATATTATAAGTTAATAAATCTAAATAAATAATCTAAATTAGTAAAACGTCGTCGTTTCTGGAATGTTTTTGAAGCAATATGGTATTTCTATGGTGCATTTTCATAGTGACTGGAAGAAGTAGATATTATTTTTTTTTTTAGTTGGACCATAAATACTTCTCACCTGTGGCTACACTCAATAATTGGTGGTGCTACGGATAGACGTCCGGTCGGAAAGTGAAGCACACCCGGGCGCGGTTGTAACTTAGACGGGTTATTTTATTAGGTGGAGTGGAAAACTGTCGCTTACCTTATCTTAGTGGGTGGTAGGGTTGGTAATTATTGGTAGCACCGCTACGTGTCGATTGCGAAGCGGCTATGAAAATATTTCGTATTTTTATATATTTTATTAAATATTTCATAACCAAAGGGAAGCACTGACATGACACCTAGTTCACTAAGGTACTATGGATGGGCTACTACATCAAGAGTGTAGTAGGTGATGTAATGTAGCCAACCTTGTCAGATTCCATAAAAACATTTTAATTTGTTCTGTTCTGTTTTGTTCTGTATACATATGTATCTTATGTTTAAATATGTAATACTTTGGCCGGGCGGATTGAACCGGTTCAGGCAGATCACGGCAGACTTTTGGGAAACTTTTCTTACATATTGTAAAATTCATTTAGCACTATAAGGAATAACCTTTATCAGTTAGGAATTACCAAGTTGAATGTACATATAAAATAACCAATCTAAATCCGTTCAGTTGTTCTCGAGTTAGATAGATATTAGAAATATTCTATTGCTCCTAAAAACATTTTACAGAAACAAACAAGCACCATACTCGTATTGTATAATTGATATGAGGCGTAAATATAGTTTGTGTTTTCCGTCCAGTTCAGTGTAGCCGTCACGACCGAAGGGAATCACTGACGTGGCACCAAGTTCACCCGGTGTTATGGGCTGACATCACGGATGTTGTAGGTGATGTAGCCAACCGTGTCAGTATGCATAAAAAAATGTGGACTTATCCCTTACGGATATTTCTTCCATTCAACATACACACAACCGACAAGTAGCGTTTTATTTTATTACTAGCTGTGCACGCGGCTCCGCTCGCGTGAAATTGGTTTAATAGTAAATCTGATTGAAGCACAAATATGCAGTCATGAAGAGCAAGGTGCAAGGTGGAAGGCCGAGCTGAGTTCACGTAAATGAAATATGTATACCTACTCTCTCAAAGAAAGTAACCCCAATCACATCATTTATGTATCATTATTGGCTGAAACATGGACGGACGGACGGAGAGACAGATACCTGAACGATTTTCTCATTTTTAGTGTTCCGTACCTCAAACGAGGAAATAAACGGAACCCTTATAGGATCACTTTGTTGTCCGTCTGTCTGTCTGTCTGTCAAGACCTTTTTTCTCAGGAACGGGTAGAGAGGTATCAAGGTGAAATTAACATCAAATAATATAAGGTCTACGTTTCCTCGGAGGTGTAAAAAATTTAAGCTAGTTTAGTCAACGCAATCCCTAGATACGGCCATTGAAGTCACATATTTTGCTACTGGCAAATCAAATCAAAACATATAGAGTACTTCCCGTTGACTAAGCTAGCATAATGAAATTTGGCAAAAAGCAAGTTCTCACAGCACAAGTAAAGGATAAATCCTAAAATAGAAAATTTGGAGTTGTCATATAAAAAAATTTTTTTTTTTATATTTCAACTACAAGAGTGCCTAACAGTCAAACCATTGCTGTATACACGGTGAACAAAAAACCTGTCGAACACCCGAAGGCAGGAAGTACAGTTTCAGATAGTGAATCGGATAGGCTAGTTTTTTTTTTTAAATTCGGACAAAATTTTTCAATTAAAAAATAGAATTAGTATCACGACCTTTTACTTCTAATGCAAAATTCTCTAGGAGGCGCGGCGGTGACGGCGGCGCGCGCGCCGCCTCGCCGCCAGTGTCATAGTCATAAATTATCTGAGGCGGCACGAATGAAGTGAAGGCAGAGACCGTGTTCTTATGTCTTTAGTGAAATTCTTTGTAAAATAATTTGCCGATTTTAATATTTTTGTCTTCTGTACTGAAAAGGAAGTCGGTAAGTGCTTTGAGGTCAGTTAGTGTGCAACAAACTATTATTTTGTATACCTAATAAGTTTTAGAATATTACCTAGGTAGTTACCTAGAAGACTGATATCACGTGCTTAAGACATATGGTAGTAGGTTTTAACTTCACATCACTGCTATGATGGCATGCAGACATAATTTAGTTATTTAAAGACATCTTGATACTTAGGAATAATTGAAAAAGGGCATATTTTCATATAAATTTCGAAAAAAAAACTAGGCTATCCGATTCAGTATCTGAAACTGTACTTCCTGCCTTCGGGTGTTCGACACGTTTTTTGTTCACCGTGTATATGTAGTTTTTATTTAGAAAGGCGTTTCGTGATTTTCCAAAACACAATAATTTTTGTATACATACATAATACAAATATATTGTGAGATGGTACGGAACCCTCGGTGCTCGAGTCTAACTCGCACTTGGCGGCTTTTTTATTAACTGGCACACTTTTTCATTTACGAAAATTTCACGGCACACCACATTTATATTCATAAAGAAAGCATATAAAATTTAGAAACTAAAGACGAAGAAATTGGCGACTTTGTACTTACGTAATGTAGCGTACTTACTTACGTATTAAAAGTATTTATCAGTGAAAACTCTCATTTTAACTGAGGATGTCAAAATGCCCTTCGAACTCCCTTCTCTGCGAACTCTCATTTAATTTCTTGAGGTGTTCAAACAAATCAGTCAGAAAATGTCATTGTGGATAATCTATCTATATAGATAGACGAAAAATTATGCTTGCTCTTTTCTTCCGCGGTTTTCATACACAGTTTGAATGAGTTACTTAGAATTCGCGGCACACCTGCATGTCACTCGCGGCACACCAGTATGCCCCGGCACACCGGTTGAAACCCCCTGCTTTAGGTATCGAACTAAATTCATTGATAGGAGCATTATGCAACGAAATATCGTTACATTGTTGAAAAAAAATTATATAGATTATACAGCTTGGTTACATATTGATACAAGTATTTTAGTGACTACAAAGACTTATACTTATTTATATACGACTAAGTGTGTGTAAAGAGCCTTTTTCAAACTTTAATACCTACGTAATTTGTATCAACTTAATATGTTCGTACATTAAACATAATACAATGTACTCGTAGTATAATTTTCAAAAAATAAAATATATAAAATATTAAGATACCTACTATAATTTTACATGGAATGCGAACCATGGAGCAACTCATGTTCAAGAAATTCACTTATCAAACTCGGAAAGAAAAATAAAGTGGTTCACGCCAATGGGCACTGAACGCGCGACCTTCCGGTTAATAAGCAAGGCCGTTACCACTTATCCACGAGCTACTCATAATAACATTGCAACCCGAACCTCATAAATTAAACTTGGACTCATGCAAAAAATAAAGCCCCTGTTGTGCGTGCGACTCGCTGGATACAGCTCGCACCCCAGGGGGTGTCGCGCTCAGTAGTACTGGGGTCCAGTTGACTTGCTTTAAGATGTCCTCGCGTCGAGTTGTACTTCGCGGTGAAGAGTCCCCAAAGTAAATTGGGCCAAATTTGAAAGGACCGCATGGCGACTCGGCGGGAGTCAGTCGGCGGGGTCGAAACGACCGCGGGGAAAGGGCCCATTCCGGTATCAGTGTGGCCATTGGCCATACTGATACGCCTGCCTCAGGAACTCGAGCGATCGTTGTTCTCCTAAAGCAGCGTACATGGCCATCCCAATATCTTTGGTAAATATATTTATTAAAGTAGGCAATTTAGTGCTAATGACATAAAAACATTATTTAGAAGTTTGTATCTTATACGGTTTCTTTTTTTTTTTTATGGAAACTGACACGGTTGGCTACATCACCTACAACGTCCGTGATGTCAGCCCATAACACCCGGTGAACTAGGTGCCATGTCAGTGCTTCCCCCTTTGATCGTGCCGGCTACACTGAACTGGTCGGAAAACACAAACTATTTACATAGCCGTTTCAACCGACGTTTCATTCAGTGCGGTGGTACCAACCCGGGCGGGTTAAACCCTACCACCAAGTAAGATTAGGAGGGAAGGGATCTACAGTTTTACGAGGAATCCGAACCTCGGTCAGCCTCCAACGGTCAGCGGTCACCCATCCAAGTACTGACCGCACCCAGCGTTGCTTAACACTCAATAGCGACAGTTGACTGTCTGCACCACTGAGCTATCGAGGCTGACGGTTATAGAGAGCATTCGTTATGCGTGCAAGCAGGGAAGAGTACGGAACCATCTGCGTATGCACATCGTACGGACTTGACAAACTGTTGAACTGGTGTGTAACAAAATATATTCAAATTCAAATTCAAAATATTTTATTCAGAAAACATAGGACAAGAAAAAGTATAGAATCAAAGTATAAAAGTAAAAAATGAAATAAAATAATAAAATTAAATAAAAATTTATGTTTGGTGAATGGGTATCAGGCACAGCTTACGTCTTCCCATAACCGGGAAGACACTGATTTTAAGCCTAGCCTTAAATAATAATAAAAATCCAAATATAGGGGATATTTGGATTTTTATTATTATTTCAATAACGGTTACTAACGTTTGATTCAATTTGGTGCTGACGCTAGTAATAAAAAGATATTAAATCATAAACAGAGCCGCTGGGCGCACGGGATTTCTGTTTATTTGGATTTAATAAAAAGTCCTCCCTCTGAATATGAAACTCATCTTTGCTCGCGTAAGCCGATACTCTTGCCGTTACCAAGAGTTAAGTGTCACTTTAGAGGTCTGATCTCAGACCCCCAGCGATGAATTGATAATGATCCTATAATAATCAAGAGGTTGCCTTTGTAGGAATCTTTTGAAGACGCAATTATGATACTTGCACTCGTGGTGCGATTAGGCTTGCCAGATCTGATGTTAGCCTTCCCGGAACATAATATCTACTACCTGCATTAATAATGTGGAGAAATTTTTCTGTTATAACTTTTACCATATTTTTACGGTGAAATTTTACAGTAGTTTTTCGTGGTAGACTCGGTTTAACAGCAAATCCGACACAAATATGATATGATAAGTTACCTCAAACCTCATTTAGCTGTAGTGCAATATTAAATTAAAAAAAAATAACACATAACACAACCTGTACAAAACTGTACATAATGTGTATATTTTAAAAACGCAAAGCAGTTTTAAGAATATACGCAGTTGCATTACATCTAAATGGCCATCTATTAAATCTATTAATTAATTAAGCACGACACCACACGCGGCATTTCGCTCGTTTTTTTTAATGGAAACTGATATGGTTGGCTACATCACCTACAACATCCGTGATGTCAGCCCATAACACCGGGTGAAATTGGTGCCACGTCAGCCTTCCCTTCGGTGGTGCCGGCTACACTGAACTGGACGGAAAACACAAACTATTTACATAGCCGTTTCGACCGACCTTTCATTCAGCGCGGTGGTACCAACCCGGGTGGGTTAAACCCTATCACCTAGTAATATAAGAAGGGAGTGATATCCCTTAGTCGCCTTTAACGACATACACGGGGAGAGATGCAGTGGGGCTATCCTTTTAAAGTACCGGCCCCACACGGTACT